>CM049840.1:22161963-23404401 GCA_027422415.1 Schizothorax lantsangensis
CAACTTATAAATCCCAAGCAGGACATATCTGGGAAAAAGGGATATATGGTCACTTGATTTTTCGAACAAGGGATCCAGTTTTATTTTATTTTATTTTAGCCACTGCTTTACTCAGTATTATAAGACACACAACTTCATGTTTCATCTCACCATTCATTTCCACACTCACCCATTTTGATTGAGACATTGATCTCTCTCTGTGTGTGTGTGTGTGTGTGTGTGTGATGAGATCTGAGTATTATCAGAACTGGCCTGGAGTTCAGAAATCAGCTAATTAAAGAAACTCTTTGATGAGCTGTAAGTCAATTATCATGTGACTTCCCATTGCATTATTATACAAATGCCCAGAGGTCCTCATGCAACTATTTACATTGGATGAGAAATCTATCGCTCCATATCTCGGCTCAGCTGTGCATTTTGTGCATCAACATACAAGCTCAAGCGAGACACTTGACAAGCCATGTCCTAAGCATCATCCGCTGTATCTGTGTGCAGACAGCTGCACCTGCTTGTGATGAAGGGCATCTTTCCATCTTTCCACTGCTAGCATGAGCACGGTTGAGTGTGCACGTCCCCAGCCATATTCCTCTGGGTTTGCCAGGCCCCATCCACTCCCTAATACAACACACTGCCATCCATCATTGTGCCAGCCAGAGCCAGACCTCCTTCATTATCAGACAGATGAGAGGACGATCAGAGGTGTTCTGCACTGTCCTGTCTTTGTACCATCCTGATGCTACACTGCATGTCAGACATTTTATTGGACAACAATCAGACTGACACATTAATCACTGCATCATACAGTACACCCACACGTTCCTTATTTGATTGATATATAAAACAAATTGTATTATGTATTGTTTGCTTTTTTGATTTAAACCCTCTGGTTATGATTATGATGATACATGAATAGGCTCAGTCTCAAGCCCTGTAGTTAACAGGACTATCAGTGCAGTTGCCAATAAGGATCAATACTAGGTGTCAATACAGATGTCAGCATGTGACTGTATGTCAGTGTATATTCTAGTGCAGGGGTGTCAAACTCTTTGTTAGGTCAAGGGCTGGCTTGGTGTAAATATCACTTTATGCTGGCCTTTATTTTGTTTAACCTTGGTATACCGAAAGAGAGTTCTTGCCAGAGTTAGTTAATTAAAACTTAAACCGTAAAAAAACTTTTTTGATATGTGCATAAAATAAATGTTAACTGAAACAAAATAAAAATAAACAATTATTTCAACTATTTGCCAAGAAAACATTTCTCGTTTTTAATTAATTTAACTTTATATACTAAAAAACTAAAACTAAAACTGAAAAAAAATGTATTGCCTGTAATACTAATAAAGCACACAACAAAATGACTAAAACTTTAATTCAACTGCAAATGAAAACAAAATATTTAAAAACTAATTCAAAATAGTAAAACTAAATAATAAAAACTATAATATATTGTAGAAACTTAATTTCCTAAAGCTGCTTTGCAACGATTGTATCGTAAAAAACGCTATACAAATAAACTTGAATTGAATGGAATTGAATAATAGGAACTCAATGATACTAAAATAACACTTCTTGTACACAATGAAGTCCAGAATCAACTTAATGCTGCTTTAATAATAACCAATATAGGGTTAATCAAAATATCAAAAGGGAGCACATGAAATTTAATCATTTCATCCACAAGAGGCTTTTATATGTCATAGGGCCTATAGATGCAATTGATAACCACTAACTAGCATTGCTTTATTTTACATCTGTAGTCAAACTTGAACATAAAGAAACTGAATTTTGAATACAGATTTCTCAGTCAAACTTCAGCATCAAATCAGTATTATTGTATTATATCTAAAAACCATGCAGTATGAAAATGTGAGCAATTCACAGTGTAGCCCAAATATATTTGTCTTACTGTTTTTGTTGTCATTATTGCCATGAGTGAATTAAACTTCAAAAGAGGAGCAATGAACTGAGTTATCGAGGGACACATTGTTCACTTGAGTGCTGAATGTTTTGCACAATTAAAAGAAAGCTTCTATCACTTCAAAATAAACATGCTATAACATGCAAAAAGGTTAGTTGCAGAGTGTATCTTTCCTGCTGCATCTTAAAATATATTATTATGAATATACTATACTAATATAAATAAATACAAATTAAAATTTTCTTTATATCATCTTGCATGCTGGATTGGACTGCTCAGTGATCTGGTTTTGAGCTTTTAACCTTGGTGACATGAATTCTTGATTTCAAACCTTGAAGAACATTACCAACAAAATATAAAATGACAAGCTATTTGGCACTAGATTGATCAATGTCTCATAAAGACTATAAAAGGAGCTCAAACATCTCCATGTGATCACCAGGTCTATCACTGCACATTTGACACGTCACTCATCATTAATTAGCCTGGCTGGATTGTAAGTGTTGCTGTGTCGCACATTAGAATAAGACCCACGGCCAGCAGCCCTCCCCTGTCACATGTGCCCACACATCACCCACATCTCCCTTTCTCTCTCCAGCTCTGATCAGCCTGGAGCTAATTATAGGCCACGTGACTGTGCAGGTTACAGCAACAGAGCGCGGGCTATCGCAAGGCTGTTAATTACATCATTAATCCAGTAACCCCAAAGGCCGTACGCATTGGCCAGCCCTAAATAGATTGATGCAGTGAGGGAAAATATGAAAGCAGGCTTCATCTGTTGTTCATATCTGTGAAAGAAATGGATCATGGCACCTCTAACCAAAGCTGTTACCTTCATATTAAAATGCTGTCTCCTAAACTCAGTGTCATGAACATGTGTTAATGCTCTCATACCTTTAATTAACACAGATGAATGTGGCCATTTGCCAGAAACCGTTTTGCCAATGTGGGCCGATGTTAAGTGACAGCTCAGCACACAATTGGACCAGTGTGTGCACACCCGACCAGTCAATATGTTATTTAATCTCCTGCATTTATCAAAAGAGAGGTCGAGCATGAGAGGGCATTATGTGAAGCTAAAACAGGTCATTTTGGCAGCTAATTATAGGGGGAGGTGTCTGATGCAGCACCAGGGCCAAGATCTCTCACCCTGTTTCCCATCCTCCTCTGTTGCCATGACTCAGGCCACCTGTGTTTGCTGATGTCCTGCTGCCATAATTGAATTTACTCTAGTGTCAGAAGGTCATGCTCTATCTAATAGAGGCTGTTCAATCTTCGGGAGGCTGATTGGGGGTTTTTGGGCAATTTTGCAGTTTAATATACAATAGTACAGCAGCCTATATATATATATATATATATGAATAAAAATGACAGTGCTGTGGTATATAATGACACTAAACTCTACTTGGCACCCAAACTTATACACTCTTTTACTTTTATTTATTTTGTAAGTAGCTGTATAACAAGCAGAATAATGTACAGCACAGCCATCTGGGTAATATTGCAAATAATCTCACCAGAAAGATGATCACTTGAGGACAATAACAAGTTTATTTGAGAATGATGATCTATGCATGAATTCTGAGTCCGATGTAAGCAGTTTGATCACAGCGCTTTTCCGTGGTAGAGTCAAACTAGTTACTAATTTTGTCCTTTCTTAATAGATTGCTGATCCAGGCCGGCATCGACATCAACAGGCAGACCAAAGCGGGCACTGCCCTGCATGAGGCTGCGCTGTGTGGGAAGACTGATGTGGTGCGCCTCCTGCTGGATGTAAGGAAACAGAGAAGCTGCTATTGATCCCTGAGGGGAATTTAGTGCGCAATGGAGACAAATAAAATAAACCTCTAATTTATCATTGAGAAAAAGCACCAACATTTAATTAACTGACTGACTGATCAACCCATGTTTGTGATACCATTGATTGTATTACGAGCATAACTGAGTGTTATACTTAGGTGTACATAAATGTCTTAAACCAACTTTGCTAGAAAACAGTCCACCCATTTAGGTTCAAACTAGCAGTTTTAATGATATGGTGGTTTCCCTCAGATTTGGGCTGTTAGGTTTAAATGATTTTGATTAGTGAATTGGTTGGAAGTGGCCAGACAGAGTAGTCTGGTCTGTTTTCTCATACAACCTCTTATCTAAATTCACCCTTCAGAGTGGCATCAATGCAACAGTGAGGAACACATACAGCCAGACAGCACTAGACATCGTCTACCAGTTCTCTGCTACACAGGCCAGCCGAGAGATCAAGCAGATGCTGCGAGGTAAGAAAAAGGGTAAATATATATCACTTACTTTTACGTGTTTGTGTTTCTATATATGTTCATATGTGATGTGTAGTAGCTTATGCAATTTATATCTGTTTATCTCAATGCAGATGCCTCAGCAGCCTTGCAGGTCAGGGCACTGAAGGACTACTGTAACAATTACGACCTGACTAGCCTTAATATAAAGGCTGGAGATGTCATCACGGTAATATTCATAAGACCTGCTCTAAAACAAATTATGAATATTTGAAGCTAGTTTGAAGTCAATTTGGTTTACTCTCATGCATTATTAAAATTCAAACTGTGTTAAATATGTAGACGTTTTTAAAAATTCAGGTCAATTTTGATTGCATAAAAAATTCCAAATTAATCCTTTGAAATAATTTTAGATAGTTCAGTGTACTTTCAGAATTTGTCAACAGAGGGTGCTGTTGACTGTGTTTTCCCCCAGACTTTCAAAAATAATTTAGATAAGCGCATCAGTTCCCTACTATATGATCTCTTCTTGCTCTATAGTATGATATTTCAGACTCTGGAATGGAATGGTCTGATTTCATTAAGTTCAGAAGTTTTCAAGGACTCAGAACAAAGGACAGAAGTCAGAAAAGTCACAAAAATGTAAAATGTTTTACACACATTTAAAATTGTTATTTTTTAAATTATTATTATTTATGGACATTTATTCTGTTTATTTTATTCTAGGCGTATTTAGTTTAGTATCTGTTTATTTTTCATATGGTTTGAAAAATGCCTAACAAATGTCAAAAAAAGTGAAAGTCAATCCCAGGAAATAATAAATAATATTGAGATAATAATGAGAAATAATAGCTAAGATAATAAATGTTTCATTAAAAAAAAAAAAAAATCTCTTGAATCTCTTGAAACTTTTGAATGTATCATTTACAATAAAAATTCACATAAAAATAACATTTGAAATTTCTACATTTCTGTAACATTCATAAACACAAGATTTTAAATGACGTTAACTATGAAGATCCTGATTTTAAGTTTGCACTTAATTGTGCACTTAATTACAAATTATTAAAGGTGATGTAGATTGATTGTAGATGATTCATTACTTATATAGGTTCTGGAGCAACATTCAGATGGGAGGTGGAAGGGCTGCATCCATGATAACCGCACAGGAAATGACAGAGTGGGCTACTTCCCCTCCAGCTTGGTGGAAGTGATCAGTAAGAGGCCTGGGGCTGCGGGTAAGAGAGGACAACAGGCGGGTCAGTGCTGCCTCTTACTGAGACCTCACGCACTCACAGATGCACAAGTAATGCTGCTAAACTCACATGACCCTGATTCTGTTGACAGCCAGCTGTTCATGATGCTCATGTGCACTGGATTGAGAGCCAGACAGGGCCATCTGCTTTTGTGGCAACAAAAACAGGGCAAATGTGGAGTATCTTTAGCTTGTTTCTGATCTCCTATTGTTCAGTTTATACAGCATTTCATGCTGTCAGAAAGGAATCTGCTGATAATAGTGTCTCAAATATTAGCTAGGTCTCCATCCAAACATAGACAGAACAGCAGAACTCATTGGATTGCGCCCTCTGCTGGTCAACTAATGGTGGGCATCTAGATCTTCTTCTTAGTTCACCTTGGCCAATAAGTACCTCTTTATCCATGTTAGAGAAACTAATTTTGAGGCTGATGGGAGAAGAGAAGAGAAGAGAAGAGAAGAGAAGAGAAGAGAAGAGAAGAGAAGAGAAGAGAAGAGAAGACCCGTTAAACCTGACCTTAAAGATGTTTTTAGCTTATCGCTCATAGGAAGAATCTTTGGGCAGCAGAAGACTTTTCTGTGTACCCGTGCAGATTTCTATGATCCACAAAGTGCGCTCTTTCCATCCAGAGGGTTTATGTCCAGTCTATGGCTCTGTTTGGGAATGACAGCAGGGGACTAATCTATGTGTTCATTGTGTCTCATGCTTCACTAAGTATCCATGTCTGTGTCTACATCTGCTGCTCGGTCTCCTCCACTCCATCCACATTTTTGTGCCCTGCTTTTTGTGCTTTAGAATATTTCAGGTCCTTTTTTATAGTCCTTTATTTACTGAAATTGTAGTTTTTATAAACATACTGTAATTGATGTAATATCTGTTATATTTATGTAATTAGTGAAAGGAGGAGAGTTCTCATCTCAAATAAGCCCTCTATGAAGTCCTGCTGTGCTGCTGTGCAGTTATGTGAACATAAATGGTCAAATTGCGCACTCGCACGGCCACCCACACACAGACTTACTGAAAAGAGTTGTGCATACTAAACTTCTCATTTGAGAAGATCACTCTATTTCTTCTCAGGCACTTACAGAAAGAGACCTTTCATTTCACTCAAAGCACCAGCTCATTTCCAATTCATTCACTAACCTTGAATTTCCACACATCACTTCTATTTCAAATATATATATGTATATATATAAATATCAATCGACACCTTGAAGATGATATAGTTACATGCATTTCCCTCCATTTGCACTGAATAGCTCAAAATATAAAACAGGTGTTTCTTCCTTTTGATTTGTGTTTTATGGTTTTGCTGTTTTGAATTTTGTGATTGGTTGTGATTTTTGTGTTGGGTTAATTTGTTTTCCCTCTCTTATGTGTAATTGTTTTGTTTGTTGTGGTGGTGGTGGTTGTTGTGTTGTCGTATCTAGGTTCATGGAGTACAGTCACTTGTACCCAACAGTATCAAAAGATACAGCTCTGTGCGCCGGTGTGCGGCCCTGTGTCGCCCGCCGTTGCCATGGTGAATGGGGACTCGTATCATGAGATTCATATCCTGCCGCCTCCTCCACCTCCGCCACCACATTCCCATCTGCCACTTTTCACTTCCTTTGGCTATAACAGGTCCCCAAACACCTCAGGAGAGCCGCACAGTGGACAAGGTACAGATCCCCTAATCTGTCTCCACTGTATCATTATTAATATCGTTTAGAATTATTATTATTATTCATAAAGCTTTAAGGAATGTGTTAAATTACAGTAGTTCTAATTTTAATAGTCTGAATACAAACAATAATCAATTAGCTCCAATAATTCCTTAAAGTTTTCTGAATTTATTTTTCTGGAAATTATTATTTCTGAATTTTTCCTTATTTACATTTCATTTTAATTTTATTTTCTGACATTATTTTGGTTGTTGATTTTTTTTTTTTTTTTTTAGAGTCCAACAATGACCAAGATTTGGCTAGTAAGTTCTTTTAACCAACACAGAAGTGGTTCACAGCCTCTCTTTGTTGAAGCTGTTATCTCTCCTCTTTTACTCCTAAATCTCCCTGAACTTGGTGCTACATTTTCCCTCTCTGTGATGACCACACCTGGGATTCACACCACTGCCCCCTTCACTTGTTCTCTCTTTTACACGTGACCAACAGGGAATGCACAGCCAGCCTCTCACCTCTCCATACCTGCATCTCTGCACAACATCAGTCTGCGTGTGTGCCGTCAATGAACACCTGTCTGTTTCATCTCTCCTTCATCTCAACTGTACTGATCTGTCCATTCATATACTAACTCTGATCCTTTCAGCGATTGTGTATCAAACTAAACTTTGATATTGGTATGGAGCATGTTGCTATTCTTCTGTACTCTGGGTCGTCATAAATTAGAATATGTTTATGTCTGTTTTAGTTGTAAGTCATCAGTAATCATCCGGCTCATGTGGAATCAGTGGCCTCAGAATTTGAACGGTGGCCACAGCCAATCTGGATATACTTTCAGCTACACTAAAAAAAAAAATGGTGCTATATAGCACTAAAAGTGGTTCTTTGGCTCATAATCATAGGGGAACCACTTTTGGTGCTGTATAGCACCAAATCTTGGTGCCTCAGTGGTTCTGCAGCGGTTCTTCACTGGTTCTTTGGCATGACTGAGGGGCTATATAGCACCACTACCATATACAGAACCTGTTAAGCTCCTGTATGGTTCTTCAGCCGTTCTTTGGGGTGATTAAGATGCTATATAGCACCACTGCCGTACAAAGAACCCGTTAAGCCCCTTTAAAGGTTCTTTACGAGCCAAAGAACCACTGTTGGTGCTGTTTAGCACCATTTTTGTTGAAGAAATACAGTGCAATATGGCACCTCTTATGGTTCTACATAGCACCATTTGACAAAGGTGCTGTATAGCACCTTTAAAGATATGGTGCTATATAGCACTAAAAGTGGTTCCCCTATGATTACGAGCCAAGAACCCCTTTTAGTGCTATATAGCACCATTTTTTTTAGAGTGTACAAATGAAAGTTTTGTATTTGATTTTTTTTCCTTTAAAATGGTGAAACAAATCTGCACATTCTGTCTGGGCCGGGTAATTGTAAAACAAACCCTAAAGGGATAGTTCACCCAAAAATGAATATTGGCATCATTATTCACCCTCATGCCATTTCAAACCTGTATGACTTTCTTTCTTCTGTGAAACACAAAAGAAGATTATGTGAAATGGTGTGTTTTGGTCCATACAATGAGTCAGTGGTGTCCAAATCAACTATGGTGAGTGATTTTCATTGTATGGACATAAACATTAAAAAAAAATGTCTTGTGTTCACAAAAAAGACATGAGGGTGAATAAATGATGACAGAATTTAAATTTTTAGGTGAACTTTCCCTTCAACAATATTTTTTAAAAAGTCTGGTGAGACTCTTCTTTGATTAGAGACAGCTACTGTAAGATGTTATTGCGTTTATTTTTATATGAACACATTATTGTACATTTGTGGTTTGATGGCTTTAGAATCCTAATGAACTATGCTCCTGTGATGCACTGCAACACCTTTTGTTGTTATACCTATTTACATATATAATCATATATCTCTGTATATATTATATATGTCATACCTATGTGTATGTGTAAATCAAGGCATATGTATATGTATATACACATATATACAGTACATGTTTCTTCTTTTATATTTCATGTACCTCTGTATATAAATGTTCATATATATTTGTGTTAGATATACAGTATATATATGCGTGCTTGCCTTGCGAGTGTGTTTGAAAGGGAGAGAGAGGCTTGCAGTCAAGCAGACTGCTAAAGCGACATAGTTTAGACATAGTTTAGCTGTCCTCTTGCCTGACCTGTCCAGAAAACTTCTGATCGGGCAGGTGGCCTAGCTAGGGCACAGTTAATGATGGTTTCTGTGTTAAAGGTTCTCGCGGCTCAGAGTCCAGTCCACATGGCTCACCCACCCCAGCCGGTGGTCCCCAGGGCGGCAGCAGCGAGGAGATCTGGGTACTGCGCAAGCCTGTGGCAGGTAACAGCAGGGCTGCCCCCTCTTCCTCCTCCTCTTCGTCTTCTCTTATAATTCCCCCTGCTTTGCCACGCTCCCGGTGCAGCTGCTGTACGCCTGACCTCAGAAACCTCCTCAACTGCAGGCGTGTAGGCGCATTGAAACGCTCTCATTCGCTCTGTTAGAGCAGCATCCGTTAAGTCGTTCCCTCAAGAACACACGTACAGACAATCCACAGATATGTCTGTAGCCGTGTGTGCAAACTGCATTTTCAATGAAGTCAACAAAGTTTGTTCATATTAGTGACTATGCTAACATGTTGTGTGTCATCAGTCACCTGGTCTTTGGTCACCATTGTTATGTAAGTCTCTGTCATCCCGTGTATCAGATCAGTGCATTGCAGAGGGGAAGTTCATAGTTGTGTGATTGTAGGGTTTCGGGGAGGTGTGGTCTGACTGGGCTGATTGTGTTTGTGTGTGTGTTTGCTGGGGGCTTGTTGTTCCAGGTGGAGACCGCAGCAGTGTGGGCAGTTCAGGCAGTGTGGTCAGTGCCCGATCCTCTGGTAGTGGACAGAGCGCAGGCAACAGCAGTATCCTTCATGCACATGCAGAGGGAGTCAAGGTAAGCTATCTGACATGCAAAGTGACTCAACTCCAAATGTGGTTTGAGAACATGCCTGAAAGAACCTACTTATATGTTGCTGGATTAAGTGGTTAGACGTGTCTTATATCTAGTAATACTGGCAATAAAACAATCTCCAAGAACTGAGAAAAACAGGTCATAATGTGCTAATGTGAACAACCACGTCAACCAGGGGTGTGTTTTCCAAAAGCATTGTTGGCTAACTATGGTCGTAAGTTCCATTGAACTCTATTGGTAATGATGGAACTTGTGACCATAGTTGCTTTTGAGATACGTACCCCAGTTCAATTGTGTTTTAGAATTGACCATTCGCAAAGAGCTTGATTGACAGGCAATCTGACTATCTTGAATTCGCCATCTGTATCCGCCATACAGTGATCTGTCACAACACATTAAAGAGCCGCAAAATAGTATTTATTTTTTTAATTTCTTAAAAAAATAAAATTTTAAAGCTGAGACCTTGTTTCATTCCAGAAGTAACCTGCTTTGTCTTGTCTATCGGCGTGTTGTCAGTTTTCTCTTTGCTCTGCGATGTATTTTTTACTGATTGAGAGCGGCATTGTTTCTTGGACATAGCAACAGTAACTAAGGAAAGTGGGTTTTTGCAAAGGGTCATTTGAACCAACTCAGCCAATGACCTAAATCCTAGGGACCCACTGCTTTGCACATTTTGTTTGTCTTCCTTATTTAACACACCTAATTCAGATCATCAGCTTGTTAGGTGAGCACTCCATGAACTCAACTGAGTGCATCAGACGAAGGAGAACCACTGACCTAAATAATCATAAATAATGAGCTTCAACAAGCTAGAAATAATTTTAAACCAGCTACCATTAGAAGCTGGTCTCCCAGCCTAATCACTGAGCAGAACAGTACGGTACAGTAGGATTTGGGATGGTACACCCTAAACTGGCTTGCATTTCTACCGCAAACAGTACCCTTGCTTGAAAAGAATGGTGTATGCCGGAAAGTAGTGATCAACGTCATTCTTGTGCGAAGAAGAAAACGCAAAGTGGTCTGTGTGTATGTGTTTAAAAATATCCACCTTATTTTTCTCGTAAGAGCGGACTCGGCCATTTGTACATTTTAGCTGTACAAAACAGCTCGATTTGCTGCTTGATATTGCAAATAGTTGTGTCTTACCATATTATTTTAATGTATTATCTTAATTATGAACACATTGGTTGTAGTGCAAACAGTTTTGCCGTTTACTGCACATTGTTATTGTTGTTCCCTATAGGCTTAAGCCCCTTTCACACCAAGAATGATAACTATAAAGATAACTATAAGGAGATAGTTCTAAAAATCATTCTCAATATTAAAGAATAGCATAGTCCACAACACAGTTATAAAGATAAAGAGGCTCAATATGGTCTACAAGGTCAACCTTGACCCTGCAAGCTATCAGTCTAACTAAACCCACTAGGACCAGCTATGACCAGCTTAAACCAGCTAGAACCTATGTAAAACCAACAATATCAGAAGCTACTCTCTACCAGCCCTAACCAGATTGATCAAGATGGTCTGCAAGGTTGACCTCAACCTCTGTAGCTGGTAGTCCACCTAAACCAGCTTTGCCCTGATTGTGATAAGTTTCAACTAGCTACCGTGAGAAGCTGGTTTGACCTACATTTTCCAAAGGGACGTTTGACACTTATTCATGCAAACGTTTATTCTTCAAAGCTGAGCACAAGGGAGGTGAACTTGAAGTCCAACTGCCATAGCCTGCATTTATATTTTCATGTTAGCTCTTGATCTGATTAGCTTTGTTCATTCTGTAGCTTCTGGCCACGGTTTTGTCCCAGTCTGCCAAAGCTAAAGAACACCTGCTGGAGCAGACCAAGTCTTTGGACCACCCCTCTCACGCTTCCAGCAACAAGGGTTAGTGGGAATTTCAAACAACTCTTTTGAGAAGAAATCATACGAGAATCTCTTGTCACAAAGAAGTCTCTCCATCCAAAATGTTTTATCATTTTTTTTCACAAATTGGCTGCTTTTTCTGTGCCAGATGGTTGCACTAATAGCTGTGGGTGTGAGCATCACAAAGATCTGATTGGCTAAGAGGAGTAGTTGGTCAGAAAACACAAAAGGGATTGGTTTGCGCAATTGCAATGCTCCAATGTGTATGAATGATCTCATGGTTCTTCTAGGACCCTCCTCACGCAGTCAGAGTTTGTCAAGCTGTCCACTTCACGAGCAGCCGTATGGGGAGGCGGTGTCCCAGAGGAAAGGGGAGGCGCTGCCCGAGGGGAAGGTAAGGAGACTCCTACTCCCGCTCAAATCACACTGTCCCCTTACCTTTCCCTCAAACAAGCAAACACTTTCTCACGCACACATACACATGCATGCACTGCCATCTGCGCATCCAGGATGCTTTCCCAGCACTTCCTCTCACAGCTGGCATCATCAGTATTGCGTGCTCTCGGTTGTCGTCAGGACACGGTGAGTTGGCTTCTCCGCAGGCTTCCTTGTACGCTGTCCTCAGCTTCAGGTTTCTGTCAGCCGCTCTGTCTGATACTACTGTCTAATATTGACAGCGATTCCTGTCTCTCTGATCTTTTCTGATCATTCATTTATTTTTCTTTGCTACATTTTGAAGTGCATTCCAATTTTTTGCCTTATTTGCAGTAATTTTCACCTTTGATTTCTTTTCAGAGAGTACCCAACAATGTAGACTTTTGATTTGAATGTGGAGTGTATTTTAGAGGTGATATGGTAATGGGACATCAATGAATCAAGATTTAGTCTGTCCACACTGAGACTTGTGAGTGTAGAGGATATGAGACTATGACGCTGATATTTTCTAGAAAGGTGTATCAACACAATATGAATATGACACTGTCTAGGTGTAATTATCCTTTATCCCATGAATGAGCTTGTATGTTGCATACTGGTAATGCATATTTGACACTCGCCATTTTTGATGTAATTTTTATAATTAGCTGAAATCAAAAATTACACTGTTTGGAGTCATATAACAGAGAAATTTGGCTGCCATATCTTCCCCAGCGGGACTTTGGAGCTGCTGAGTAGAGCTGCTCCGTGCTGGACTTCTGGACTGAGGGCCATCTGTTCAAAACAGCCCTATTTTCTTTGCTGCTCACGTCCGTTTTTGCCTCTCCTACACAGAGTTACAGTACATCCTCCTACTTTCAGGGAAATGGCATTCCAAAGCAGATAATATATGGACACTCCTTTTTTTAACTGAACCATTTGGTTCATAAGAGCCCTTATTTGCTAAAGCTAATAAACCAGAGCAGGTACCTGGACCGAGAGCAATAATTTTAACTCCAGTATAATACCAAACAGAAGTAGGGGCAGGTTTTAATTATTTATGAACTAATAAAGTTTAGTGGAGTTGAGACATTGGTCACTGAGACTAATGTTTTCAGTTTGTTGGCCTGGGGTCTGGTCCATTTTCAGCCACAGGACCCAAACAATGATAGACTGCCACCTATCTTCTCTTCTAGAGCTCAGAGGCTGTTATCGAATGGCTGAGTGAATTTCAGCTGCAGGTCTACGCTCCAAACTTCATCAGCGCTGGCTATGACATTCCTACCATTAGCCGAATGACGCCAGAGGTAAGAGTTGTCCCCCCACCCCCTTAAGCCACCCTGAACTATTCACGTCACTCCCCTCTACCCTAAATGTAACACTCACAGACCCACTCAAAGCACAGAAAAGAAGTGAATCAACCAACAAATTATCCTCAAATTTTCAAATAAAATTGCTAACAATGTGCCTGAAGCACACAGGTTTTATGAAAGTTCAAATTTTGCCCATTGCAAGTTGGAAAATCTCACCCAGAAAATCCCCCCAGACAGTGCCGCTGTCAAATGTGTTTGTCTTTTGCTCCTATGTTTAGTTGGTATCTTGATGAATTACATAATAACTTAAGCATATCTTGTGATTAATGTACATTCTGTTGTGAGCTACTGTATGTATTTTTGTGTATATGATTAAAATCAAAGGCATTTTAAACATATCTCATAAACCTATATTTTGTAGTAGAATTATTAATGGTCACTTCATGAATATTATGGAGTGTAAATCTGTTACTAAATCAAAATCATTACTAAACCTGAAATTAATCTTTGAGCAATTTGAATTCCTGAAAGCAAGCTCATCTACCCACACTTAATTACATTAAACCACTGACTTCATAGGATTTACACAGTGTCATTGCTAAAAGCAGAATTAACAGGGGTGTTATGTTAAAACACTGAGAACATGATCAATTAGGATATGTTTATATAATTATGTTTGTGGGTACTCTGAAAAGGCTTCTTTTCCTCACTTGTTCCCGGTATTGTTTTATTTTTTTCCATTCCCTTTTTTATTATTTTATTTTGCATCTGCTTCTATCATCCTGGCACCTTTTGGCAATCAGAGTTTGATATGTCTGATTTTAAGTGTTTTATCTTTTATGTGTATATGTAATTTTGCGTATAATATTGTAAATTTTTGTGTAAATGTTCATATGCACAGAATATATGCCACTTGGTTTAGTGTGTATGAAGGTCTTCGGGTGCTGAAATGTGATTGGCTTGTTTAGGGGCTCCTATATATTTATTTTCAGGATTTAACAGCTATTGGAGTTACCAAACCAGGACATCGAAAGAAGATAACCTCAGAGATCAATAAGATCACTGTTAATGAGTGGCTGCCTGACCAAAAACCGGTGAGTTTAACACGCAACCACCCACACACACACACATTTAAACACATCCAGATGTTAATTTGTTTTTGTTTGCATTTAATCTATAGGCGAGTCTTGGAGAGTGGTTATCTATGATTGGGTTGAGTCAGTATCACCAAGTCTTAGTCAAAAATGGATACGAGAACATTGATTTTATCACTGACATCACGTGGGAGGACCTTCAGGAGATTGGCATTACAAAACTTGGTAAGATAGATAGTGGATTGGGTTCCATAATATTTAAGTGATTTCACACACACAGACTTCTGTTCTTTCCACACTGCTTGACGATAGTGGTTTACTCTCTTTCTCTATTCAATTCAATTCAAGTTTATTTGTATAGCACTTTTTACAATACTATTGTTACAAAGCAGCTTTACAGGAAATTAAGTTTCTACAATATATTTATATATTGTAGAAACTTAATATATTTAACTTATGGCAAAATTTGGTAATTCTGTATGTTGTCTGAGAGTTGGCATCCTCTGAGGTCCTCTGAGGGGTTGGCATCATCTCTTCTCAGGTGTTTGATCATCTCAGATCATTTAAGGGTTGAATCCAGTCTGAAGCTTGTGTAATTCCTAGTTACCACGGGATGTTAATCCCGTGGCAGAAACAGAGAAACAAATAGAGACATAATTAGCATAGCTGTTGTTCCATCCAAGGAAAAATTATTTGTTCAACCAAAGCTAAAGAATAAAAATGTGTGTTTGATCAGATATAACTGCAGTACAAGATTATGAGATGCATTATATGAATGCATTATATGAATGCTTGGCTAAAGAGATGTGTCTTTAATCTATATTTAAACAGAGAGAGTGTGTCTGAACCCCGAATGTTATCAGGAAGGCTATTCCAGAGTTTGGGAGCCAAATATGAAAAAGCTCTACCTCCTTTAGTGGACTTTGCTATCCTAGGTACTACCAAGAGTCCAGAGTTTTGCGACCTTAGGGAGCGGGTTGGAATGTAGCGTGACAGAAGACTAGTTAGGTACGCAGAAGCTAAACCATTTAGGGCCTTATAGGTAAGTAATAATATTTTGTAACTGATACGGAACTTAATAGGTAGCCAGTGCAGAGACTGTAAAATTGGGGTAATATGATCAGATTTTCTTGACCTGGTAAGGACTCTAGCCGCTGCATTTTGTACTATCTGCAGCTTGTTTATTGAAGATGCAGGACAACCACCTAGCAGTGCATTACAATAGTCCAGTCTAGAGGTCATGAATGCATGAACTAGCTTTTCTGCATCAGAAACAGGTAACATGTTCCATAGCTTGGCAATGTTTCTAAGATGGATGAATGCTGTTTTTGTAACATTGGAAATATGATTTTCAAAAGACAAGTTGCTGTCTAATATAACACCCATATCTTTGACTGTAGAGGAAGTGACAGGACATCCGTCTAGTTGCAAATTGTAATCCAAGAGATTCTGTGTACTGTTTTTTGGTCCAATAAGTTATATCTCTGTCTTATCTGAATTTAATAGGAGAAAATGATTGGTCATCCAATCTTTTACATTTTTAGCACACTCTGATAGCTTAGATAATTTAGAAGTTTCATCTGGTCTTGTTGAGATATATAGTTGAGTATCATCAGCATAACAATGGAAACTAATCCCGTATTTTCTAATAATATTACCAAGGGGCAACATGTATATTGAAAATAGCAGAGGACCTAGGACAGATCCTTGTGGTACTCCATACTTTACTGGTGATAATTGAGATGACTCCCCGTTTAAATAAACAAAGTTTTCCAATCCAAATTTGCCTAGGACACCAGAAGAAGCTTATGCTTGCATTGAAGAAGCTGGCAGAGATCCAGAAGGCTTCTGATGGTCGCAACACATTGCGTAAAAAGCCCCCAGTCAATCAGGAGGTGATGGCTATTGAAAGCCCACCCCACGACAGCGGAGAGTGTATGTCCCCTAAAATGAACACTTTCCAGGACAGTGAACTGAGCGGGGAGTTACAAGCTGCTCTTACACGCCCTGCTGATGTGCAGGACGGCGCAGAAATTAGAACCAATAGCAACCTGGGAGCACAACACCGAGCTCGCAGTCTGCATGAGAACAGTATGAACAAGAGCCGAGACACAGAAGAGCCTAGTGGGCCACCCAAAAAGGAGGCACGTACTATGCGCCAGAGCAGCCAGGGAGGGCAGAGAAGTGTCTCATTGGCGCGGCCAAAACCACGTCAGTCTTATCCCCAAGGTACAGGACCGCCCTATACTCCACCACAAACGCCCACCAAAACAAAGCCTCCCACCTCACCGAGTAAACAAAAACCTAGCTCTCAGCTGCATCAGCAGAACGAAGAAAACATGACACCTCGTGCTCACCCCCAATCCCCCACTCAAAGGTCCCTTCCACACCCTGCGGCCCAGACTGTGGAAACTAAGGAGGCTGCACCTCAAGGACCTGCTGTCTCAGTACCACTCCTGTGCCTGCCTCCAGAAGGTGACGAAGCTTGCGATGAATATGGTCTGCCTAAGAAACGTGCCCACAGCCTGAATCGCTATGCTGTGTCTGATGGTGAGCAGGAGCAGGACGAGCTAAATGTGCCAGATTCAGGAGGAAAGTATGCCACAGTACAGAACCGGGTGGGTCGCAGCAACTCAATGAAAGGGCAAGCAGACAAAAATGTCAACCGAAGCCAGTCCTTTGCTCTCAGACAGAAGAAGAAGGGTCCTCCTCCACCTCCCCCCAAACGCTCTAGTTCAGCCATCTCGAGCTCCAGTAGTAATCTGACAGAAGTGCCCAGGGAAACAAGCAGTGGACTTCTTCTGGAGGTCCCCTACCACCCACAAAGACGTGCAAGTGACTTGGGTGGCACTGTAGACACGGGCAGTGCCGGTAGTGTGAGGAGCATTGCAGCCATGTTGGAAATGTCCTCCATTGGTGGGGGTGCCAAGGGTCTCGCTTTACAGAAGTCTGCAGGTCACTATCTGCAGGTAAGGTGGTTGTCATTGTCTCTTTGGGATGATACTTAGTATTTATCATAGAAATGTATTCTGGCAATATCTAGTTCAGTAAAACAAGATTGTTTCTCTTCAGGTGGGTTCTGCAGGAGGAAAGCAGCGTGATGCCATTGGTCTGGATGGAGAAGTAGTGAACCGTCGCAGGACTATTAGTGGGCCGGTCACTGAGTTAGTAGCAGCTGCTAAGCGAGGACCACAGCCGGAGCCAGTCCAGGATAGACAATGCAATGAAACCCAGCCAAGCTCTAGTGGGAGCTCAGCAGAGAACCTTCCATTTGCTGAGGATGGAAACCTCACTATGAAACAAAGACCTAGACAGGGCAAAGATGAGACTGAGGAGGGACTAGAAATGTCATACTCTTTACCCCAGGAGGACCCTTCACGTGTGAATGCCACAGCCTCGCTGAAAAGGACGCTCCAGAGCACCAAGCAGCAACCAAATGGCACCAAGTTCCAACTCACAGAGTCAAATACAGTTAAGCGCCGCCCCAAGAACAAAGACAAAGATACAGAAGAACTCCAGGACGGGCAGATGCCTGTACCATATGAGAATGGGACTGGCACCATTAAAAGGCGCCCTGTGTCAGAGGTGACTGTTTCGGAGCAGCCCAGGCCACAGGAACATCCTGAGAACTCGCCTCGCCGGGACAGTGCAGACCTGGAAGGCCATGTTACTGAGAGTGCCCCTCGTAAGTCCGTCAAACCTCCAGTGTCCCCCAAACCTGTTCTGGCCCAGCACATGAAGAAACAAGGACCGCCGGCTGCCATCACCAAGAAAGCCCCATTTCCTGGACCAACTGGGGCACCTGGCAGCCCAGGTACTACACAGTGTGGCCCTTTCACTTGCCCTGTCTTTACACAATTATGTGAGTATCCCGTAAAACCCTGTAGCATTTAGACCTTGTTGCATCAAATTCCGCTCAGTCTCTTTTCCCATCTCTCTCCCTATCTCTTTTCTCTTCTATTTACAGTTGAAGGAAAGAAAGTACCTCCTCCAATTTCACCAAAACCTACACCTCCTCCCACAGCTCCCAAACCATCCAAAAATTTTCTGCAGTCTTTAAATGCGACACCTAATCCCACTCCCACGCCCTCTCCAGCCAAGCAGACTGTCACCAAAATGGCAAGCACAGCTTCTGCCCAGAACAACCACCCTGTCAAGGCTACAACCCCACCAGCCTTGAGTGCGCAGACCCCACACACACCCCAGTCTCCTCACACCCCACAGTCACCTCAAACACCCCAAACCCCACAGACACCCCAAACTCCCCAGACATCAGGTCCCCCAACCCCCATCCCTACACCACCACCTGTGAAGCCCCCTCGTTCCTCGATCAGTGGGGTGTCCATGGACAGTTCAACTGGATCAGCGTTTATCACAGGGGTAGTGACAGTAGATGCAGTGCACCAGAAGATAGAGGAGACCAGTGCCTCACTGGCTGCAGCCCTGCAGGCAGTCGAAGAGAAGATCAAGGAGGATGGGCAAAAAGAGTGAGTGTCACGAAACATGCAAAAAAAAAAAATTCAGTGACATCGTAGACCTCTAGGAATCTAGTCTATGGTGGCATCTAGTCTCAAGTTTACATTTAATTTCAAGTAGTTTCTATCATTTTTTCTAGTCACAAGTCCTTCAAATCAAGTCAGCAGTTTTGAGGCCACATCTATGGTTATTAAGAAGCAAAGACTTTAAAGTAGGAATGTCCCGAGCCGATCTCAAACATGATCGGGCCGATTAAGCGTTTTTCAACTGATCGTTATCGGCTATCCTGAGCCCGATCCGTATTTTATGTCAGCTGCCATGCCGGTTTTGTGCAGTAGGTGGCGATGTGCACCTTTTGGTAGGTTTGCCAACCACCATTAAAATAAAAAGAAGACGCTCAAATGTGCGTGTGTGATTTGCAAGAAACAATGAGGTCTGTTCCAAGGCATCACACACATTCGATCTTCCATGTTTAGCATTTTTGATGTGCACTTTAGTAAGAAAACACTCACAATTTAAGTGTCTGAGACGTCGCTGTCATAACGCATTGCTTTGGGTTGTGTCTTGCTTCGGACTTGACTGACAGACTGGCATTCTGACACTGTGAGCTTCATGCTTTCTTACCTTATCTCCATTTTGAGCCCCTGTCCCCTGTGAAACTCTGCACATTCATGTGTACATTAGAATCATTTTAAAGGGGTGGTTGACTGTTTTTTTTCTAGGCTTGATTGTGTTTATGGGGTGCAGTCTAACATGTGTTAATGCGTCGTTTTAAAAAAAAAAATCATTATTTTTCACATAATTTACCTTTATTCCACACCGCTCTGTCCCTTCTCTGATAAACACGCTGATTATTTCCTGCTTTTATGAAGCCCCTCCCTCAGAAATAAGCAATGGGCTCAGATTGGTTAGCTGGTCCAGTGTGTTGTGATTGGCTAAACCGCCTCTAGTGCGCGTCTAAACATCCCGCCCCTCACCTCAGCGGCATGTGCTCCAGTTGTATTGTAAACAATGGCGTCGTCTATATTGCTTATCAGTTTGAGCCCGATTGAGACCCAGAGAGTATTAGTGAAGAGGATCGCGCAGAACCTGTGCAAGCACGGCTCTTAATGGTATGTTTGGTTGTTGTTGTCTCATACTTTTAGATATGCTGTTATTTGTAAATGCTATTGCTTCTGTTAGCTTTTAATATACGGTTTTATCCTGATTAAAGCTTTAAAGGGCACCTATTATGCAAAATTTACTTTTAACCCTTTAACGTGCATTGTAACCGCACGGTTGACCTTTTTTTTGCGATCAAATTACTGTAATTAAAACTCGCCAAACCCCATTTTTGGCTGTCTGTCCTTATACCCTTTATTGAATAGAGTGTGTTATTGCAATTATATCCACTGGGTGGCACTGCAGCAAAAATATATTGTTGCCGAAAAGCCGCGACAAAACGGAGAATGTATTGATGTGACGCCTCCCTTCTAACACTAGCTGCAAATGACGTTAAAAGTTGAGATTAAAAAAAATGAATCGGATTTCATGTTCTAGACCTCCTAACAGTATATTTTGTTAAATGGCAGAAACGTGGTAATAAAATGTATCTCTGTTTTCACTTTAGAAAAAGTGCTCAACCGCTCGGTTGAGTTGCCCGGTCAGGGTAAAATGAACTGAACGCTAGCTATACTCAGCAACGCGATCATAACTCGGTATAGCACTGCACAAGATCATAGATGAAGTTGTTCCTTTGTTTGAACAAAATCCGATGCTTTGTTACATATCACACCATATCATTTTAATAATTTGTTCTATTATATTTCTGTTATATTGTCTATATATATATATATATATATATATACACACATCTATATATATTGACTATATGCCTTTTACCTTACATTTTATCCAGATTGTCACTAATCTATTATTTATTATTTTTATTATTTGTAATGTAATTTAATAATTATTTTATTATGTTTGTTTTTATTTTCATTATTTTGTTTTGATGTATTTGTTTATTTACTTTAAATTATTTGATTTCTATTACATTTAATGTTTAATTTTTTTACAGTGGATTGTTGTGTTATAATAAGAACAGGGATTTTTTTTATATATATATAATCATGGGTAAATCATGGGTATTGTTAACATATTCTACTGTCTGTAATGTTTTTATACACAAAAACCTTAAACTTCAGTTGCACAAATGAAAAATTCCATTAATGCATTATACTTTTTAGTTAATGCCGAGAATTACCCTAAATGGGCAAGTCAACCGGCTGGTTGACTTGTGTATCCGCTTAGTGAATGGGTCATCTGAAAAAAAAAAACTGAAAAGTTGCTCACTGTGGTGTCAGGAATACATTTTTAACAATAAATAATTTTGGCAAATGTATTTCTTAGTGTGACTGTTAAAGGGTTAAATAGTGTTTAGACATACATGTGTGTTGGCAGTGTGTGAACACAACCACCCTACAATAATAAAAATCCACCCACTCCTCATTTTTTAATCCCCTTTAAACCAAGTCAGTCTCACTAGGACTGCCGTTTTGATTCTCACCGCAGTGTGACGTCACATTTCGGAGGGCCGGGCCATGGGGGTTGATTGACAGCCCTGCATTGCTTTAGTTTCCGCCCTCAGCAGTTGTACGCTGTCCTCCATTTTCTCAGCGCTAGAGCAGCTGTAACGTCAACAATGTCTCGCAAGCAATCCCGGTGCTCTGTGTTTGGATGTAAGACTGAACATAAGAGTCTTCATTTTCTCCTAACATCTAAACTGCTGAGGACGCTGTGGATTACTTTAATTTTTCAAGGTATTGTGCCTCAAAATCTGCCTAGATAACGTTACGTGTATCACTCTAGACTCCTTTGTGAATGTCATGTCGTTATAGTGCTTAGCGTTTTAACCGTATTTGTGTGCGTACATTAAGTATTTTTAACTGATCAGCGCCATGCTTGTGAGATTAGTTTGCGCGGTTCGTAGCGCGAGATTCATTCGGTAGCGCGATCGCGCGGCTCGGTCCATTGATCAATGCCAATGACAGGTCAGCGTGGCATGAGCTCTGTAACATCGTGCTGTTTCGTCCCACTTTCAGTGCATTTGACTTCCCATATGTACGGCTGAACACCGGTTCTCTCGCTCTCAGTTATGTTGCTTCTACCGGCTATTTATTGCTGTAGATATGCAATGCAGAGAGACATATACGCGACACCCTCTTCTGGAGACGGGGCGGGAATATGCAGCTCATTTGCATTTAAAGCCATACACTCCAAATCAGGTCTTTTTTTAGACACACCCCAAAAATGACATTTTCCAGCTGTTATAATAAATGATCTGTGGGGTATTTTGGGCTGAAACTTCACAGACACATTCTGGGGACAACCCCTAGGCCAATATTACATCTTGTAAAAAGGGGCATAATAGGTGCCCTTTAATACAGTACAGCAACCGCACGCGCGTCCATGTATAACGCTTCTCATAGCTGTGTAAGAATAAGTGTATAAATGGAACATTTCATTGTTGGAGCTGAGCTGATGATCTGAATGAGAGAGAGAGAGAGAGAGCGAGAGAGAGATGCAGAGCAGGGCGACGCGAGGAACAGGATTGAGAACCACTGCTTTAGTACATATGATTTTGAAACTTGTGAATCCATTAGAATCGTTAGAAGGCAGAATCGCGATTCATATATATAGATTTTTATGTGCACCCCTAGTTTTCTCTTCCTCTTCTTTAAAACAGCGCTGCATGTTCCCAGGGGGCAGGGTTTATCTGGGTTTGTGATGTAACGAACCTGGGAAGTAGCTCGTTGTAGTCCCTACAAGCCGTTTTTGTAGGCATTAAACTGCCAGAATTTTAAAAGACGATATCTCCGTTTGCATTGAACTTTCAGCGCCGCAACTCTGCAGATATTGTTTATGCTCAAACAGCAACATTACACACTAACTAACATTAAAAAAGTGAAATCGCAATCAACCTCCCCTTTAATAGCTTTAATTTATTTGTGTATATTCCGCGTATATTCCGAATTGATAATCTAATGTTAAACCTATCAAAATGTTTTAAAAAAGCACATGGCTCCATAGCGCCATCACTTTACAGTGTCGCAGTGACCGTCATTTGTCAGTGCCTCACTCCTCAAAGTATAATGAGTGTGTAGATGATACGAAGCTGCTGACGTTAGCACTATTTGAATGGGTTCCTACGAAGACCGGAACAGAAGAGCATCCAATTGGAAGTTAGTATTTGTAATGGCGGCGCTCATCGTTTACTCAGGAAAAAGGTCTATAAATTAAATATTTTTGATTTTCAAAACTGGCAAACCAAATTTTACAATTAAGGGCAAATCTTTTTTTAAACTTTTGAACTTTTCACCACTGGTGATGTGTTGACCAAACAAATCTATTCGTGTCACATTTTTTAAAATGATATATTAATTATATTTAAGTTTGTGTGTGTGTGTGTGTGTGTTGATCCACAGCTCATTGGCTGAAAACAAGAGCACAGTGAGCATCCTAGACGACATCGGCAGCATGTTCGATGACCTGGCCGACCAGCTGGATGCCATGCTGGAGTGAAGAGCACAGCCTGTGTCTCTGTGGCACAACCTCAGGGCCCCGGGAGAGCACAAGGGCACAATGACCAACAACAAACCCACCTATCCCTTCCTCATTCCTCATCCCTGGGTCCTCTCACCCCTCTTTTCTCCTCCCCCTTTCCCCGTCCCCATGAAACGCCATGATCTCTCCTCTCTCCCTCCAAGTTGGTTTGCACAAACCCGAGCTGATGTACCTCAGGACTGGGCAGAAGGCCATCCAGGGCTTTAAACATCAAAGACAGAGCAGAGGGCGGAAAGCAGAGGTTGGGTTTTAATACAAAAAGCTCAACTCTCTGTCCATGAAATATCTCTATCTACCATGAGCAATGAGTAGTAAAATAATACGAAAACAATAATAACTGTATATGAAATAATAGTATGGTATGTGTATATTGTAAGCATGAGGAAAGTTTGTATCTATAAAGAAAAAAAATCTCATAGTGAGAGTCATGCATTAGTACAGTTATATATATATATATAAATAAATATAAATATTTTATGTTTCTATTTTATGTTCAATGGTACATACAGTGTTGAAACATTAAGAAATCTATAAACTTTGATGACAGATATGTGGATTTTTCTATGACTATATTGAAGTTAAAAAAAAAAAAGAATAATAATAAGGCTGGCTTAAACATCCTGTATGTTTGGCTGTGCTCTGCTGAAGAGTGTTGTGGGCTGTGTTGAATGTAGTGAAGTGACTGAAGTGGCTGTTTCACCCCCTGTTCTGTGCTTGCTCTGGGCTCCCGCTCTGTGCTGCTGTGACCCTTTATGTTTCCACTCATGTTCTGCCTGTGCGAACTCATACATTCCTGCTCCTTCACCTGCCCTCTTTCTCCTCGTGCTCTCATCATGTGCAGTGTCCTGTGTGCCTTAACATGAGAGGTGACCTCAGTGCTTCTAATACACACAAACCAACTGGTTCAAACTGAGAAAGGCCCGGTGTCCATGTGAGAGGCATTACCCTGTGTGCTCTGATTTGGTGAGAAGTGACCTCATCCTTGGACATCTCCATGCTTTAGTCATCTGCAGCAAGGTGATATACAGTTTAGGCCTTGAAATCAACATGAATAGCCAGTTTATTTCCATGATGTGATGCATTTCCAGGATATGCAAGGGAAAAAAAATAGTTTGGTAGTTGACTGAAGGTAGGCACTGGATACCAGAATAGCTATTGGTTAGCATTATGCAATAGCCTGTGTGGCCTATGTAAAGTGCAATGATGAATTGTTCAAAATGAGGCCAGGATCATGCATCTAATAGGGTTATGTTGACTTTGACTATATGAGTGACCTCAGAAACACAGGCGAGAACAAGGTAAAAGGGTCCATTGAAGGTTGACGGCTTGCAGAGGGTGGGATGTCAGGAAGCACAAAGTGAGGAAGTTGCAAATATGTGTGTGTGAGTTGCATAAAACGGGAATCTAAAAGAAACATGCATGTACAGACTGACAGTGAACTAACAAGGATTTCGCAAAAGTTGATGCTCAGTATTTCCACCTAAGGAATCTTCTTAGCTTAAGGGTCTGTGAGTTTGGACAGGTGTAGTTCCATTGGAAGCCTGCATGCAGTCTAATCTCAGCACATCGCTCAGCGGCTGTTTATGGGTGTGAATGTACCATTGTGTGCCTGCTTTGTTTTGCATCCCCCCCAATATCATCCAGACAGACATTTCCTTAATGACCAAAGTAAGAGCACTAGTCCAAGATGCAGTTAAGCTTGGGTCCATAACTTATTCTGAAAAACATAGCAGTATCTAGGTTAAACATATTCACTTTATAGGGACACATTGAGGGTAGACTGAGTGATGCTTTTACAGTTGTAAAGTTGGGTCTCTGTGGACGAGATGTTTCCAGATGCCATGCTCTCTCATTTACAGTGGGAGCACAGTTCGCTGTTATGACAGCACCGGTCACAAGTGAACCTCTTGCAAGCCTCTGAATGTCATTATCTCATTGCCAGCAAACTCACAGGCTCTCATTATCTTTAACCATCTTTGTTGCCATGACAATCTGCCTGCTCATTATTAGAATCGTCACAGTATCAAAATGATCTTAAATGTAATTAAAGAAAGGGCCCAAAGGAAGGGGACACAAGCAAGAAAAGTAGTTGCGTAGATCCCACAATGCTTTACACACTTTCAGTAGCTCCATATATGCTTAACCCCTTCCCCGGTTCTCAGAAGAATATTTGTAATATTTAAGTTATGAACAGAGATTATTATTATAGATGTTTTCAACAAGTATTTAATGATGCAGCATCAAGAGGGCTTGTTGATGAAACTGCAAATATTTGAGATATAAGTGTCTTCTTGGCTCAAAGTGTTTTAAATTAATTGTAAATGGTCATTTTTTTAGAACTCCAGTTTTCTTTTTTAAGGTAGCTTTTTGTGATAAGTTTTTTGACTGCCATGTCTTCAGATGGAATAAGTTGTATATTATGCAAATGTTATGTTTTTTTAAAAACATGTATGTGCCTTGCTTTAGTTCTTTTCATTTTGTTTTTCATGTTTAAACAATGTGTAGAGGATATGAGGCCGGTCTTTATCCACCAGATGTTCAGAATTATATCCCTTTTTGTTGCGGTCTGCTCTGTGGACAGAGTGCAGATGTCTGGCATGGGAATGGCTTTTATAAAAGCTTTATCATGCCTATCGCTTCAAAGGACTGGGTGTCGATCCAGTGTTAATTGAGTTGTTACGGCCCTGTCCCCCTTCTTCTGTATATATAGCTGGATGTTTGTCACTGTGAATCTTCATCCTTTTTTAAAAAACTTGTTTTCTCCACTTTAAAGTTCTCATTCCGTCATTTTCTCATTGTCATGTTTGCTTGTTTTTTTCTTTCGTCTTTTTAATACCAGAGAAAAAAAACAATGAAAAATATGGAAATTCTGAAAACACTGAAGTCAAACTTATTGTTGGTGCAAGATGTTATTTAATAATGAAAGCTGTTTTAAATTCCATCCTATTTGCAGAGACATTTAAAAAAAAAAAAAGAGAAAAAAAAGAAAAAGAAATCTGCACTGCTCAGTGTGCAGGCTGTATATTGTGTTGATGTTCTGCCATTGACTTGTATGATACCTGCTGTGACTGGCATTGGGAACAGTGGTGTGCTTGCAGTGACTGCATCAACAACCACCTGCTCTAAATAAACATTATATACAAACACTCTCATAGCCGTCCAATTACTGAACACCAACAAGACCAGCTGGAAACTGCTCAACACCATAGTGTTTCATTAGTTAATTTCATTAGCACTCCTCAAAAAACTAACAAGCTTGTCCCAAAGGGCCACACAGCTCGTCACAGATTTATTTCTTAACTCAAAATGCATCAAGGACACTAGAGGGAGTCAATGCCATATTATGTGAGGGTAAAAGACTCCAATTCAGTCAATACAAGCATTAATAGTTTATGTATTTTATACAAGTAACCGTTTTCAGTTGGAACAGAGTCTCATATCCTCTCTCAGCTTAATGAGGAGGGGGGGGGGGAAATCTTGTCCTAAATGTGCAGAGCTGGATTGAGTAGCTCTATGCCACAAAAAGTCACTTTGATACTGTTTTTATGCCTTTTGTCTTAGATTAGCATTGACTTATCTAGCACGCTTCAGGTTAAAGGGACAGTTCACCCAAAAATTAAAGGTCTGGCAATTTACCCACCCTCACGTTGTTCAAAACCTGAACATAAAAGAAGTTTTGAACAATGTTGGTAACCAAACAATTTTGGTTACCATTGATTGCATTGTATGGACAAAACACATTTATAATAAGTATGTTCCACAGAAGAAATCAAGTCATACAAGTTTGGGACGACATGAAAATCAGTAAAAGATTACTAATTTTTAATGATACTTTCTTGGGTGAATTATCAGTTTAAGCTGAGAGAGGAACTCAACTTCACATTAATGCAACACAGTGTTCCCTTCCCCTCCATTGACCTCAGTACTTCTTGATCTCTATGCCGGGATGCTCAGTGATAATGAATTAAGTGCTTTACACGCAAACTAATTACTGTTATTCAGTTCAAGATTTAGTAACTATCATGAATTACATAATAAAAGTCTTACTAGATTTGCATGGGCAAAATCTGGCTTCCACAGCAAACATGGAAGCATGCATGAAGCAGTTGCACCTTTGGTAAAGAAACATCGCATTATTTACACAAATTCTTGATGGATGAGTAGGTCATTATAGGCAGTTAGAAAATATCTGAGCCGTTCTGGGCGCTCAGTTGGCACTGTCAAATCTGAGATAAAAAGATGAGTACTGTGTTGTCCAGAACAATACTCTGCTGTTTCAGGCCCAAGTTGGTGTAGTGTAGGTCTTCATTCAGCCCTGGGATGATGGTCGCTCCATGCATCTCCACTGGCGTCAGACTCAAGCTTAGGCACTCACTCAGTCATGAGACTGCAGCTCATAAAGGTCAAAGTTCAACAGTCATCGCTGAGGCCACTGACGCAGCAACTTTTCCATGGTCTGCAGGGAACATGACCTTAGACTGGAAGTCTTACCAAATCTAAATCCTACTTTCATAGGAAATGATCGTGTGTATATAAAATACAGTGTTGTCATGTTTATGACGAATGTTGGCTGTCCGCTGGGTCTTCATAAACACTGAAGGTTTGGAGGTTCTGTTTGCTGTCAAGAGGTGTCTGGTTCATCCAGCGCATGAAGCAAGGCGTCTTTGTCTAACAGTTTACTGCAAAATTCACAAGGGACAGACACCCAAGTCCATAGGGTACAGACTAAAAACATTTCTGGTCCAATGAATGTTGTAATGTTTTCTTGAATAATATTCTTATTCATACTATAAGTCCGTGCATCAGAGTATAATGATTAGTGGTCACGTTTAGCACGTCCACACCTGAGGAGAGAAAACACAATAAATTGTTAGAGCTCATACACGGTGAAAGATCTGATTCCAGTAGAAAAGGGTTCAAAGAATGGTGTATACAGGATTGATCAAATGTGACATTTATAAATATATAAAAATATTAAGCAGTTGTTTTCAACATTGATAATATTAAAAAATGCTTCTTGAGCAGCAAATCAGCATATTAGAATGATTTCTGGAAAATCATGTGACTGAAGACTGAGTAAGGTCTTTGTACACAGAGTCTGAAATTCTCGTCCGAAATTTTTGTTACAAAATAAAAAAATAAATGCGACCTCACGTTGTGCCAATCACGTTTACACACTGCCTCCGAATCTTTCATCTGTCAAACAAATTCGGATCAGGTTCAATTTTCTGCGTTTTCGCATCTGTAGCAAACATTTTGATAGGAAAGGATGACGAATATACGAAAATTTCAGACTCTGTGTGCAAGGACCTTAATGAGACTGAAAATTCAGCTTTGCATCACAGGAATATATTACATTTTAAAATATATTAAAATATAAAATACAAATTTAATATAAAATTACATTTGAACAGTTGCGTACACATAATTTAAAGGTAGCCCATATCTTAGCAAGCTACAGTTTGAAAGCAGCGTCCCCAAACTCATTGTACGAGTCTCTGACCTTTACAGTGCTGTCTACAGCTCCAGAGAAGAGTCTTCCTCTGGACACAGCGAGCGCCGTCACACTGCCCTGGTGCCGCAGCAGAGTCTGGGTGCAGATCATGTTGTCCATGCTCCACACCTGCACAGGTACAATAATCAATGCACAAAAGAGGCGGCACAAATCCCCATATTTCACACCCCAAACCCAAGCCTTGTCCTTACCCTGAGAGAGCGATCATAGGAGGCACTGAACACTTTGGTCTGATCGGGGGTTGAGATGACAGCCAGGGCATACACTGTGCCCACGTGGCCTGTCAGTGTCCGCACCTGCTCTTTCGACTCAATGTCCCAAACCTTATTCACAGGGAAAGAGGAGAAATCACAATTTTAACAATGTCCTGACATTTTCAGGTTTCCATGATCATTACCCTTGCAATTAAATCTCTGCAGGACGTAGAGTTTAATAGTACTTACATGAATGAGGTTCTCGTAGGTGCCACAAACTATATGATGATTGGTGACTGCAATGGAGTACACACTGCCTCCAGAGGTCTGGAGCACATGGACACACTCCAGAGAACGGATGTCCCAGATCTGAGGGGAAATCCACAAAAATCCATTTCATTTAGTGATACTAGATGCTGTAGTATGCACCATATAATGTCGGTTCTGCATGAGACATTAAAATAATGAGTCCAAAAAAAAAAAAAAAAACGTATATTATATATATATATATATATATATATATATATATATATATATATATATATCCAAATAACTGGTGGAGAACCACAGTACACAATCCTGTAAAGAGATTCTACTGGGCTCAACCAATTAGAGTTGAGAAGTCACTGTTTCCATGAAAACAAAATGAGAAGAGTGCAAAAAAAGTGGAACATGTGAATGATGTAATGGAGTCAGTCTGCCTACACTTAATTTAAAACTTTAATATTTTTATACATTTCAATATTCAACAATATATTTTGTATTCTGTACTCATGATCAATGAATAAAAGTTAATAGTTTATATTGGACAATATTTTTTATTGTGTCTGCTTTTGTGGGCTGTGTAGCTCATTACCATATGTCGCACAGTTTTGTATTTTTTTTCCTTTTTTTTTCCTTCATTTTTCAAAAAGTACTTCAAATTAAGTTCAAATTAAAGGTTGTAATGTTGTGTATCATCTCAGAGAGTTAACTCTCTATTAATTTTTTTTTAAATCACTATGGAAGCAATGAATGAGAAGTACAAGTCCACATAGTTTCCTAAAAGGCGATGGTCACTGTTGCACTCTATAGCGATGGAGGAGCGTTTCTATTTATTTGTTCTCTCTCTGTGAGCATTTGTAGCAGTCTGTAGTCAGCTTCCTGTCAGAGATCTCTGGAGTCTTAATTAGGCAACTTGAGACAACAAGCAGCTTTGGTCTGTCTTATCTGGTTTTACAAACAACTCAAATCTGCTTTCTTTTTACCAGTTAGACTGAACAGTAAAGGAACTAATGAGAACAGCTTCAAATCTGAAACTAATATATATATATATACATATATATAAACAGGGCCTTTTAAAAATGAAGATAGAATCACGGAATACATTACTCTATACATCTTAACTTTTAAGATACCGAAAGGAGTATGTAAACTTATGAGAAAAGGAATATGTAAACTTATGAGCACGCCTGGATGAGAAAGCTGACCATCATTATTCAATAAGTATATGGTCCTTTATGATGAAATCTGGGTGTTCCTGAAGCAGTTCAGAGTTTAACACTTCTAACCTTTATGGTTTGATAAGATCCGCTGTACAGATGATTCTGAGAAGCAACCAGAGCTCGAACCCAGTGATTCAAGCCAGTTAGCTCCTTCTTTAGCTTCAGCTCCGTGCCCACAATATCCCACACCTACAGAGGGAGAGAGAACGAGAGAGAGAGAAAGATGTACAATCACTTGAAGAACACTTAGAATTGGTAAACTGGAAAGTCCCAGAGAGATGAGATCATTCTACTTTTAAGCCTCCACTCCCTCATTCCTCCCACACATCACCATGGTGATACGAGCTCAGCATGTGCTCTTCAGACGGGCTCTCAGAGCCAAGTGGATCTAATTCTGCTCCACTAGTGCCTCAGTAACTTAAGTCTGTGCTTTTCTCTTCTCTGCTGGAGCACCAATCGCATCCTCCACATCACTTTAGGAAAACCGTACACAGCTAACGTGCACACCAGTAAATGGGGCAGAATAAAGCTCAATATTAGCTGCTTGATTGGGCTTGTGTCTGCAGAAACGCACATCATCTCTTTAACAGACACCACTGACCTTAATGGCTTTGAGAGAGCCGCTGAATAGCATGTTGTGTGAGGACACCAGAGTGCACACTGGGTTGTCATGTGCCCGGATGGTGTTCACTTTCTGCAGGGTCTGGATATCCCAAACCTGTAGGAGAACAAGCACATATCTGCATTAGATGCACATTGACCATGTCATGAACAGCTGGATTCATCTGAAAAATGTATTTCAGGAAGACTCACAATAATGGTGCAGTCAGCTGAGCCACTATAAAGCTTGTTTCTGCAACAGAAAGGAGAAAAGAACATGAAACAAGATCTGCAACCCATTTTACTTTCAGAATTCCTTCCATTGTCAATTTGTTAATTTACTTTATTATTTCTTTATTTTTACAGTTAATTTGTGTAATTTTTGATCAACCTGAAATTAAAATAAATAAATAAAACACCTAAACATTTATTTGTAACATTGTTAATATTTATAACAATTAACAATATATTATTTATATTTTTTATTTGTTTAAATATTCACGTCAGTTCAAAACACTCAAAATGCTTACCCCTGAATGCACAATGCCAACACTATGCCATCATGGCCCTCAAGGGTCTTCTGGCACTTATATGTGGTGCATGTGTCCCAAACCTATGTGGAGCACAGAAGTACAGGCAATTTATCCAAATGAAGAGGGATGCACATAAACCAAAGCGACAGAAAGCTGATGGCAGGTTAAATTACCTTGATGGTCTTATCTGACGACCCACTAAAGAGAAGATCACCAGTAGAATAGACACACAAACACCACACCGGACCCTGGTGGCCCACAAAAGTACCCTTGCATTTGAAGATCTGCTGGGGGTCATAGGCTGCAAAACATTTCATACAGTCAGACAATGACATATCTCCGTATCCTCACAGAAATTTGGAGTATAAACGAGGAAGAGACACTCACAGCCCAGTATACCCATATTGAGCCTGGCATTGACGTGAGACAGTTCATCCTGCAAAAGGAGGGATGGGTTAGAAGGCTCTTGATACTAAATCACCACAGTTGTACATCTTAATTTGGTGAAAACCAGAGTGAAAATAGACAAACATTCAGCATGGAAGCATCTCGTCTGAACTCCATCAGATCTTCACTGAGTTTACTCTGGTTCTCATCCAGCACATCTGCCATATTAGCACAAGAAAAGCCCAACAAAATGAACATTCATGCATGTTTTGGCCTAAAAATTGCTAGCAAGTAGTTAATAGTTAGTTTCCTCACCGAACTTGAGTTCCAAGTTCTTCTCCAGCTGGTCTAGTTTCTCAGAGAGTTTGCCCAACATGGAGCGCAGGAACGAGATGTCCTGGTCCTTCTGCGCCAGTGTCACCTGCATCTCATGGAATCTGTCATCCGTCTGCTGGAGAAACTCCTTCAGGCCCTCGAACTTACACACCTCCAGGTGCGTCTCAAACGTGTCCTGATTCCCGATGAAGGTGCAACTGGAGAAAAGTCGGAAGAGATAAATTCAAGGCTGTTTTATTTCCTTATCTATGGAACTGAGGGAAAGATTGTTGGCTTTTCCAAACGTCCATACCCATATTTAGAGTGAGGGCACTTAATGTGTTCACACTCTTTCAGATGGGCCTCCAGGTTCATGGTGAGCAATGGAGGGCAGTTGGGGTTGTTGGGACAGCGAACAGGTCTGTAGTCACAGCTTACTTCATGATCTCTGTCACACACAATACAAAGTCATTACACTCCCTTTGCATGACTCATGACTATGTCGCAACAATAGAAATTAAATGCTGATATTGTGAAATCCAATGAACTGGTGTACTCACTTCCTGGTGCTAAGCTTGATGGTGAAAGGACAGCCAAGTGGGTCAACCTCAAAGGCACCGGGTTTGCCCGAGGCAGCTGGCAGACAGCCGTACTTGCAGTGGATGAAAAGCTCTCCGATTTGCTCGGCCACTGCTATGTTATTCACGACCACTGTGAGCTTGGAATTGTCCACGGGGCATTTCTCTGTAGAAACACAGGTTATTGGCAAAACAAAAATACTACTGTATGGCGAAAACATCGCTCAGACCAAGAGCATGAAATGAAAGATTCAGCATGGAGAGGAAATGAAAGAGGAACTGAGCTAGAGATCTGCACTTGGTCCAAAATTAACTTTAAGACACTCCAGCCAATGGCGAGCAAATTTAGAAATTTTAAATAAATATTCAAACAAATTTCAGAAAGTATTCAGACACCCTCATTTTCTTTCACATTTAAAGTTGTACCCTTGTGCTAAAATTCAAATGATTATTTTTTTGTACAAAAATCTATACTCTACAAAGCAAAAAAACATGACAACTTTGCAAATTTATAAAAAAAATAAAAACATTCTTGCCACCCATGTAAAGGTATTTACCTTTTGAACATTATTTTTCTAATTAACAATTATTTAAGACTTTAAAATTAACCTCACAAAAAAAAAAAAAAAAAACTTCAAGACTGATTAAGATTGCCATTGTTTCATTTTGATTTAATATAAAAAAAATATTATACAGGTGTTGCCACATGTAGTTCTAGATGGATACGTTCTAGGCATCCTTGATGGTAAGTTTTCCACTCAGATTAAATTTGTGAGTGACAACAGATGTCTTCTGTAGTAGATATTAGATCATATCAGACTTTCAATACATGATTATTGTGGGCAAAAGAATTCACAACAACATTATTGCGATATCTATAGAATCTTTGACAAAAATAATAATGCTGCCAGTCAAATTCTATTTTTTGGCCAATGAATCACACTTAAAATATGAGTCCAGGGAATTGTAACCATAATTGTACAAAAGCATACAAAAAGAACTTAGTACAATAGTGCTTCCTCACACTACTGGCAGCAATGGCCATCACGGGAAAGGTGAAAGCAAGACAAATGTTTAAGAGTAAAAATGCTCTCCTTACCTGAGGTCAAGGCACATCGCCTGCAGAATGTGTGCTGTGGTGACAAAGGAAGAGAAAAGAGAGCACAATGAGTGAATAAAAGCTGAATTTTCATTTTCATCTACTCAGCTATTTTAAGTGTAATTCATCTCTCAACAGACACTTGTACTGTAGTGTTCAACAGCCTGACAGTGCCTTAGGAAACAGGTCAATGAGGCGTGCTGTTCACGGCCCAAGCTGACAGGAAATCAATACATGGCCTAGAACCAGATCATGACGGGCAGACCTATCCTGAGGGAGAGGTGAGGGGACGGCTGGCTGACTCACTCCGCAGGTGGTGATGACGGGGTCCTTGAACACGCTGCAACACAGCTGGCAACAAAGCTTAACTGAGGGCTGCTCCGCAAACACCTGTGGCTCCTGGGAAGTAAAAAAGAGGGAGGGTGAGAGAGAGAGAGACAGACAAAGTCAATCTCGTGCTGGGCACAGGTGTAGGTCTGTCAGTGTTTTGCGTCACTATACATGATCAACATGTGAACAGGAAACAGAAGACTGCTGAAACTCACTGTGTCTTCCTCTTCCTCGTGCAGGGAAAAGGTGGAGCGCAGCGACATGTTGGACTCGGAGTGCAGAGATCGAATCGAGATGGCAGAGTCTGAGCGACGAGGGGTACTAATGGGCAGCTGCAGAGACAGAGACAGAGTGCATCTAAACACTTTTTAAAGGTCATTTAAGTGTCATCTGGGGGTATTCCAGAAAGCAATTAGGTGACATACCGGGTAAGTTTAAGTACAAGTAAACATATAACCTCAACTTTCAGGATAAGTTTACTTCAGAAGTATTCAGTGCACCGATGAGGCTTCAGTGACAGATTTCACACAATATTAAATTACAGTTATATATTTTTTATTTTATTTTAAAGCACTAATATAACAAACAATGTTTATTTAATTGTACTATAATTTATTTTATTCTCATCTCACACACGGTTGATCTCCTTCCACAAGTGTTTTTTTGTTTGTTTTTTGTGTGTGTTCTCCAAGTTGTCTGAACTTACTCTTGGCTACGTTTTTTAACTTATAACCACAATTAAGAAAGGTTTGGGTCAAGAGTTCTGGGTTTATGTGATTAAGTAATTCTGCTTTCTGGAATACCCCGCTGAGCATTACAAAAAGCCACTGAATCAGACACAACCCCATCCTACAAAAATACCTTTGCTGTAATCAGGAAAGCATGTCATCTCAGTGTTACCAAAATCAACAGTAGTAAAACTTATTTAACTTCTGATTCAACTCCCTCAGCTCATCTTATCTCATCTCATACAAGGGCTTTCCTGTGAATGTCCAAAATGATCGACTAGAGGAAAACACCTTCTGATAACAGTCTTCTGATTTACTTAAATTTGGTGAAAAGCAAATCTGATTGTAAATATCTGAATTTCCATAAACTAATTTTGCACCTAGCCAGGCATTAAGAGCCACACGAACAGTCTACGTCTTTGTAAATATTCATGCCGTGGCTGTGTGGTAAATAAAAAAATTAAAAACAGTATGGTTTGGCACTCTCTCATAAACACTCAGTGTTAAAACAATCAGAAAACCAGAAACAACAGAACAATTTATCAAAAAGCTAAGAACTGCCCAAAGAGCAAATAAGCTACTCCAAAAGCTTGCTATTATGTACGTCAATGACAAAATTGTGAGGCGTTTGATTTCCATTCCTCAATATGTAAATGTGATTGGCTGTTTTGAAAAGGGATGGCGTCGTGATTACCATGCCATCATCGTCGTCACGAGGGGAGTAGGTCAGAGTGCTGGAGGATGAAGGGGTTCTACGGTGCTGTTTGTAATTAGTTTCCGCTGAAATGAAAGAGCACAGTTACAAGCGACTGACTGAACCTTGTTGCAAACGGTCAAATGATTTCTGTACAATCAATGCTGATCCAGGTCATTTTCAACACCAGCTAATCTCTTTCAGTGGTTTGAGGTACAACACTCAAAATGTAAATGCTAAATGTTCATTTGATAATCTTTATTTTGTAGGAATTTAAAACAGCTGTATCATAAGCGCTTTTAAGGACCATTTATTATGTCATTTTTGTGCCATGTTTTAGTTTTTAATGACCATTTCCATGCTTCTTATCTGACTAAGTAGCCCAACAGATAATACAGACCTTTTGCTACTTGAGGGACTGCTGGAAACGTGGATCCAAAACTAGCTTCCATTTTGGTCTGTATACAGAAGAGTGTGAAATATGAAAACAATGACAATTTTTGCTACTGAAGTCTTCGCATAATTTGTAATAACGTAAATAAATGTAAATACCCATTCGTTCTTACCCACGTGCTGATGTCAGGTGAAGACACAGTGATGGTGGCACCTGCCACAGATCCTCCTGAGAAACGATCGAAGCCCGATGGTTTACTACAGCTCTTAATACAGCAAAGCCCTGTAGAAAATATCTGCTGCAGCCTGTAGAAAAATGGGGGGGGTCACATTTCAAACATATGATATCTGTCTATACACAAACACACATACACAGATAGATAGATCTCAAACCACAGGACCATTTAAAATAAGCTAGTTCAACAATGTGATTAAAATGTTGAAAGACGTGTAAGACATGCTGACCTGCTACATAACCCAATATACTCTCATTTTGACATTCTTATCAAATGTAACCTAAAATCTTTAGAAAAATCGTCCATGAACACTTTTTGCGTCAACTACCCCGTCTCGAAAAGCGTTGTTGTTTTAAATGTGGCGATACACACTCTTTAATTATATATTCAAAGAATAAATGTGAAAAGCATACACACGAAACGTCAAAACAAATCAAACCGTTTCATGTGTCAGAATAAACATTGACGGAGCTGTATGATAACAACACAGAGATCACAACTCACACAAGATTAACTAGTTAATGCTTTAGCTGTCTTTATGTCTCACAACTGGTGAGATTCAAAATGTTCAAACGCACCAATTATAGACAAAAATGCTGTTAAAGTACGCAGCTCACTGTGAGACACAGCCAAGATTTTGTTAGCGGATGACTGCTAAAATGAGGACAGTTGTCCTATAAGCAGCAGATAAAACGGAAATGAAACGCACATGTTTAACGCGTTATGTTAACAACAGCAAAACATGCTAAAAGACAAACAAGCAGATCTGTTAGATGATGTACTAGTGATTCGCGTGTCTGAAGTGAGCTGGCTAAGTTAGCTATGTTGGCTAGCTGACGAAGTTGGTTTGTTATTTAGCTTTACTAAAACACCAGATTTAGCTTTACGAAATGTAGTAAGATAGACCTCTAGCTTAACTACAAAAGACATAAGATACATCTCGCATGTCTATTTAGCCAAACAAGGTAGGTTCTCACCATTGATGCTAAATCAAAGTCTGCAGATGCAGATGGTCCAATTTTAATCTTTTTCCTCACACACCCATACGCACACACCAGAGGATTGTGGGTAATGTAGTGCGGATACAGCAAATACGCTTCATTGTCGGGAACTGACACAACACGTTCCTGGAATCGGCCGATTCAATATTCAAGACGATGAGACCAATATGGTTGGATCATGATTTTTACTGGGTATTTTTCTAATCGGTTTAAGAGTCAAATGTTTACAGTCTATGGTTTACATTAGTGGTGGGAATTTTGATTCATTTTTGTGAGTCGAATCTTTTGAATCCTGCAGGTTGCACCCCGTTAGGCCAGTATGTGGCGAAATTTATTCAACACTGTGTCGTTCAACAAGTCTTATTAAAAATTCAGTTCTCTCTCTGTATGCATTTAAATCAGTGAAACCACCAAAGCAAGCACACGCTTTAATAAGTAGATAGGCTCCAAGGGAAAAAAATGAGCCAGTGCATGGAAGTGAACGAGAACGATTCGTTTCCTTGAAAGGTTTGATCAAAACACTGATTCATGTACTTAAAAGAATCATTCACGAACAACACTTGACTTGCTCCAGGTCAACATGCGTGTCTAATGTCATGCCTTTTGTTATGTAGCCTACAGCTGCATATTCTTGAATGTCAGGCTATTCTGTACCTACATTACTTTTACATTATAATTTACATATAATTAGTTAAACGGAAGGGGGTGCTGTTTGCTCAGATCCTAAATCTGGACATGAATTAAACTCCTCTGTAATTCACATTAACTCAGCAGATCAGTAAAGTCTGACAGCAAATATAGGTCTATCACTATAATTTAGACAATTATACCTTGATTTCCACCTTTAATTTAAGGTGGTGTCTCTAGATATTGATTAAAGCAACAATTAACCCCAAAATAATAATAATAATAAATACTTAGGCTATCCAAGATGTAGACGAGTTTTTCATTACATTACTTGCTCACCAGTGGATCCTCCATAGTGAATGGGTGCCACCAGAATGAGAGTCCAAACTGCTGATAAAAGCATGACAATAATCCACAAGTAATCCACACGACTCCAGTCCATCGATGAACATCTTGTCAAGCAAAAAGCTGTGTGTATGTAAGAAACAAATCCATCAAGACGCTATTTACTTAAAACTGTCGCTTCCAGCTAAAGTACAAGTCTTCTATCCATAATATTGCTTTCTCCAGTGAAAAAGTCATCTGGTATAAACTAGGAGAGAAATATACACAGATCAAGCACTGTTTACAAGCAAAAACAGTTCAGTGTTTTTTTGATGTGAGACAACAACAGGGGATGGACTTTTTCACTGGAGGAAGCTTAATTATGGATTATAGACTTGTGTTTTGGCCAGAAATTATGGTTTAAAGTTCATGCTGGATGTGTTTCTTACAAACACACAGTTTTTCACAAGATGTTAGTTGATGGATTGGGGTCGCGTTGTGGATATTTGGTGTTTTTATCAGCTTTGGACTCTCATTCTGATGGCACCCATTCACTGCAGAGGATCCATTGGTGAGCAATGATGTAATGAAGAAACAAACTCATCTACATCTTGAATTTTCAGCAAATTATTCCTTTAAATTCTGCCATGTAGTTTTTATCATTTACAGATATTTCAGTGACATTTTTTGGGAAATATTTCTTCATGTGCAGTAAACTCTGTACAAGTTTCTGTCATCTGTTGTATTGCAGTATTTTGAGAATATGTAGTAATGTTATAATACCTATAATTGTATCCATTGAAATATAAATATAAATATATCCATCCATATGTATAAAAATGATAATGATATTTTGGCATTGTTATTGTCATGCACTTTTGAAACAGAGATGAATGATTTGACCTGCATTCACCTGGCTGGAGATGCTCCATTATGCTGTTCTCAGAGCCACAGGTAAACCACTTAAGGCCAAAATAAATGCAGAAATGTTGTGAATATAACATGTCTTGGACTGCTACGGTCTTGATTCCTTTCAGCTGCAACCTCCATTAGAGTAGCTTACGGCCCCTTGCATTTGCTCTTTGTGTTAAAACACTAATGGCAGTTTCTCATGGACACCCATCAATTTAGGACACGGATTGTCTTTATCTTCAGAATGCGGTCCCAGGCTATTAAAGGGTATCTGTGTAAATTGTCTTTGGTGAAGCATCACTGCCTCTATGAACTGTTGTCCTACCTGCCACTTAAGTTACTCTTTGCACAGTTAAGCCAAAGAATATCCAGCGGGCCCATCAAAAGCTTGACCCCATCGGCAAACCATTGCAGGAAGTTCTTCATTCAGGATCCATTAAGCGTATTCAGAGCAGTGCTCCATTCTTCCAGTATGCCCATGTAATAAATGATGGATGGAATAAAAATAGGATGTGCTAAATTTAGGAAGTAAATGGCTGAAGGGAGAACTGGTCAGTGGCTATTAGTCTGTTTCTGTTTGTGAAACACAAATATCTGAAAAAGCAAATTCAAACTGCAATTAATGCATTGTCTAAATGCGGCAATGTTAACCAATACTGATAAAATGTATTGAATATGTTTAAATTAAAAAGCAGTTAGTTTGGATAAAAATAGAGAATCACGTCTCATAGTTTGGTCATGAGTCATGACATATGATAATAAGTTTGGTGTTCTAGTAGGCCTATGATCTGATATAGACATTGAGGTTTGCAATCACCTCTCAGAATATGGTTTAATCCCTCTAGAATTGTGCGTATGTACAATCTGGTGCACCATTAATCTTATCAAGCCTATATTTAGCATAGGTATTACTACTTTAAATTATATTTATCTCACATTTTGTCTAGTATTTTATCCGTGGTTCACTTTGGTTAGTGGCAGCCACTTGTTCTCCATCTTCACATTATCAAGCACATTTTGTTTAGTTAATGATATAAGCAGTTTTCATTTTAGATGGATTCTGTGGTGAAAGGATTTTTTTTCTTGCCACGTTTTTAGGAAACAGCCATTGGTTGCCAATGTTTTTGTCTGTCTTTCACCAAGACATCCCTTGTTTCTTTTAGCATTAGTCAAAAATGCATTGCATGGTGACAGTGGTCTAACAAAAGGGGGCTCATCGGATCTGCTGCTTGCTGTCCCGCAGGCACCTCTCCTCATCTTACACCTCCTGATGTTGCTCTTGGGTGTGATATCACAGAAGACTGACATGAGTGCTGCTCTGAGATGAGCAGATGACAGGGATCCTTGTATCAGCCAAACAGGCACACTTTTAAATCTCCCCGTGAGCAGTTTACAGCCGTGCACCTTTGATGGAATACTATTGTCAGTGCTTTCAGGTTTATGTCAAATTGTGTGCAAAAGCATTTGTAATATAATTCAAACAAACTATAGCTCAAATATGTTATGTTTCTGTTTTGCATAAATGAACAGTATTAAACAACACATAGTCTAAATCGTTTACACTGTAACTTTTGGCCCTCTAGCAGTTATATAAATATAATATAAAAACTGCAAATGTTTTACAGAAGAACATTGTTAGTTGTGGCTCTGCTGTGCGAGGTTGGAGGCACCAGTGTACAGATGGATACAGGACATCTTATCAGAGAGGATGGTCAAATATTTTTGTTTTTAAACTTTCCCCTGAGGTTTACCATTTTGTAATGATCCCAACAAACCTTCAGCTTCACGCTGTTCACGACCAGAGCTGTTTCTTGCGTGTACAAATATGACGTGAGACACATGGGCAAATGACGTGTATATACAATTTCCCACAAAATTACAGCTCTACAATAGTGTGCTGTGGGGATGGCATATTTTTGTAGGCCAAAACTCAGAAACCCACGCCCGGTTTCATCATACTTAAGTCAATGGGTTTTTGGTTAAATACCTGAACTAAGATCTGTGGTTTACACTAGATCAAGTAAGTTTAACGTTTTATACATACAGTATATACTAATACACCTGTATGTTTTTTTATACTTGTCTTGAAAAAGGCGGTCGCTGTGGCTAAATGGGAATACAGAGGTTGTTGGAGGCACATCATCAGACCAAACATGAAAACTCATCTCAGTTTTCACTGCCTCGTTGTGTTTATTATAATTTTTCACTTCTGCCGACTGTATTTCAGCTTCAAAATTCATAAAGGTTTTGTTCACTTGTCCAAAAATCCAATGAACAAATCCTATTTTTATTTTTTTTTGTGAGGGAACCAGGGGTGGTGTTGGCCTACAAATATCACTGAACCGTTGATAATGTGTAGCCCTAGTTGGATAAAAACAGGGTTTGGAAGATAGATTGCACACTCATTTAGAACTTTTTTAGTGTAGCCTAACGTTAGTGCATAGTGTAAATTTAAATGTGTTTAATAAGTGGCGTTCCAACATTTTCCATATGTAGTAAGTTCACTGTTTGTATCCCTTCAATGGTCTTGACCCCAGCCAAAAGCTGTTTGAAAGCTGTTTATCGACAGTTTAGCGCTAATGAGCGATGAGTGGGACATTAAACACCCGGAGCGGATTACAAAACGCTTTGAGTAGAAAGCTCGGTGAATCCACAAAATACACGCCGTTCCAGCCCGCCTTTCAAACTACGTGTTGCTTGGCAACAAGCAAAGCTTGGTGTTTTTGTCTGGAACTATTTTAGCTGGCGGAGAGAATATAAACAAACTGGCCGATTTTTCTGGAACTGAACTGTTTTTTGAAGCAAGAGATTCGTGCTGACAGCCGCGATATTCAGAAAAGCACCCTTGTTGTGTGATTTAATTAAGCACCAGGACATAAATAAATCGCACAGCTAAATAATGTAATGTTTTCTTATAAACAAAAACGCTTAATCTCAAATTGGAGCTCAATTTTTCCATATTAGGGCATAGATAGTGGACTAAACGTACCAGGAGAGTAGAAGCAAATGCGTATGGAAAATCTAAACACCGACACTGACGATTCTAGCGAATAGGCGACGGGATATCGGGCGTCCTTTTGTCGCCAACATTAGAAGAGGCATTTAGACTTCAACAGCATATAACCGCCCTCCGATTCCCCCTCCCAGACAGATTTACCCCAGCACCTCCTCTACATTGGCCCAGCAGTGGCTGAACAGCGTCCTTGCACTTTACTAGGCTGTAACCACTGCCATCAGCTCAACTTCTACAGCATCGCTTCAGCCGTCTCTGCCGCTGCTGCCGGAGCCTATCTTCAGTCTCCCTGCCCAGTCCTTTGGCTGTCTACATCGGATACTCAGTCGTTTTTCGTCAATTAGACACAGACGTATGTGTGTTTTTGATTAATCTGAGGACATTTCCCATAGATAAGAACAGTCTGCACCAAAGACGGGCTTCGGGTTTTACCCAAAGATACATCACCGAGGTAAGCGACACAAATATGAATTCATTTCGATCTCATCTTTTCCGTGATTGACTCTTGATGACAATTGACATAACTTAAGATGTTAGCGTGAAATGTTAGTCATTGATATCCATGCATTCTTATTTTTTTGCATTTTCATATTGTTTTTTCCACTCCCTCCATCACCGCTGTGGCTGCCGGTGTTACATAAAACTTCGATTTTCTGCGTTCTGCTTTTATCCGTCCCTCGTTTTTGATTAATAAAATCATTGGGTTATTTAAATGTAGCCTATATTTACAGGAAGGAGGAGATTAAGAAGCCTGCAATTCACCCTCAGCCTGCAGTAGCTTCCTAATAGTTTTATCTGCACTGGGAAACATAAATATACCCATTGGAGGTAACTGAGATACAGCAAGTCATGCTGGTCTTCACCAGATGATCATGTAGCTACAGAAATTGTGTTATCACAATTATTGACAGATTTGATTTCTTTTTGAGTTATTTTCACACCAGTAGGACACAACATACACGTATCATATGTGATATGGACTACAAATCTGGACTACAAAACCAGTCATAAGGGTCAATTTTTCGAAATTGAGATTTATAGATCATCTGAATAAATAAGCTTTCCATTGATGTATTGTTTGTTATGATAGGACAATATTTGGCCGAGATACAACTATTTGAAAAACTGGAATCTGTAGGTGCAAAAACAAATCAAAATATTGAGAAAATCGCCTTTAAAGTTGTCCAAATGAAGTTCTTAGCAATGCATATTACTAATCAAAAATTAAGTTTTGATATTTACAGTAGGAAATTTACTAAATATCTTCATGGAACGCGATCTGTAATTATTATCCTAATGATTTTTTGCATAAAAGAAAAATCAATAATTTGGACCCATACAATGTATTTTTGTCTATTGCTACAAATATACCTCAGAGACTTAAGACTGGTTTTGTGGTCCAGGGTCACATATGTGCTTTAGTTTAGTAATTGTTACATTTTGAGTAATTTTGTTAAATCAAACTGAAATTTAATCCTCCTATTTGGATGCAATGTGGTGATGACCTACATCATTGAACGACCTACATGAAGAACTTGGCTTGGGAAGATCGTCCTGGTCCTCCATCCAAAATGTCACACTGTCCTACTGTACTGATGAGTACACACAATATTATGAACAAACCAAAAGCATAAACCTGATGAATAGTATCATTCATTCATTTAATCTAAGATTTGATGCATCAATAATATTTGATTCATGACTAATGGATGAGTGGAAAAAAAGAGGTTTACGGCTTGCGGCAAACTGCTGTATATTCTGGGACACTATTGATTATATTTTTGTATAGGGCCTCAGTGAAGCACTGAAATCAGTGTATTTACCTTCTGGTAATAACTGATTTCTGCTTCCATTGTATTGGTGCACAATGTCACATTTAAAAAGTATTTCTTGAATATCTCCATATGAATTTTGTATTTATGGATGGTTTGAAAGAAGTGAGAAGTTTTACAGTTTGCGAAACATCTTTGTCCCCCAACCATTTCTGAGCATCACGTTTGATTTGAAAAACAGCACAATCTCCCAGCTGCCCTGAGTGTGTTTAGTGTCAGATAGTGAAATCAGAGCTTTTAGAGTGTGAGGCTCCAGTGTCTGGCTGGTGTTGCTGGGAAGCGCTTAAAAGCCTTTATGGGACGGATGTAGAGAGGCAGCAGAACACCTGCATGCTGAACTGTCTCTGCTCTCTGGCTCACACATGCCCTTATGCTGGACTCCTCTCAACACTCAAACTCTCCAGACTCAAACTCCGATCCGACTCCTGCTCAGAGAGGAGGAAGTGTTAGACAAGCATCTAATTACTGAAATCTTTATTTATTTGAAAGCCAAATACATTCATGCAGTGCATCCCAGAACAAAATAGGGAGGGGAGAAAACAGAATATGTGCGGTTACAGTATATTCAATGTTGAAATGTTTTGTCAGGTATAATCTAAACTGTGATTCATGTGGTGACATCTATTTGACATGTTTTTAGAGTCTAAAATAAAATGTAGCATGAATTAGCCTTATAACCTTAGACTACATTAAATAAAACATATTTTTAAGGGATAGATTAGTTGCAAACAGACCTTTAAGTTAATAACCACACATTTCACTTTTGTGAAAGGAAAATACAAGAGCAGTCAAATTTTTTAAATGAAATTAATGAATCAAATGCTAAAAAAAATTATAAAAATGAATCAAAATACCAATAATTGCTGGAAAAGCCCAACATAAATTATTGTGGTAGTCAAAGCAACTGAATAAACATTACAAAAAGTGGTTTCTTTGTTTATTTTCCTATCATGGAACATATGCAAACAGTTCAGCATGGGCATACAAATCACATTCATAAATCCTTAGTACATACAAATAGTGTGAGGTGCTGATTTAGCAAGATTATTAATTGCAATCCTCATCGACTGATGCAAAATCAGCTGTTCAAGATAAATCCAAATACAAATACATTTGTATGTTACATTTACATTTTGAGTCGGCACAATTTGCTTGTCTAAAAACTCCTTGGTGGCTGTTGAAAAAATCACATTAGAGTCATGTAAAAGATCCACTAAAGCAATTTAAGTACAAGCATCTGTTTTAGGACACAATGTGCAAAAACACTATTCTTTCTTGTTTAGGTTTAGTTTGATCACTTCCACATCAAGCCGCAGTCATGGATGAGATGGACTTGCCCCAGATGCAGAAGGAGGTAGAAAGCCTCAAGTACCAGCTGGCCTTCAAACGGGAGAAATCCTCAAAGACAGTGACAGAGTGAGTGTGCTCTCTTTTGTTCTTCACACTGTGATAGTCTCTGTTCCAACCCATATATTTTACGCTGTCGCCCCATATCACAACAGAAAAGATAATGACTTCTTCTACCCTCCTTCTATTTTTGTTGCTTTTCGTCACATAATCAAGTACAGAGAAACCTAACAGCAAGTCATTAGAACATCACCCATGTATTCTGTCCTTTTATAACACAAATACTTGATTGTAATTGGTCAAAATGGCATTGACCAGTCAAAGTTTTGTTATAATGACTAAATTATACATTTAGTGGTTGTTTTGACAAAATATTAGTTCTATGTTCATTTCTCATATTAGTCTGTGACCTCTCTCTTTGCATACTAATGCAAGTTAAGACTATAGGTAATTGAAGCTATTTTGTGACTCTTTGCTGTGGGTAAAAACTGCACTTTAAAAGGGTTTCAGTAATATTTCAGTATAAACTACAGTGCAAAGGTTTGGGGGTCAATACATTTTTTTAATATTCCTAAAAAAGTCTCTTATTCTCACCAAAGCTGCATTTATTTGTTAAAAATATTGTGAAATAGAATTAAAATTTAAATGTTCTATTTTAATATATTGTAAAGTGTAATTTATTCTTATGATGGCAAATCTGAATATTCATCAGTCATTACTTCAGTCTTCAGTGTCACATGATCCTTCAGAAATTATTTGATTTATACTGAATTGCATACTTAAGAAATCTTTCTAATTATTATCAATTTTGCAAACAGTTGCTTAATATGTTTTTTGGAAACTGTAATGGATTGGGAAAAGGAACAGTTCAAAAGAACAGCATTTATTTGAGATCTTTTTTCAAATGTAAAGATGTCTTTACTGTCAAATTTGAATGGTAGTGTATATGGTGAACATAAAACCTCAACGATATATATTAATATTGTTGTGTTATCTGTCCCACTTTTTTGTTGTAATGGACTATTTTTAGCAGAAGCTTTAAGCTAATGTAAGTACTGGAGGTAAATATAAGTAATACAAGTAAATAATTAATATAATAATAATAAAATAGATTGAATTAGTATTTCTTGTCTCTCTATTTATTAATTTGGTAAATAGTCGTCTAATATGCTGAAAAATGCTTTTGGCCTAACTTATCCACTCACCATAGTTCATACCTCATAGTTCCTGTTGTGGAGAGTAATCAGTTTTGTCAGTGGAACTGTTTCCTGATTGAATAACCCTTATGCACCATGAACTCACTGCAGTTATTTCTGAATTTTCAGGTTCACCTCATGTCACAAATTAGGCTGCCCAGAGGCCAGGTCCTCTTGGTGATTGTTCAGGACAAAGCTAATGCTCTCAGATCTCTGGTGCTTTACTCTCCAATTTGAGAGCAAGTGTGCCCTCCTAGTCGCACCCGCCACTGTCACATTATAGTGACATCTCATTTCCCTGCGTCCCAGGGCTCTCTTCCTGAAATATTCACAATGGTAATTTCTCTGTTACAAATTACCTTTTACCGGCCAGTAGTGAACAGCCCAGTTTACGCCAGCGTAGTGGTTCCTTAAGTGTTATTGTGCAGTTTAGCTGAATAAGCAGTTGTGGAGACATAATGTTGGGTCATGATGACTTAATTGCATCTGGGGTTGGATGGAGTCTAGCATGAGTCTAAGAATATCACTCTCATCTTTGACACGCCATTTCTATTAATCGCCCATGATGGATGGTGCTTCAGCAAAGAGTTACGTGATTAACACCCTCATTTATCATTTGTTCAACATGGGTGCGATCTTGCATGGCCCTGGTTCCTCAACACTCAGCATCACACGCATCCAGTCACACGCATCCAGAGCAAATCTTTGCTCTATTTACTCCTAAATAGTACTCATTTTTGCACCAAATGCAAAGTTTGTTACTTTAAATAGATCACACAGTTAGCATTGTGTCCCAGAATGATGAGGAAACTTTCCTCCTCTCCTCAGCCTGGTGAAGTGGATCGATGAGTGTGTACCTGAGGACCCTTTCCTGAATCCTGAGCTGATGAAGAACAATCCATGGGTGGAGAAGGGCAAGTGTGTGCTTCTATAAAAGAGTAGCAGCAGCAGCAGCAGCGGTCGCCCCAGCCCTCCTCCGTCTGAGCCTCCACCAGCCTGACAGGATCACACGGCGCTTGCTCTCTCTGTTTCATTCCCTCACTATGAATGTACAGCAGTTTAGCATCCACTGCACAACAAAACACACACTCGCACACACATTAGCTCTATATAGTCACTTGCAGAATTTGACACTTTGACATGCATTACTATTATATATAACCATCAATATATCTTTATATGCAGTTAGTGGAATTTCTCTTGCCTACTCGACTTCAGTGTTGTCGCCGCTGCTTGCACGCTTGATCTTGAGTTCAAGCATGTAGTGTCGACATCGAAAAGCCAGAAAAGGCCTGCTTTAGACAACATACCGCATGACAGAGGTGAAAAGAAACGGTAAAAGAATGCCTCAAAAAGGAGAAGGCAGCAAATCTGTGAGTTTCCCTCTGTTACGCTGCATGTTCAGTTCTCCTGCAGGCCCGTGCACTATTTACACCACACTCAGCACTCTCACTTACAGACCATTTTTAAACATGTACAGATTGTTTTAATTTATTTACTTATTTATGAGCATTAATTTATTTATTTATGGTTTGATTCACAACCGAAGTTGTCGGCGCCAACTGCTTTAGAAGCTACAATGGACCTGCTGTTGTTCAACTGCACCCTTCCTTCCTTGAAAGCTAAAGGATAAAAAATAAAAACCGCATCTTGCCAGGTCACCATCGAATACTGCCTTGTACACAATTTCCTTAAAAAGAATGTATGTGTGTTGTGAGGGACTAGTAAACCATCAGCACCCTTAAGCATCGAATGGATATGCAAACGGAGAGGTTGTGCACTGGCCAAGGCTTTTTTTCTTAGATTAATAGCTCTATCTGCATTTATGGCAAGGATGTGGGGTTAATTTATGACTTTTGATTTGTTCATGTTTTTATATATTCAAACAGTAGAAACCTGTCTAATTATCTAGAGGTGTGTTACATATGAGAATGCTTTGAGAAAATATGCATAAGATCAAGTACTAGTTTAATAAAAAAGCAATAAGTGATTACATTTTTTATTGAATGTTTTACAAAAATCTTATTGAATAAAGTAGAGGATTTTTAGACGGCTTTAATGTCATTTGTGTGTTTCAATTGGGTGTGTGTCATGGGTTTGTCAAGTTTATTTTTACTCAATAACAATTACTGATTACAGTAACAATATAGCACATTAATTTAGTTTTAGAATGTACTAATATAATAATAAATTATGATTAAAAAAATTAATCATGTCCCTTCACCCCATTATGGAGCCCTGCACATGAAATGCAGGGAAAATAAAAACACAGTATCATTACCATGAATTAAGAGTGTGTTCTCATTCATTTGTAAAAAAAAAAAAAAAAAAAATTCACCACTTTGTACTAATTTGTTCCCTCATTTTAGTTAAATCGTGCCATGATTAAAACCAGTAACAAATTACTGCAACATGGCCACAGTTTCACCAAAATGAGGGAACAAATGAATAAATCATGGCCACGAATTAATAAGTTGTGGGAGCGAATTCTTCATTTGTGGCCACAATATCTATTTTTCTGCAAGCAGCCATATGCAGGGTTCTGTACTGCTGTACCTAAAGTTCACAATAAGAGTTTTTCTTACTGTAAAAGCCATACAAGCTTGAATGATCACCTTTATGTTTTTGCAAACTAAAGAATAAAGTTAGCAAAACGGCTTTAGACAAGTGAATGGTTTCAAGGTTTAGAGGTGAACTGCTGTTAACTTTACACAGTGTCTTAGAAACACAACACTCGTGGCTTGAGATGCTGAAAAACAGCAGGACTGCACAACAGCTGCATGTTTACACAGACCAAAAATTAAAAAAATATCAGACATTAAACAAGAATGTTTCTCATGTGAATGGCCCCCAAGTTTCGAACAGCTTGACAGACTCGATCGAACGACTGCTGTTGACTATAGGCAGGTCATAGGATTATCTTCTATGATATTAAAATCTAAAACCACTTTTTATGTTTATTTAGTGCTTTCATCACATGTAATCTAATGTCATCAAAAGATCTTCATTTGGGGGCTTTTCTCAACAAATATTACATTAACATTTATTCATTTAGAAGATGCTTTTATCAAAGGCAACTTACAAATGAGGAATACAAGCAATTCATCCTAAACAATCATAGATGTTTTTTTTCATCCTACTGAGAGAGACACTGTCTTTTAACAGATCTGGTATCTCTTTTGTAAAAGTAAGATATAACACAGCTTTGGTACAACAAGACCACTAGCACAATGAACACAGTCTTATCCGCATTCCCAAATCACTGCAAAAAGCATTACATTTACATTTAGCAGACGGTTTTATCCAAAGCGACTTACTCAGTAAGTAAGCGACTTACTTATTCAGGCTATACATTTTTTTTTTTTTTTTTTCAGTATTTGTGTTCCCTGGGAATTGAACCCATGACCTTTTGCGCTGCTAACGCAATGCTCTACCACTGAGCCACAGGAACATTACAAACTCATTCTCAGCTAAATAATGGCACACATGAGGGTCTTTTTCTCCCAACTAAGGGAATCTGCTTTTTTTCCCACTAAGGGAAAGAATGTAGCTCTTCTTTTCACAGACTTTGACTTCACTCTTTCCAGACCTATCTGTGTACTGCAAGTGAAACCCCAGCAGGCATTATAATCAAAGCCACTGCATCTTTATGCACTTAACAGACATGTGTGTATCGGACCGTACAGCAGTCACCCTTTTACCAAACAAAGATGCCATGAGTGGTTCTGGGGACCATGAGACTAATGCAGTAGATAATGGCTCACTCTCTAGATTAGGATTGGTAATCCTGATGCCCATTGCCTAGCCACACATTCACATGATTGCTCTCTACGCCGGTTGAACACGCAGCAGATGACACTCTAATCTGCCCAAAATAATCCACTCTCTCAGCCCCGCCACAAATCTCCATTTCTAAATACATATGGGATCACATGGACCAATAGTCTGCTTAAATGTACACATCTGGGGTAAAGTGCTACTCTGACCAGGTCTGACACAATGACGTGAATCTGCATATATGGCAAAGCTTAATGCCTCTTTAATCTAAATATCAAATGCATGAATTTAAACCATATCTGGATCTGAAATGGGGATTTATGCTAAGAAGGGCATATGGACTACGAATGGACATATCACAGGAGAGAATAAATGATGGGTTCTGGCTTGTAAACAACTTGCTGCTCTAAACACTTGCTGTTCTCCTTTGAGAATTAAAAAAAAGATGGTGTTGTGAGAAGAGAACAATCTCAGAGTGTAAAAGTGTGATCCAGACAGTATTTTAACATCACATAGGTCTGGATCAAATGAGGATAGTGGTCACCAGGGTTTGTGATCATTTAAACATACTTAGTGTCAAACTTATGAATATAATTTTATTTTTAACCACAAGGCAGTGCTAATCTAACCTTTAACTCATGCATGACCATGTCTTAAGAACACGATGAACTAGATATGACTAAATTAGGCAAATATGTATGTCAAGTCCATTATCAATGCAAAAGAAATAACATTTTAAAGAAACAACTCAAACTTCATTTTTTCTAGGTCATTAGTAGATGTTTACATATCTAATGATATTTACATATCATTATTCTCAAAAATATTTTGTATATATATATATATATATATATATAATATTTTTTTTGTGCATGTGTGTAAGTGTGTGTGTGTATACTGTATATATATATATATATATTCATAATAAATATTGGGGAGTTGCACATTTTTTTTCAAATTTTAGGAAGCAGCAGTTTTTTTTTAAAGAAATAATAATACATGATTATGTAAAAATACTGTATTTTATTAGATTATCTTTTCAAGTATTGTATTCTTATAATTAATTATAAACTATAGCTTTTCTTATAATTAAGCTTTTTTTCATCATTATAATATCAGGGCAGCTGTGTCATTGACATGTTTTACATTGTCCCTAAAAATATATATATATATAAAATACATTTTCATTTAGAAATAAAAAACAAAATCATCATAGATAAGAGGTATAATCAAATCATTGTATGAATTCAGTTTTTTTTTTTAATATTGGAGAGGACAAAATATGTTAAAAAAAGTAAAACAAAAATGTAAGAAAAAAAATAGACTTAATGTCACTGGTCTGCTTGTATACAGTATAGGTAACACCAGCTGATCTCTCATTAACCTGCTTTTCAGGTGCAATCTCTACTTCAGGCTCCATGAGTAGTTCATTTAAGAGTAGGACTCAGCTTAAGACTCAGAAGTGTTCATTCTGGTATGGGGGTTGAGAGATGGACAACAGCAATGAGCAAGTAGGCTTCTTGAGACTTAATATATGTAAAGTAGAGTGTGTGCATGCAGTGTGTGGCCATTTATGAGCCGTTTCTGTCACTGCAGCGTGGCTCTTGTCCCCTGGCAAAGGCAACTGATCCAGTTCTGTCAATGCACTCTTATATAGTCAACCTACACGTATATTTTAGCACTGTCGAACACCTGCACGCTTCACTCCATTTGCCTGAGCGCCCAGGGAGACGGGTCAAGCCGAGGTCATGCTTCATTTCCTCAAATGAGGACAGTGCAAAGATTCTGGAGACACTATTTTTTTCCCTCTCCCCTCTAAACTCTTTTGTTTCCGTGCCCTGAGCTAATTGGAATCGGCTGAGTGTAAATTGAATGAGTGGAGATGTGTGTTGGGATTGTGATCTTTGGCCCACTTTTGGCACATGTGCAAACGTGCTCTAAGAGGGTGATGTATGGTTCTAATGCTGCGAACGGCGGTCTGATCGTACACTGAACCTGAGCGAGAGGTTCCTTCCCAAGGTACGTGTCCTCGCAGTTCAGAATCAGCCATTTTACAAGGCAAACAAAAACAATCTCAAGCACGGCTGCTCATTATTCCACTGTGGTGTTATTACATGGCTGAGTTAACCCCAGTGGGCCTGCAGTGTTTGCACAACGATCTGGATGAACTGCCCAAGAGGGACTGAATGCCTCTTATTCCACTCGGTGTTACGTGGCCACTCCTACTATCTCTCAGGCTACCAATATGAAAACACCAACAGTGTGAGTCTTTTGTTAATAAGCAAAAAGCATCATCCTTCTAAGTCGTGCATGAACGCTGTCACTGCCATCCCTCCTTCAGACAACAGGCAGTGACAGGAAGTATATGCTGTGACGTGCCTGTGTGCCCCAGCGGTCCCTCTTTAGGAGATTAAAGCCCCGAGCTGACAGCTCTTTAATCTCTGGTGCTTTGTTAGCAGACCATGTGGTGTAGAAGCAGCAGTGCCTTATGGGGAATAGGTCTGGGACGGAGTCATCCACAACATTTCACATCATCAGCAGCTGTGATAGAGGTAAAATCATCAAATGTTAACATAATTATTAATCGCTGAACTCACAGATTCTGAAAAACGCATTTTCAGGGACCTAAAATATGCATCTTCTTGAATATTTTTTTGCCAAGGTCAACATTTTAAGCATGTTGCACAGTCCATGGGACATTCCAAACCGTGCACATCATCCGTGTGCCCGCTAAGACTGACGGCAGCTGTATATGCTGTATGTCTTACTGTGGAAAAATACTGACTCACTCTAACTGACTGTGTGACTTAAGGAGAGGGAGCAGCACTCAGGGAATTCCATGGCAACACGCTGACCGAGAGACGACAAGATTCTAGAAATATTCCAAAAGAAGAAATACAGGGTACATGCTTTAATGCCACAGTCTTCCTTTTATAGCGCTCTCCTGTGTGCTTGGAACTGTGGGAGATTTGCCAGTGCACTGATGTTTATGGCAAGATAATAAGACTGCATTCTTTGATTCTGTGCTTTTCTCTTGCAAGAACCTCTTTTAAATCATTTAAATTAATTTGCAGTTGGGTTTAAAATGTAGTGAAGTAGAGCATACAAATGGTTGTGGATTATTAATAAATCTAAGAGGAAATATCGTGCAGACAGTGCAGACTGAATGCAAAGCTGAAATAAAATATTTAGTGGGAACGTTTTGAATGCACGCTTAAGAAAATAACACCCACAGTGCAAAAACCTACAAAACACAGAATTACTCAAACCATCAGATTAGAGCAGGATCCGAAGTTTACAAGCTGGGGCCCCCATAATTCTAAATATGGGAGCAAAATTAGTATAGAAAGTAGTGTATACATTACTGTAGAATTTTTTAATGTTTCTTATGCTCTAAAGAAGGCTGTATTTATTTGAACAACACTCTCAGAAAAAAGGTACAAAAGCTGTCGCTGGGGTCACTTTTCAAAAGGTACACCTCTTTACCTTAAAGCAGTGGTCTCAAACTCAATTCCTGGAGGGCCACAGCTCTGCAGAGTTTAGCTCCAACTCACACCTGCTTGGAAGTTTCTAGTGATCCTGAAGACCTTAATTAGCTGGATCAGGTGTGTTTGATTAGGGTTGGAGCAAAACTGTGCAGAGCTGTGGCCCTCCAGGAATTGAGTTTGAGACCAATGCCTTAAAGGGTTACTCCACCCCAAACTGAAAATTTTGATGAAAACCGGGAGGCTTGTGACTGTCCCATTGACTGCCAAGTAAATAACACTGTCAAGGCCCAGAAAAGTATGAAAGACATCGTCAAAATAGTCCATCTGCCATCAGTGGTTCAATCTGAATTTAATGAAGCAACGAAGAGAATACTTTTTGTACGCAAAGGAAACAAAAATAACGACTTTATTCAACAATTCGTCTCCTCTGGTTCAGCGTAGCGCCATTTTAGAGAATATCCGCTGGACGCAACTGCATATGCTGTTCTGTGTCAGCCGCACCACACGGATATGCTGTTTTCGTTCAAATCAAAGCGTAAATAAACGTAGAAGACATATCCGTGTGGTGCGGCTGACACAGAGTAGCGTACGAAAAGTATTCTCGTTGGCTTTGACAGTGTTAATTGTTTGGCAGTCAATGGGACAGTCACAAACCTCCCGGTTTTCATCCAAAATATCTTAAATTGTGTTCCGAAGACGAACGAAGCCTTTACGGGTTTGGAACGACATGGGGTTAAGTGATTAATGACAAAATTTTCATTTTGGGGTGGAGTAACCCTGTACGCGTCTATATTGGTACCTTAAAGTTACATATTAGTATCTAAAGTTTGTACCTTTTTTCTGAGAGTGAAAAATACAGTAAAAACAGTGATATTGTAAACTACTGTTACAATTTAAAATAACTATAATAATAATATTTTAATTTATTTTTTAATTTATTTTCGAGACGGCATAATTTTCAGCATCATTACTCCAGTCTTCAGTGTCACATGACACATGACATTTCCTTCAGAAATCAATATGCTGATTCGCTGCTTAAGAAATTATTTGATGAGTAGAAAGTTCATCAGCATGTATTTGAAATATAGTCACTCTAAAAAATGCTGGGTTAAATACAACCCAGCGTTGGGTAAAATATGGACAAATCCAGCGGTTGGGTTACTGCCCAAAAGGTTGGGTTAAACATATAACCCAACTGTTGGTTGAAAACAACCCAATCGCTGGGTTTGTCCATATTTAATCCAGCATTTTTTAGAGTGTAACAATGTAAGTCTTTACTGTCACTTTTGATCAGTTTAATGCGTCCTTGCTGAATAAAACTATTAATTAATTGAATACATATCACTTTCTGACACTGTGAGAGTTATAACATCAGACACAGATTTTTTTCCCCACCCAACCTGGTCTGTACATATAATGCCACTTTTCTTTGTCAGTTTTGCTCTCTCTTGCTCCGTCCCTTAGGTCTAATTAACCAGCTGAGGCTCAGCAAAGCGCAGTCAGCCAATTCAAAGGCATTAACAATTCATGGACAGACATCACAGAAATAACCAGACCTTCTTTCCATTTGCCTCTGGAAGGGGGAGGGTGGGTCAGCGAGGTCCCTGGTAGAGAGCGGTGTAGGTCCATCATGTAATTGGTTCGCTCTCTCCTCCGGTACAGCATCCTTTTGCTTGATCCCATGAGGTTGCACATGCTGGAGTACATTTATGAAACTAGAACCCTGCCATAGAGATTGAATGATGCACAGTGAGATAGAGTTCCTTCTGCACCATCAAAGAAAGCCCATCAACATCTTTAGGAGTCCGTAGAGATCATAGTTACTTTTGCTATATAGCAAACATATTTTAAAGTGGTAGTTCATCCAAAAATGAAAATTCTGTCATCATTTACTCACCCTCATGTTGTTGCAAGCCCATTATGAATGTCTAAGAAAGTCATACATGTTTAGAAAGACATTGATGATGACATAAATTATGATTCATTTTTGGTTGAACTAATTTCGCTTTTTGTTAATTGTAAAAACACAAACCCAATCCAACATAACATAATATATATTAGTATATAAAATATACTAAAATATTAAATAATATAATATATAAATGAGCCCAATCATTTATAATATGTGACCCTGGAGCACAAAACCAGTCTTAAGTCACAGGGGTATATTTGTAGCAATAGCCAAAAATACATTGTATGGGTCAAAATTATCCATTTTTATTTTATGCCAAAAATCATTAGGATATTAAGTAAAGATCACGTTCCATGAAGATATTTTGTAAATTTTCTACTGTAAATATATCAAAACTTAATTTTTGATTTGTTATATGCATTGCTAAGAACTTCATTTGGACAACTTTAAAGGCGATTTTCTCAATATTTAGATTTTTTTGCACCCTCAGAATCCAGATTTTCAAATAGTTGTATCTCGGCCAAATATTGTCCTATCCTAACAAACCATACATCAATGGAAAGCTTATTCATTCAGCTTTGATGTAGCCTATTATGATATATAAATCTCAATTTCAAAAAATGACCCTTATGACTGTTTTTTTTGGTCCAGGGTCACATATGAGCTGTTTATAAAACACATTGAGTTCTGATAGCTCATGTCAAAGAAAACTTTTTTTTTTTTCACACAAACAAATAAGGAGGTCTGCATTTGCTGCAAGGTTTTTGCCTCAACTTTTGGCATCTCCCAGTCCAGAGAAAGCTGCTCAATAAAACATTGCTGTCATGGTAAAACTTTAATGGCTCTGTCTTCGAGCATTAACCCACATGAACACACATTTAGGGCATCTTTTCTGCATAAGCCTTAGTTGAAAACACCCGCCACCCCACCTCCCCACTCCCAACATCACCAGAGAAGATTTAACAGTCATTTAGCAAATAGAGCTCCCCAGCCCAGATCAAAAAGCATTATATCTGTTCAGATGGATGACTGTGTATTAACCCTTTTACATGACAGGTGGATGTGGTGTCTATATAAATCAATCTACCACGTTGTATGAGGTTGTTGCTCTTAGCTACAGTAAACACATACAATGGTCTTCCTTGTATATTCATTTAAAATGAGAGTTTTGTAATTAAATAGATAGTTCACAATTTGTTACCTCATGACATTAAAAACCAAGATTTTTTTTACTTCCATGGTGAATATTCTAATAATTTTCTTTCTTGGAAACCTCTTTCTATTGTTGTATATATATATATATATACATATATACACACACATATATATATATATATTTCCCAAATCAAATATGGCGCCATTGAGGTCAAAGACGTTTGGTCACGAGACACATGGGAACCAATGATGTTTAGCGTGAATGGTGTTAGGCGCCATTTTTGTAGTCCATATAGCTGTTGTAGTCCATTTCAGAGCTTTGACAGTGAGGAAAATTATCAAAGTATAGTAACAACTTACATAGCGGCAGAATTTTCATTTTGGTTTAACTACTAATTTAAGCAAATATGAGCTAAAACTGTTCCTTTAATTAGACACTCATAGCATACAATTTGCTGAACATGTTTGTCTGTACACAAACAAGTGAGATTATTGGACAGTCCACATCCACTGCCAGAGTCAAAGACAGTGAGAGATTAAACACTAATCTGATGATGGGGCACTCCCGTCAAATAGGCTACAATAAAACAAAATAGATCTCCTTTTTATTGAAGGCTGTTGATTAAAACAGCTTACTTCACCATACAAAAGCACCATGTTCCTAGAAATCTACTGAATCTTTGCTCCTATAATGTCTTAAGCACTTTCGAGCACAGCCATTTACTAAGACACTCAAGTATTCGTATCCATTTATTAAACTGATAGTGTGTTGGTTTAATAATTTTGAATAAAAATATTTTTTTAGATTTAGGCTACGTTAACAATTCTCTTTTGTATACAGTTTTAATAGCCTACTTTTAATGGCACATAGGCCTAACTGAAATCAGTAGGGGTCTTAAAATCGCTAATATCTTATTTTTCTTATTCCTGTTTGACAATATCATGATATCAGCTCTATATGATTTTCTCTGTCTCTCTCTCTCTCACCCACACACTTACACTCACACACACATCATACATATGCTGGCTGCATAAGCCTTTGTTACATCACAGTGGAGGCTGCAGGATTTCAACAGTAGAAGTCTGCCCTCCATCGTCCTGTTCCCTGAACATATTCACAGATCACAGTCAGCGGCCACATTCAATTTAATGATGAAAGATGAAGCAACTCATTCTAGCAATGATATAAACACATCGTTTGACGACATAGAGCAATACAGAACTTTATTGGCTTAAATATTCTATAAATAAGATCTTGTCATAAATATGAATCATTTACAAAGTTCATAGGGTTCAAAAACATTACATGCAATTTGTTGAATATTATGTATGAAATTCATCTACATTTTGTTGGTAAAAGGGCAAATAAATCACACACGCATCTCTTAAAAGAAGCATATATCTCATAAATCTCTTAAAAGTCTGAATGTTTTGACAAAAAAAATACAGATCAGCCAATCACAATCATTCCTTTTACATTTACAACAATGACTATTTTTAATTTTTTACTGGTTTACATCCAAAGGCACCCACCTTCCTCGAGCTGAATAGATTATAGTTGTGCTGGTTTGATTGAGCAGGGATTTTAAACAGAATATTTACAAGTTCTAATATCATAGTGATTCTTTCTGGCTGACACGATGAGCTGCAATGATGACTTCTGTATGACTAATTCCTCTCCCTCGGGCTGGACTGGAAACACAAGGTTGTCCTATGAGGCGAGAAATCTCAGAGCTGCACAGTCCTCCTCCTCCTCCAACTGTGGTAAAATATGATTCACCATTCACATCTCCAGAGCTGGATCTATTCTTGGAGTCTTAATCTTGTGCATAAAGCAAAAACTTAAAAGAAACGCTGGGGCCGCCTGTGTCTCCACATCACCATCTGATAAAGAAACGCTGCTTCACGGGTTTCAAGGTTCAGGTTACTTGCATAGAAGGACATCATAAAAACAGCTGTGTCAGTCCTAGGTGGACGAATGCAAACCTCTGCTCAGTCCTCTTTAGGAAGGAAGTCCTCGTTGGCGGTCTGGTTGGCGAGGGCCTGTTCCAGCAGGGCTCTTTGCGTGATTGCAGGCAGGTAGAGGAACGCGTAGAGGAGCCCCAGTAGCAGAAGAGCGATGATCAGAGGAAGACCCCAATCTGTGGTCATGATTGGCTGTTCACAGCGGGCCTGGAGGAAAGAGCCCTGCATTGTGCCGGTAGCCGTCGGAGAGAGACCGAGGAAAGTGTCCGCTGTCCAGAGACTGTTTGGAAGTGTGTGTCTGTATGCGTCCCTTTGGCAGGACACACCTGTCACTAGCCGCTCTGCTTGGCACCGAGACACAGCTGTCAATGTGACACTCCAGCCAGATGTCACCAAATCAGGCCTGCCCTACGAGGGACATCCCCAGACTGACAGCAGACATGGTGACCTACGTCAAAGACATGCAGAACTGATGGCGTCTTAAGTAAACATCAAGCATAAAGTATGTTTCATCGTTAAACTCTTTTAAGTGTATTACCTGTGCATGAGTGTTGACCTAAGCCACTCTCAAGGCATATGGGTAACACGGAATATGGCATAGAGCTGATTTAAAATGTTATGCAACGTTGTTTGGGCACATTGCGACTAATACCTGCATCCAGCACTTCCTCGTTACAGCAAATCACCTCCCAAATCTAGAATATGGATTATAGTGCTTGCATAACGTAATTATGTAATTCTTGGCAACGTTTTATGACACCATATTTTATGAATTAGACTAAATTGCCTGCACTTCTCGGATAGAATGGGATTAACTGTGGGATATTTTTACACATAAAAATCTGTCTGGTTGTGTCTTGTAGTGCAGGGGTTTTCAATTTTTTTAATGCCATAAAGCCCCCAAATATGATACCCTTGTGAGAGACCCCTTCCTAAAACATATATATTAACAAACATATAAACGTATATACATTTTTTATATTAGTATAATAAAAAAGGACATGATGAACAGAATAATAATAACAATAACATATAATGAATAATAATAATAAATAGTGCAAAATATTAATTGTTGTTTTTAATAATAATAATATATTTACAATTTTTAATATAACTAATTTCATAATAGAAGATTTAGTTTGAAAAATAGGAATGGCTTGTCCTATTCATAGTATAATGTATACTATAATATATTAACTGATATCTAATAATAATACTAATAATATAAAAATGTCATTAATGTCAGAAGTTAACGTATTAACTTTGACGTCTCTAAAATATATATTTTTAAGAAATAACTTTATCTCTCCGATACCCCCCCGGGCCCTCTGGGAGTCCTGGGACCCCAGTTTGAACACCCAGTTCTAGATTAACTGTCAAGTATAACATGTGCAATAGTTAAAAAGGTAAATAAAAAAAAGAATAATAATTTAACTTAAATTTTATCATGAAGGTCTATCCTTGAAAGGCCTGGTTATTTATCCAGTTCTCATACATTCAGTTCAAATGAGCACACATCTTCATTTAGACTGATGTGAAAAGCAGGAAAAGGACGGTAAGTGTGATGGTTACTTATACATGCATTCTGACTCAGACAGGCTGTCTTCACCTCCACAGAGAAAGGCCTTTCCCTCAGCGCCTGCAAAATCAGGTCACCTCACTGTAGAGCACCAAAGCAAGGACAGGACACACAGTGCTGGTGGAACCTCAAAGGTGTCCATTGTTTTTCAGACACAAAAGCATATTTCACATAATTGTCCCCTCTCTGTGTCTTTTCATGATTGAATCTGATGAATCATTTATTTATTTATTTGTTGTCTGATATAAAGATTACAGGAATGCTAAAACAGACAGACTCGGCTAATCTGAGGTGCTTAAGGCAGAGTGGCGTTTAGAAGGTCTTTGATTTTTTATTACGTGTGAACAAGGCTATTAAGGGGAATATTTTTGCAATTTGGGTGCTGTTAATTGCTTTGGATGAAGAACATGAACGTAATCATGTTGTTGTTGCATTTTTTTAAAAGTATATAGGCCTATAGGTAATTGATCATTAAGAACTGTGTTTTTTATGTCAGGTCAGGTTCATTTTCTCAGTGCTCTATTAATAGAATGTGTTACACCAAGGTGTAATATTGTACAAACATGGGTAGGCCTACTTGACATTTAAAAATTAAAATTCAGAGCACACCAACATCATACCTATCAAACTAAACATGCAAAATAAATAAATAAATGCATTTGACACCTGCATTCCCTTTTACCACAATATTTTTCTAAATAATTGTTTAGAATATGCAGTGTATTGTCATTCTATCTGTTCATTTATTCACAGCTGTATTAGTTATAGATTTTATGAATAAATTAGTCAGATTAGTTGATTGTGTTGCTAAAAAAATAATTTATTTTATGTGTGAACAAGGAAACATAAACCAGATGATACAGCATATGAGCTCAGAATTCATGTTTGAGCTATAACTGACATTTTAAATATGCTACAAATACAAAATTTGTTTATATACTACCATTCAAAAGTTTGGGGTCAGCAAGGATGCATTAATTTAATCAAAAGTGACAGAAAAGATGTTAATAATGTTACAAAATATTTCTATTTCAAATAAATACTGTTCTTTTTAACTTTCTATTCATCAAAGAATAATGAAAATAATGTCACAGTTTCCAGAAAAATATTAAGCAGCACAGCTGTTTTCAACATTGATAATAATAAAAAAATGTTTATTGAGCAGTAAATCAGCATATTTGAATGATTTCTGAAGGATTATGTGACACTGAAGACCGGATGCTGAAAATACAGCTTTCCAACACTGGAATAAATTATATTTTTATATATAAAGAAAATATTATATTATAACAATAATATAATTGTTACTGTATTTACTGTAATTACTGTATTTTGACAAAATGGAGCTTTGGTGAGAATAAGAGACTTGCTCTAAAAAACACTTTCACTGGAAAAAAAATCGTATTGACTTTTGAACAGTATTGTTTATATATTTACTGCACACAGCATGTCTTGCCAACCATCTGTTTCAAATGGCCATTATACCAATTATATGACTCAATACATATGATCCAGTTGCAGGGAGAATGCATTAGCCTTTTCCCAAAACAGGAAGCATTACATAACCAACTCAGCAGAGACAAAACCTACACACTCCACATCAGGAGAGAAAGATATAACATTTAAAGGACAGAGAGAAAGGAGACAAGGTAACAGTGCCTCCAGTTTTCCTTTTGTCTTTAAGCACAACCTGAACAAATCATCTCGACACTCTCAATACAGTCCTGACTTTGGCTCCACAGGCTCTTCTCAACAGATAGATAGCGTGTCCATTGCCCACAGACATGGAGGCTGTATGTATTATATAAAGCTCTTGTGAAACCCTGGCCGCTGCAGTGATGACTATACGATGATGGCAAGACTCCACATATCTTATACTGTGCATTTACACACACACACACACACACACACACACACACACACACACACACACACACACACACACAGTGACCCCTGTACTATTTTTAGCTCAGCTAGTGGTGAGAACTTCACTGCTAAGAGAAGCATGATTCAGAAAAGTATGAAAATAGTTTATGCTATTTAAAGAGCCCTGACAAACACTGTGGAGGCAGTAATCTCTGGACAAGACAGAATAAAATACCACATTTGGTGATGAAAACAGTGAAGTTGTGCTTATGTGAACATCCAAACAGTCCCTTCAGCAGACATACAAGGAGATAAAGGCACCTCCTCAGTGCTTGCAGGCATAAACAGTTTCTTGAGTTCAGATGCTGCATATGTTTTCCTAATGTAAATCTATTGATAAAGACTCAAATGAGCAAGACAAATCCTCCCACACAGACGCCAGCAGCCAATCATCTACACATGTCTCGGCCTGGTCTAATAAAAATAGATTTTTACAGTTAACTGTTTCTATTAAAGATACACGAAGGGCAACGGACCACGAGGAGGGACGTTGGTTGCAGGGGCACACAATGTAGCCTATAGCTGTGTATACAGTTGAATAACTAGTCAATACAATGTCAAAGTGACCTCAGCCATGATATTGTGATAACTGATCTGTGGGATTGTATAACTATAAGAGAATTTCAAGCTGGCAGATGTGGTCAGCGAGGGATTACAGGACCTTCTTACACAACACTGCATTTGCTTGAGCACATTTCAGTCAAGGTGAGGGGGCTGTGTTTGTTCCCAGCTCACGAGGAAACAGAACCTGCAGAGGCGCCTGGACTGGACAGAATTATGTGCTAAAAAAAATAAAAACAACCAAATGGAAATATTTTTTTTATTGGACTATTTAGTTTATAGTGAAAGCTAAATTCACAGCAAAGTCACTTTAAGGGTAGCCTACTCTATAGTCTTTGTTCACAGTCCATATCTTACTATAATTTATGGCGCATATTTTTAGTTTTTAGGGAATTTGCATACTACACTAACTTTTGCATAGTAAACTTTAACATTATTTCGAATTAAACTTTTTTTTTTACGGACGAAAAAGCATTGTGGGTGAGATTTGAGCCCACGAGCGCAGAGCTCTGTGGATTAATGAGAATAATAGCGCCTCCGTGCTGCGGGACAGCGGGAGTTAACACTGTGAAACCATACAGCAGCGCCATCGTGCGGTTAAAGAGGGTTTAGCAGGTTACACAAACTCGCATGTAAAAAAATAACATGACTTCATGCATAAATCAAATTTGATTCGTAATACATTCAAATCCAAAGCATAAAACGCATACACATTCAATTAAAAATGATAAATTAACTGAAATGGTAAATGAACGGAGACCTACTTTATTGCATTTCTGTTCGATGTTAGTTGTTGTCATGCATATATATATATAAAACATATTATATATATTTTTTTCGTTAAAATATTTGTGTATATGCAATGAAGTTATATCAAAAATAATTAAAAAAAATGTTCCCTTGTCATCTTGTACTACGTTCTACAAGTGATGTCTTGGTACTAACCGGAAGCGGAAATCACGAGGGAGCGGTTGACAGCTGCTGGTCGTCTGAAGTGGGTCGCCAGCAAAACAACAATAATTGTGCAGAAATGGAGCTGTGTGAAATATTATACAACAAGGCTGAATACATCGAGACGGTATGTTAATAAAATCGATAATATGCGTCAGCTGAATCAAGCGGTTGCTAGTATGTAGTAACGTTAGGTCTCTGCAAACTGAATGTGTATTGTATTATAAACAAAGATGTTTCCCCAGCACAAGTGTTAGTCTGTCATAACCTAACGTTACTAAGTTAGTCAGTAAACGTCTGTATCTTTTGCACACGGTGTTTATTAAACGCTCACATCAGCCCAGAGCTGGACCGTCATGTGATGCTAACGTTCACATTTGATTTCTCTACGTTAGGCATCAGGCAACAAAGTCAGCAGACAATCAGTTCTTTGTGGCAGTCAAAACATTGTTCTCAATGGAAAGGTGAGTTTATGTATGTATGTATCTCGTCTTGTTGTTTTCCCCAGCTATGTGTTAACTATGTGAAATGGCCTCTTCTTTCAGACTATCGTGATGAATGACTGTATCATCAGAGGAGATCTCGCTAATGTCAGAGTCGGGCGCCACTGTGTCGTTAAAAGTCGGAGTGTGATCAGACCTCCGTTCAAGAAATTCAGCAAAGGGTGAGCAGTGCTGCTGGTTTAATGTAAAACATCTGTTTTCTCACTGATACTGTTTGTATGATTTAACTTTTCTTGTTCCGTGTACATCAGCGTGGCTTTCTTCCCCTTGCATATTGGGGATCATGTGTTCATAGAGGAGGACTGTGTTGTCAATGCTGCACAGATAGGATCATACGTCCACATTGGCAAGAATTGTGTTATTGTAAGTAGCTCCTTCGTCTCTATCCTCCCATTAAACAACATTTTTATCTGGTGGTGCTTAATTGCCTTACATGTTTTTTTTAGATTTTTAAAATGTTTTAAATCCATGTTGAAAACTTACCTTTTTGATTTGGCGTTTTATCAATGAGAACTTTCTACTGTTTCTTTTAGTTATTGTGTACTGTCTTATTGAAATGTTTTTATTGTGCAGCACATTGGTCAACCCTTGGTTGTGTTTAATAGTGCTATATAAATAAAATTGACATTGACATTTTAGGGTCGGCGCTGTGTCTTGAAGGACTGTTGTAAGATACTGGATAATACTGTCCTTCCCCCAGAGACGGTGGTTCCTCCGTTTACAGTATTCTCTGGCTGTCCAGGTTGGCACCTTCAGATATATTATTTTATTTATTTACTGTAAGTGTTGTATATTTTGTAGTAAAGTGTTTTTGAATATCATTCTGTGAATATAAACAGAGCCTAAGTTTTTTTTTTTTTCTGTATTTCAGGTCTATTTTCAGGAGAGCTCCCTGAATGTTCACAGGAACTGATGATTGACGTTACCAAGAGTTACTACCAGAAATTCCTCCCTCTCAGCCAGATCTAGAACTGAACTTTAGTTTGTGTCTTGCTCACTTTCATTCTGGGACCAAAGGAACCAACGTGGACTAATATTCCCCAATCATCTCTTTAGCTCTAAGTTACAGTTGTAAATCTCGAACAACAAAGAAATACCACTACCAGTTGTATCCACTTGCAGTAAAAATCCCGTGCTATCATGGCTATGTTAACATAGAATATGAAATTATAAAATATGTGACTTGTACGCAGAACACCAAATTTCATGTCAGTATTTTTAGATTTCTGTTCATGTTTCATATAATGTCAGTGTACATTGCAGTCCTATTGGCGTGGCTGAGAAAAATCACAACACAGTGATTAGCTGTTAGACTGAAGGGCCTTTATTTATTCAACTTTACCATTTCTGCAACACTAACCATTTTCTGTTTGTATAGACAGATTACAGATGGTAATAAATGCTTTTTTTGTATAAAACAAGAAAAAGTGTCTATACTGACCCATTTTAAATGATCACAGCATGTTTTGGGGGGTTTTACCAAACAACATGCTCCTTTTGTAAGGTGAAATTTTGGTGCCGGGCACAAAAAGGGGATCATTTTCGATTGTTAATAGTGTAGCGAAGCACAGCTCACATAAAGATCTCTTTCAAATCAAGCAGCTTTCTGTTGGTCAAAACAGTGAATCCATGTGTGAATCTGCATGAAGACATTTTTCATCCTCAGCTGAAAATCTCGATCACGTGAATTCCTATTTAAATGGATTTTGCCTGTAAACATTTGCTGAGCAACAGTAGTCGTCTTACAAATATGATCTAACAGCGTAAGGAACAGGATGACATGCAAAGATAGACTCATTCAATTACATACTTGAATTTCATTTGCTAAAGCAACAGTTTTAGTTTTTGAGGTAGGGATTGTTCAGTCTATATGAAGCAATTCATTTCTATAAACATGATTTACATTAAGTACAGAAATCAAGAAGACCTTTCATACTGTAACTTGCCTGTTTGTGTAGTGGAAACAGGCAAGTCTTGGCCCCTTCTAGACTGGCAACAAAACTGATCAAAACAAAAAAGTAATAATAATAAATAAATAAAAAATATTTAAAGTCTCTTGTTTTAAAAGCACAAAAGCTAAAACCATAGTTACGCATTCATACAATTAACAAATGGCACTTGTACACACAGCATACTTGCACTTGAAAGAGGTAAAGATACTTAATTGGGAGGATTTTTAAAAAGTTCTTCCCCTCGGCACTCTAATGACATGCTATACTTTTGATATTTTTTGTTCAAATTAGGTATAATACTGTTCAAATGTTCAGAGTCAGTAAGATTTTCTTTTTACAATTAATTTTATTCAGCAATAAATTTATGTATTCAGTAATTAGTTAAATTTTAAAATGTATTCAAATGGAAAACAGTGCTTTAAAACTGTAAGAATATTTAACAATATTAGTGTTTTTACTGTATTTTGGATCGTATAAAAGCAGGCTTGGTAAGCAATTGACTTTCTTTTAAAAAAAAACTGTAAATCTTACCGACCCCAAACTTTTGAATGGTAGTGTAAATTGACAAAAGCGTGGGGGGTCTCTATAATGTACACTATGGCACACAGTGCTCTCCTTCATACAAAGATCAGCCAAAACTCCTTTATGCCTTCTGTTCTTACTCTATACTGTTATTGAGCAGTGCTGGCTACCCACTACCATTTGAAGAAAAGAGTACTCTAGAGCTGGGGACACTGCAGTGTAGCTTCAGTATTGTACTGGTAAAACAGCGTAAGGGTTCCTCAGTCCAGATTCCATTCACATAACCACTGCTGACACTGTGCCTGTTGCTCCTCACTCTCCACTGGGCTGCTCCTCCTGTGCGCTGGCTTTGGTTCTTCTTGGATTTCAGTTTGTGGTTTTGTCAAAATATTCTTCAGTAGGTCCTCCAGAACATTCACACATCTTTGTGGTGCCCATTTGGAGTCGAGGGTGGGTACAAAGGGATCTGGGGCTGTGACGTGGATGGGTTCATTCTCTAGTGGGATGTGCAAGAAGTAGGCGTGCAACATCATGCGATACGGAGCATTGTCTGTGCGGAGACTGTAAGTGTAGTCTCCCACAATGGGGTGACCAATGGCACTGCAGTGAACTCGGAGCTGGTGCGTCCGTCCTACAGGGTGTTTGATTTTTAGACTTTTTCCAATTGACAGAGTGTTTCATCTATATTTTGTCTGTATTGTTGATGATACTGTACCTGTCAGAGGCTGCAGAAGCACTTTTGTGATTGGATCTCCATCATATTCTCCATACTCTAAAACTGTCAGCTCTGTTTGGCAGGGTTTAGGATTCTCACAACCTACCACACAAATTATGAAACTGATGCATGAATGACTTTCTATTAGTTTCTGATAGTTCATCCAAAAATGAATACGTACACACCCTTAGGCTATACAAGATGTAGATGAGTTTGTTTCTTCATCGGAACAGAATTGGATAAATTATAAAATAATATTATAATATATAATAGCATTATATCACTTGATACTCTGCAGTGAATGGGTGCCGTCAGAATGGGAGTCCAAACAGCTGATAAAAAGTGACTCCAGTCCATCAATTAACATCTTGTGGATTGAAAAGCTGTGTGTTTGTAAGAAACTAATTTATGATTAAGACATTTTTATCTTCCAGCTAAAATATGATGCCTCTAGCCATAATATTGCTTTCTCCAGAGGAAAAATGAATGTCTGAATCAGGAGAGCAATATACACAGATCAAGCACTGTTCACATGCAAAAACAATCCAGAACAGTTTTAAACAAATATGTCGGTGGATTATTGACGTTGAGAGAAGAATAGGGGATTCACTTTTTCCACTGAGGGAAGCATTATTATGGATTATTTTGGCCAGAAGTGACTGTTTAAAATTAAACCGCCTTAATAATGGATTTGTTGCTTATAAAGATTTTCACATAGCTTTTCACTTCACAAGACATTAATTGATGGGCTGGAGTTCTGTGGATTATTGTGACATTTTTATCAACTGTTTGGACTCTCATTCTGACGGCACCCATTCACTGCAGAGGATCCACTGGTGAGCAAGTCATGTAATGCAAAACATTTCCATATGGCCTGAGGGTGAGTAAATTGGTGAACTATTTTTAACATTTGAGTTTAATTTACAGCAAAAGAGATTCTGACCTTCTGTTCCTGCAGTACACATCATGTGGGTTTTGCCCTCTGTTGTGTTCTTGCCGATTGCAAAGTCCAGGGTCATTTTTTCCTCAGCCACAGTGCCACGGACCTGCACAGGAAATATAAAAAGGCCTATATTATTATTAAAAACCTTTTATACATCCATTGAATGTCTGAATGTTACAGTACCAGAGCGAGATAAGCTTTGGTAACAAGTCTGTCCTTAAAACAGCGGTACGCTTGTCCTGCTGCTGCCTTGTTCAGTGCTACACACAAAGCACCACTGGTAGAGAAATCCAGTTGATGGCAAAACCTGCAGAATATCAGAATACATATGAATGAACCACTGAAAAGATGCATGTGCTTCTTTAAATTACTGCTTGTCTCAGCACATAGCAGAGTAACAGAAAACCTGAGAAAAAGACCTGAAGCCGTAGTAGGTGCCAGGATCTGCGAGCTCTGGGAAGCGATGCTTCAGCTGACTCTGGACAGTCTGTTTCTCATACCACATCTTGCTGTCAATACGAATATCCCAGTGTTTGTTGACAACTATATAGTTTGCGCTGTGGTACAAAACACACAAGTTCTCCAGGCTCGCAGGCTCCATGTTCCCCTTCTCGTGCAAAGCAAGACCAGTGTTATTCTGTGTGGCGCATCAAGAAGTTTTGTGACAGTATTTGAAACACATTTAAATACTATATAATGACTAATAAAGACTGACCATTAAAGGCACAGTTGGCACATGCTGTTTGTCTTGTTACCGCAGTTCTTGTATTGTTATTGACCCCTGTTGTTGTGCAGCATGCTGGCTGTGAATTATTTACATCCAGTCTTGTTTATCTTTCCTCTGCGCAGAGCAAACCTTCTCCTTTAGAGGAAGCATTAGATCGCACACATTTTATTCAATGGTCGTGCAAAAAGTTATTACATTGATTGCTTTTCGTTTCTAGCTAACAGCGTAGATGAAATAAATTTACTTTGATAGACATTTCTGTAAGATGTCATGCGTCACTGGCAGACATAATAGTTTCAAAATAAAAGCCTCATTATTTCAACTATTTTGCACGAGTATCCCATAATTAAATGGTCTTATTAAATGTCTAATAATTAAATGGTCTAATTCAAAAGGAATCAGTTAAATATAACTTTAAGAAATAATATATAAAATAAAAGAGTAAAATAGTCAAACGTTTCTCTAATTCTGATTTGTGAAATAGTCGTTATTTTGAATCGGATCTTTTCTCTAGTCGGTTCCATTTCGAGCCGATTCTTTTAAACGAACTATTCGAAAGAACCGACTCGCAAAAACGTTCTTTTGTTAGTAATGCATGATTCGTGAGTGAACCATTCGTTTAAGTCGGATCTTTTCAATCAATGATTCCTTCCGTTTTGAACGAACTGTTCAAAAGAACCGAAAACAGCCGGACTTGCCCTGACAAAGTGCGCACGCGCATGTCAAACTTATGTCCAGTTTGTCGCAGTGAATTGTGGGATAGAAATTCACAGACATGGCGTCTCGCGCGCTTGCATACTGTGTTCGCTCCGTCGCTCGCGCCCCTGCAAGGTTAAATCATGGCAGCGTGCTCACCAGATCCGCCTGCGCGCCCCTCGTCTCAACGCAGCGACCGCTCTCTGTCCTGTCATGCAGCCAGCGGACGTGGTGGACTCAACCAGTGCGGGTGAGCTTTCTGCAGAGGGGGATGTTTGTCTGTGTGGCCTACTAGTGCTGGATTACTCTGTGACCTACCTGTGTCTTTCCGACAAATCTATTCGTGCATGACAGCTGGGAGCCCTACACAGTTAAAGTTAGACTTAGTGTGCATTCACAACATACATTATCCACATCAGTTATTACTGTTTTCAAGGTGTGACCTGCTAGACTTTAAATAGCTGATGATCAGTCAACTTAATAAAACGCTAATAGTTTATACATAAGATGACTGTGTGTGTATCTTCACGGTTGCTGCTCTTTGCGTCTTTTATTGTAGCTATTATTAAAGTGATATAGTTCACTTTTAATAACAATTCTGTCATCGGGACGTTCCAAACCTGTGTGACTGAAGTCCTTCTGTGGGACACAAAAGATGTTGGGTTGAATGACAACCACTTCATTTGACTGTATGGAAAAGATGCAACTGAAGTAAACATCTTTCGTTTGTTACTGAGGGGATAATAATAATAATAAAGACAATTTTGGGTGAATTATCTCTTCATTTGCTTAAAAAACATGCTTACCTAATTATCTTTCTTCTAATAAAGCTGGTATTGTGTGCAGTGAATATTGTTGGCTCTGGGATGAATTGCTTATGTTCCTCATCAGGAAGTCATTTTGGATAAAGCATCTAAGTGAATAAATGTAATGTTTGAATGTCTCCAGATTTTAGGCCCGTCTGTTCCTCAGTGTCGGCTCTACGGGGATCTTCCACCCCTCACTTTAGAGAACATCGAAGAGCGTGTCATGTACGTCCTTAAACTGTACGACAAGATCAGTCCAGAGAAGGTGAGAGATGCTTCATACCTGCCCTCTGCACCGTAACATTACATAGTCACAGGGCGTTTTGTGTATGATAATCTCCAAATACTGAAATTTGAAGGACAATGATATGCAATTTCTGTGTTAACTGGAAACTTCATGCCCATCCACCGTATTTTTATACATTTCTTTGGTGTAACACATTACAACAATTTTCCATTATTTAATGCATAAACTAACAATGAGCATTATATTTGTTACAGCATTTATTCATTTTTGTTAACCTTAATAAAAATACAAGTTAATTGTTAGTTCATGTTCACTCAGGTCCATTAAATTAACAGATACGTTTTTTTTTTTTTTTCATAATATATTAAGTATAAATGTTGAAATTAACTAAGATTAATAAATGCTTTAGAAGTATTTTTAGTGTTAGTTTAACTAATGTAGTTAAACAAATTTAGTTTTTGTAGTTAGACGAGCTGCTTTGTTTAGATTGAGATATTGTATAATACATTATACTCCTATCATCAATCTCTGATACTTTTTTCCTTCTCAAGCTGCAAACAGCGTCTCATTTCATGAAAGATCTGGGGCTGGACAGCTTGGACCAGGTGGAGATTATAATGGCTATGGAAGATGAGTTTGGTTAGTTTGGGTTTGTTCCTGTACCATTAAAGCATTTGTCAACTGTGATATACCATTTAATTTGAATTGTGGCGCTCAAACACTGTTCAATCCACAGGTTTTGAGATCCCAGATGCAGAGGCCGAGAAGCTTATGACTCCTGCGGAGATCATACAATTCATTGCAGATAAAAAAGACGTGTATGAATAGAAGTAAGCTACAGTCAGGTCCATAAATATTGGGACATCGACACAATTCTAACATTTTTGGCTCTATACACCACCACAATGGATTTCAAATGAAACGAACAAGATGTGCTTTAACTGCAGACTGTCAGCTTTAATTTGAGGGTATTTACATCCAAATCAGGTGAACGGTGTAGGAATTACAACAGTTTGCATATGTGCCTCCCACTTGTTAAGGAACCAAAAGTAATGGGACAGAATAATAATCATAAATCAAACTTTCACTTTTTAATACTTGGTTGCAAATCCTTTGCAGTCAATTACAGCCTGAAGTCTGGAACGCATAGACATCACCAGACGCTGTGTTTCATCCCTGGTGATGCTCTGCCAGGCCTCTACTGCAACCGTCTTCAGTTCCTGCTTGTTCTTGGGGTATTTTCCCTTCAGTTTTGTCTTCAGCAAGTGAAATGCATGCTCAATCGGATTCAGGTCAGGTGATTGACTTGGCCATTGCATAACAGTCCACTTCTTTCCCTTCAAAAACTCTTTGGTTGCTTTTGCAGTATGCTTTGGGTCATTGTCCATCTGCACTGTGAAGCGCCGTCCAATGAGTTCTGAAGCATTTGGCTGAATATGAGCAGATAATATTGCCCGAAACACTTCAGAATTCATCCTGCTGCTTTTGTCAGCAGTCACATCATCAATAAATAAAAGAGAACCAGTTCCACTGGCAGCCATACATGCCCACACTACCACCACCATGCTTCACTGATGAGGTGGTATGCTTAGGATCATGAGCAGTTCCTTGCCTTCACAGTTCTGGAACAACATCCTATGGACAGATGAGACCAAGATCAACTTGTACCAGAGTGATGGGAAGAGAAGAGTATGGAGAAGGAAAGGAACTGCTCATGATCCTAAGCATACCACCTCATCAGTGAAGCATGGTGGTGGTAGTGTCATGGCGTGGGCATGTATGGCTGCCAGTGGAACTGGTTCTCTTGTATTTATTGATGATGTGACTGCTGACAAAAGCAGCAGGATGAATTCTGAAGTGTTTCGGGCAATATTATCTGCTCATATTCAGCCAAATGCTTCAGAACTCATTGGACGGCGCTTCACAGTGCAGATGGACAATGACCCAAAGCATACTGCAAAAGCAACCAAAGAGTTTTTGAAGGGAAAGAAGTGGACTGTTATGCAATGGCCAAGTCAATCACCTGACCTGAATCCGATTGAGCATGCATTTCACTTGCTGAAGACAAAACTGAAGGGAAAATACCCCAAGAACAAGCAGGAACTGAAGACGGTTGCAGTAGAGGCCTGGCAGAGCATCACCAGGGATGAAACCCAGCGTCTGGTGATGTCTATGCGTTCCAGACTTCAGGCTGTAATTGACTGCAAAGGATTTGCAACCAAGTATTAAAAAGTGAAAGTTTGATTTATGATTATTATTCTGTCCCATTACTTTTGGTCCCTTAACAAGTGGGAGGCACATATGCAAACTGTTGTAATTCCTACACCGTTCACCTGATTTGGATGTAAATACCCTCAAATTAAAGCTGACAGTCTGCAGTTAAAGCACATCTTGTTCGTTTCATTTGAAATCCATTGTGGTGGTGTATAGAGCCAAAAATGTTAGAATTGTGTCGATGTCCCAATATTTATGGACCTGACTATATGGTATGTGCATCCTGTCTTTTGAGCTAATGCTTAAGATTGTAGGTTACCTTTGCATGCTTGGTAATTTTATCTGTCTCACGTTTCCTTTTTTTTTTTGCAGGTACGGAGGATTGACTCTATTAAACAATATGGATGTGGATCGGCTGCATCCACACAGTGTCCAGTTTCTGTCATACCATTTTCTTCTGTCTCTTGCTTACGGAGTCAACTGCCTTGTCGTGTACTGTTGTATTTAATGAAAATGTCACTATAAACTCTTGGGAACTTGAGCTGAAAATAAAGCCAAGACTAAATTGGAATTCTTTGGTTTGTCATGATACTCCAAGTGAAGCCTGATTGTGATGCCTCTAGTGTATGGGCAGTGTTACTGCAACTTAAATTCAAGGTCAGTGCAAGAACTTAACATTGCGGTGCAATATTCTCATCAAAATACTGCATCCTTTCACCAGTTTAAAATGCATAAGTGTAAGTAAATCGTAGCACTATTTTAAAATGTGTGGAATTTCAAAACCTCATTGGGCAGCCTGACATACTGAGGCAGATTTCCCACATTTTTTTAATTACGTTTCCAAGACTGTTTGCTTAAGCTCACTAGATAAGTTTTAAAAAATTTGGGCTGATTCACTAAAGATTAATTTAGACCGATTTGTGAACCAGTTTGTCCAACTATTTTTATAGCATAACTAAATTGAAACAAATTACATTTTTTAGGTTTTCCATGACTGAATACACTCAAACCTATTTGAAAAGTATTTGTTTTGGAAATTAATTTGGTGCTGCTGCTGGCACAGAAATTACACTGCGGCTTTGAAGGTGTATTAGGTCATTTAATATTTCACTGGTCCTAGATTATATAATGGCATTAGCATGTGGCATATCACAAAAGTTTGTTTATAAAAACAAAACTACCACATTTGAAAGTATGTCACCCATGAATTATTCTGCAATGACCAATAATGGCAGGATTTCTGAACTAAAGCAATTTTAATGATCCCACAATTATGTAGAATAAAACTTTTTATAGCCACTATGACTGGAGTCTTTGTCATGCAAACAAACATTTTAACCTCTTGTATTGTAAAAGCATGGTTTATGTTTTTGTACGTAGAAGTACTCTACATACCAGTAGGTAAATCATTTATGGTAATCAAAATGAGATTCTTAAACATTTCCATATGGAGCTCTCCATAAACCATGATACTAAGCAAATTAGTTGGGTGTTCTCCATGTAAATATTTTGTGATGAGATTCTTGGTAATTCACTTGCAATAAAAGTATATTAAAGAAAGAAAAAACACCATTGCACACCATATCACTGTTAGGCTTTATTGCGGGTTGTACCCAAGTTATACAGCTTTGTATTCTGATATCAAGATCAGGACTTTACAAACAGTTATTATCAGTCTACAATTACAGCCAACAAAAGACCTACAATCTACTCTATTACCTCTACCTCGATACATATGCACTTAAGGGCACTAAAATTGAAAACCAAGCAACAAAGAGAAGAAAAAAATAAAATAAAACGGCATTACAGGAAACATTCATCACTACACATTTGAGTATCTACCATGTATTACTAGACTAAACCTTGTATCAATTGTAACTAATACAAATAAGGATTGTCCTTCAAAAAGTGCAGTTCCCCCAAGTTAAAATTCTAAGATGACCCCAGGAAGACGCTGAAAAGAACTTCCTGCTCATTTAAGTTATCTTATTGATGTTTATTTCTATTAATTTTCAAACAGTCTACCAAAGCAGTGTGCATATAGGTTACATGTGAGCAAACTATTTCTTGACGGACCACTAGAAGAAATGTTGGAGTTGAGAATTTGCTATTCCACAGCCCGTTCTGTGAGGAGCGCTGTGAAAAAGGAAATGTTAATGCAACCCTTCATTTGCTACAACTGGCCAATTTTTCGTGACAAAAGGTTAAAAGAAATCATTTCAATCATGGCACATTACAGGAATCGCATTTTTAAATCCCGCCGCTACCGCGACCAGGATTTTAGTAAGCAAAGACAGACATGGAAGCCTCACCCCACACTGCATAGACTCTCTTAGAATTTCTCCATGGTGGAAGTTTCGATTTAAACTCTCGTTCATCCGTTTCTTGTGCTGGTTTTACTAAAGCTTTTCGGGTTTATAATGACATGACAGCAATACTCACAGTTTAAGTCAATTGCCTTAGCACATTGTTCAACAGTAGGAACCATTTAAAAGACAAGGGTATATTTGCTCACAGGATAAATCAGAAAAGAATGACATTTTCAGTACAAAAGTAGAATGTCAGGCCAAGTCACTTTTTCGTTTTCCTCTACGTTCAACCTGGCTATAAAAATGGGGATTGTACATTGCTCATGAATATCCTCAAAACATCCATTTTGCAAGTGACATTTGAAGCATATACATTGTCCAGCTTTTACAAAAGAACAAATCCCTTTCCTCCCCCTGCTTGATAATTTGGCATGACAGTGAATTATCAAAATGTCTCCGCATGACAGTTCTGTCTAACACCAAAAAGCTGCACATACATAAAACAAAATTGAGGAAAAGAGGGGAGGGGGACAAAAAAAACAAACATTTAAAAGTGGAAATAAACTGGGTGCCAATGGCTTTTCCCTACGCTTCCGTAAGTAAAAAGCCACGAAGAACGGGGAAACTAGCACGTTTGCCAAGACGGCAAGGAAGAACCCATTCATAACCATTGGTAAAGCTCAGCGTAGCACTCCCAGAAAGGACTAACGCTACCCCGGACGCATACGAACATGTAACTAAAGCACAAAAGATTGAGTGATCCACATCGAGGGAGTAAACAAAGTCACGGCCAAACCATCGGCGATACCTGCAGTTATACGCCCCTAAACAAGAGGAGAATACTTGGGCTCCTGATGCGCAGGAATGGAGCAGACCACTCAAGCACGCAGGCACAAACGCACGCTTTAAGAGTCTAGTCAATGTACACGAAGAATAAAAAGACAAACAAAAGGCAAAGTCCTCCGTCCGTGCCATCCAGTCTCCAAAAGCTACACTCTGCCTCCAGAACACAAATACAGTACAAGCTTTTCTAGTTCACTATTTACACCAAGTGCAATTCCAAAAACTAATTTTCGGCTTTCGTATGTAGTTTCTCTCCAATGCTCCACTTAATATTTGTCCAACAAACAAAGATAAGCCAGGTCTGGAATTAAGTAAACAAATCCTTTGATTGAAGTATATTTGGTAAAGCAGTTACTTAAAATGGTTCAATACTGGCACGCAACCATAAAGTGAGGGTAATACTCAGGCTTTTGTACGAGGAGTCATTAAATATGGATAAGTTAACACCACGCATGCAATTTCTACTTCTCAAATAAAACAAAATGGAGAAAAAACTTAAACAGCTTAAACAAATATTAAGGTCCATGGCTTAGCCTAATGCTGACATCTTTCTCTCCCTCTCGCTCTTGAAGCATCTCAGAAATTGTGCACCTAAAATATAGTACGATAAAAGGTAAATAGTCTGTAAATCTACGCACATTATTTAAACTACCAGCAATAGATTACATTCACCTCTAATCCATCCTTCCTTGGCCACAAGTACAGAGGCAAGCCATTTTCAATGACAAACCAGCTTTGAGGAAGGGGAAAAAAGGGGAGGGAAAGAGAAAAATAAAATACAATTAAATGAAAATAAAATGGTAATGAGCAGCCAAAACATTGATTTATTAATATTGTAAGGAACTTCAGATTAACACAACCAAACTGTACACATTACAATCATTTTCTATTTGTAAACAGTTAAAAGCCACTTGACTTGTTGCATCTTCGGACACAATTTGAATCAAGGCAATGAAATGTGGACGACTTTTGCACTGTTAAAATAACCAAACAAGATTTTCTTTAACACCAGCTCTGGCGATGAGGGGGAAAAAATAATAATATATATATATATAGATCAACAATGTATATGCAAATTACTGAAACATAAAACATTACTTCAGACAAAGAAAAAGCGATTCTGTAGGCCGAGTCATTGGCTACAGTATGCATAGTTACAGATTTCTGCTTTTTCTTATGATATTTGACAGTTACTTCGACAGTCACAAAGAGAAAAACATTGAGCCACTCAGTGGGAAAAAGGGAAGGACTAGATAGTGATTCAGCAAACCATATCCACTCATTAATAAAAAGACAGCATATTTGAAAAGCAGTATGTAGAATGTCTCCAGCTTAAAGCAGTTATTTGGCAGAGAAAAACTTACAGAGCTATAAGTAGTTTCAGTGCTAAAAGTTGGATTTTTCTACGAGGAGTTTCTATGGGGAAAACTGGCTATATTTCCTGAGAACCATGCTGGTTATTTAGCAGACAAGAGGAATAGATAAAATAACCAATGACATGGCCAAACACTGATCAGTATTCCCAGAGATAAAAAGCTTCATCTTCAAGATTTTTTTTTTGTAAGTTTTTTTTTTTGTTGTTGTATTTTTTTTTTTAAAGTTTTTTTTATTTTATAATTTTTGTAAGATTTTTACAATTCTTTATGCATTTTTTTTCTTCTTTTTTTTTCTCCATTTAAAATAAAAGGAAGAATGACCATACTTTCCCCCTCAAAAAGTTTTGTAAACAAGAGGGCACAATGTGATGCCTCCAAAACAATTGAAAGCCTATTTTGAAAGTGCTGTTCCCCCTGGCTTGCAGGTCGGGTTTGCAAGTCACAGCTGTGGCTACAGTTTTTTAGACTGCAGAGCTAAATTCTTTAGTTTTAAAACAAAATTGGTGCAATACTTATTTCTGTAATATCATCAAATAATCCTAAGTCAGCATCTATATCTTGATCTCGAACTCCACAATACCACAATAAGGTAGGCGTACATCAAGGCATAGTAGAGCGCACACTTTAAGAACATCCTTGAGTAAACAACTACACTGGAACTGTCGGCTCCCTCCATATTGCAGAATATACTGAGAAAAACCACATTCAGTGCAAAGTTAAAAAAGCTCAAACTCCAACATTGTCAGCAAACAAAATGCAAATAATAAAAACAAAACAAAAAGAATTGGAATTCAAATAAACATGATGAATAAACAGATGAGCTCAACTGAAGCTTTTTGTTTGTATGAAGAGCACTACCTGGAAGTGTAAATACATCCTTTCACATTATAGAATTGGCCTGCATAATTCAAGTATTCAAACTGATATGTTTTGGGCTAAAACAAAGTGGACATATGTGCAGAAAAAAACGTAACTTGTTTCCACAGGGTGACCCCGCATTGTTTTTTTTTTTTCTTTTTGTAAGTGAAGAAAGTCTAACTAGTGCCATTTGATTTTTTTTTTCATATATAATATATATATGGTCATATGATTATGATTAACTATTTCCACATTGAGGTCACGGGGTTTGTATGTTTTTTTTTTGTTCTTTTTTTTGTTTTTAAGTCAGAAGGTGAAAGATGCACTACATCATGGACTCTCCCACCTCCCGTCAGGTGGTCAACAGGAAGGAAGGAGCTGATGGGAGAGGGACTGTTGATTCTCCCCCCCTCACCACCACCGGAGCTGCCCCACAGGCTTGTGGAGTAATTGGGAACGCCCCAGAGAGACGAGCCGTGCAGGTCTCCGCTGCCAGCTCCTGACAGCCCGCTGCCGTTCCAGTGATTCGGATCAGTGCGGTTTGGGAAGGGGTGAGAACCCTCGAAGGATCCGATCCGGGTCTGAGAAGAGCCCAGCGTCTGCCAGCTGGGAGAGGCAGTCATTGACTGACCTTGTGCAAAGAAACGATTAATTTCCTCTTCACTAGCAAACTCTGCAAGAATAGTAGTGTTCCCTAAAACACACCTGAGGAGGAAGAGCAGAACCTTCATCAGTATGGTGCCTCACTCACATACAAGTTTTTGTGAACTTCAGAATGGGGCTCCGGAAATCTGGAAACGGCTTCGTACATTATTTCAGGGTTTTGATCGAAAGAGAAAGCAGGCTGATGCACCATTAATTTAACAAGCACTAACAGATTTTTGTAATGAAAAAAAAAAGCTCTGTGTTTGTGAAATGATTTGGTCAAGACCCTTAAAGCTGCAGTCCGTAAGTTTTGCCTCTTTGTCACCATCTGTTTGCAAACCTGGAATTGCAGCTGTGTGCGGAATTATCTTGCTTGCGTGGGATGTGCTCCGGCACGGCTCCAGCACAGATGAATCCAATGTTTTGAGGTGAATGTGTAGCTGTCAGTCACGCACCGGTGTGGATATTTTCTGTACAGTCTAATATCTAATTGTCATACCATTCGAATTTCATATTAAGAAATTATTTTAACCCAAAAAGCAAAGCTCCCTTCGAACTAGTTTTCTTTAAAATACAAATCTTGTGTAATTCCAGGCTTTCTGTAATCAGAAGCACATTTAAAACTGGAATATAATTTAATTTCATTCACATGTGTTTCATAAACGCAATCCTTTCTGGATTACAATCCGCCATCAAAATGATAAATTTAATTATTCTAGCTGCTGTGAGAAAAGACTATAAACGATCCTCCACCTGCAGGATCTTCACATGTGATAGCCTAGTAGTCGGTACAACTTCTTCATGTTTACAGACGTGATGTAATGATGCAGTGCCATGCTCGAATCTCCCGCGGAAACCTACCCATACCACTCAAATTAGAAAACATTATTATAAGCTTACCATTGTGAATCGGCTAAAGTAATGCGATAGTTTTGAACACTGGCTGGTTATGTACTTGCTCAAATATTGATTTCGGCTAATATTTAACCAAAAATAAGTTATGGACTGCAGCTTTAAAGTAATCACTAAGGATACTATTATATTAATAGAATGTCAAGTTATTCCAAAAAAAACTCTAATTAAAAATTGATCAGTGCATCCAGAATATTTGATTTCTAAGAATCTGAGTACATGATAAATCTGTATTATCACCCTAATGCATTGGTTCTCAAACAGGGGGCTGGGGCTTACTAGGGGGCTTTTTTTTTTTTAGATCCGGAAGTGTCATGTGCATTTGCATTTTTATAATAAACATTTTTCTAGCTATGCCAAGCTCTAAAATACATTAAACCCTCAAATTAAAAGTGGGGCCTTCAAATATTGCTGTGGACAATAGGATCACTGAATTGCATAAGCTGATTTAAGATGCACTGACATTCATAATTCAATGTAATATATGAATGTATCAAACATCAAAATAGTAATCAAGCATCTCAAGAAGATAAAATTAACTTGCAGTCTAAACTGTACATTTACTAAAAATTCTATTTACTGTAATTAAAACCATTCATGCTTATGATAAATCTAGTTATTCCAGAAGTGATCAAGTTATTTATAGCTGACTTACACTAATATCCTCTTAAATGGCTTCGTAATTATTAGCTTGAGTAGTAACATTTCTGCTCTTTACACACATTGGGGGAAAAAAACAAACGATAACAAAAAAAGGTGGACTTACATGTGCAGTGACTTCTGGGCTTTTGCCGCCTCCTCCTTAGAGCTGTAGCAGACGACAGCGTTGCCATGGGGAAGGTTCAGATGGAATGTGATCAGTGGACCGTGCTGCATGCACAGAGTTCGCAAGGTGGAGCCATCAATCTGTAAAACACAGGCATGACTTGTTACCCAAGAAATTATTCTGCTGTAGCTTTATATATAAAACAATTTGTCGGTTTCTAAATGGACCATTACAAAATAGTTATTGAGAGTTGGCCATTGAGAATTACAAACTCTCATAGCTTCATAAAATTAGGGTTGAACCGCTGATGTCACATGGACTATTTTAATGATGTCCTTGCTACTTTTCTGGGCCTTGAACGTTTCAATTGTGTTGCTGTCTATGGCGGGTCAGAAAGCTCTAGGATTTCATCAAAAGTATCTTAATTTGTGTTCTGAAGATGAACGTCTTGCAGGTTTGGAACGACATGAGGGTAAATTAATGTCAATTTTCATTTTTGGGTGAACTATCCCTTTAAAACAAGTTTTGTTTTTCTTTCCAACTTATATTAAAAAAGTATAAATTATCTCTATTAGTAATTAAGGGTGATTCATAAAACCCTAAATTGCAAAACAGTGTGCTGATAAATAGTTTTAGTGCATTTTCAATGTGTTTTCTGCTAAAATGCTGCACAAATCGGGTAGTGTGAATGTTTGACCTGCTAAAACGAGTCAGTACATTCCAAATCATTAAACATCTTACCTGAGGTGTGAGGTTTTTGAGAACAAGCCAATTAGTTCTCCCTGAGCTGCTGTCACCCCAGCTGGAATCTGCGGACAACGATCATTTCAAGTCTCTCTCGTTTCTTTAAATGCAACATCATTTACACTATTTATTAATACAGTTCATGTAGATGAAAGGGAATATAACGGACTAACCAGAGTTGAATCTGGATTCAGAGCTACCCCAGCCTGCCAGTCTCAGAGAGCTGTTGTCCCAAGATGAGGGCTGTTTCTGGCCAGTCAGGCCAGGCGGGGGGCGGGACGGAGCAGAGATACCTTTTGAGGGGAGAGGAACCTTCCACAGCTCATGAGCCAAAGAGGTGTTGGTGACTGTACCAGGAGACCATTTGGAGTCACTGTTTCTGGCTGCAGGGAAGAAAAAAGATCAAATTAAAGGGAGTGTATGAGGGTCACAAGCCTGCGTGGCTACGCCAAAATAGCTGCCCACCAACCTGAAGTGCTTTGTGCTGTACTGCTGAGGGAACTATTGTGGTTGGAGGCACGAATGGATGTCCAGGCACTATTTGAAGGCAGCGTGGTGTTAAGTGATGAGGATGGCCCTGGAAGAACATAAAAAAAATAATAAAAATAATGTCTTTGACGAAAACACTAATCCATACAAATCTGCAAATTACACTACAATTTAAACAGCTGGGGTCAGTAAGATTTTTGTTGTAATGTCTTTGAAAGAAATCTCTTTTTTTGAAAGAGGTCTGCATTTATTTATTTAATCAAAAATACAGTAATAATAGTAATATTGTGAAAATGTATTACAATTGAAATGTACCTTCTCTATTTTAAGATATTTTAAAATGTAATTTAATCCTGTGATGGCAAAGTTGAATGTCAAATAATCCTTCATAAATCATTCTAATATGCTGATTTTGTCCACAATAGTAAAAAAAAATCTTATCAATATTTAAAACAGCTGCTTAACTATTATTTTTTTTTTTTTTTGGAAACAGCAGTTATTTTTTTTACAGGACTCTTTGATGAATACAAAGTTCAAAAGAACAGCATTTATTTATTTTTTTAATTTAAAAGCCTTTTCATTTTATCAATTTGATGCATACTTGCTGAAAAAAAAACACTTTTGAATAGCAGTGTATACTGATATAGCTGGTTTAACAGATTGCTTACCATTGTTCCTGTCCCTGAGGTGATCAACATCCCGGACTGTATTAATGGAGAGATTATTAATCACACTGCCAGGAGTGACAAATGGGTCAGTTTCAGGATCAATGTTTGGATATCCTTTCCAGGGCTCACCAGGACGGAACTCTGCCAAACAAACAAGACAAAGTGTCATTTATACTACAATGGCACAGCGACATGCTCGACCATTTGAGCTACTCTGTAATATTTTGTTTCAATGCAAGAATTGATTGGAACAAGTAAAGCATTAATGAAGCGAATGGGACCGAACCTGGTGGCCAGTTGACATTGGTGGAACCATGAGGTGATTTGGCACGGCTGGGCCAGCCATCTCCCACAGAGCCAGGAGGACTGATGGGAGCGTTACTGGCATTGATGAAGTCATATGGACCAAAGGGTGAGTCTTCAAGCCTCAGGCCAGATGTTATAGCACCTATAGTAAAATCATATCCATCAGACATTTTTGCACACTTTCAAGACTGCATATGAAAAACTTTTTTTGTTGAGATAAGACTAGGGCTGCACAATTATGACAAAAATATTGGTGTTTATTTCCTTTGATATTGTATTCATTATAAAATAGAATATTTTTTTGTGTGTAGGTCAACTGCATGGCATCCAAAACTCAATTAATTGACTGCTGTTTTATACATCAGATAATCAATGCTGCCGAAACAGTCAACTTCACACTCTAAATAAATATCAGCAATAAATAAACAAATAAATATAATTAACAATTAATCAATGTGTCAATTAGGGATGGTGTTATACCGGTACTGGAAAAATACCGGTATATATTATTTCAAATGGTACGATATCATAATTTTGCCACAGAGACAACACATCAAACCTTTTTAAGCTTTTGTCGCTTGCTCATCCTGATCTTTTCAGAGAATTAAGAGATCGACAGGTGAGTGCATCATTCATAAATTCAGATTTAATTTGAACTTTTATTTACAACTGATCAATGCACAGAGATGTGATACAGTAAGCTCAAACGTGCGTGCGTAACATGCTAGAACCAATTAAGTTTTGGTCACGTAATATATGCACTTGCATTTTATACAATCGAATACTAATTGAATTTTAATCAAGCAAGAGTTTTGCTATATTAATTTTAATATCAATAATATGAAGGGAATGTTTCTGCTGCGCTGCCGACCGCTAATATGAAGCAGCCGAGAGAGTGAGATTTATATTTAATGCTCTTTCTTTGTCTATCTGAGTCTGAAATCTGAAAACAATCAGAGAGAGAGAGAAATAATAATGTGATTTTGACTGTTAGAATAACACTTTACAATAAAGCAACATTTGTTGCATTAATTGCGTTAATTCAGTTGTATTTTTTTCTTCAACATTAAAATGTAACCTATGTTCCCTGTAGGTTTTTTGTTAGTTTGATACAAAGGTATTAAAATATGAATCTGTTTTTATTATTTTTATTTTAATAACATTGTTTTCAGTTCACTTATCTTTTGAGGCTGGTTATTGGTCACCTATGGTATCGATTTTGTATCGATAGCGAGGTATTACATACTGGTAGCGTTCCCAAGGCAAAATTATGGTATCGAGCCATCCCTAGTGTCAATTAATCACATTTGTTATAATAATTGTTTAATATTAACTGTGCAGTCCCAAGACTGATTACCAAAAAAGGAATTAAAAAAAAAAAGGGGAGACGTACCAGATTTGCTGGGGTTTTGATCAAGTGGCGAGTTAACGGAAATGTCCATGGCAGTCCACTTCTTCAGACGGGACTGTGGCTCCTTAAAACCAACGTCGAAGTTGCTTACATTCAAGTTTGAGTTCAAACCTAGAAGAAAACAACAAATAATAATAATTAAAAAAAAATAAAACCAAGAAAACACATTCTGCCAGAAAATGAGGTTAACAACATTTCTGGTATCCAGGAATTAACATCAGCAGCAGGTCTAACAAAAAGATAATTTCATCAACTCATTCAATTTTAAACCAGAAGTGCACTCAGTACTTTTCCTCATTAAAGACTTGATAAAGAGTACTTCAAAATCATTTATTTTGGAGACCGCGTCACAAGTCAACACAATGTCCATGCCACTATGGCAGTCTCAACACCGCAACCAACAAAAAATGACTGAGTGCACAATAAAACATGGGATAACATATGGAAGGGGAGACAAGCACATACAAAGAAAAACAACCTTATTATCGTCAAGCGGCAGAAATTATGAGTAGAAGCGCCATACATATGCCAGCCAAACATTGGATTTCCAATCAAATAATAAGCTTATGAACTCAAAAGGTTTTGCAACATAGCATTGTTTTCTTTTCCCTCAAATAAAAAATGCAAGAGGAAATTTTGCTGGGGACAACAAAATAGATGGACTGTATTCACCTCTTGCTGGCAGAGAGCTGCTGTCAGGACAGAAGTTCTTTCCTACCCGAGGGTTGATGGGAGAGCCTGGCACCATGTGGCCATTGCTCAGAGGTGGGGCTAGGAGGCTATGACTTTGACTAATGCCAGCTGGATGATAGCCTGACATGTCAGAGGCAAACATCGTGTTGGGCTTGGCAGCTTGGTGCAACAAAGCGTCAGTCTGGCCTACATTAAGATGGGGAGGACACCCACCTAAAGGGAAATTACTGAAGGAGCTGAGGGAACTTTGTTCTTTCTGCAGGTCAGAGGCATTGGGGGGCATGAAGTTCTCCATATAGGACTTGAGGCTGGGCTGGTGCAGCGAGGGTGGCTGAGGGGAAGTCTGCTGCTTCATCAGGGAGGGATCAAGATGGCGGGGAGGCTGGATCATCTGCTGGGACAGACCCAGACCACGACCCTACACATCATCACAAATGGAAAATGTCACGTTAGGCAAGCCAAGACAGAAGGAAACGGAACACATAAATGGGTCTAAGAGATCACAAACCTGTTCCTGGCGGCTGTTAACAGGCATGGCCCTCTGGCTTTGCACTTTTTGCTGCAAAAGGAGACGCTGGGGCGGGGGGGAGGGGTAAGTTTTAAGTATGATGGGGAATAAGTTAACTTATCGCTTCTAGGTTGGTACTAGCAACAAAATCAATACCTGTAACTGATTAATCTGAGAAAGCTGAGACAGTTGGTTGAGCTGGGACAGCTGGTTCAGCATAGCCACCTGCTGTGGGCCAAACAGAGGGTTCAGACCTCCATTATTGGGAGAGTACTTCAACAGAGGTGGCGGGACCTGAAAAAAATAAATAAATAAATTACACGTTATGAACCTTGTTATAAGAAAATACATAAAAATGATCAATTAATAAAAAAGAAAAGAAATAAAAGATGTACATAGTTTACCTATGTGATCTACAAATTTAAATATATATTATATCAGCTAAACTGATAATATTTATTTTAATATTTACTGATTATACATAATTATTATATAGATTGTGTGTGTATTCAAATATTAGTATTATATTAATTTAATAATAAAAAATAATTTAAGTAATATATTAATTAATCTAATATAAAATTTATTTTAATATAATATATATTTCTTAGTAGATAAATAGTGGAGCTGCAACAGTGAGAACCTCAATACTTTTACGTAAGACTGCACAATTAATCTAAATCAAACAAAAATTGTGATATGGTTGTGATTTCATGACAGATATAAAATATTGCACTGTGTTTTTACAGGTGAGCAGCTAATGGCCCAGTGTTTTTAGCATTTCAGAGAAACTCAGTTCGTAAAACACAGCAAACCTGGGACGAGTTGCATAAGCATAACCACTATGATAAGACCTAGTTGAGAACTAGTCTGACCAACGAGCAGTTAGTCAATGGGTAATCAGTCTTTTTGGATTCAAATTAGGCCAATCTACTTTTTCCTGTAACTAACAAAGAAAAATAAGATGACGTCTAAGGCCACTAGAGTTTTGAAAATTGCCTTTTAAAATGGACATCACAATTTTTCTCAGGAGGAAAAAAAAAAGGCCTGGAGTTACACTTTGGAAATTCCCTGATATGTTAAGGGCCTTGGGAACCCTATACACCACACATCTTCATCTTACAGTCAGTTGGGATTTAAAAACCCAAGTGGCATTACCTGAGAGGGAAGTAGTGGAGGAGGCACTTGGTTGCGTAGACTGGGCTGAGCGGAGTTCAGAGGTTGTGCTGGAGGCTGCTGGGCATTCCGGCCCTGTGCTGCTGCATTACCGACACCGTACATGTTTACATTCTGTGAAGAAACATAACACCCCACATGTGAATGAGCATCCGGCAAACCAGTGCATTCACACTTTCAGCACACAGGGAGCAGCATGCATTAACTCACCTGCCTAACAGAGGCAGAGTTTGGATGGTGAGGCAAGCTGCACTGGTTTGGCAGTGCATTATTTGTAGGGGAAAAGCTGATATTCTGCATGGAAGTGATCTGTGAGTTTTGGGACTCCTCTGCTACAGAGCTATCATATACAGGCAGTGAAAGCTGAAGCACAACCACAGGCCAAGCAGAGAGAGGAGCAGGACGCAGAGCACAACAGCAGTGAGGAATTGGACAAAGACCAGAAGGAACACCAGGCCACCAGAGAAAGACACATCAACAGCCACAGAAAAGGAGAGAGAAAGGTATGTTAGCATCCTCTTTGGCATATTTTAGCAACTGGAGAGCTTTCTTCAATTTATAAGTTAGGGAGGCAATGGGAAAATTGGGATCAGAAGAAAGACTACTGAAAGAGTTGCTACTAAATAATACCCAATGAAATCAGCTGTAGCATTTCCTATTTCCTTTTTTTCCCTAAACAGCCAATGTCACATCACAGCCATAAAACCATTATTTGCTGAACATATTGGTTATTCTTCTGAGCATAAAAGTTTGCATCAATATTTCTGGTCTGTTTTTCATTTTTTTCCCACAAATTTTACATGTGTATATAAGATATTACTTAACTTTTAGAAGCATATAATCTTAGATTTAACAGACATGGTCTTATGCAGTAGTTATATATATACGGTGCCCAGTAGGGTCCTCAGCAAATTTCCAATGGTGCCCCCTCAGGAGGACTAAAATGTTTTTAAAAGACGACAAAATAAGCTTAAATAAGGTAATGCAATTTAATTCACCCCCTTAATAACGGTTTAATTGGAAGATCTTAACTTCAGGAATACTGAAATTTAATTCTACTTAGAATTATTAGGTTATTTACTACTTGTAATCAATGGACACTCCTAGTTTCTGTAAATTAGAAAATGTTTTTTTTTTTTTTTTTTTTTTTTTTACACTTTTTATATTAATTATAGCAGATTTTCCAGAGGAAATATATTCATTATGGACAAAGGGGGACAGAGTAAAAAAAGAAAAAAAAAAAAAGTTGAGATTGGCTGGTCTTGAAGCCATAAGCCTTCAATTTTGATATCATGAGGTCTTTAAGTTGCATTCTCGTCCCATAGAGGGTGCTAAAGTACCGAACAACCAGGAATACAAGACCGGACAAAATGAAGGCTCCATTACTGTTATAGCAGGATAGGAAATAACTGACCTTATCCATATAGTGATTACGGTCAATAGGAGAGTCTTTGTGGATCTGGTGGCGTGAAGCAGGATTTTTCCCGTACTCTCCGATATTAAGAACATGCTTGTCAACATCAATGCGCTTGTCTGTCATTCCTGCAGAAGATGAGAAGTCATAGATTTTACAAAATCATGCTAATACTCATGGACTCCAACAAACATCACTCAATACAAGCACTGAAGGAACATGTGAATGCGACCTACCTCCAGACATATCAATCTTATTGCTCTTCAGGGAGTCTTCAGCAGAATCCCTCTGTAAAATGACAAAGAAGCGTCAACGTGCTATCTAATAACTTTATGCTCCATAATGTATTTGGGGACACATAAAACAGGTTTCACATAAGCATATAGCAATCAAGACTTGATCCTTACAGGGTACATGTTGTTGAACTGTTTCACAATATGATTCATCCATGGAGAATCATCTTGCTTGTTGGGTCCTTTGTTCAGCTAAAAGAAAGAAGGGGAGAAAATAAGCAACCAAGCAAAATGTACACATCATTTTGTCCTAGCTATTAGATTCAACAGTAAATTCAGTGAATTGACACGTTAAGCAGTTCTGCCAGGCTAAATGAGGTCTTAATTATTACCTTTGGAGTCATCTGCTTGTAGGGCCAGTTTCCAGTTTGGTTCACTTCTTGTGATGGATTGTTGTTCCACATGCCTATCTCTACTTCCACTTCCTCCTCCCAGTTGGAGTGCCCTGTCATGGACATCTCCTCTCCACCCCAGTTATCTTGCATAGGTTTGGATCCTAAAAAGCCAAAATCAAATTAAAAATGGAGGGAAAAAAATATCAATTTACATTGTAAAAGCTAAACAAAACAAGAAATTAAGTCAAAGAAAGAAAAAAAAATCAGAAAGTTTTTTTGCCCCAATTGGAGATGGGACGTACCAGACTTGTGCTGTGACTGCTGTCCTATAGCAGCGTTGCCCCAGCCACTGCCTCCTGAGTTTTTCCTCCCCGACTCTTCCCAGCTGGAACCGGTGTCAACAGGCTTTCCCCAAGTAGACGTGCCATTGTCCACAGTGACAGGTGGAGCAGCATGCTCACCCCAGGTAGAGGACTCCATTTTTTGTGGCCCACCATATGGCTCTCTCCACACTGTGATAAAAAAAATAAATAAAAAAAAACCTACGATCAAAGACCAGTATGTAACTTGCTATATTGTTCTGCACAAAAACTAGTGAATGCAACAAATGAGAGTACGGCACAGTTAAAAAGACATTTGACTATTTTGTAAGCAAACTAAAATCTGTCAGATCAAACAAGAATCAAAGTGTAATGCATAAGCTACATGGAAAATAACTATGCAACAACTGATTTGCATCTAAAAATATTTAACATACTTAACTGAAATCTATTAACGAAGACAATGCAATTAATATTTACAAATAAACAACAAAGTGGGATTGGACTGCACTGGTAAACTTTCCAATGGCCCAAATCCGACCCTTGCATAAACATGCTTATGTAAGCTTTGTTTACTCTGAAGTCCTTCTGATGGATCAGCTTACATTTAACCACTGAGCTTTTTGCACTTTCACCATCCAGCATATGCCCTGAATACTTCCTTCAAAAATAGCCCTGTTCATGTGTGCCCTGCTGCTCAAGTTGCTGCCATATGACTGCACCATCGGTCACAATGTAACCCAAGCCTATTTTTCCCTGAGCACAGCTCATCAACAGCCAATTCCAAATGAAGCAGGAACACTATTTGCACATGTACCTTTACATTTTCTGTTTGGCAAATAATTAAAAATTCATGGAAAAAGCTGCACTTCTAGAAAGTATATACATTCCTCTGCACTGCATAAACACATTTATATAGAGACACACACAAACACTTGCTCGTAAGTTCAGAGCTTGTCAGGGCTGGAAGTATTAGAGGAAAGGGGTGGGAGGAAAGTGCATCCAGAGAAATTCCAAAGGGATGACTGCATGACTAAAGATAAATATAATGGGTGAGTAATAATTGCAAAGGCACTGCCAAAAAGGAAGACACCCACCTGAGCTGCAGTTCTTTTCCTTTGGAGCCATGGCGCTTTGGGCTTGTGGGGGCTGAGAAACAGCCATGCCATCCTGCTCTCCAGCAGTGTTCTTGTTCCACATATTTACGTTGCTGTAGTTATATTTGTTGGGATCTCCCCATGTTGAAGTACCATCATCAATCTCCATTCTACGCCTGATGGATTCAGGCGATGGATCTTCCCATCCAGTGGATTCTTCTTCTTTGGAGGCAGTAGGAATCGGGCCTCCCAGCCATCCTGTAGGCTTGCTCTGACCAGGGGCTCCAGTCTGAGAGGTGCTCCCACTCCTGAACGTTCCCATGCTGGAATCTTGGGACTTGCCCCACTCTGAAGAGTTGTTCGGTTTTGCATTGTCGCCCCAGGTGGAGTTGGAGTGGCTTGATTTGATTGGCTCGGCCCAGGTTTGGTTTTGTTTGTTGGTCTTGGGTGGCTCTCCCCATCCTGTGGTTGGACCACTCTGGTCAGGAGTGCTGGTTCCTCCGCTGCCTCCCCAGGTGTTGCTTGTCCCGCACTGCCCAGGCTCACTCCAGCCCGATCCAGAGCGGTCGCTGTCACTGTCCCAGCCACCTGAACCAGACTTCTGGGGCTCTCCCCAATGGTTTCCCTTTGGGCCTTCTACGCCCCATCCCTGCTTTGCCTTCGGCGGATTATTCCAAGAGGGGGACTTCTCATCCTTGGCGCCATTCCATGAGGAACCACCCTTGTTCATTGTAACAGAAGGTGCATCCTCCCATCCACTTTGCCCAACTGAGCCTTTGGTTTCTCCCCAGCCAGTTGAAGGTTTTGTTTCAGTCCACCCAGACACTGAAGAATCGCTACTTTTGTTGGTGCTGGGTCTATCTCCCCAACCACCTGAGTTAGACGCCTGAGGGGGAGCGCTACCCCAGCCTGTCTGTCCATTTCCTGTCTTTTTATCAGAGCTCGAAACATCCCACACAGTGTTCTGGCGGACTGGAGTTTGTCCCCACCCCGTGTTGGACAGCACCCTGGGGTCCACATCGATTGTAGAGAGAGCTGCGTTGATCATGCCCTGCTGATTACCCCTCCCTCGGTTGCCACCATGTTGCCCATCCTTCTCAATGTGACCTCCCGAGCTCTCTCCACTTCCTTCACTGCCTGTAGATTTGTTCCATGTGCTGCCTTGTGATGCTTGACCGGAGCTCCCTATACCAAGAGCATCATCCTCCAAGGACTTCCATCCATTTGTTCCCTTCCTGCTCCCATTCGTGCTATCATTGGAATGCTGACTGTTGCTGGGCAAAGTGTTCCACTCCCCGTTTGAGACCTTAGTGCCAGTGTTTGAAGAGGATGAGGAAGAGGAAGACGAGGAGGAGGAGGTATTCCCCCAGGGGCGAGGGATCCCAGCTGGGCCCACACCATTGCCTGCACCCCAAGACATACTTTGTGAGGTAGCGGGCGCTGAGTCCCAACCTCCTCCACGACCGCCCATCCCGTTATTATTATTATTCTTTAAAGAAGCAGCACTCACAGAGGAGCCATTGGCTCCAGACTGCATTAGAGTTGCATTCACAGTGTCGCCCACAGCTTGGCCTTTAGGGACGGGACATTTGTCTCCAGAGTAATTAGTGCCGGGCGGAACGCCCCATGCTGTACCATAAGACCCGCTGTTAATTCCCTCACTGTTGCCATGTTGAGAAATGGAAGTGCCATTAGAGACTGGAGAAATGGGGAGCTGAGGGGAGCCCCCTGTACTCATAGGCCAAGCTCGGTGCCCTGGGGGCTGTTCATTCATCTGCATTGAACCTGTAGAGTTTGGTAAACTAGAGGTCATTGTGTTAGTAGTGTTATTTGGTCCATTAAATTCAGTGTTAAGGTTTTGAGGCTGCCCACTTGGAACCTTGTTTGTACCATTGACTTCAGCTTCGGACATATTTTCCTGCAGGCACCCCCAGGACATCTTAGAGTTGATACTCTGCAGGCTGGGTGTTTGACCTATGGTGCTTTGTTGAGTGTTGGTGCCACCATTTCCGTTCCCCGCAGGCCCATGGGGGTTGGGCCCAGTGTTCTGAAGAACGGGCCAGGCACCATGGTTGGCATTTGGGTTCAAAGTGCTTGGATTTATACCTACATTGGTTGAGGAACCTTGGGTACCCCACGCATTTATTTTGCCATGGCTGCTTTCTGCCAGCTTGCTGCTGGGGCCCTCGCCGGAGCCTTGACATGTGATTAGCATCGAGCCATTGGATATACCCCAAGGCCCCTTAACACTCCCATTACCCACATTATTGCTGCCATTTGCAACCATGAAATGAGAACCTTGTCTATTGCCATTGTTGTCACCACCAGTGCTCCCAGACACCATCATACTAAGATTTTTTTCTGACCCAGAGCTGGAGGCAGAGTCAGCATCCATACATTCTGAGGCTAACTCTGGGTCACTACCAGTGATGGAGGGCCAGGGCCCCTTATCTACAATAACTTTTCCCCAGTTGCTGTTTGAGTCGCTGCAAGGTGAGCCAGAACTCCACGGTGAATTTTCATACTGAGGCTCTAGACCAGCATGTTCCAAACCTGTGAACACAAATAAAAGGTCAAATCAGTTCAGATGGTATACATTGGACTAAATTCAGACAAGGAGAAAAAAAAATCATGACAATAAAATTTGGATGTATGTGTGTCACAGTTTGTGCAACAGCTTTGCAAAAGGAGATTGAACAGTAACATAAGACACTAAGGGACTGAAACATATGAACTTGTATATAAAACAAAAATATATACACAATCCCTTACCCAATCCTGATTTAGTTACACTGTATCCTTGTACTTTAACAATGATTAACTGTAAAACACCCAGTGCAAATAAAACATTCTAAAACAAAAGACAAATGCTGTACATAAACAATACCCTAGAAATATTAACATTTGGTAGACTTTGTTCAGCATTTGTAATAACTTGCCCATTTATGGATTATGCGACAATGGCTAACTGCCCATAGGCCCTGTCTCTGTCCTGCTGAGAGGTGTCTCACTCAAGCCAGAGTGAAACAGTAGTAGATCTGCCACCATTTTGTAGCAGCAGCATGATCATGTGGCATGCCAGGATAGAGGAGGGAAAGACAGAAGACTGCTAACAGCAACACTAAGTGTGAAGCGTCTCTGCAAGTTCACTGATTTTATGTAGATGTGGCGGCACTAAACTAACAATATCGCAACTGAATATCATTCCTTGAAATACATTTTCTGCTCTTGCTTTCATATTTTTCTTTAAGATGGCTGCCAAGCTTCCTTGAGCACTGTTCTCTTGCCAAGTCGGAGACTTTCGCCTTGGCTGTGTTACCAAGAGATATGGGAAGACAAAGAAACACAGACCGTCTCATTGCTGGTCTAGAGTAAACGGGTTGTTTAAGAGTGACTCAATAAAATGGGAGATTCTGTTGAAGGTCACTGAGGTAAAGGAAAATTACAGTTACATTACATTTCGATCTAGTATTTCATCTCTCCAGGGGAGACAAAAAGAGTTGTCAACCAAGAAGAGACTTGTAGACTACAAGGGGATAGAACAATGGAAATTCTGTAATCACGTCATTCCAAAATTAACTCCCTTTCTTCTGTTGAACACAAAATATATTTTGTCCATATAATTTAAGTCAATGGTATCCAAAACAACCTTGGACACCACTGACTCTTTGTATGGACCAAAAAAAAAAAAAAAGTTTTTTTTCTTTGCATTCCACTAAAGAAATTCATTTAAATAAGTTTGGAATGACGCGTGTCAGTAAATGACAACATACTTTATTTTTTTTTGATGAACTCTACCCTATAAGTAGACTTGTTCTGTGTTATGGGAAAAGGGTACAATCCCTGACTAGCATTGTAAAACTAATTCAGAAAAGTGAGAACTTTGTACCAGTAGGCTTGCTGCGATAGATGGTGTTGGCGGTGATACCGATGTTAAGCCGCAACACCGGTTACGTCACTTGCCCACCGCGGCACCGTCCCTCACCTTCATTTTGATTTTTTTTATAGTACTAAAAATCATTTAGTTCAGTTAGAGGACACTACAATTAAAACTGAACGCGGCTGCTCAATGCAGCACACCGAATGAACGACAGTTGCGCATCACAGATCAGATTTATTTTATCACGTGAGGAGAGTGAGTCGAGCTGACTGACAAGAAGAGTGAGGTGAGAGACAAGATGATGGCAGAAGAGTTTCAAAACGAAATGTAAAAGTGCCCGTTTAAAAAATATTTTGGATTTTGAAAAGCCTGTTGACTTCTGCCATTAAACTAAGTGATAATGGAAGTTTTTTTAAAACATTAGTTTCTCATTTATTTGGTTCCACAGTATGCTGATTTTTATTTTATTTAAACTGTGCATTTTTTCCCCCATTATTTTACATCAAGGTGTATGCCATCCGTGCCTCCAAACTTTCTTATTCGTTTTCCTAATAAACTTTCTACGTGTCATAATTATTTGTTCCTCATTCTTTACTGATTTTTAGTTTTGTATACCTATTTAAACTTTGTAAGTTATTTTTTATTTTATATTAGGCATATAGCATGGTGTATTTTTATTCGTTTTGTTAAAAGGTCTATGTTCTACATTGTATTTTGTTGTTGCTTGAATTGAATTCAAGCAATTGATGCCGAATTGCCGCTAATTTAAAAGTGAAAGTAACACGCGCATGGCGCTTACAGGCTATTTAAAACCGAAGGAAAGCTAGGAAAAGAGGGAAAACTCAAACGACCCCCCCACCACGGTGATACCGGTACTACCGGTGTTGTCACACGTTGATTAACCGGTGGGAAAATTTCCTCACCGTTACAACCCTATGTACCAGTTGGCAGCACTACTGTTCTGGCCTTTCATAAAACAGGAAAAACACATTTGGCAGGAAAAAAAATTGGAAAAGTCAGTCTACCTATGACAAGACATTATGATTAACTTCTTGCAAGACATTGTAGAGCAATTGGTTAAATTTAGATAATCAAAATTACTTAATGACACCATTAAGCATGCACCACAGAGATAGACAACTTGCAATCTGCCTAAATACGAACAGCTGAACAGGTCTTCAGGTGACTTTTGGACTTAAAGTCCCCCTGTAGTCAAATATTTTATCCCTTAAAACTCATCTTTGATCATCAAAATTACATTTAAATGTTTTTTCTTGTGAAAATAATTTTCTCATGCCTTAAAATAGCTTGAATGTAACTCTACACCCTTGCCTCATTTACTATACGCGGATCTATGAATATGCAAAGTAGCCCCGCCTCCACTCAGTCACACCAGCCAGCGCCTCCTGATCCACTGAACTGTAGTAAACGCGAAACAATGGCAGACACGGATAATGACTGATAAAACTATGTTTTTACTAGTGGACAACTACAGTGAATACTGTAACATTAAAGTTACTTACTTGACGATGTTGTGTCCCTAAATGCCGTTAAGACTGAATGCAGCCGTTTGTGATTCCAATTCGTACCCGCAAGCATACGCGAGTAAAGTGCAGACGCCGATGCGGGAGAGGTGGGTCTGACTGCGGGCTACTTTTACACTATTGCCGCGGGTTATAATGCAAGTTAGCGGTCCTAAATTCATATTAAGCCACGGCTTCATGGGTTTTTTGCTCTAATTTATTTTTGGTTTTGTGCTGGTATTGGTATATTTTGCAAGTGATCGGAACCTATCCCTTGACGTGATTGGTTGTTGAATTTTGTGACGTAGCAAACCGAAGGCTGTTTCAAACCGCTTTTCTGGGTCAGCCAATGGGAAACTACAGTTTTAAGGAGAAAATACTAAGCAATGGTGTTGATTAATGGATTGGCACATGGTTTGTCTAAAAGCATATTAAAAACACCACAGACAAATAAACAACATAAACTTGATTTTCACTACAGGGGGACTTACACACTAAACAGAAATGGTAAACAACAGCACATGGTAAGGAAAAAGAAATGTGAGTCACCTGTTTGGTTAGGGGAGTGGCTGACGGAATCCCGAATGGGAGCCATGCCTACAAAACAAAGAGCAACACCATGAGGAAAACCAGCTACATGAGGCCACAAAATAGGTCTCAACACCAATAAAACAGCCACATGCTAAGACCATGTAGCAAACAATCACTTATTTCTACAGCTATGACCTAAGAATTTCAATTCAACAAAGACATGCTACTTTTTAAATGAGTGACTCCATTAGCCTGACTGTACTGAAATGGCAACCACTGGAAAAAATAATGGCTTTCATTACATTACTTCAGAATTGTATACTAAAAAGGGACTGGGGACATACATTATTATTTTTGAAGCTTTGACCAGGTTCTCAATTTGGAAATATATTTATATGGGAGAACACAGTCAATCAGACAATGCTTACAATCTTAAAATGATACTGGTAAATTTATTGACCTGACTACTAGGGTTGGGTACCCTCGTTCACATTTGAACCGGTACCTGAAATTCGGTACCGGTACCCAACGGTACCTTTTTTCGGTAATTTACTCTGTGTAATAACAAAAACATTTATGTCAGAGAAAAAATAAGTCCAAAACTCTCAATTTCAACATTTTGAACAATAGGGCCCTACAATTTTATTTTATTTTTTCTGATAATCAAATGAAGGCATGAAACATTAATTTATTTTTCATCAAATGAAAATTAAACCCTTTTATTGTTTGGCAAACAAACAGATGTTTACTGTTAAAATTAATACATGGTAGAAAAATTGTGTGAATATTCCTTTAAAAAAGTTTTAATAATTGTATTTTTTCTACAATTAAGTGGTTAATGTAGTTGTAATAATCATTTTTATAATTTAATTGTTTTATTTAAATTTGACAGTAAATGGAATATATAAAGACGTACATACTGTACTAAAGTAATACAAGAGTAATATATTTATCTTACATGTTAAACCGCACTTTTATTTTGACAGTTTGCCGTGAAGTTTCTGTGTGTATACAGTATGATATGATGCTAGTTTTCTCAAATGAAACTGTAAAATTCTCATGAAGTGACTGTCACTTCATAAGTTCATGTGTTCATGAAGTGACTCACAGTCTGTAAGTGTTCATGTAGTGAGATGCAGAGGCCGAAAATCAACGCGAGTTCACATGTGCTTCAGTAATGTATTTGTGTAGTTAACAAAACCGCGTCTCCGCCATTCATACATACCGAGGCTAACGGAACATGCAGGATTCATATTTAAACCGTATTTTTGTGTTTTAATATTCACATACACTAGTTCATATCACGATTCGAATTAAGTGACAGACCTTCTTTTATTCATCCTAAAAGTGACGAATTCCATGGCATTCCGTGCTTTAGAGTAAATTCTGGTTTTATGAATGGACTCCGCCATCCTGTCCGCGTTTTTGGCGGAAACCATATGACCCTAGAAATGTAAGCACACTTCAGAACATTTCGGTTTGCCCTATGTGCTGTGTTTTAAAGAGTTGCAGGGGTGACATCATGTCACAGGGTCTCTCTCTCTCGTATGCGCCCAAATGCGTTCTCAGGTACCGAAATTTGGTACCAAATGATTTAATGTGAATCGATACTCGGTAGTACTGATGCAACTCGGTATGTACCCTTAAAAGTACCGAGTTCGGTACCCAACCCTACTCACCACTAAAAAAACAAAAAACAGATACATTTTGGTTTTTAGTTGAAAAAAAAACCAAACAAAAAAAAACATGACCAGACATATATCTGTCCTTGTATGTTTACATAACATTTCTGAAACACCTCTGCCTATCAGCAATGGCTAACTTTAAACATACATATCATGGACTCAGCACACCTGGCTGATCCGTAACCCACAAGGTCATTACTCAGAGCACCAGTACCTGAGAGGTGGCTTTGGGCGCAGTGTAGGACAGACCTCTCAGTCGTAAGCTCCCCTGGCTGGCTAGAGTTGAGCTGCACTTGAGTTCCCAGGGTGGCAGCGAGGACCGTGTGGGATTGCCCACGCTTCAACAGCTGTTTCTGTTTGTGCTGACAGAGATGCGGCGGAGCTTCACAGAGTGGGTACCGAGGCAGGGCTTGGGGCTGGCCGCTGGCTGGGGCCCTCTTGGCATTGCTGATGGCGCAGGTTACAGTGGAGGTGCTGCTGTTCTAATTGGCAGACTGAGGCTGGCTGAAACTGGACTTGATATGTTCTGGCACTGAAATCAAAATAAAAACAGGTATTCAAAACATATTTTTCCCCCCATTACTGGATTACCACTTACTACAATAAAATTTGGTACCCTACGTGCGAAACTCTGTGCATGTCCGTTTTCTTTGTGGAATTTTTCCACATCCGGAAATGTAAAAAACAACCCAAAAGTAAAACAAAAGTAGTAAGCTTAATCTCGTTAGAAACTGACCTAATTTTAAACCGAAGGCCAATAATCTAAATAAAATAGGACTGGGATTAATTTATCTACTTGGTTTTCTTATAGAACATATAGAGCTATTCCAATAATATTCATGGTTACCATGTTAAATCCACAGTAGAGCACCCCCTCTTCATCGTGTCCAAAAATTGCCTCAATTATTCAAACAAACTCGAAACTTATGTTGCTAACATAGTCTTGTGACTGCCATCACACAAATAGGGCAGTTGTTGTCACAGTCTAGAAGTTTATTAATATAATCTTGCACAATTATCAGAAACTGCTTAAGATAGTAGGTTGTAAAATGCAGTGAAAACTCAAGTCTTAATCTCAAGAGAGTCATAGTCCATGTAAACAATCGTTGATATGCGTCACAAATTCTGGCCTCACTAAAACAATATTCTCATTGAGAAATTTCCACAAAAAAAAAAAAAAAAAAAAAAAAAAAAAAAAAAGAAGAGACACCAAAGAATCAAAACTATTTACTAAATATTTATGACTATTACTACTAAATACATTTTTGGGGGGCTTATAATGAAAAAGGTTCACCAGTATGTGTTATTACTACAGAAAAAAATTAAATCTGTTTAAAATAACTTATAACTAATAATAATAATAATATTCCTTTATAGTGGATATCACCAACCTTCCTGTATTTTAACCCCTCCCCTCCAACAACTTGTTAGAGAAAACCTTTCACAATCCAATTAATTCCCTCAGGAGTTAGTAACACAATTAACATCCGTTTTCACTTCTATAATAATTCACATTACAGAGGTAAAATGGGGACTGCCAAGTACAGGCAAACCCAACACACATTACTTCTTAAAGGGATAGTTCACCAAATAAAATTTGAAAATTGTGTCATTTACTTGCCCCAAATTTGTTCCAAACCTGTATCAATTAAGAACGTGGGTAACCAAACAGTTTCTGGAAATTTCACATTTTTCATTTTTTGGTGAACTCTCTAACAGTAAACTTGCACAACTGCATTACTATATTACAGTCAAGACTGACTATATGTAATACAATCTCTTTTGAAACTGAAATTTTATTATGAACTGGTACATCCACTTAACTGGTACAGTATCAGATGGTAATATCATATGATGTCTGCCTTCATATTTGAACGGTATTGCAAGGCATTTCAAAAATGTTACATGCCCCCAGAAACATGGTATTATCATGATGCATTCTGGTTCTTCACTGTAATTATTAAAGTTTGCAAAAAAAATAAAAAATGCATCTGATTTCAGTTTCTCTATATAAATTATTTTCTCATTCAGCACAAAGAGCAGAAAGTGTCCCCAACAAGTTTTAACAGCAATATCCATAACACTGTTAATGCACTGCACCCTCAGCACAACTGTTTGCAATATCCAGCAGTTTGTTCATGGACATTGCTTTGGCTATGGAATTTCCTCTCTAGGAATGACCTCACAGAGCAGCAATTCAGATTCACGTTTAAAAAAAAAGAAGAAGAAATAAATACATTTCAATGGACAGACCACAAGGTGCAAAAACAGAGACCATCCCCATCTTTCCAGAACAGGTCTAGAACAGAGAGCTATCAAACTGACTAGTGATCATTATTCCTCTCACATCACAGCAGCTGTGAAGATTTTACAAATTCAACAATTTAACAAGAAAAGAGACTAGAAGAGCTCAAGATACCAAGTAAAACATATTTGTAGTGTATTACAAAAGCTGAACCTCTACCTTCAAGTAATACAGGATTAGATCACAGCTTTATTTTCCCCTCCTCTCCAGGTTTACCAGAAGCCTTCAAAGACATTCAGCTTTGTTCCTTCACTTCGCATTTCATAAGAAAGAAAAAAAAGAAAGAAAATGGAGAGGCATGGTGTCATTTTACTGCTGGAGCTAATACTTCTGCCAGCTCCTCCTGCTGCCTGTAGCGGGGGCTCTGAGAGGGGGGAGCTTTTAGAGGGCTTTCTTTTTTTTAAATCTACTTTTTCCACTTAAATGTTTTAGCAAAGGAGTTCAAAAGGAAACAAAAGCGTGAAATAATACTGCAACCATGCAAAAGGTCTGTGTTTTCTTAGGGGCAACTTCCTGTTCAGACAACTTCGACTCGCTTGTTGTGGAATGACAACCGTCAGGAAGTCAGGTGGTCACGTTGCAACAAGCATGACAACCATGCAGATCTGTTGCACTGCAATAACCAGTGGTGCACTCAAATGGCAAGCCTGCATGACTACAAAATAGAGAAAGTATGAACGCTTTCCGGTTTTACACAGTATCTGAATGCATCTTTCCAGGAACACCAAAAATACTAATGCATTTCATCACTGCTGAAATGCAAAAATGACAAAAAAAAAAAAACTGTAGCTTTTGCTTGTTCACATGTCAAGTTAAAGCAAATGGAGACAAGTTATAAAAAAATAGCAACAATAAAAAACTTTCTTCAACACTCTCGAAAGAACTTGCAGACATGATCAGGTCTACAATTTGTCTTAAAATTAAAAGCATGCACGAACAGGTCTTGACTTGAAATGGCTGTCCATATTTGGCATCAGTTATGTCAGTAATCTATAACTATTAAAGCCGACAGGACAAGGTACTATCTCTTGGGAGTTTTGCTTTTGGCATTTTTAAGTGCTTTCTTTCCAGCCTCTGAGTTAATGCAGAACATCTTTGCCAGTGGCTCTTCCTCGCAAGTGAATGTCGTCTGTATTCTGCATGGTCATTGCTAAGCAACAGCTAGGTGATTTAGTCAACAAACTAAAGCTTCGTCGCAAAACACAGACGCTACAAATCATTCTTGAAGGGTTTTCCATTGTATGACCCTAAGGTTTTGCTCATAAAAAAAAAAAAGACCATGACAAACTTTTGACTTTTCCTAGACCAAGATGTTACAGATAAAAGGTGGAAGGAAAAACTAAAAGGTAGACTGGGACGTGTTTCAAAATTTTACATGAGGACTAAATGATTTCCAGCTGGTATTATTTGTATGAACTGAAGTGATGAAATAAGGAACAAATGCAAGTGTAAGTGCATGTTTATTATCTAATCAAAATAAAAAGGAGCAAAACATTGTTATGCACACAGCAGCCAATAAGACAGAGTCAAATTTATTACTTAAGTATCACTCAGTATCATGAAAAAGACACAAGGACATCTGGGCCAACAGATAAGTAAAAAGTCACCCAGGGTAACCAGGGAGGGGTGGGTACTGGAAACATGATTCTTGGATATTTGCTGTGCGAATCTCTGAGCAGTAGATACCGAATGAAGCCAATGCCGTATTTATGTCACAATACTTTAAGGTCTTTTCCCTAATCAAAACATTTTTTATAGAGGGTTTCATATAACCTATTTGATTAAATTTCATCTTTTACACAAATTATTTTAATTTGACCATATTTTAGCAAACAAACAGGCAACCCTGCAAACTCTTTTCCAAGGAGAGCATTTAAGTCACTGAACCGAGTGCCAGTCACGCCGCTGGCTTTAGCCTTAAGCTACTGTGAGAGCGAAGACAAGGTCAAGAGATAAAGACCTGAGCCATCAGCCTTTCCACATCACTCAGTGGAAAAACGCTACACCCACTGACAAGTTTCTATGATGTGCCTTGGTCTGCATAAATGGCAAAGTATGGTCACTTAAGATAAGATGGCTTTGCTATTCTTTCCTAATCAGAAGTAAACACAGATAATGCAATTTAATTTATGAACATGGCACGGTAGATAATGCCGTGACAATACACTGAGCCCAAAATAACTACAAAATATGCTATTGGCTATTTTCAGCCCCATAAACAGACAATAATTCCTACCTTTATACCAGCCCCCTCTTCTTTATCGTCATTCCAATGAGCTCTACACTTTCCTCCGTCCACTCTCCATTCGCGTTTTGAATGATTTTCCTGAAAACGAAAGGATCAAATGGGATATAAGACACGATAACTTGGCTTCATCTTTAGCAACTCTAACAGTTACCCATAGCTACATCTCCGAATAAATGATGCAGCAATGCATTTAGTAAAAGGGAGAAAGCTTCTGGTAATCTCCTTAACGGATTACACTGGGAAATTACTCCTCTATAAACAGCCAACTATCTTTGTGGGTCAAACCGGCAAGCACCTTTTCCCTGACTACCAACACTAGTTCTGCACAATGATTTGCTGATCTATGCAAGATGCACAATAATTTATGTAGTAACTGAGCTTAATGAGCTCAGCAACTTACTATGCGTTGTACATTAACAGTAATATACTAGTGCTTGAGTAAACAGGACGGGGGGGGGTCAAGGTTGTCAAAGTAGTCGATATTATGTTAACAACAAATACTAGGGGTGGAACGGTTCAACTTTTTCACGGTTCGGTTTGTATCACGGTTTGCTACAGTTTGGTATGTTTAGGGAAAAACTATACTGTCAAATAACAATAAAGAAAATAAGAATAATCTAACTACAAGCAACAGCACAAATAAAAATACAATAGAGTACAAAATACATTTTTTTTTTTTTTTTGCACTGTCCTGACCTACATTTCACTACTGATTATACCCTGTATGATTGTGTATGTGACAAATAATAAAGAACCTTGAACCTTGAGTAAAAATACAAATAAAATAATCAGTGATTTTCAGGGTTTTTTTTTTAGGTAGGTCTATAGCATTAATTTTTAGGTACAGAAATTGAATAAAGTAATCAAAATGTAAAACAGCATTGCATATTTGACACTCAATTAAAGATTCATCTTTGTTAAAGTTACAAAAGCGATTCAATCAAGAGCAGTGAGTGACTTCTTTGTTGTTACTGTTTGAGAAATGTTAAGAAAGTCACTTTAAGAGAATGCACTGATCCAGTGCACTGATACTGTACGTTCAGCCGGCTATGTCTGCTATAGGATACTTGCCAAGACGGGCATTTTGAAAATTTTTGTGTGAATTTGTCCATTCAAACAATACTTCAGAGAGAGCTAAATGCGCACGTTCTGAGGCACGGGTTTGCACACATCTAATGAACACACGTACAAATCTTCTCACTGCGGCCGCGAGCTCGCATCCTCTGGCTCTTATGTTTAAACTGGCAAAGCTTACATGAGTTTAGTTTAAACACAGATATCAACGTGTGCTGTTCAGGTCTCACCTGTGCGCACGCGCTATCAGCACCCGGGTGATGACGGAATAAATGACAGCTCATAATCCAGCATACGGAACTCGCATTGAACAAGAGTGAATGGGTTGTCCACTTTTTTTCTCTCTCATCATTGTTATTGTAATGTACTGGGAAGCCAGAATGCGCATCCATTAACAGAAACATACATTAGCCGTTTTACGTTGAACCGCGGTCCTAGCGCGTGCCGAACGGTGTGTGGAGAACCGTTCGGTTTGATTTTTTTCCGCGAACCGTGCCACCCCTAACAAATACGCTAATATTGTTAATAATTCTGCACCAGCAACTGGTTTACAGTGCAACACAATAGGTGGCAGTCTTGCACTGTAAGCCCAAAGTTTACTTTCATAGTTTTTTTTTTATGTGCACACTAGGGTAAAGCCCAAAGTATACTTCTCTTTTTACATGTACGCACAGGTTGCATGTGCATTGAATTTGTTCTGCAGTAATCAGTTGTTCCTCAAGGTGGCAACACTGTCCTGGGCCGTTGTTTTGCAGTAGAAAATGAAAGTAAAGAGAAAGAACAAAAGCAACAAAACAGCGGAGACTGCATCAACAACAGAGGCTCACATTGACAAGTGCTTGTGACCGAGAGGGTATGAGAGCTCAGTTGTGGTTTAAAAGAGTTAAAAGATATTTGTTATCGGTAATAACATATGGGAAAAATAGAGCAGACACTGGACATGGATAGGGCTGTGCGATATGACGATATATATCGGATGGACGAAATAAAAAGTCTATCGTTTCATATTATGCTCTATCGTTTATTTCGTGGTGTCGCAAAATACATTGTTTACGGTAATACTTTTTCATCATTTGGATGACTGCGATCTTTACACGCTACCACGGGGCGTGAAGGGGAGACAGAAGCAGGTGGCTCCGAGCAGGAGCACGATCAGCCAGAACAAAACGAGGAGCTCGTTCCTAAATGAGGGACTACATCTGTAGTATGGACACGCGTTTTAAGCACTGCAGTTTTTAAAACAACCGATTTTAAGCCGTTGAAACACAAACAAGAGAGCTAACGTTATGTGTGCGCCGTCTCTGTTTCAGTGAGAGAGGAGCGCGCATTTTTTGCCGCTTTATTGGACTTGAACGATTACATTACATAAGCACAACTATATGCATAAGAATGCCCGTCTTTGCAAGTATCCTCATAAACACAGTGATTTAGGTCTGAAGAGAGAATAAACAGCTGAAAAAAAACGCATAGCCTATGTAACAGTATATTGTATCCGGACCTCGGTCTTAAAGGGGAAGCGGTCCAATATTCGTCCTGTCTGCCATTAATCAAACAACAGTGAGAGAAAATCTCTCACTGCTCTTGACTATATCACTTCTGTAACTTTAATAAGAATAAATTAAATAATAATAATAATAATGATATATTTATATATAGCCTATGTATAGAATCTATACATAATGCACGTGTTAATTTTATCTAATTAACACAATAAAGACTAATTAATTTACACAATGTATGTAGCGTTTCTTATGTAGGTTTTTGCCCTATTGCTTGCAATTAGTTTCTTATCCTTATTTAATCACTGACTGTTTATCTTCAGTGAACTTGAGTTTTTTTTTCTCTCTTTTTAGGCTTCACTATATTGTTGGGATTTCTTCCAATTTTTTTTTGCATCCAATAGCGTTTACTGCCTAACATTAATTCACATCAATACACATTACACAATACACACAAAAAAGTTTTATATTGTATTTTTTATATTGTATTATATTTCTATTAGTTTGATATTGACATTGGTGACAAGGATTATGAAAATTATATGGTATCAAAGATTTAATATCATAAAAAAAAATTAAAGAAAAAAATAACTATATCGTGATATATATCGTTATTGTGATATAGAATTAGTTATATCAGATTTTGGTCATGTCGCCCACCCCTAGACATGGATGAAGCTTTCTAGAGTGATGTGATGACCGGCCGCGTTTGCACACAACGTCAAATGGAGTATACTTTGAAAGGCTACGTGTTTGACAGTACACATACGCTAACGTACGAGTGCAAAATGAAGTATACTTTGGGCTTAAGTATACAGTCGAACTTGTAGCCTTTCAAAGTATACTCCATTTGACAGTTTGCGTGAACACAGGTGGGTGACACGCACTAAGTTTCATCTTTGTCCAGTGTGGGCACTATTTTTCTTCAGAATTTATGGCTGTTAAAATAGTCTTCGTACTATTTTAAACTATCTCATAATCGCCTCACACAAGTGCTTGTCAATGCAAGCGTCTGTTACTGCAGTAGCTGGTATTTTGTTGTTTCGTTCACAAAGTATACTTTCGGTTTAATGCTGGTATCCATCTCTCCTCAAACAGAAAAAGGTGATGACAGTGTACAGCTACTACTGCTGATCCAAAAAAATAAAATAAAGAGAAGTGAACTCTCCAATGTGGGAGTTTTTCTTGGATTACATAAAAATACAGGGTTTCAGACACCCCAGTCTGCAGGAAAGAGTCGATCATCAGTTATTTTGTACGCTTTTGTACAGTTATGGCTACAAACTGTAAAATCTCTACTCCTCTCTACACATGTATTTTGAGTGCGATTCTTTGGCCAAAAAAGATGAATGAAAAGATGAAAATTCAAGGATGAATTCGATAGCATTATTATTTTATTTTCAAAATGTCTATAGATATAGTGATAATATTGTTACTGTGAATTATTTTGGTCACAATATTAATGTATTGGAAATTTGATATCATGACAGCCCTATTTGGAATAATGTGCACCAATGAATCATTCACAATAACATCAGAAATATGTATTATGAAAATAAACTTTATTTTGATTTTACATTGCCATAAGTTTACAGGCACAAAAAAATCTTAAAATATGACAAAACAACTGACTCAAAGAGACTGCAATAATAATGGAGTAATAGTAATTACCTACAGTAGGGGGTAGAGAGGTACACCGACTCCTGTTTCAACAACTGGAGGGGAACCTTCAAGCTCATAAAATAAGCCCATGGCATCACATAAATACGTGAGAGGGCCAAACAAGTATCTGACATAAGTAGAATATAGCCACTTCCAAGGGGTAAAGTCAGCCTATCAAGATTGAGCTTGGGGCCACACAGCCCTGCCCCTCCCCCAGGAACAACCTCTTCTCCTTAAAGTGTTTAACCAGATGGCCATCTCAACAACAGAAGCCTCCCATACACAAACACAAAGACAGGGGCATCTGTTTATGAAGAGCCAACATAATAAGCACAGCTGAAAGATGACCAGTCAAAATCATACCAGCACATATTGTCACTGCAAGATTTTAAATATAAATAAATGAATAAAATAATTCTAAATAACTACTCTGAGCAGGTCAGCACAATTAATCGAAGTTAAACCGAAAACATGATACGGCTTAGTGAGATTGTCAAATCGTAAAGGCTGCAATTTAACTAAGCAAGGCACTGTGTTCATTTACACACAATCAGCTCATGATCCAGTGTTTTCAGTGTCTCAGAGCAGCTCGATTCACAGTAATTGCTGCTCCACTCATCTCTGCAATGTGCTCTTTTGGTTTGCTTCTAACCAGCATTTGTGAATGCAACATACAAACTATCTTTCCAAACTTGAAATAACAAACACTCATAAACCGGCTGTTGTCAACAAAAGAGAAGCTTAAGGATCTCCTTGCAGTTTTCCGCCAAAATAAAAGCTTGATGGTTTACCATCTGAAACTGAATTAAGACAGCCTTAAATTTTAGAAATGTAATTGTACAGTTGTACTGTAAAGTATAATTCTAAAACATTTGATTTCTTATTTTACAGTGAAATATTACAATATTAATATCCTAAATTGTTTATGATTGTATTAATTAGTACTTATTATAGACATATTGATAAGGTACAGGCAACCTGTAACTTTAACGCAGTATTTATTCGGGGTGTGAATCAGCACTGGTTTCACGATTCAATTCGATTACGATTATCATGTCAACGATTCAATTCAATTGGATATCACGATGCATCACGATTATATCTAGTAGTGTTGTCAAAAGACCCGGTACTTCGGTACCAAGTCGGTACTAAAAAAATGAAAACGTCACGGTACCAGGTGTCTTTAAGTCCCGGTGGTACAGAGTACCCGGGTCGACCCGGTTCTTGCTGCGCGATCTGAAAGCTGCGCAGATGCGCTCGCTTCATAAAAGCACTGTGACAGGGCGACATCCAAAGGAGGACATGCATCAAACTAACAACACTTTAAAGACTGACACCCGGATCAAATGAAAGAGTTCAAGCAGGTAAGTTTCTATTTAATATTTAGATATTCTGTTATGAATATTATTCCATATTTGAATTTGAATGTCGGATTAAAATAAACTGCCGTTATAGCGGAGTTAATCCTTAGCATAAGCGCGGCTAACGCTAATATAATGAACATTAGAATGAAGTTTCTTTATTAACTACTTAATGCACCTATATCTTTTATTAGGGTAAAAACAACAGGAGGACATGATGGTATTTACTATTGTTACACACCAGAGGCTTTTAAATGAATTGTGAATCTAAAATATGCGTGTTGGAGAATGTACAAACAGTTAATAGTGTTTATGTCATATCAGTCCGTCAGAAAAAAACAGTTCTGGCCTGTTTTTTGTTTTTTTTGCTAGTTAGTTGCTAGTTTTTGTTGTTCTTGGCTGGATAACTAGCAGTTTTAAAAGCCCTTTAAAATTAAATATGTACACAGTTTGTATTAAATGAAAGTACAGTCAAATGTTATCTCCTGTATAGACTTTACAATGACTTCATGTTATTATCTAACATCAACTTACAGTGAGTGAACAATATATTTGTACAACATTAATTAATGTTTGTGAATGTTATTTAATACAAACATGATCATTGTTCATTGTGCGTTAAATAATTTTAACAGATTGAACTTTGATTGATTGATTGATTTTATGTATTTGTAAATTTTGAAATTAACCCTAAGAAGAATAATTGCAATATATAACTATTGTTTATGTGATAGGTCATGCTATCTAAAAAATCTTATTGTAAAGTGTCCAAACTCATCAGGAGTGAAAAAGGTGACAAACTAAACTCCCCCCCCCATACACATACAATGACAAGTCAGACTGCTTTTACACACTGCAAAAAATGCTTTTCTTACATTTTTGGGGGGGTCTTGTTTCCAGTCCAAATATCTAATAATTCTTAAATCAAATCTTTTTTTTCTTCTTTTTTTTAAAAAATAAGTCAAAATAATCTCGTTTTCGGTTTGAAATAAGATTATTTTGCTTACCCCATTTGCAGATTATTTAGCTTGTTTTAAGGACAATCTCACTTAATTTTGACTTTTTTCTGAAAACAAGAATAATTTTTACTTGTCTAGAAAATGCTTCTTTATTTAAGCCCAAAAACTAAGTAGGAAAGCATATTGCACCATTCAAGGATATCACCTGCAGCAGCTGAAAATGACTAACTAACTTAAAATGGTAACAGCTCCTGACTTCAGTGTGCCACACACACAATTGTGGTGTCTTTGGAAAGAAGACCCTTTGGCCTTTACTATCCATCATCCAGAGTTGATAATGCTCAAAAATATAAAAAGTTATAGACACTGAAGTGCCTTGATAAAAATTGTACCACACTGAATTATTTTTTTAATTCATATAAAAATACATGAAATCAGTCCTGGAGAAATCCAGAAAAGTAATGGGTTGAAAGTCACATGTCTCATGAGTTTATATTTCAAATCTGAAGAAGATACCATGAAAAATGAGATTCATGCAGACATTTTTCTCCCCCCCCCCCGTTTGAGGAAAAATATTTACCAAATTATTGAAGAGTTCTACTACAAACTATTTAGTCATTATACATGCCACTGCAGTTTTTCAATTATAAAACTGTATACAGAATCTTAGACATAGTATCAGTGATTTATTTGAGCACTAGAATAATACCATAATAATAATTTTTGAGTGATGAAAAAAAAACAATAATAATAAAAAAAATAACTTAATTACATACTGATTTCCTGACATTCAGATGCTCTCCTGCTCTCCTGCTCATACATTAGGTAATCACATGCTGACGATCATTCATACAGATGCAAATCATACTGATGGCTGCCCAATATAGTCAATATTCACATTATAATGGCCTTTTATATAGACTGCATTCACACTGATATCTGTGAACAGTCAGTAATTACATGCTGATTATCAGCCATAGAGATGTTAATCATACTGATACAGGCACATTCTCCACAAAACACGCAAACATATATGAAAACTGCTGAAGAAGAAAAAAAAGAAAGTTATTTGTGCTAAAAAGATCGCTAAGTTACGCCCCATCAGATGACAGGTGCGTCACAGCGTGCGTCATGCGCCATCGCGAGGGAGCGCCAGAATTCAAATAAACAATCTTCCGTGTATCTTTGACTTTTTTTTTTTGGATGATTTCATTCTGTTTGGAACATTGTCTGCTACAAAATCGTGCTGTTTTTTTACCACCAAGACGCTGTTTTTGAGCATAATTTATTCCATAACGGACACAAACAATAACTCTCCCTGAAGAGATGAGACGTAAACAAAGGATTATCGATCTAAATTACAACGTTGTTGTTTCTTTGGACTAAAAGTGCTCGATGGAATGTTGTTCACTGGACTCTTATCTTTCAAACTAAACCAGGATTTACAGCAGTGGATACGTTTGAGTGTCGTTATCAGGATGAATATGGTATGTACTGCGGGTTTTTTTTCTACATGTCTTGGTGTACTGCTTACACAAATTTAGCAAATACATTCCGTATAAGCTTTCTATCGAAAAACAGCGATCTGTCGTCGATGCTAGAGGCTTAGACCTTCAAAATGATATATAGTTTGTCAAGATTCATTTTGTCCTGTTTTACTTTATCTGTTTGAAAACAATGACGTGTGCAAACAAAGAGCTCTCAGTGCGCCCGCGTCCTGGTGCAGGTTAACAGGTTAAGGACAATCTCACTTAATTTTGACTTTTTTCTGAAAACAAGAATAATTTTTACTTGTCTAGAAAATGCTTCTTTATTTAAGAACTTTTAGATATATCTGGACTAGAAACAAGACAAAAACTAAGTAGGAAAGCATTTTTTGCATTGCACCATTCAAGGATAAACACCTTTATATGATTAAAAGACGTTTGAGCGACAACCACGGTCTACAATCAACAAGGATTGTTGTTAAGATGTTACATGAACTTAGTCAGGGAAATAAACCACTGTAAATCTTCATTTCAGCACTCGAATTTTTGAAGAAGCTGATGGGCTAAACGCGAGGTGTTTCTCCGTCTTGAAACAGGCTGACACTTAAGGCCCGGGTATACTTCACTTTCCGCGTTCCGTCTCGCGCACAGCCAAGTCCACACAGCTTTCAAAGTAACCGGGGATGAGTGCGGACGGACGAGCTCGACACATGCGCAGTACCACCTACTAGACTTGCGCTGTCTCAACATTCACCTCGCGCATGCGCTCTTGTACACGCAAAGGGTAGCAAACTAATGCAGTGATAACGAAACTTACAATCTGCATAGCTATCGCAACAGCACCCTCACGCAAAACAAAACAAAAAAACAGCCGCCTCACGCGGTAATCACCATTTAAACTGCAACACCATAATTTACAGCATATACAAATGCATTCCGTCCGAAATATGGATAATATGGAAATATTGCCTGCAGCGTATAAAAGTTAGGCTTCAGGAGTGAGATTGGTTGGATGAGGGAAAGACATTAAGGTAAGCCAATCAGAGGCAGAGTAGGGAGGGACCATTCCTTGCCAACAGGGGAAAAAAACGCTACAGGTGACGTGACACAGATGACTCGCAGATACGACTACGACCCCCCCCCCTAATTTTTTTTTTTTTTTTTTTTTTTTTTTTTTTTTTACAGATCTACACGATTCACGTGAATGACCTTTTTTTACAGCTGCAGGAAGATCATGAAGCACCAGCAAACCCTAGAACAGAACAGTTTACAATTGTTTTTCAGCGGCAGCAGAAATATGACAAAAACTTTTGGGTGGAACTTGTTTACTTTTTTTCATACTTTTATTAATTGTGGAAAAACTTGAAATAATTTTAAATAAGCATAAAAAATGGCATTGGTTTTTGTGCAGTTTATTTTTGTTTAACTTTATTAATAAAAAATGTGTTTTTTAATTAGCATATTTTTGTATTTTGCTTTGGTACCGAAATTGGTACCGAGAACCGTGGATTTTCACTGGTATTTTGGTACAGTGACAACCCTAATATCTAGGGTGGCAACAACTAACCGATAAAATCGATTATTATCAATAATGAAAATAATCGACAACGATTCTCATTATCGATTAATCGGGTCTGCCCACAGTGCACGTCCAACTTCAGCCGGTCGCGTCAAATTACAGCACTGCATAATGCATTTCTATGGACAAAATGCATCTAAAAATAGTGGAAGAAACAGAATGAGATGCTGCGGGAGAAGTACGTGATCCAAGCTGCCCAAAACATGAGAATTCTTTATTTTAAGCTTTAAGCTAATGCATTAGCGTAATGACTTGCCCTGTCAGGCGCTTTGACATGTGTGTTCGTCCTCAGCAAAAAAAAAAACTTTGTTTACGGTCATATCCTTATCTGTAAATGTCACAAATTCACACGAGCATTTCCATTTTTGCATAAAGATCAGTCCTGATAGTAAATCTTTACTGAATGAGTGACAGCGCGGTGGGTGCGTGCACGCGCATCAGACAGACGGAACAACACAGTAGAGAGGAGAGTTAATAGCCTACTCAGAGCTAAACATTCATTGTGCTGAAATATCTGTTGTTGAACGTTAAATTAAGGTTTAAAAGTCAACATGTTGTGCACATATTTTATGAGAGTAGGAACTGTAAAGGGATACAGCGTGTAATTCTGAATATAAATATCAGACGCTTCATAACCGCCTTTTACAGGATAAAGAAATGACAGTAAGACGTGACTGTGATCAAAGTGAACGTGTGTTCCTGCAGAACATTACCTGTTGGTTAACACAGAGTTTGTTTTTATTTATCCTTATTATAATTATTATTATTTAAGTTTTCATGTAGAGATTTAAACTATAGTCACTGTATACAGTGCCTAACAAATTTATTAAAGGGGTCATATGACGTTGCTAAAAAAAAAACAGTATTTGGTGTAATGCAATGTGTTTATGTGGTTTAAGGTTTAAAAAAAACACATTTTCCACATACTGTACATTATTGTTGCTCCTCTATGCCCCGCCTTCTGAAACGCATCGATTTTTACAAAGCTCAACGTTCTGAGAAGCGAGGCGTGCTCTGATTGGCCAGCTATCCAGTGCGTTGTGATTGGCCAAATGCCTCAAGCGTAGTGTTGTCAAAAGTACCGACCGCGATACCATTCGGTACTGAATGATCAATGAAGCGCTCGGTGAAGAGTGTGAAGCGATGATCATTGAAGCAATCACATATGTATCTGTTGAGCGCATGAACAATGACCAATCAGCGCTGTTTAATAATCCGCTCAACAGCGCTCAAATTTTAGCGGGAAATGGACGTTTTTTTAAATTTCAGTACCGAATGGTATCGTGGTACTTTTGACAACACTACTCAAGCATGAGATGGAAATGTTACGCCCCTCACCGTATTGTGATGGCGTTTCCCGTCGCGACGAGACTAAAACAATAAAACCCATTACAAACAAGGCATTTGTTGCATCCAGCTTAGACTGTCTTTTCACGCGCCCCGTTGCATCACGCCTCGTAAACATTACCATGTCTGCATTTGTGATCGGAGAAAAGACAAACAACAAGCACTACTCTACACTGCTCAAAACTCGTGTTTGAATCGTCAGTAGCAGAAACGTACTCACAGGCTTTGAGTCAGAAGCGCCAGACTGTCCTTGCAAAGTTGGAATTGCCCCACTTAATAGAAACAGCCTTTGTGCAAGCCTGCATTGAAGGCTGCTCTCCTGCCAGGTTCAGGAAATAGTCCTCCTTAAAATGTGCCGCACACACTCGAATATTTGCGTTGTACTGCTCTGGAACAGTGTTGTAAATACAACTTAACCACTGATTTTTAATTGTATCCTCTTTTGGAAGCCCAAAGAAAGTAGTTTCGCTTTCACAGCGTCTCCAGGACATGGCGCTGGTGGCAGCAACAGCACTACAGAGAGAATAAAAGTCACACCCTCTTTCTTTGCGTAAACATTTGGGCGGTGTTATGAAAATCTCCCCACATCGTGATGTAGACATGTGGGGGCATGTTTGAATGAGCCGTTTTAGGGGGGTGTGGCAGAGTCTTAACTTTGATAAAGAATATCTCTTTGGTTTTGAGACTTTAGTCTTTGCAACTTCAGGGATCATATCTAGGCACAAACAGCTTGTAACACTCCAAAGAGAAAGGAAAACTTGAAATCGCATCATATGACCCCTTTAAAACAAATTTATGTTTTTTGTTATGGTTTTTAACAAATTATGTAAGGTTTTTGCCACTGCTGCTCTAAACTAACAGTATTGGTGATTACCAAAATCATGTTTTAGCTTTCTGTATTGGTTAGTCCTTCAATATGCGTAAGCTCTTTAGTAACAGTAGTTGGCTATTTCTAATGCTATAATATAATTATTGCTCTTATCTAGGGAAAAAAAAAGGCAGAAAAAAATAGTCAAGCACTTTAGTGTTTTTCTTTTTCAGATACCCAATTACAGTCAAAAGGTACATAAACAATGCAAGCAAGAATGCAAGCTGTTATGAAAGGCATAGGAGAACATTTTTGTTATGTGAATAAATACTAGCCTACTTATTTTGTTATTTGCCCAATAAATGACAATAACATTTTTAAATTTAAACAATTTTTTGACATTCCTAAAATATTTGTGTTTTCTCTTTATTATGACAGGTGGTCTAATAAATTAAGCAATGTTTTCATAGCATTCAGTTGCCATGTTTGTTTTGGACATTGGGCAGAATGTGGAAGTGTTTTTTGTCAAAAAATTTTTTTTGTTTTAAATTAGGCCTTTTTCATCCGATTAATCGAAAATAATCGGCCAACTAATCGATTATCAAAATAATCGTTAGTTGCAGCCCTAATTATATCATTTATTTTGTGCATTTATTAAATTATATAAGCAGGCTACTTTTTTAAATAATTATGTGATTTAATTAATTAAAATATTAATTAATTAATTATTGTTAAGAATTAAAAGTAAATATAGCTTCAAAACATACAAGCAAATATAAAGCAATAAAGGGGGGAAAAGACAATTACAAGTGATAAACAAAAAGCACTTTCAATATCTTGGAGTGCTTTAAGTATCTAAAGTTTACAGATAATCATAGTCATGATTGCACTATTAGCACTATTTTTATACTATATTAGCACTACCTCAGCATTATTGCCATTTGATTTTACTGATGAGATCATAGCCACTGGCAGCTTTAATAGACTGCATTCACAATAATGCACAGATCGATTTCCACATATCAGATGTTTTGTCCTGTTCTGAAAACATAACTGACTGTTTACATCAATTTCGTATCATAAAAGTAGATGCAACTGCATTTAACCATAGCCGCGAGCTTCAGGACAAACAAACACAAAGCGCACGTGAAAGTCTGTCAGTACGTGAGTTTTGTGCATCTTAATACGTACTGCATTCTAAACGGCAGAAATGAAAGCATATCTAAAGTAAAAGACTAAAATAACAGCGAGTGGAAGCACTGTGTCTCACAGCGCATATTCTGTGCAATGAAGCCTGCCGCATTTGTCTCTAGCGCACACATAAGCAGGGAAAAAGCCAAGCTCAGATTTTAAAATAAAGAGTGCATTTTTAATACTCTTGTGACAAGCGTGTATGCGAATGACGTCATAGGCTATAATCGATTATGGTCTATTACTACATCGATGCAGAATCGTCCACTTCCGCATCGCGATTCATCGATGAATTGACACCCCTAGTATTTATCAGAAAAATCACAATTAATTTTTTCCCCCCCAAATTGTGCAACTCTAGATCTGAGTCACTAATATGATCGAAATGAAACTTGGCTTTTCTCATTATGCGTCAACAGAGGAAAAGCATTGCGATCATATGTGAGCATCTAATTTCAAGAAACAAGAATAAGAAAAAATGGTTTAAATGCTAGAAATACAATATGCGATCAAACTGTGAAAGCAAATGTGTTATGATCTAGTCCCTGGCACTGTTAGGTGTTGACGTGATTATGACCATACAGGGGCAATGTTCATTTCCCTGATAAGAAAAACTCAAAAGCTGTCTATGATTAACTAGGAGTCAAAAGCATGCTGGTTAAGCAATATACAGATGATTCTCTGCATCACAACAAGACAAAAACAAATCAATCTGAAAGTGTTCTCGATGTCTTGATCAGAAGTTTTTATCTGGTACATATTAAAATGACAACAAACTCCGGCAGCTATAAACAGTGGAGGCAAGGGTTTGTGACTCATGACTGCAATACAGTACCGTCACAAAGAGCTACACAAACACTGTTTTTGTTGAACATTTTAAAACAGCAATGCTTACTCAGCACTGGGAACCCCTTTAATTCAAACGGAACTGCATTTGCTTACACCAGCAGCAGCTGCTTTGACCCGGCTTTGTTAGTGCTGCCCAGCGTAGGCATGAATAGGAAAAGCCCAGAAGGACGCAAGCTTCGGAAAAAGTAAGCGCAACTGAAAATGACTATAGAGAGATGAGCGTACTTACTCAACTGTGTTGCTTCTCTTCAATGTCTTTGGTGGCAATAGCATCCAATTCTCTGCAAGGAAATAAACACAGATGTTAAACTATGAATTTGACATTCACTTTTCATTCTATAATACATAAATGCTGACAAAACCAATAGTTATTACAAAAACATTTGACAGAATCAAATGGATCTGGATTATGTAGCTTGACAGTTTTAGTGAGGTGAATGCAAAGTTTAATTCTTGGACAGATGGCTAAATATTGTGTGAACAACATTGAAGTGTGCAATGACAAGGCAACCTTTTTGCACCTTACAGTCTAGGAAAATAATAAATATAGAGCTATTTGTTGTTTCTAAAATGTTCAGTTTCATTACTGGTGAAATAGCAACTACACAAGTAATGCAAGTGCCACATACTTGGGTGATTTGTCCAATGGCAACCACAAACAATCTTATAACAACATCACACACCACAATATGAAACCAAAATCAACGCATTAAGCCTCTTGCCGTATTTATAAAGTGGGGAATGAGGAAAAGATGGACGGACACACTTCTAATTGTAAATCACAGAGTAACCGGACATGAACAGCAGCCTATAATATTCAACCAGACTGCATTCTTAAGCTAACCTTTCTTTTAACTAAAACAATACGTGATTAATGAAGAAAAACTACTTAAATATAAAACAAGTGACTCAGTTTAACATTAGGTATACTTTATTTAGAGAGCAGCGACACCTCCTCCCCCCACCGCTGGCTTCAGCTGCTGCTAACGGGGCAAACCAGCAACCTTGACCTGCCCTTACAAAACATTACAATATAACGCACTCAAAACAATGTTTTTAAACAACTTTTACTCTCAAAGAGCGACTTCGTGATCTCTATTTCCTTTACTCTGGTCTGGGAGAAGGACACATCTTTTTAGGAGGCATTTTTCCCTCAGTGTTAGTTGCCGTGACTGCGTACTTTAAGAAGCTAAACACAAAATAAACATAGCATTTAACACTCTTCACTCCATGAGGTTATTAAAGCGAATAAAACGGTTAAAATGAAAGCAAACTGGTTATCCAATTATTAAATATAATTTTCCTTGATGTGCGCAATTCAGCAGCTAAGCTAAGAGTGCTAACAAACCAGCTGGCTACTAATACCTCTGTCTTTTAACAGCTTAACGAATCAAACACGGTTTAATTAATGCTCACTTTAGCCGATAGCGACACAAATGGTATTTTTGGTTGAATTATTATGGATCAAACGCTGCTGGTAGCAACCAGAAAGCGAGTCGACATCGAGTAAAGTTGCAGGACGTCGAATTAAAATCCAAATCAAATCAACATCTTTTCAAAATACACTAGAGAAAACTGTCCCAGAGCGCATGCAAACTCATGTTTAAACGCTGTGCATTCATAAACTCGACTTTGATATTTTTAAACACGTTAGCAACGACACACTTAAGAGAAACCGACTGCAATGTCACTTCGATGCCATCAATGTTCAAGGAATGTACCACACAGAGATGCATTTTGCTTTTCAGACATAATGCAGACAGTAGATACTATTCATAAAAACAATTAAATTGTTTAACTATCATGCAAACGCAAACAACACAGTAAAACATTCACCCGTGCCTCCAGTGCTGAGCTCAGCTTAGATATCGCAGATACGCTGCTAGATCAGTAATACCGCTTCAATGGTTGAAAATCACAAACATACACACGAACAAACCGAAGACTCACCTCTTGTAGTTTAAAGTGCAGTAGAGATGAAATGAAAGCAAATAATAAGGCTATAGATATTCAACACATTTGCAGCGTCTAGGAGGGGAAACATTTGTCCTGCTCGATCGCCATTTTCTTCTCTCGCATTCATGCATTCATCCCCGTAACTGCAGGAAGAGCTCAAGCGCTGCTCTCAGAGCACTTCCTCCAACTCTACACACTCACCTCCAAAATGGTGGCCACAGAAAGGCCGTGTTTCAAAACCAAGCGAGCTGTCTATCTAGACTGCACTTTTGGGCTTCGCGGACACGTGAAGTATTTTTGGACATCGTAGGGAATTTCTAGAGGAATTGAGAAGTATGTTTCTAAAACAGCTATCATGAGGGACGCGTGAGTTTAGCTGATTTTAAAGCCCAAAAATGCTGTCTAGATAGGCAGCTCACTAGGTTTTGAAACGCAGCCAGAGCTGATGGTTAACCTAGACTCGTCATGGTGGTTTTGCCGTTTCACTAATGTTAGATGTGTTTTGCCAACGATATAAAGAAAAAGTTTGGAGGGAAAAGTAACTGGGTTATAATGAGAAAATTATTATATGACATGAAAAAAATAAAAATAGACCAAGCGAATACATAATAGAAATGGACAAATAATCCAAAATAATGCCATCAAGGAATATTTCATCCAAACAGATGTGAACGTTAACATTCAGAAAATATAATTAGAAAATAAGATTGTCATGCTGAAACCAGCATAACTTTTAAGGACATGGGGTAAAAATAATCCCATATATAATTTGACATTTATGCATTTAGCAGATGCTTTTATCCAAAGCGACTTACAGTGCATTCAGGCTATACATGTTTTATCACTATGTGTGTTCCCTGGGAATCGAACCCACAACCTTTTGCACTGCTAACGCAATGCTCTACCACTGAGCTACAGGAAAACTTACAGGAATAATTAAAGTAAATAATATAGGCTATGCAAAGCAATTGGTTTCAAAATGTGCAGAAGTGACGTTGTATGTCTCAAACAAAAAGTCAATTACATAGCATTTGCTTTTTTTAAATATATCTCAAACAGAGCCTGTTTCTCCTTATTTATCAGTCAGAATTTTTCAATAATATCATGTTCTAATGGATGGCATATTAAAACTTGTTTCAATATATAAATTATACATTGTACATGAGTAGTTTGATGTTCATAGTGTCTGAATATCTTGTATTAAGAACTTTTCTGTGGATAAACTGAGCTAAAACACTTATGGAAACTACCTACACAAAACAGATTCCTCATTGTGCAGTTGTTTGTTCACAGTGAATACCTTCACCATTGGGAAATACTCTTTCAGCACAAGGCAAAAACACCAACCAAGTGCAAACTAGGAAAAACCTAAATAAATCTACAACAATATAGACAGACCAGCTTTTAGTCTGGAATTTGCCTGCGTTTTCACTTTGAAGACAAAGCAGTGGCACACAGTTGAAAGCGTCCTTTTGAAGCGCTCATTCTGCCTCACTAGACAGGAATCACACAGATTGAGCCACTTTCAAACAGAAAACAACCTGTTTTAAATGCCTTGATCGAGATTTTACATAACCTTTTACATAACATTTTAATTTGAGTGTCATTGCACAAAAGTAGGATACTAAAAATGCATGAGCAGGTAGAGCCACATTCCATTGAGTTCAGAGGTACAACGCACAGATATTTTGAATATTTTGTAAAATGTTGTTGCAAAACAATGCCAACAATCGCTTGTATAAAACCACAGGAGAATTTCAAACATTATTTAATCATTCACTTTTACATTGTCTAATTATACAGCTCTTTAATATGGTTACATGTCTTTTTAAACCAAGGATATCCTTTCATTGTCATTCCAAATATTATGTGAGTCATATTTTGTCCGTTTCATCACAGATGTCTTAAAATAAGAAAGTAACATGGCATAGTGCTCGGGACAGCTCAGGCCTCGGCGTCTGTGGTATTGAGAATTAATTTTGTATGAGGCATGAATATTGATGATCAGCGGAGGTCCGGGGCCAGCTGCTTGTGAGTGAGTTAGCTGCAGTAGGACAAGGGTCAGTTTGGTCAGGCCAGTGGGCTGCTCTTCCCCTCCCAGACCGATGAGAGCAAGGGGAGCCTGGGAACGCAGGCAGATGCATTGTGCTCGGGCAGACAGGGCAGGAGGAGGGGAACAGCTTTGCATGACAAATACATGGCTGGCTTTAGCTTTCAGAGACTCGCTTCCAAACTCACTTAATACAGCGAGCTCTGTTGTGCTGGTGTTATATTTCAAAATGGTCTAAATACACAACATTTTAATCAATAAAACTGGCAAGTTGGCAAAATTTGCAGAAAAAACAAAATCACAAAAATATGCTCATGCAGACGTGACATGAAATGTCACTCGCATTATTTACCTTCCCCTCTTTCGTCTTTACCTCTGTCCCCCTAATCCTCATTATTCTCTGGTCCCCAGATGTACCAAGAGTCTCACCAACAAGGGCACTATTTTTCATTTGCTCTCGCCCAATTCCTCCACTACCCCATCATTATATTCAATCTCTATCTGTCTCTCACCCATCCCCCTAGAGTCACTCTCTCAGACAGGGTGCCAGCTGTGAAAGGGATTTGGCGGAGCTGAATTACACTCTGCATCCAACCAATTACCTGTCCGACCGTTCGCAGGTCAGCCTGCACTGCCTGGTTCTAGGCTCGAGTTATCTATCAGACCACTATTCTGCAAGGCATTTATCATTTTCACACAGCCATGCGCCCTGTCATTTATAAATGTTAATACACACCACTGCCTCATCAACTGTTAACCCTTACTTTTGCTCTGTTGTGCTAGATTATGGAAACAGTCAGCGTCATATAGCTCGTTCATATAGCTTGGTTTACATATTATAATATTATATTATATATTCAAAAGTGTGGGGTCAGCAAGATTTTTTTATGTATTTAAAATAAGTCTCTTATGCTCACCAAGGCTGCATTTGCTGAACAAAAATACAGTAAAAATAGTAATATTATGAAATATTATTACAATTTAATACAACTGTTTTGTATGTTAATGTGTTTTAAATTTGATTTATTCCTGTCATGGCAAAGTTGAATTTTCAGCATCATTACTCCAGTCTTCAGTGTCACATGATCCTCCAGAAATCACTCTAATATACTGATTTGCTGCTCAAGAAACATTTCTTCTTAATTATTATCCATATTGAAAACAGTTGTGCTGCTTAATATTTTTTTGTGGGAATTGTCATTCTTTTTTTCAGGATTCTTTGATGAATATAATTCAGAAAGCTTTTGTAACATTACATGTCTAAATAGTTTTTAAATTTTATGAATCCTTTCTGAAAATTTATTTAAAAAAATCTTACTAACACCAAACTTTTGAATGACAATGTGTTTGTTTATCTATTTGTTTATTATATTATATTATTGCATAAAATAGCACAACATATATAATCTAGAAGTATTCATATTAAATCTATCCATTACAACAAAATAATGGACAGTAATGGAATCAGATTTTAATATCATGGTATTGTCAATAATGCAAAACAGTTATAATGTCACTTTAAAGTGTTTATCAGAGAAAGGTAACTTGTATATAGTAACATCTAAGACTGTATGTTAAAATAAAAAAAAATAAAAACATTCTTACCGATTTAATTAACACTGCAAAATATATTTTTGGAGCTCCATGCTTTAATCTTTACACATTTATTTCTGGTGAGCTCTGTCTTCACAACTTGACTTGTTTCAGAGCAACTCCAGTCACGTAAAAGCAATATAAAGATGCAAATGACGCTCGGAAGAGCGATCTTATTGTCATTCATGAATGCATGAAGTATATATTTTAGATTGAGGCATTTTCACCTAGAGCTGCTACAGCTCCAGTTAAAAACTTTGCTCCGGTCCAAATGAGACTCATTTGCATGTGCCCATCCCACCCTCATCTCAATAATTCACACCTATCAGTGTAATGTGTTTCATCTGCAAGGCATGCATTTGAGTTTAGATTTGTGAAGTCTTCTAGACGAGACACACTATGCTTTCACTCTTCTGTATGGAGAAAAGTACAGAAGTGTATGAATTTTAAACTTCAACTAAAAGTAAAGCCTGGAACCCTGAAGCATAATAATAAAATCCTCAAATTCAAGAAAACATATTTCATGGAAACAATTTCCATGCCTAAAGATGAATTCTTTGCTATTGTAGTTTTGCTAATCTGATCTGGCTTGGGTCAAATCATATCCATAACATAGATGGACACCCTTGTGGCCGACATTGTTCCGTCTCACTGGGGGGTGTTTCTGTGAGCAGGGGTAAAGAACAGCTCTCCCAATGATACAAAATAGGGCTTTAAATGAACTCACACCATGACCATATTCACTACAGTAAATAGACACATTGACCTGCTCCCTTATAGCCCCACTCCCCTTTCCATGAATAGTTCTTATCCCCTATAGCAGCAGTCAGTAGTCGATGATGAATGAACAACAATATGCAGAAAGAACAAGGTATGGTACAGCCTAAAAAAAATGAAATGAAATGAAACAAAACAAAACTGTCAATAGAAGTGGAATATTCTAATTACTCACTCCATTTCTCCATAACATTACACAGGAAGTTGTGCCAGGTAAATACCTGCTTATCCCAATGTGACATGACTACCCAGAAGTGACAACATTTCAAAATAAAAGATGTTTTGTCCAACAGCAAAGCTGGTCACCAGCATATATTTGTGTTTTGGATGCTAGTACCCCCGAGAAGGTCTTCAGACCAGCTCCAATCCAGCAGAGACCACCACAAACCAGCCTAAAACAGCTTTAAAATCCATGCTGGTCCAAAGTGAGTACAAATTTACTGCAAGAGCAACCAGCAGGAATGTTTCTGACAAGTGCATGTTAACCAAATGCATTAGTTAAATATAGTACAAAGTATTTTACTGAAATAAACCACATACTAATAACTGAAATATATATTTTACTGAAATAAACCATCGACTTCTGACTTGATCCAGGACAGTTTCTTCCCCCAGGCAATCCACCTTATGAACAGTTAAATGCCCCCCCCTCCCTCCCTATGCAATAACAATGTGCAATAACCTTATATTTATTTGCTACCACCTCCATCCTAGTACATCACTGCATCTCCTTCTATTCTATTCCATTCGATCATCTATAGCACAACTGTACATACAATCATTTATGTTTCAATTATTTTTCTTTTTCAATTTTTTTGTTTATTTATATTTCCATGTGTATTTTTTATTCTCATCTTATTTTTATTGTCTGTGTGTCGTTGTTGTCTCTGTGAACTGGAAGCTCATGACACTAAAACAAATTCCTTGTATGCGCAAGCATACTTGGCAATAAAAGCTCTTTCTGATTCTGATTCTTCTATTTGAATAGAATCTGCTTACCTGACTTTCACGACTTATCACCAAACATCAGCTTGAGACTTACTAGATCTACTATGTTAGCTACAATTCAAAGATAAGAATTGGGAAGAACTGACAAGAAGGAAATATACAAGGCCAATGACTGGAGAGATGAGTGGAGCTCATTGGGTGCCCTAATGATGCCTCGCTCTCCCAAGGCTCTTCAGATAGTGGTCTGCAGCCCTCACACCAGCTCTAATGAGCAGACCGCTCATCTTCCACTGCCATCTATCATACTTTCCGGTGGAAAAAACTGTCTTCTCTCATCACCAACCACACATGATGGAGACCTGGCCACTTTAAAAGCATTTCTTTATCTTGCCACTTTACACATAGGCCTAATTCACAGACAGAAAGAAAACGGCCACTTTCACTTGAATCCTTCTGACTCTGAACAGTGAACACAAATAGCAGCCAGAAGGCAAATAAGCGAATAGCAGTAATACAGTAAAAATAGCAGTAATACCGCATCTGTGGTTGCCAGAAATTTGACATAAAAATATGGTGACAATGTTTTAGGTAATAGGAAATGGTATATTAGTGCATGTGCATTTTACAACAACTGTAAACTGAAAAAAATAAACATAAAAAATTGGTGTAATAAGAATTTTTATTCATAAATAAGTAAATTTCACAATGACAAAGAAACACAGCAAGTAATATTGATTTAAACTAGTGCTGTCAAACGATTAATCATGATTAATTGCATCCAAAATAAAAGTTTTTGTTTACATAATGTGTTTATACTGTGTATATTTATTATGTATTGGTATATATATATATATATATATATATATATATATATATATATATATATATATATATATATATATATATACAAACACATGCATGTATATATTTAAGAAAAATATGTTAAGTTAATATATTTATATATAATATAAAACATAAGAATATAAATATATATACATGTCAATATTTTCAAAATATATACGGTATGTGTGTGTGTTTATATATACATAATAAATATACACAGTACACATACATATATTATGTAAACAAAAACTTTTATTTTGGATGCGATTAATCGTTTGACAGCACCAATTTAAACATGAAATTTTGAAGTAGAAAAAAAATAGTATTTTCTTGTAAAACATCCTTCAATAATCTTTGTTTTATTCACACCTTCGAAAAAAACATTTTACAGTGTATATTTCATTGAATGATAAATGTTCATATACCAGTCGCAATCTGCTTTAAAATGTACTGATAACCACCATAATAAAATTAGTAAAATATAAAGCCACAAGATGTATCATAGTTCATTGTAAGTGGCCATGAAATATGGCCAATACTCATATACAGATGGTCAACACACATAAGAAACAATAAGAAACTAAATTATTTACATAAAATCTAATTATATGTCATGTGTGGGATTACAAATTTAAGAATCTGTTTTAGATCTACTAATCTATGTCCTTGCATACAATCACCTGAAAAACTAAAGTGAAATACATTGTATTTAGCATTTATGGTAAAGATGATGACATCAGATGGACGATTCTGTTAAACAAAGTTTGTAGCAAGAGGTTCCTGCCAGTTTCTGTTCTCTTATTGTAAGTCAAATGAGCCAGATGACAGAGACTCTCACCTTTTGTTTGTAATGGCTCTTGGTGTCCCTGCCCCAGTCTTTGGGTAGTTATGCTGATTGGATTAGGAGTGGTTAAATGGGACAGGTTGCTATACCTGAATACTTCATTTGCATGCTTAAGGTCGTCACCCAGGTGCTTTGAGTCCATTCCTAAGCACTGCCCCCTAAATGTATATCAACTACAATATAACACTGCCTTAGTTAGGCTTTTGATGACTGCAGCACCACGCAGCACGTTCTCAATAAAGAACTCTGCTGAAGATACCCAAGAGTCTCCTGGTCTTCGCTTCTGAGTTTCCAACACATGCATCACACAAGGACTGTTTTTTCACTGTAAATTATAATGGCAATTCATATTTTTTTTCTTTAAAAAACTATAAACGTATCAGTATTTTACAGAAAAATTACAGATAATGTAATGTTAAACCATTTACAGTTTTTCACTGTATATGGTAAGGTAACTTACCACAGGTTTTTATTGTAGCATTTATACAGTTTTTTTTCCTGTAAAAATTAAAAGCATTTTTACTGCACAGGTTTGTAGTCTCAAATGTTTCTATAGATACAATACATCCATTGTTGGAGGGGGTTATTTTTGTTCAGGACAACAGATTCCCCAATCTTCCAACTTAAAAAAATTATGAATGTTCAATAATGTGTTTGGCTTTATCTCCTATTAATCTTTTATTGCATAACAGTGCAGTAGAGCGTGTGTATTATTCGGAGCCAGGAGCTTGGCAGGGTGTCAGGTAGCAAACGGGTCTCCTCACAGCCCCAGGTCCTGAATACCATCCATGTGTTTTTATTTAGTATAACAAAAGACTCTTCACCACAGGACAGGCTTTCATGAGAAACACTGTCCGGCATGTAAAGAGGAGGAACACAGAAACCTCTTGACATGTTAATTGACTTGATTAGCATTAACATTACTGGGATACCAGGAGGAGCCAAAAAGCTATACAGTTAACTATTCATTTGGATGCAGTTTGATTCAAACATTCAGGCTGCCAAAGTAAACATGATTTTCATTTTAGATATGTGGATATGTATGTTTTCTCTGTCAAATAAAGATACATAAAACCATATACTGTATGCAAACTTTAAGGGATAATTCCAAACCGGAATGAATTTGAAATGACAAAAGGAAATAGTTTGCAGAATGTGTATTATATGGTATTTTAAAGAACTCTTTTTGTCTGTACAATGAAAGTCAGTGGGATCCAAAACAACACTGCACTAGACCCGACTTATTATGGACAAAAAAAGTGAGATGACAGAAATGTAATTTTTGGTGAAAAGGTCTAAACTGATTCGAGGTCCTACAATCATGAAGAGTCCAAAAATGGGTTTGACTGGAGGAATAATAAATAAAGTCAGGTATGTTCCCCTGCTGACTGATCCTAAAGTGAGCCATGGGCGGCACGAGGTGACGGTAATTATTACAGACAAAAATAAGGCTAGAGAGTGCATCGCTGGACCCTGATGTGAGCATGCTTTCATGGTGAAAAATGCAGAGCGAATCTGTGAATTACGAGCTGTAAATGCTGGAAAATGAAACAACCAGAACCGAGGTTGGTTGGATGTTGCCCTGGCATCTTGCCAAGTGCTCATTACCGCAGAACGCGTGTGCAGTTGGGCCAGCCAATGCGACGCCCGTTGCCGTGGCAACAGCAGAGCAGACAGGCGATGTAATGCACCATATTTCAGCAGACCAACTCAATTCAGTTCACACAGATCCAATCTATGGGTTGTAAGTGGGGGGTGAGCACAGGCAGGGGAAAGCTGGTACTACAGAAATAAATTGCCATGAAACCATCAGCTTTCCATGCAGATTTTCTTTTAATGCTGTCTGTAAGAAACTGAAATATTCATCGTCCTGCACAAATTGGTTTTATTCAAATCTGGATGCAATTGCTTGCCATGGAGCGAGGTGCCATGGAGCGAGGTGACAATAGCTGGCACACATGGGTTACAGTGATGCGTGCCCATTTTTCCTTATTCAGCTGTTATGTCAGAAACAAATCCAAGCTATACTGTACAAGTCATATAGCTAATGACTTGCATACAATTTAGCTATTATGTACAAATTAAAATATTTGAATAAGAATTCCTTTGTGCAAAAAAAAAAAAAAAAAAAAAAAACTTATTGTGATGTAATTGTCCAGAGGAGACTGAAATTCTCAAAATAAAAACCTTTGGCCTTAATAGTTTATCATGATCTTTTATTTAAAAATTTTGGGGAGGGAAAAGCAAACTTCTTTTTTTTTAATTCTATGAACAGAAAGTTCAAAAGCATTTATTTGAAATAGAATCCTTTGTAACATTATAAATGTTTTAATATTCTTGATCAATTTAATGCATATTTGCTGAATAAAGGCATTTATTTCTATTAAAAAAGAAGGATCATATGACACTGAAGACTGGAATTATGTCTTAAATTGTACCACTATTTCATAATGTTAGTGTTTAACTTTTTACTGTATTTTTGAGCACATACTGTAAATGCAGCCTTAGTGAGACGCACTAATGATAACTTCATTAAAAATGTAAAAATCGTAATGCTTTCAAACTTTTGACAAGTATGTACATGTATACATTTATTGTTTTTTTTTTTAAACATACACAGACACACACAGGTTCAAATATCTAAGGACTTGCCTCTTGACATTTCTTTCATATCTCAGGTATCCTTAAGGTCAGGTATCTGAAATGGAAGCCTACCAACATCAACAGCTTGGAGAGATCTGACCCTTTTGTAGATCTCCCACCGAGACTTCAGTCTCTGGGTACAGTAGTGGCATTAGGAGGGCAAACAGGCACACAATAGTCTCACACCAGAGCAGATGTTTCCTAATTACAGTAAGCTCTTTAACACAACTTCACTCATTACAGGCCAAATGCTATGATACTCCACTTACAGCAGATCACAGGGAGATTTGGTGGCTGTGAATTTCCATTAATGAGCATCTTCTCCTCTCAAGCTTAATAATGAGTAGATCCCAGGTATTTCCCTGCAGGTAAGATGCTGGCAGATGCCCTGGTTATAAGACATCCATCCCTTATGTCTGTGAAACCTCTTCAGCACATGCGAACGAAAGTTGATAATGAGATATACTCTTATCACAAAAAAACATGATGATTTATATTCAAAGCTATATTTTAGTGGATATAGTTAAAATGTCCTGTCTCATCTGATTTTAAAACTGTGAGGACATCATGATTTATCCACCAGCCTAGTTTTAATTGTGCAAATTGATGTTTTATAGTATAATATTGTTTTTTTTTTACTTTCAGTAATATAAATAAAGCCCACGTTTTGGCTCAGGCCGACTTTAAAGGCCCCTTGAATTAGCTGTGTGGGCTTGCACAGGACCATGGCTTGGAAACGTCTAGTACGGAAAACAAGATGAACCTCAGACACAAAGGTTTTAACCCATAGTGGAAAAACAGCATTGGATTCCTTTCCAGACCTCTAAAGAGAACAGGGATATTTCCACTCCGTGTTTTCTCCAGAGCATTGACATAGTGAGCAGTGATAAGGCCGTACAGAAGAAGATTATTTATTCATGTGAGGGATAAGGTTGCACACCTCCCCGTCTTGACCATGGGTACCGACTCAAAATGATTCCGAGTTCATTTCCTGCCACTGTCAGGGTTTCAATAATGCAAAGTCACTAAATCGACTCACAGGGGCACTAATGTATCTAATTTCCTACAAATTATCACACAGGAACAGGAATACCTAATGTCTAACAAATTATCACACAGACATCAAATATCTGTTTATACAGACTTCTGCTTTAAAGTACAAGTGAAATGCTTGTCATGAATGGAACAGAGGTATGTGCGGTTTATGTACAAGCAAAAACAAAGACTGATGAGGCAGACAATCAGACAAGATGCCTGCTGGGCATCACAAACTGTTTTCTGTCTGCTTACTTTCTCAACCAGCTAGCCAAACAAAATCAAACACTCACTGCAGTATAAGGCTGTCAACATTAAAGTCCCTTCAGTACATCAGCAGCCAATTAGGAAATAAGGCCTGTGTCTAAAATCTAGAAAATGCTCCATTCTCAGCTAAGCGTTTAAAGCCAACACAGCACATCTGATTTCAAAGTATATTAAATATTGTTTAAAAAGATTAGATTATTTTTTAAGGCAAAACACATTTACCCTTTGCTGTCTATGATATACCATAATCCTGTGACTACAGTTTGTTGTAAAAATAAAAATGGCATTGAAATGAGAGCATTTATTTATAAATATTTACAAATACATTTATACATAAATACACTACTGTTCAAACGTCTAGGGTTGGTCAGATTTTACAATGTTTTTGAAAGAAGTCTCTTATGCTCACCAATGCTGCATTTATTTGATCAAAAACACAGTAAAACAGTAATATTGTTAGAGCTGCATGATAAATCGCATTGTCATCTCGTCAGTAAAGCCGGTGATGGAGATTTACTACTAATCACAGAACCGGCTTTACTGACTAGATGCGCATGATAAACGCATGCGATTTATCGTGCAGCCCTAAATATTGTGAATATCTGTGAGGCCCCATAGACTTCTACCCTGACATTGAGGATTTGGTGGGCCGTGGTGGAGAGGCCTAGCCTGATTACACTTGAGCCTCTTTCACACAGCCATTCCGGAAAATACACGGAAAATGTGTCCTGTGATTTGTCCCGGGATGGTCTGATTTTGGTTCATTCACACTGCCAGTGATTTTCTGGAATCTGTGCGTGCGTTCACACACAACCCGTAAAGATCCCGTAAAGACACGTGACATTTCATGTGACGTGTATAATGCGCCGCGCACCATTTCACTAAACTGGCAAACGATTTCAGCTTCAGCGCGGATAGTGAGGAGCTCCCTGATCACTGTTTCATTCCAGTTTACACATTTTTCGTCGTGTGAACATTGATCTGCCTTCAAAACAACCGGTAAAACAGTCGCACGATAAAGTGCATCATCACTACGACACACCCTTTACGGCATTGTTCCGGCTTTTGTTCACACAGCGCTCGACAACTGAAACCGGCAATGTTACTAGGTCCCCAACCCGGGATCAATCCCGGAATTAATTCCGGGACGTGTTTGCATTCACACAGAAGGTACTCCGGCAATTTTCCGGGACCAACGTGCAGTGTGAAAGGGGCTCTGGTAACATACATCTCTGGTGTTCCAATCACAAGCCATCAGTCGACACAGATTTCATTTACGCCTGGTATAACACACTGACCACTGAAACGGATGCCTGTGATTGTTTGTTGAAAGCAGCCAGAGCTTCAGTCTGTTTAATAGGCAATTGCTGTGTCCTTAACTACTAAAGCAATTACAGAAGCAATGCATTGTGGTTCATTATAAATGAATGAGAATCTACTGCGATTGAATAAATGAAAGCAATTCATTACATAATTACCCCTCCACAAATACTGCCTCCTTTTTTAGGAATAGGGGGTTATAATAGCCCATAAAGAGTAAAATATACGGCACACTAGAGAGGCAAATGGTAATCATTATGTGTTGCTCCGCTTGGCTGTAAATAAGCCTCTGATAATGAAACCGCTTTAAGGAGCCTCTTCTGTCTGTTCTCCATTTGTTTGTTTTTCCACTCTGATATCCACTCCTTTTGTTTTGATTGGCTTGATTGATCATGTTCTGCTTTAAGTCCACAGGCTTCTGGCCGTCTGCTGGGGCAACCAGACCGACTCACTGACAGAGGAAGGCACTATGAGTGACAGTACACAATGTGTGATAGATGAGGATAACACTTTTCTACTCACATACACACAGAGTTACAGAGCCTATGCTACATAGCAGTGTAAAAATCTCTCACTGGAACATATTTTACACCAGTGGGATGGAGCTCATCTGTCTTGTATGACAAGGACTGCAGGATGTCTCACAACAGCACGGCAAAACAAAATGAAACCATTTGATTTTTTCAAACACATACAGTGAGGTTCAAAGAAGCTTTTAATAGAATTGAATTTTTTTAAATTAATAAATTATATTGTCAGAAAAGCAGTTTGAGTGAAAAGTTGATCACAACAATTTACTTTTGTATGCATTATTAGCATATCATAATCATTTATATAATTAATTATTTATTGTACTTGTACATAGGCACTGTTCAAACGTTTGGGGTAAGTAAGATTTTTCGAAATAAATTAATACTTTTATTTAGCAAACATGCATTAAATTGATCAAAAGTGACAGTACAGATATGATATTTATATAAAGATATTTATCTTATCTTTATATTTATACAAAATTTTAAGCAGCACAACTGTTTTCATCAATGATAATAATAATTTTTTCTTGAGCTGCAAATCAGTGTATTAGAATGATTTCTGAAGGATCATGTGACACTGAAGACTGGAGTAATGGTGCTGAAAATTCAGCTTTAACATCACAGGAATAAATTACATTTTAAAACCTATATTTTCAATTAGAAAACAATTATTTTTAAAGTGAAGTAATAGTTTTACTGTACTTTTAATCATATGAATGCAGCCTTGGTGAGCATAAGAGACTTCTTTCAAAAACATTAAAAAAAACTTACCAACCCCAAACATTTGAACAATAGCATATATTCAAAAATGATCCCTTCCCAATTATTTCCAACTGTTTCTTTCCAACATATAAGCTGAAAAAATTATAATGCATCTCAACCTATATTACAGTATATGCCACCTGTAATATGAACCACAGCAAGAACAGGTCTGAGTGGACATAACAAGGCTATTACCAAACACCTCCCAGTGGTTCTGCCTCCCCACTGCTGTGATCTGTCCTGGCCAGAGCTTTAAGCATTGTGTTCAGAAGGCTTGGGTTGGAATTAAAAAAAGTGGGATTTTAATTTGCCACATATTCCCCTAATCCATCCTCACTGTGGGGAGCGCACATGCTGCCTGGACAATGGAGAGGCCACAGCTAGGGCTAATTATGTGTTGTTAGATGGAGCCCTTGATATGAGCTCTGGCATGAAGTGTTTGATTTAATCAGACTGAACAGGAAAAAGAAGCCAGACGAATGATTTCCAAAGAAGGATGAGGACATTCTTTTTCTCCATGGGGAAAAGTTATTAAGTCAAAAAGAACAAGGAGTGCAGAAGTAACAGAAATGAAAAAGTGCATGTAAAAACATACTGTAATTTTTTTTTTTTTTAAATTATTATTATTAAATTAATACATTAATTTGTAAACTTATTTAAAATTTTTATCCATTGTATAAATGTATAATGGTCTCACTGGCATCATTATTAAATGTAGAAATACATTTAATAAATAAACATATGGGGTAAAATAAGATTCTTTTTATTTGTCACATACACAATTACATAGAGAGTATATAACCAGTAGTGAAATGTATTCTCTGCATTTAACCCATCCTAAGTGAACACACACCCGGAACAGTGGGCAGCCATGTTACAGCACCCGGGGAGCAGTTGGGGGTTCTTGCTCAAGGACACCTCAGTTGTGGTATTGAAGGAGGATACTCCCCCCACCAACAATCCCTGCCGGACCTGAGATTCGAACCACAACCTTCCGCTTACAAGTCCGACTCGCTATCCATTAGGCCACGACTGCCCCCAACACGACTGTTATTCACATGGGTAGGGCATGTGAATAACTTTTCAATTATGTGGAAAACTGCAGTCTAATTTAAGTGTTAACCTTATAATCTACCTTAAAATTACCCCCCCCCCCACATGGGATCTCCATCAGGTGTCAGGCATTGGGTGAGGGGGCTCACTCATATCCTTTCACTAGTCTGGACATACTAAGTGGCCATTTGGCAGTCATTTGAACTCTAGTGCTATTAGATTTATTAGGCTACAGCTGTGGTACTGGATGATATGTTGATGATGACACATTTCCAGTTGAACTTGTTTATCTAGGACTTTTCTCCTGATTAAAGAAAAGAGCAAACCTGGGCACATCAGTGTGCTGAATCACTCTCAGTGCCCTGCAGCTGACCATGATGTGGCCTGAATTGCTTATGAATGATGTGAGGTCTGGTTGAACAGAAAGACAAGGCAATGCCACACCACCCAGCAACAGCAAGCATGAGTCCAAACAAAAGAAAGGTTAAAAGAGGTTCATTCTGCATTGGTGTGGTAAATTAACAGTCACCGTCGCAAAGCCCATTTGAAAGGGATCATTCACCCAAAAATGAAAATGGTGTAATTTATGCTGTTATTTAGTTTCATTAGAGTCCATTCTTTATTCAAATGAGATATTTTAAAGAACACTGGTGTCCAAAAAACACATTTCTCAAAATATGTTATTTTGTGTTCAGAAGAAGAAAGTCAGTCATACAGGTTTGGAACAATGTGAGGGTGAGTAAATGATGATAGCATTTAAATTTTTTGGGTTAACTATTCCCTTAAGTATTGTTGGATCTAAAACTAATTCAAGCCAGTGTTGTAATGTTAACTAAAATTAAAACTATTAAAAATAATTTTCTGTAATTGATATAAAGTGGACATAATATAAAATGTAAACATTATATGAAAAACTTTGTTGCCTTGGCAACTTAACTGAAATACAATAAGCTGAAGCACTAAAATTAAAAAAAAATCCTACATTAACTAAAAAAAAACCTACATTAAAATTAAAACTGAAAGTATAAAACACAAAAGATACTTCAAAATATTAATAAATACTACACCAGTATAAATAATACTAAAATAACACTGGCTTAAGCTGGACTTTATGTGCTTGTAAAAAATGGGTGTAATTTTAACTGTAAAACATTGTAAAAATGCTACAGAAAGTACGCCAAATCTGAAAGTATTTTGAGTATTTAAATAATCATGTTTTTTTTATAATTTTTGTTATGCATATTAGTTTTTATGTTACATCTTCTGTTGTTTAATGAATGTTTATTGCATTATTTTTTTACAAAATTATTTTGTAAAAGCAGTCTACAGTGATTCTATAAATGCAGGCAAGGCCAGGTCATTCACCCAACAGCAAGCCACCGGCAAACACCTTCACATACAAACACCTTTCCATTCTCTGGGAGCCTTTTATTACAATTCAGCTGAGTTCAGTGAAATCTAATGCAAACGTAGTACGCAGGAGACACTCAGTGCCGCGTTTCTCTATTGTAATGGACCCCGGTGAAGAGTCAAACTTAAAAGGACAGGTCTGCAAAAAATCAGTAATTTCCCTCACAATAGGATGTCATCAGCCTCTCTTCCCTTTGAGATGCTAATTCACACGCTGAGCCGTGTTTGACGCCCAGAACCCCATAAGTGACTATTAATCAAAAAGCACTTGAGGGCTGTGATCCACTGTCTCAACTGTCCACACTCCTGTGATAATTAAATTAGCACCAACCATAGGATTTCACCCGCTCAACATCTTCAAAAAAATAGCACACAGTTTTGCTTAGCAAACGTCTGACATGTAAATTACAGCTCTCAGAGTTTAAAGCCAGTCAATATGCTTTTAAGGAAAATGTGTTAGAAGAGCCGGAAAACAATAAAGTGCTCTCGTTGCATTTAGCAAATTAGCATATAGAAATCTGACTTGTTGTACCTCACCAAGGTCAATAAAAACGCAGAAGTTTCTGAAAAGTGTATATAGAGTGTGCTGTGACTCCTTAAGTGTAATTTTATAGTAAACAGAAGCTTTCATTGCACTAGCAGAAGCAGCAGCATTAGCATCATTTAAACCAATAATGGGTGAGTGATGCTAACATTCACAAAGTCAAATATCAGTCCTATTTCAAGTCTTCCTTCACTCTCTAGAGAATAATTCAGTCTAGACATACCCCCCAAACTCCCCACCTAACACACACACACACACACACACACACACACTCACAAAGTAAACCAGAACCGGGGTGAGTGTTGTTCTGCATTATCACCAATGATTAAAATAAGCCCCTGCTCTCTTGCCAGTTTACAGCTGAGGTCCCGGTCTGGGTTTTATGAAGTGCTAGCTACTTCATTTCATTATGGTAACTGGGTTATATTAGTTGTGCACAGCTGTAGGCAGAGGAAAAATCCATCTGTATGCCAGTTTCATTTTCTCTCTTCTCAGCCCCAGGCGTATACATCATCTCCTCATCCGCTCACACACTGCATGCGCTCCCTTCTCCACTTTCTTCACCTTATCCTCAACCCTAGATGAGTAAAATATAACACCCATATCATGCATGAGACCCATGAGGACTGTGCTCTCATAAAAAGCACACAGAAGGATCCCATAACAAATGCCAAGTCTGATTACATTCAATTTCATGCATGTTTGCTTGCATGAAGGTGCTTTAAAAGGTCTAATTGACAATATTGAGTATCTGCTTCCATTTTACCATTAGTTTTCCCATGAAAAATGAGTTTAACATTTACTTGGACTACAATACAAAAAAAAGTTCATTCGCAGAATTAAACCAAAACAAATTTCATATCTTGAAAGAACATAAATAGCCTTGGAAGAATGCATACACCTTCAGTTTAGGAAGTGCACACCTCACATGTCCTTCACATGTACACACCAACCCCCTCGTGTCCCACCTGCTTCAGTCTCATAAATGAAATTTGATATATATCATAGTACTGAATAATTACCATATTCATCTACACTTCAATGTATTTCAAATAATATCTTGATTATATCTTGATACCATTGCAAAAAAAATTGTAATACTTTTGTTAGTGCAGCAAAAAATGGTGGTTCCCATTCTCATTCATTTTCTCTACAAGGAAACAAATTGTAAGCAATAACATTTACCTTTCTAGACCTACAATGAGCTCTAAAGTTGTTATAAAATGGTAAGTTAATTCAGACTTTACGCAATCCATAATTGGATGAGCAGGCCTAGTTATTGCCTTACAAAATAATTTAATTACAGTCTTGTACCTCTGTCTCTTTCTGAATTTTTAAAGCTTTTTATTTTGCTTCAGTTAAGTTAGTGATTCATCTAAGATCTGGTTGGTTTAGCCCACGGCTTATAACTCTGTACATATGAGATAATCAAATATCATTAAATCATTATTTTATATTAACTACAGAGAAACTGTAATTTGTATGGCTGCTACTAATCGTTTAAGCCTGAAAGTAAATGGTAGTTTTCTTGTAAACAGTCACGGCTAATAGACATCAGGCAAAGAAGAGTGATTGTTTAAATTTGATGCTTTTTGGTGTCTGTATTTTCTTGCCTGTAACTCTGCTCTGCTAAACCGCAACTAATCTGAGCCTAATGAGCTCACCTTTGACCCCATCACACTTGCCAGTCTGCTCTGCTGTCTGAGCACAAAGTGGCCTTTACCCTTGACCGAACCTTTGCCTAAGCACTCGTGACCTGACAAATGACCATGAACAAAAACATACACATTCATAGATAATAACTCACATTGTTGAAGCAAAAGTACAACAATACTGTATGCCTAAACAATGTGCCAAATACGCTATATTCAAAGCATTAAGGGCGGTTGAATTTGAAGTGTAAAAATGTCTACAAAACAGATTTCCCTAAATACTCCCCATCTCCCGATGGTGGTCAGAATAACAGATAGTTCCAGCACCCAACTCACACCGTTTGGTTGATGCTCTGCTATTAATGTTTTAAAAGCATAATAGAGCCACAGTTTTTACAGTATTTCTTAATGGACTGTAACAAATAAATAAATTACACGCATCATTAATTCAGATTTTCTAATACTAACCTCTTTTCAATACTAAAAGTGCCTCTCTAAAATCTAAACAATGACCTAACAGTTTTCCTCTCACTAATGACTCAGACACGAGCCAACACAATCACACAGACCATTTCTAATGGTTACCTATTTACAGTACATTACACATAGAGGGAAATATCTGCCAGAGTCTAATATAAACACTGGATGTGCGATACAACCAACAGTCTCACCAAAGAGTATTTAGAAACGTCTGAATTTAAATGAATAGAAATAAAAGTTCAAACCAAGTGGCATCAAATGCAATGCAATGAAACATTTCAAGACGTAACTTAACTTTTTAAAATAACACTGTAACTTCTTAACAATCAACTTTGATGTTTGTTATGCATATAAATCAGTAGCTCAGTATTTTTACATTGCACCACCGATTTTGATTGAGCTGATGACCAGATGATTGATCAGACAGTGTCCAGATACTTTACATTTTTGTTTACATTTTCTAATAATCTGCCTTTTAAAATTTTGGGTTAAGATTTTTAAAACATTTTAACAAGGCTCTTATGCTCTCCAAATCTGAATTTATTTGATATAAAAAGAAGAAACAGTAATATTGTGAAATATTATTACAATTTAAAATAATTTATTCCTGTCAAATTGTGTAATTTATTTCTGTCATGATAAAGCTTAATTTTCAGCAGCCATTACTCCAGTCTTCATGATCCTACAGAAATCATTCCAAAATGCTGATTTGCTGCTCAAGACACATTTCTTATTATCATCAATGTTGAAAACAGTTGTGATACCATGACACATTTTTTACAGGATTCTTTGATGAATAGAATTTAAAGGGGTCATCGGATGCCCATTTTCCACAAGTTGATATGAATCTTTAGGGTCTTAATGAAAAGTCTACAACAAGCTTTGGTTAAAATTTCTCAATGGTAGTGTAAAAAACACCCTTTTACCCTGTCAAAATCAGCTCTTTTCAGAGCAACCTGTTTTGTTGCATGTTCCTTTAAATGCTAATGTCTCTGCTGACCCCGCCCCTCTCTTCTGTGGGGTGACGAGCAGTACTGTTTACTTTAGCCGCATTTAGCTGCGAAACTTGCTAACTAGCACATTATTAGGAAAAGTGATTTGCAAAGATTCATAAAAATAATCTTATACTCACTTCTTCTGTAGGTGAGGCTGGATCACAAATGATTCGCGCGAACATAGACACATTTAGGTAGAACGAGAGGTGCTTCAAAAGCGAAAGTAATTCACTGCGTCTTCAGTGGCTCAGATGTCGGGAGTAAATGACGACTGCTATGTTCATTATTACATCCAACAACAGAACACCTCAATCGCTTAGGAGCCATTCTTGTCTTCCCCTGCTCCGGCTTCGAAACAATGGTGGAGTGATGACAGCTCACTCAGGGCGGGTCTGAGGTAAAACACTAGTGTCAATCAACAATCGTGGGAGGGGCCTTGGTCTGTGTGACGTAAAATACGCTGTAATATTTGCTCATAAAGGTAAGAGTAATACATCATTCGGAACTGTAAATGGTCTACTTTTATTTGTGTGCATTCACAATATCAACAAAACGTGATTTTATAAAATAAATAGGAAAACAGAGGATGCGCTTTGCCATCTCTCTTGAACAGGAGCGCTTCACAATGATGAACCGAAAACTCAACGAATTGAGTCACAAATATGATAAATATATCTATAGAAAGCTTTAAATTACTACTTTAAAACGAAAAAATTCAAATCGAAAACAAAAACTCTTTTATTATGTAATCCAGAAAGATGGATTTCTCTCTAAAGGCATGTCTAATGAGGAGATGGCGAGTAATTTTTTCATCACCGTCTAAAATATAAAAATAAGGAAAAGCCTAAAACAGGCCCGATTATATTTTTTTCAGTTTTTTTATGTTGCTCTGCTCTGAATACCTTAAAATTTAAAGGATTTGCTGCAACGCAATTTTGTCTGATATGTGAATTTTTTATTAGCCTAATTTTTTTAATCCATGCAGCAAATGCTTTAAAAACAGCTTTAAAAATTACTTTATTGCATTCCAGATGATTTTAAAGAACTTTTCACAATAAATTCTACGGGTAGCTTGAATGTAAAACATTGTCATGAATTTGTTGTATTCCCATTTGTAAAATAGGCTACAAATTAATTGTTGTAGCCTAACCCGATCTCGTGAAAGTGCGTGTAGCACGATTTTCTGTTTCTAGGCTATTTGGCATAATGTTTATAAGCAGAAATTGACTTTGGCATGCAAAAGACTGATAAATTCATTATTAATGACATGGCTGGTTCAGTCGACAGAAATACGGGACACACAGGCCTATAATTTACTGCTGAAATGTTTGCGAGGCAAATCTCAGGTCAGTCTGAGCGCTCATGGTACGCACAGTGTACACCTGCAGGCACCACTGAATTCATATATACGTATATATATATATATATATATATATATATATATATATAAACCGTTCAAAATTTTGTGCATCTAATGTTTTAACTTTAGAAACCGAACAAGCTTATTTTTAAGTGTGTTTGTGCTATAATAAATAATAATTGCAGTTGGTTCAATAATTGTTTAATAGAAGTTAATCCACTTTTAAATGCGACTTTGAAAACCAAACACTTTTTAGGGCCGCTCCAAACTCCTACACATTCAGACTCAAGCAATGGTGTCGGCCACGTTTGCAGTCCAAATTAAATAGCACTTAGGACCTGGCATCATTTTCTTTAATCTTCATTTCCTTGAGGCCGGGCACCAAGTGAATGTGTGCAGCGCCGAGAGAGTGTTTGGTTTGTGATGATGTCATGGTTGTCATGGAAGGAGCTCTCTCTCTTTCTCAAATTACAACACAAACCTCTCTGTGGGAAAGTGAGGGCCGTGTTCTCAAGAACCAAGCTGCCTGCACAATGGCCAAAGTGAGTCTGTTCCTGCTTTTGTGTGCGGCCAAACACTAGCCACTTTTTGTTTAGCTGGGACATGCTGGCACACAGGAAACTTGACCAAATTTTTCCCAAACATGCCACCCATTAGATGGACCGACAAAGCAATACCCACCCAGTGCAACATAGTGGTGATCTTTAATCTAAAATCAGCACCGACCAGCCACTTAATAGCAATGATTTGAAAACAGGGTCTGGAGTAAGTCATGAACAATGAAACAGGCTTTCTGCTGTTTCCAGATGCGGTGCTGTTGTGTCTGCCGAGCGCATTAATCAGAGTGCGGACTGGGTGATGGCACTTGGCTTTGGCTCTGTGCAATGTTTGGCTGCTGTAAGGAGGATTCGGAGCAGGGATGAAAGGCCTCTCTGTATTTAGAGTCAGAGGCTGCTGGGAGCGTGCCAAGCTGCAATCGGCTCATGTTCTGTAAGGAACAAAAGCTCAGTGCTGCCTTTATGGCACCAAACAAAAACACAGGTCTCTGAGAGAAGCGGCCATTTAGGATGCATGCTGTGAAGTGCTGGTGTACCAAGCCCTACTGTACACAGAGTTTAGATGAACCCTGGTCTCGAAAACCTGAGGATCAGTCGAGGTGGTTTACGTACAACTGTGCCATACAAGCTTTTAAAAACAGACTTTGCAGACTGGGTTTGGCAAGATATGTGCCCGTGTGAACAGTACTGCACTGTTGGTATCCTTACTAGCAAAGACAGCACTGTTTTTAAACAATCCATCATCGCATCGCTGAAAATAGCTTGAATATTGAGGTTTGTAAATCTGTCTTGGCAGCACTGTATACACAATGTGTCCAAGTGGGGATTCTGCACATTCATAACAATCACTGCAAAAGAAATTAGATAGAAAACAGGACTGTGCTCTGGATGAATGAATTTCATTAAAATGTTTCACTGATGACTGAATGTTCCCAGCTTGAGGGTAAATTTTCAACCCCAAGAAAAAGAAAGGATTGGGAAGTTTCCTTTCACTGGTTTGAACTAAATGCTATGTATTAGCATGTCAAATGTAATGGATTGTTAATCATTTTTTATATATATATATATATTCTGCTCAATGCTAGAGTGTTGTTAGCATAGATATATATGTAGTTGCCATATTTAACTGCTCCAGACACGTTGACGCTCTCTCCATCTTGAAACAGTCAACGTTTTGATAGTCACAGTAAAAATCAATGAGTTTTCCAAGATGCCACAACATTGCGCAGCCTCTGGTTGTAAAAACCTTACCTTCCATAGGTAAGAATGTGTTGGTTTGTTTTTTATATGTATTAACTCAATATTACTGAGTTTTAAAGTATGGTAACTTTTTAATGTAGTGTTAGCTAACGGCTTTGTCTTGTTGAATAGAGCGCAACAGAAATGTTCTGGAAGTAAAAACTTCATTGATTTTCCAAATAGGGACATTTTTTACAATAACTGTCACTGATAAACCTTTAAAGACAGACCTGTTGTTTGCTCCGAGGTTGTTAAACCCATCTGTTCACATTAATTCAACTTATTGTTAAAATAGTCACGTTTAATAGTGGAAATAGTGGTGAAAAAAACTACATTACCCATGATGCTGTACAGAAAATTCCACCAATCAGAGGGTCACAGCTTGTTCTCTGTGGTTGCTTACTGGCAAGTCAAATTGCCCATTCATTTGTCTATTCTAATTCCTAAATAAGGAACTTCAGTGTAAGTTAATGCAAGGTTGTGTTTGGCGATTCAATAATTCAATATTATTTTTTTTATAATAAATCTGACAAATAGCCAACACATATCACAGGTACAAAATGTATAAGAAAGTGCCTTCTTTGGCACTGACCTCAAATACCACAGGGAGTTTCACCTCAGCACAGAGAGAGAGAGAGAGAGAGAGAGAGAGAGAGAGAGAGAGAGAGAGAGAGAGAGAGAGAGAGAGAGAGAGAGAGAGAGAGAGAAGAGAGAGAGAGAGAGATCCTATACAATGACCAGCTTTGTTTGATACCTTCCAACAAATCCTCTTCACGATTGTCCACACTGAAGCAATTAAACAACAGGGGGGAAAGGAAGTTTGCATATCAACTCAAACTCAGTTATATAATTTTGCAACACAAAACACTGCTTGACATTCAACACTTGGGATGACGCATAAAATAACAAATTCTTTCCTCCCTGAGTCAGTAATGGCCAACAGGGAAGTGGCTGCTCCTCAGTCGGGGCTTTTGCTGAAACAGACTAAACAGTCTGACTGACTGTCAACAACAATCAGAGCAGAGCACGAAGGCCAAAACACAACTACAGCGCTAGAGTTTTGCTGCTGGGTTAGTTCAGCAGGGGATTAAACTCCCCATCCTAATGCTTTACTTGAAACAGACGCCTGTGTTCTGCAGTCCAATTAAGGCTTTTTTGTGAATTCAGTTAACAAATTATTATTATTTTTATGTATTTTTTGGGCAAATTGCCATCAGTTTTATTTTTAGAGTTCACATCTGTGTATGTGTATACTTGTTATTCACACAATAATATTGCCTAGAGACATGTTTGTGACACAGGGTTCGTCTCAGCAAGTAATTAACTTTAACTACTGTGATTTTGTATTTTGATTAAAAACATTTTTTACATTTACATTATTTCAACAAAATATAAGGGTATTTAAAACCACACTACCATTCAAAAGTTTGAGGTCAGTAAGATTTTTTTTAAGGAAGTATGTCATCAAATGTGACAGTAAAAATGTTACAAAAGATTTCTAATAAATGCTTTCTAATAAATGCTAATACATTTTCAAATAAATGCTGTTCTTTTAAACTTTCTATTCATCAACAAATCTTGAACAACATGTATCAAGGTTCCCACAAAAATATTAAGCAGCACATCTGTTTTCAACATTGATAATAATAAGAAATGTTTCTTCAGCAGCAAATTCAGCAATTAGAATGATTTCTGAAAAATCGTGAGACACTGAAGACTGGAGTAACGATGCTGAAAATTCAGTTTTGCATCACAGAAAAAACATTACATTCTAAAATATATTCAAATACAAAATAATTATTTAAAATTGTAATAATATTTCACAATTGTACCCTTTTAATATTTTTCGATCAAATAAATGCAGTCTTGGTGAGCATAGGAGGAGAGTTCTTTAAAAATACCAAAACTTTTACCAACACCAAATGTTTTAATGATAATTTAAGTTTTGTATATACTTTCTCTGTCCAATGTAAAATTCACTCACAACAATGCATCCACAAGAATGAATGCATGCCATACTCACACAGCTCTGTATAATTTAATCTGAGGCTGATCACCCAATGAGCACATGCTTCTCCACCCACCTCCCATATAAGAGATAATAACCACTAGGTCTAATAACTCTCAAACTCTCCACTTACTGCATTACAGCCTCAAACAACCGCACATTCTTGACCCCAGCCTATTGTTTCTGTGGATCCTCAGCTGACTATTCAAACCACACATGTGATACAGTAAAATACAGCACGAGTAACATAACTAAGCAAATTATCTTTATAGTATAGGTCGCAATGAACAAGACCAGAGCATGTAATAACCCCAAACAGCAGAGAAACAATCTTGCGAGGTTAAACAAAAGGGCTTTTTGTCCATTTCAAAAGAGTCTGCGCTCGAGCATGCCATCAGAGCCTAACAGCAAACCCGCTGTTACTGCGACACACTTTCGATTTCAATGACAGCATAACAATATTTACATGGGGGCTCTGCATACACACCACGCATGACAATGACTTCACTGTGGAGAAGCACAAATGAATGGATGCGAGTGTCAGGCAACTTACCCAAGTGTCTGCCGCACATAATCAGAGTCAGGCTGTTCACAGACGCCGCTCCAGCATGCACATGCTGACACATGCACTTAAACAACCTGCCTGATGACAGGTAATGAGCGACAGGCAGGGAAATAGCAGGTTTTCTCCCTTTATTATTTCAAACCTTGTCTTTCTCTCCTCTTTTTGATTCACACATCACATGTGGTGCCGAGCAGCAATCCACGCAGTCACGTGAAGGAAAGGGTCACGTGACAAACCTAGATTCCCTGGGCTAGGAGTACCTGGGGAATATAGGGAGACCGTGAGAGGGAGAGAAGCTAGGGGAACACCAGGGGGCACCGTTTTCTGGTTCCTATTCGATTCTCTCAGCCTCTCGGTGCAGGTGGCATCACGCATGCAAATCAAAATGAAAGAGGGCGAATGAAAGGAGCTGCGGACAGAGAAAGAACCCTGGCGTGAGAGAGTAAGAACACTGCAGAAATGCCTCTGAGTTTCAATGAATATTTATCAGCTGTGCCAAACCCCCCCCACCCCAACACCCAACCTCATCTTGGAACGGAGCCTAATTCATTTGAATGCTTGCCTTTGTTAACAGCTAAATCAGCAGGGTCGTTTGCCACTCCTGAGCTGCTGCAAGACGCACTCTACACTGCATCACACATACACTAGATACCTTGCGAACAGACACGCTTGTCCCTCGCATATAGACACTTTTCCACACTGTTATGCACCCAACTAACAGCTCTGACACTCTCTTCCCCAACACTCATTGATGGGCATCAATCTGCAGTCAAAAGATGTGCCTGAGACTGGAAGTCAACAGCCATAAGAGTAACACTCCACTGTTAAAAATAGTAAACAATTATTATATCATAATATAAATTATGACAAATAAAAATATAATATTGTCATTTAAATGTAAAACTATATAAATATATATTTGTTAAGAAACATTTTTTTTTCTTTTTTGCAAATGTCATTCTCAAAGTGGCTTTCATAACTGTGATGCTTGAATTAAATTACTCTCTAAATTAAAAGGTTAGGAATAATATTCAGTAAGGGTGAATTAAATGGATCAAATGTGACAGTAAATACACTTATAATGTTGCATAAGATTTATATGTCAAATAAATGCTGTTCATCTTTCTATTCAACAAAGATTAAAAATAATTATAAAAAATATTAAGCAGCACAAGTGTTTTCATCATTGATCCTAATAAGAAATGTTTCTCGAGCAGTAATTCAGCATATTAGAATGATTTCTGAAGGATCATGAGACACTGAAGACTGGAGTAATGATGCTGAAAATACAGCTTTGATCACAGTAATAAATTACATTTTAAAATATATTACCATCGGAATATTAGAATATATATTAACTTTTAAAGTTGTAATAATATTTCACAATATTACTATTTTACTATATTTTTGACCAATGCTTCCTTGGTGAGCATAAGATGCTACCTTCAAAAATGTTTACAAAATCTAACCACAAACATTACAACTTAAATAATATATTTTAAATACTACTACATGAAATACTTGTGAATTCACCTGATAAAAAAGGCAAAAAATATTCACTTTCCTTAGATACTATACTAACATACAACCAACATATGTATGTATATTTCTTTATTTATTTCAGAATGAGATTCGTATTTAAAAACTTCTTAAAACATAAAACTTTCCTTTTTCTTTCTTTTGCATTTAAGTTAATATATGACAGGGACATATTCTCATCAGGTTTTATTAAATTCATTCAACGGATGCCTGTCTCTTCAATCACAGTTCCCATCACTGTTTGCCTTGCAAAATAAAACTAAATAAAAAACTAAATAAAACTAGAGGAACGTTAAGCTTGCACAAACCTCTCAACATCAGAACCAGCTATGAAACCAAGCAGACACACATGGTGAAGCAGACAACGTCTCGTTCCTTCACAAAGCTCATTGATATTCTGTGCACAGCTCTGGTCAAAGGCGGGGCCAGGCAGCAGTGCTGGCATATGAGAGATGCAATCAGCGCCTCTCCCCACTGCAGCCACAGATACAGACAGAGAAACAGCCAGCAGCAGCAGCTCGAAGAATACTAAAGCAACCGCACACATATTAGTGCTGTGTGGCCTGGTATGAACCTAGGCACAGACTGGAGTGTCATCCAGCACTCATTTAGTACCACATTGCCAGTCAAAGCAATGATATTCTATGCTATTCTACAGTGTAAACAGTAAAGATCATCAAATTTTAATTTGTTATAGATGGTTTAGAAATCTTTATGATGCATGCTTCAAGCTCTGTGTCCTGTGTTTACACATATCAGGCAGAAGAGGTCGTTCTCTGCATCGTTCACTACATTTGCCACACTATGGGTTGGTATGTATTGCTTAAAGGGATAGTCCATCCAAAAATGACGTGTCGTTCCAAGCCTGTATTCTGTTATTTATTCTGTGGAACATAAAAGGAGTAATCTTTACAGAGCTGTTTTATATAAAATGACAGTTTATACTGATGTGTTAATTTCTAAAAAAGGGAGAAAGAACATAAAATTAGACCATATGACTTGTGATTTCAAGTCTTTTGAAACCAAACAATAACTCTGTATGAGCACCAGTCCACCAGAAGATAACCTTCCCTTTCTCTGAAGCTCTGAAATCTCATCTTGATTTGGAACAACAGGGAGAGAAAAAAAAAAATTGCAAATTCTGATCTCAACAAGAAAAAAAATGAAATATTAGTATTTTCAAAAAAGAAAAAAAAAAAACATACATCATGCCATACCTTTTGCTATATAGTATATTAAGGTGAATTGTAAAATCTGCTAAAGTTTCATTAAAAAAATTCTGAAAAAAGGCACAAATATTAACTTTTCTGAGATACAAATTTTTAATTTTAATGTTAAATAAAAAAATAAATGTTAAAAGTTTGACACATTGACACTACACAACGTATTACCATTCAGTCATGTTCTGTTTGGAAAGTGAGCCCAATTACAGATGTCCTTGACAGCTTGCATAAGGACTGTGAAAGTGACAATGTCACATTAGTGACTAGAATAACAATTCTTACCTTCAAGGGGATTTGAATAATAATTTACTTGAAATCAGTGTGTAAATTCAGCTGACATCTTTCTTCTATTGCAAAAAAAAAACTGCAACAATACATGTAAGGCTTTCCTGTGCCAAATTATGTTGAATCAGTTTTCCCAATTCATAGTCAGTTTTCTTGTTTTGTTGAGTAATAATTAGCCGCATAACATTAAAAGTAGTTTAACCATGAAACAATTGGTTGCTGCATTCAGGAACAAAAAATATCCATTTTAAATCAATCCCATGTACTTTTTTTGGCTCTTGTGAGGTTAGATTGAAAAGGTGATAAGATTTACTGCCAGTATGTGGAATATTTTAAGCATCTGACAGGCCAAACATATGGAGGCTACCAGAACAACTGCTGGCACTGAATCTGTGTGTCTGTGCCAGGTGAGTGGAGAGCCCTGCAGAGCTCTATGGCCAGACCAGACACACTCATTAAAGAAGTTGCTGTATTGTGTGAGTCATGTGAGTCACCAGCTCTCGTGAACCTCCATGTTTGCCAGAGGATGTTCTGGCATAGTCATGCACAATACAGATCGACTTTGGCCCGTGTAGCGGTGCTGATGCAGTAAATGGAGGGACAAGATGCAGGTATCCGATTGGCAAAGGCACAAAAACTGATGAATGAATCAATCACAAGACAAATGAAAACACATGAGGCAATGTAAGCAAAGCAGCACCTCCCCACAAGCAACCTCAAAGCATTCGATCTTCAAAGATGAGATTGCCTTGAAAATACATGCAGAGACACATATTCACCAGAGATTTCCTGACAAGAGAGTAATGGAAAACAGAAACATACACCTTTAGAAACAAACTCGCACAGTCACCAATTGCTGAAGACCAGACACAACAAATAAGCATCACCATTAGCTTAAACAAGACAGATCTGCATATGCTTCATTTTAATGAGGCAGACTTGGCATGGAGCCTGGACACAGTACCAAACAAGACATAGAAGGGGGTGAAAACACAGACGAGTGAGAAATCAGAACCAAAAAATACATAAATAAGAAAATAAAAATTTGGACGGCACTGTATATAGGTAAAGCTTTAATATTTATTAGCAATATAACCTAAGCCACCCTTTTATGTGACGACTGTGTTAATGTATAATTGGACTGACAGAATAATTAGGCTATTCTTTTAGAAGCATCTTTGTTTAATAATTACATTTAAAAAGCCTCAAGCCAGTGAAACTCTGGCACAGCCAAAAAATGAACTATTTATTTAATTCACCACATAATGCCAAATCCTGGACAACCTTTAAGAACAAACAGAAACACACCAACTGCACCATTTGGTAAACGGGCAAAGTTGCCCTGTATTCTTGCATCTCACACCGTATTATCCATACTAACTGTATTTATAATACTCTTGTATGCAAAAAGAGTAATGGGCCCATATCCATTCCCAGCCTTCTTTCCCTCTGAATGTGTATGTATGTAAGCATAAGGGTGAAGGGTTTGCCCTTACCTGGCATCCAGCAGAAAGGACTCCCAGAGCACAGTGTATGGAAGCAGGTTTTAGCAGACTAGCACACTCAGCACGCCGAAAGCAGTGCCAGACATGGCGGCAGGGGGAGACTGGAGGAAACTGGAAGCAACAGCATGAGGGGGCAAACCCTCTTGTGAGGACACACTCAGGACATATAATATGCTGGTGCCAACCATTAACACTGTGCCAACTCACCAAAGGAATGTTCTCTTTTCAGCTCAGTACCAACTGATGGATTTTTGTGATCATGTTTACTTTGTTTCATTTAACACAATATACGTTTACATTTAATCATTTAGCAGACGCTTTTATCCAAAGCGACTTACAAATAAGAAGAACAATAGAAGCAATCAGACCAAGGAGAGGGCAACGGTGTACAGGTACTGTGACAAATCTCAGTTAGTCTAGCACAGTACACGTAGCTAGTTTTTTTTTTGAAGAGAATAGAATAGGATAAAATAGGTAATACGTGACCCTGGAACATCATAAAGCTGAATATATAAGCTTTCATTGATGTATGGTTTGTTAGGATAGGACAATATTTGGCCGAGATACAACTATTTAAAAAATTTGAATCTGAGGGTGCAAAAAAATCTAAATATTGAGAAAATCGCCTATAAAGTTGTCCAAATGAAGTTCTTAGCAATACATATTACTAATCAAAAATTAAGTTTTGATATATTTACAGTAGGAAATTTACTAAATATCTTCATGGAACATGATCTTTACTTAATATCCTAATACTTTTTGGCATAAATACAATGTATTTTTGGCTATTGCTACTAATATACCCGTGCTACTTCTTACTGGTTTTGTGGTCCAGGGTCACATTATGAGACTGATTTTTATTTTTTTATTTAGCATTGGTAACTTGCATGGTTGAAATACAAAATGTTTTAGTCTTTTGCATTTAAAATGTTGCAGTTCTTTAGGAAATATTTTAGATTTTGGATAACTGACATGATAAGAGGGCTCAGGCATCAAAGAAGAATCAATAATAAAATAATAAATCAATAATAACCTCATTATGGCCTAGTTGTCAACAAGTAAAGCACCATCTTTGTTTCTTCAATTTGGCTTAAACCGAACGTGCCTTTTGCCCTTTATATTTGCCTAACGAAGAGGGCAAATGTGATTAAAATGTGTATTTTAGGGTGAGAATGTTAGCAAACCTTGAATACTTGACTGCGCTCTGAACGTCTTCTCAACAAGACGCTGCTTCAGTGGGGTGAATAACCTTGAACGCCCTCTTGTGGTTATATAGCATAAAAGAAACGGAGTGGGGGGAGCTGCTCTCCTGCACGGACGAGGAACGATGAGGTATCGGTTTCATCAAATGTATTCATCATTTGGGTCGAAAATAATGAATCCAGCGGGAACGAACTTTTCTAGACAAGCCTTACACAAACTATATTTCCTACATTACTACACTTTCAGGCAGGCCTAAGCCTATATTAAATGCTGCAGTAATCGTGAATGCAACTCTTGACTACAGGAGTCCTGTAGGCTTTTTGTTTGTTTTTTGTTGATTTTTCCTCTATGGTTCCAGTTTGATTCCCGCACAAAACTACGATTGTTGCATGCGTTTTTCCCCCTAATTTTGTAATTGTACAAAATATGACGTCCTCGAGTGGCTGACAGAGGAAACGCAACCACTATGTTCTCAGTTCAAAGGGTATTTTGCATAAATATCAGATGTCTAAATATCAGCAATGTCTGATATATGTAATAGAAATCTATACAATTTAGTAATGACATTTTCTGCTGCCAAGGGTTTAATATTTTGTTACTTTTTCTATTTAAAATATTTTGAAGGGGTCTTTGCTTTGTCAGTAGCCTATAGCAGCTGTGTAACAGCTAGTTGTTGGTATTAAACAGAGAAATGTTTTCATTCCAGAGAACACTTGAGTAAGTTTTTATCATAAGAGAAAGACTAAATGCGTGTATCTACTAAAATCAATGTAGGAAAGGTAGTTTCTGTAGTTCAAAGGACACCATTACACTGTGACCCTGGCTACTCTTCCTCTTTCCTGAGGCCACTCTTTAACAAAACATTCAAATGAAAACGTCAGTATACACAACATTCAAGCTTTATATTTTAATACAATTTCAGTAAATAATTTGAATGAAATACTAACAGTAATTTACAACACTCCCAAAATCATATCTCCTTAAATCAAAATACTACTTTTTATGATCATTAATCAAAAATGTAAAGGAAGATTAATTACTCATTGGGAAATATGAGATACATGGAAATTCCCTCTAATACAGAAAGGAAAACCACAAACGATTCTATCTGAAGGAGCATCACAGAAGTCGTGAAAAAGATGCAATTCTTTTGAGTGCAACTGTGTTCCCGGTTTCATTGAAAGTGGTAAACCAAACAACCGCGTAATTACAATAAAACTAAATCCAAAAAAGTAATCCAACTCATGCCAGATTCTTTCTTAAAATATAAACAAAAGTTTAGGTACAGTACAGTAAGGCACTTGCAATGAAAGTTAATTGGCCTTGACAGTAGAAATAGTTTCAAATGTATAGCTACAAACATTTATTTTAAATTTTTAAGAATAATCAAATTTCCTTGAATCGGTTAGGATTCAAAAGAGGATATGGCATCAGATGGGTGTAGCACCATTGAAAAAAAAGAGCACCTAACCAATTACAAGTACATATATTAAACCTAAACACGTCCAAAAATGTAATAGTTGGTACTGGTGAATTACATGTACAATGAATAACTTTTATTTAAAAAGACAACTAGAAAGAGTCATCTATGGTTCCTAAGTAATCTTTATTACCAAGCCATGAAAAATAAACAACGAGACCATTTATATTTCCTGAAAAAAAAATTTATTACCCTCAAAACATATTCAATTCCATTTCAGCAGATAATTTAAATTACTCTTATGAAGGTGTATTAAAATAAAACGAAAGAGTAGAGGAAATATTCACAGTGCAAAAACATACACTTTGTAAATCAGCTTGCCCCAATGGCTGGATGCCACTCTCGTTACCTCTGTAACAATATTATCATGCTGTCATAATGATATGTTTCTCTCCAACTTAAACATACATGAGGTACAAAAGGGCTTTTGCAACTCTTTGCAAATCTGCAATCACATTCACATTTCTAAAGTGCTTCCTCTACAATGGCCTTAATGCAAAACCATGATGTAATGAGAATCTGCTACTATTTTAAATGAGAACCAAAACATTCATGAAAATTCAGAACCCAAAATAAAATAACCTTTTATCATTAAAGTAGCTACTCTCTTACATTGGTGGGAGAGGTTAGCGTGGTCAAAAAAGCACATTGTTAACCATCGCAAACAATGAAATCTGAACAGTACTTAAACTCTGCAGAACAATATTTTTAATTTTCAATGCTGCTTAAAGATGAGTTAATCAAACAAATGGTTAAACCTAAAATGAATTAAACAGATACTTTTGCCTTATGTTCATCTCTCACACTCTCATCTTTTTCTTTGTCGTCTTTGTCCTTGCTCTTTTTAGACTTCTTTTTCTTATGTTTATGCTTCTGTCCTTTGAGCTCTGATTCAGACTCATTGCTCGTATGTTTCTTATGCTTTTTGTGTTTTTTGTGCTTCTTGTGTTTCTTTTTTTCCTTCTTCTCCTTTTTGTCCTTTTTCTTCTTTTTGCTGTCCTGACTGCCGGGAGAGCTGAGGCTGCTGCTGTGTCCATGGCTGCCAGATGGACTCGGACTCTGGCTGCCACTGCTGTCCCTCTCTCGCCCTCTAGGCTCCGTTTTGCTCTCAATGTCTGAGGTCTCGCTGTCGCTTTCGCTGTAGTCAGGGACAAACGCAGCCTCGTCCGTTTCCCGTGCTAAATCTGAGGACAGTCTCGTGGAACGTGCAGATGGGATTTTGATGTGGTCGCCATGTGCGCCACCTTTCTCTGCATCAGTCCTAGGCTCTGGAGTCAAAGCTCTATGGGGAGTCCTGTGTTCCCGGTCCTTTGCGGGACGTACATCAGAATGCCTAGAACCCTGGCTCTCCTTACTACATGGCCAGTCTCCTTTGTGGTCCTCTGGCCCTGTTCGTTTTGGCTCTGGGGCATTCTGTGATGATGCTCTCTTATTCCTATTTGGACTTTGTGACTCCTGAGGTGCTTCAAGAGTTTTTCTTCCAGAGTCTGTGTGTAAGTCCTTTACCCTTGGGGGCGGGGAGGGTGATACTCTCCTCCTGATTGGATTTCTCTCATCTTTTGATCTTGTGCCTAAGTGGTCTCTTGCATCATCTCTATGCTCTGTTTTTCTACTGGGGACGCCTGTAGTGGTCTCCCTTCCTGCTGGTTTTCTAGAGGTAGGTTCAGGCCTGTCAGGTTGCCTGTCTCTGGAGGACTGGGAAGAAGAGCTCCGTTCACTGCCATGGTCACTGCCTTTCTCCTGTGCACGCTCTCTTTCCTGATTAGGTACACTAGGTTTCCTTTTATCAGTTACCTCACGTTCTGCAGTGCTGCTGCGGTCTTTTTCTTTCCCTCTGTCTCGTTCTCGCTCTCTGTCTTTCTCCTTGTCAGTATCTTTCTCCTTATCAACAGATGTGGAGTCCTTGGCTGGTTTGACATCTGCCTCTTTGGAGACTGGCGGAGCTTTGTCAGCATGTGGAGACTCCTTGCCAGCTGATTTCACTGCAGTGTTCTCCCCTGAAGGAGCAGAGCTGGATGGGTTGATGCTGCCTGTTCTGGTGGCAACCTTAGATTCATCGTCCTCAGATTCATAGTCCTCTTTTTCCCACTTAGAACGGGGCACCTGGATCATGACAATTTCATCCTCAGCAGGGGTGGAGCTGTCATTGGTATATTCCTCCAGGGTCTTCACCACAGTCTTCTTTAGGTCAAGCTTATCTTCATGCTTATTGATGGGGCTTCCACCTGTAGAACTGGTGCTACAAAACACAACAAATATGAATAAGTTGATAGTACAGATTAAAAGAAAATACAAGTTGCCAAGTACTTTAATATTTAAATCACCTCACCTGGTGTAATCAACCAATATGGACCCTGACCCATCGGGAGCATGAACCTTCCTCCTCAATTTTTCTCTAGACTTGTCCAGTCTGCCCTTTCCTGTGGCATGAGCAGAGTCCTCAGCTGAAAGTGGCCGATCAATACTAGATATTCTCTTGCCAATTTCCCTGTTGATTTTAATCTTTCTTACAGGCTCTGGCTTAATGTCCATCAGAGACGGAATAGCTACTTTCTCCTTTTCAACTGGCCTTTCGCTCTCCAGTCTGGGTTTAGGTTTTGGAGAGCTTTTAGCCATGTCAACTTCTATTTTTGCTACTTTTACTGGAGGAACATCTAGGTCTTTCGCAGGTGGCTTGTCATCTTTCCGTTTCTTCTTATCCTGTTTAGTATCAGTCTTAGCGGGCATCTTCTCCTCAGTTTTCACAGGCTTCTCTGGCTCTTTTTTGGGGACCTTCCCATCTTTGACAGGAACTTTATCTGGCTTTACAGGGTCTTTCACCAATTCTTTCTTGCTTTTGAGCTCATCTTTGATGGGCTTTACCTCCTGATGGTGTTTGATGGGCCTAGACTGCATCAACTTGCGTGGAAGCATTAGTTTGGACTCTGAGGACTGAGGTTTGCTTGGTTCAGATTTGTGGGATGGTTCGTCTTTGACTCTCTTAATGGCTGGTTCAGTGGGAGCCACCTTCTCTCGCGGTGCATCAGATTCTTTCTCTCTAGCAGGTTTTGACATCTTTACTGATGCTTCCTTCTTCTGCCCACTGTTTTCAGACTGTCGTTTAACTTTGTCAGTTTTGCTTTTTGACTTCTCTTTCTTCTCCTTTACAGGAATAGTCTTGTAGGGCACTGTAGAGCCATCCATGGGCTCATCCCTGACAGGTGTGGCATCACGACTTGAATTCATCAGCATGGAATCCTCTTTACGATCATCTTTCCTGGATTCATCCATAGAGTCAGAGTGACTGAAGAGGCCACTATCTTCTCTCTTCTTTTTGCGATGTTTTTTATGCTTCATAGACTTGGTGTCTGCAGCAGTGCTGCCACTGGGTTCTCGGTCCTTAAGAGGTTTCAAAAACTCTTTGCTAGGTGCTCTTCCTGCTCCAGTGGTGTTGACAGGAAGGTGGCCATACTTCTCAGCACACTTCTCTTGGTATGTCATGGAACTTCTGCTTCTTGGTGGGACGCTGTGGCTCTGAGGTGGTGGCGGATAATCCTCCCGACGTCCCCTGCTGAAGGGGGAGTTTTCTCTTGGTCGGGGAGGAGCAAAACGCTCAGGGGTATAGGGGTCTTTGTTGCCTGGAGCACGGCCTCGCATTTGACTACTTGGTGGGTTGTTGTAGCTCTTGAAGTATTTATCGTACCATTCCCTGTACTCTCTTTCCCACTCTCGATATCGCTCTCTCTCATAGGGGTCACTTTGGTCTATGTTGCGGCCATAATACTCCTTAGGATCATAAGGAGGGACCTCTCTGTACCTCCCTGCATATTTGCGCTCACCCTCAATTTGAGAAGGGGGTGGGAGTTTCTTGCTGGGACTGTGATTCCTATATAGTGGGGATCTAGAGCGGGAACGATAGATCCCACTTCCCATTGCACTCATCTCCCGACCCCTATATGATGGTGATCTACTGCGGGAGCGATGGTATGTTGGAGTGCGTGACCTAGATCGATAGCTACGGCTTCGACCTCGGCCCCTGCGGGAGTATGGTGAGCGAGAGTAGGAGCGTGATCGGGAACGAGAGCGGGATCTGGACCGAGATCGGGAAACTGACCGAGAGTAGGAGCGTGGTGATCTGGACCGAGAGCGGGATTTGGAATACGAATATGATGAGCCACTGTAGGAGGAACCCCTGTAAGGAGATTTTGATCTGCAGAAGAAAGTTAAGTGAGAATTTAGTTGATGCCAAAAGTTTTCCATCAAAAATGACATCTTGGTGGTGGACACCTGTCAATTTTCCTAACCTAGAGTAGGATCGCCTTCTCTCCTTCTGGATCTTTCTGTACTCCAAAAGCTCTTTGGCAAAATCATTAGTAAATTCCTCAAGTTTGGACGACTTCTCCCTGGTAACGAATCGGCCTTGGGAACTATTTATCAAAGACAGGAAGAAAATAAAACTTTGTGGTTAAAACTTGGTAATTCATTACAACATACATGATTATGAGTATACTATGGGAGGAACAATGATACTCCACACAATTTTTAGGTTTAGTTCAAAAGCAGGGATCAACTAAGGATTTTTTCTACTGGCCCGGTCGGGCCAGTGGTACAAATGTTTACTTGCCCTGCCAACATTTTCACTGGCCCTGCCACAAAACAAAATAGTTGCGGTTATCATTGTTTTTTTATCTATGTTATCTTGTATTCTAATAAATAGGCTTATGAGACACCAATATTTTAGATATCAATAACATTTTACAATTCTCTATTCCAATTTCAATACCATAGCAAAAATCACCAGCCAAAAATAAACAAATATAAAGTTTAAACATTATTAAAGACAAATGACAGCCAGTAAATAACAACAAATGAACAAATGACAAGTAATAGCACAAATAAACATAGGCCTATAGCACAAAGATAGAAATTAAGTGATGCTTTAGGGTTTTATGTTTGTAGATGTTCAGGTACAGAAATTGAATCACCACATAAAATAACATTTGAATATTCTTCACTCTGTGTTGCACCTTGATTTTTCATAGCCATTTGAAATTAGAGGCAGCCACTGCATTTTAATCATGGATTAATCCACAAAAAAATAAACATGTGCAATGTTTGATTCATATTAGACTGTATAATTTCAAAATCTGAAGCAAAAACAGAACGACTCGACTTTAGCTTTGTGAAATTATGCTAACGTTACATAAAACATTGGAACTAAACAGGGCTGAATGAGATGTAATTGACCATTCGCAAAGAGCTTGATTGACAGGCCAATCTGACCAATCAGAACGCGGATATTATGTGCCGCCGCTGCTATCCGCCATCTTGCCCGACAGCTAAGGCCTGTCTCCATAGAAATACATGTTAAAATGGGGTAAAAATATCAACTGAATTGAAACTTTTACAATATAACTAAATATAAAAAAATGTGCGGAGGGTTAAGCTGTGCTGTTGTTGGCTGCCACGGTAATGGTAATAAGCTAAGGTATTCATTTAAAGTACTTGTTTTGTGTACCAGAAAATCTGTCATGTCCAGCACTCCAAGCATGGCTTGCAGCACTTAAGTTAAAATACTGAGTGTTAAATAATAAAATAATATGTTAAAACGTGTGCTCTTATCATTCTGTGGACAAAATCCCATGAACTTCGCCCCGCTCGGGAGCTGTATATGCACATGTGTGCTCATCTGTTTTCAATGCAGGTTAACCGCATCACTTCATGTCATCTTCCCACTCAAACTATGACAGGTCCTTTACTGCAAAAAGACGGTCACTGCGACACTCTAAAGTGATGAAACTATGGCGCTATGTACTTTTTTAAAACCAGTTTTATAGGTTTCACGTAATATTGTTGGCTCGGAAAATATGTAAATATGCATGCCCAGTAGCCACAGCTGTATCTAGGGCTGTGACGGTGGCAGATTTTTACCACCACGGTGGTAAAGGACCAACTACCGCCGGTGGCGTGGTGTTGTGTATATTTATATATATAATTCTGAAACGCAAAAATAAATAAATGAGGCTCAATCATCTATTAACAAACGTGCGTGTTTATTTTAGCACTTCCGTCAGTGAACACTCAGCCTGCAAACCACTAAAATAAATATCAAAGAAATAATACAGTTAAATAGGAAAGTAGCCTTAAATAACTCGAGCGGCGCGGCGAGAACCCATTCTAATCAGTGATGCTGTCTACACTAGATGCGGCGTGATACAACACGACAAATCCCTCACAGTAAACTGCCTCGTCCTATTTATGACATACTGACACAAAGTTCAAATGTCCTGTAGACAGACTCAACCTGTTGTGTTGCAACGCAGCGTCCGGTTTAGACTAGGGATGTGCGCTACGACTAATTCGACTGTCGTTTAAACGGAAGTTTTGTATCCGACTAGTCGACTAGTCTAAAAGGTAGAAACACCCCAAAAATGGCAAAAAAACAACAACAAAAAAAACTGTGCGTGTGTCTATATAACAGCATACAGTTGAAATACTTAATCTTTGAATCACACTGTCAAATCCCTCAATGAATTCTGCAAAAAATAGGTCACGATTATGCCGTATGCTTGCCTCGCGTTATCATCAATTAATTTTAGGCGGTCGTTAAACAGAAAAAAAGGAAGAGCATACACTCTTCATAAACCAGTGCATAGCTTATTTATTCAGATCGGCTGGAGCAATGCAGAAATGGAAAATCAATCAATAGACTGACAGAAATCTTCATTTTCATATAACGTTAGCCAACATATTAAAACAAAAGTAAAAAACAATAGGAAAGTTTATCAAGGAATAGCATTAAAACGGCTTTTAAAAATTTACTTCATGTTGGCTATATTGTCTAAAAACAAAACAAAGCTCGTTTTACTTACTCAGACCGTGCGCATTTGTTCAGTGAATTTAACATGTTAACAAGGTCTGGCGAAAGACGGGACTAGAGGCAAAAAAGGCGCTCGGCAGGAACTGAAGTCACAGGCACGCAGATAAATAACTACAAGCAAGCAGACAGTTTCGAAAAGAGCCTGGAAATCCCGCACCACCACCGAAGTGGGTCTTCGTTTAGAGGAATAGAAAGCGCGGATAGGATCGCGGACCGCAGCGGCAGGTTGTAGTGTATGACATGATTGACATTTGGCTTTGGCTAGCCTCCAAGCTAACGCATACATGCCTGTATTGAATATGATTACGCATAGCTCCAGTAAAGTTATTGTAAACCAATTTGACATTACACAGTTTACAAAAAACCTTTCCATTTCCTTCTAATTCAAAATAATCCCACACCTTGCTGGTCTTTCGCGTGGAGCTTGCCGCAACTGACATGAAGAAAACGCATGTGAGGTAAAATTATAGTTCCCGCCCAGATACGCTTTTAAAAATATTTAAATATTTTGATATGTATTCTTTTTCAAAAGTTTTATTTTAACTGTTCTTTAAAATGTTTTAAATGTTACGTTAAAATGATGGTAATTTGAATGATAAAATCATCATGTTTTTTTTCTTCTCTCGTGTAGTCGACTATTGTTTTCAGTGTCGACTAGTAGGAGCTGTATCGTTTAGTCGACTAGTCGACTAGACCCGCACATCCCTAGTTTAGACACGGTTCACTGTTCCGCCACCAAGCAAGCAGGCGCATTAACTCCTCGTCTGCACGCGCTCTCTGTGGAATAGGAATCGCGGTGTATGTTGCCACATTTCTTGTTGGCATCTTCCATTTACCGCTGTCTCGTTCGAATTTGGCCAGTTTGGAGAAAGCCTCACCAACACAAACCTGACCAGCCTGAAGACACTTGTACAAACGCGGATGGGTGACATGAATGGAAATGATTCCAGATTGGCGATGTAGTGTTTGGTTTCCCAACAAGGTCCATCGCTCATCACGAAATACATTTGCTGAATGCAGAATAAACTGTATTTTCCTGCGCTCAAACCTGACAATCTAAAGGAAACGCTGTGTATGGCGTTTAAGGTCATTTCTGAATTAGCATAGATTTATAGTCTAAATAAAACAATTTGCAACTGTTACTATATTACACTTGTATACAAAACTTTGTATTATGCTTGTTATAAAGTGTGTGACGTCACGTGCACTACCGCCGGTGGCAATAGACAACCGCGGTGACAACCGACCACCGCCGGTGACGCGGTTGTCACGGTGACCGTCACAGCCCTAGCTGTATCCCTTCCAGCCTTAACCACAGATCAGATCAGACAGGAGAGATTAACTTTGGTGGACTTAAACTTGAAAAATGGTGTGTTCCGCGGTTGAAATGAAACACTTTCTGATGTTTAATTCATGCTAATTTTGTGCTTTAAGTAAATATGAAAAGACGATCGGTTCACGTGTTTGAACCGAAGCCAAACAGTGATCTGTCACGACACATTGAAGAGCCACAAAGTTTCCTCTTTGCTCTGCGATGTATTTTTCACTGCGTGAGAGCATGAGTGTAGTGTGAGAGCGGCATTGTTTGTCGGTCATGGCAACAATAACTAAGGGTGGGCAGGTTTTGCGAACGGTCAATTTCACTCTCTGACAGCAGGCGGCACTTATGGAACAGTGATACAGCATTTCCTTGGTTACCACTAGGGCTGCAACAAACGATTATTTTGATAATCGATTAATCTAACGATTATTAGAACGATTAATCGACTAATCGGCGATTAGTCCACTGATTTAATCAGTAGACTTTGATTGATTATTCAGCTTTTGCAATTAGTTAAAATATTAAGTTATACATATTCTAACATAAATAAAGGTCACTTCAGCTTTAGAAAAGCATACTATATAATTACAATTATTATACAATTAATTGGTAACACTTTACAGTAAGGTTCCTTAGTTAACATGAACTAAGAATGAACAATACTTCTACAGCATTTATTAATCTTAGTTAATGTTAATTTCAGCATTTACTAATGCATTTATAAAAATCACAAGTTGTGTTTTTTTAACATTGGTAAATGCACTGCGAACTAACATGAACAAACAATGAACAACTGTATTTTTATTAACCAACATTAACAAAGATTAATACATAAATGTAATGAATGCATTGTTCGTTCATGTTAATTAATACATTAACTAATGTTAACAAATGATACCTTATTGTAAAGTGTTACCAATTCATTATACAAATAGATGTATTTGGCACACAAAATGAGATGACAGACAGAGACTCTCTCACCATTTAATTAGCTACATGAAAAGTAACTGAATGACACATCATTCTGCCAAACATCTCCTTTTGTAAGTCATATAGATAAGAAACAAAATAAAGGTAAGTGATAAGATGCTTTGAATAAACTATTTTATTCACAACATAATGTCTTAAAATACCTTATAGGTTTATGACAACCAAAACAGTCCTGAGCTAGATCCAGCTTTGATTTCTGTAAACCAAACTATCAGTTTAATTAAATAATTTTTTCCCACTAATAAAAATATTTTATCATTAGCTAGCTCCACACTGGAGAGCTGCTTTATAACAGAAAATCAAGTTGTAATTCTAACTGAAAGCGACACTGACTCTGGTTTTTCATATTTAATACCGTAAAGCTGCTTGAATTAAGGCAAGCTATTACATAAAGTACTATATAAATAAACATGATGTGACCGGACTTTACTGGAGTAACGTTAACGTTACGTTACTGAACTGCAGATCTCATGCAAACATCCACATCGCTGTAATCAGATGCATTTTTAACTGCTGCTTTCACACTGCTGTCAGTTTTTGTTGTGTTTATTTCGTTACTGAGAGGAAAGCGTGCAATATATATTTACATATTCATCCAAACGCCGCTCAGGTTCGTTCGGATGTATTTTCTCTGAAGCGCTGTGTGTGTCTTCTCTTGAATTGCATCCAGGAGGGCTGAATTACAGTCTTGCGCTACAGCGCCACTCTGGTCAAACCGCAGTATTGCAGGATCTTACATTAGGTCATATGAGATCAAACGACTACTCGACAACAAAAATATTTGTCGACAATTTTTTATTGTCGATAATGTCGACTAATCGTTGCAGCCCTAGTTACCACTGTAAACACAGCAGCGCTGCGCATATTAACACCAATTTAATATGCATTATACGAAGACAAGATGAAAAGAAAACGCCATTTCTGAAAACAGTCAGTTCCCCTCAGAAACGTTCATATAAAATTCAATATTTGGATTTTCTTCCTATATTTCACGCATCATGAACCGAGATCTTGTTCTGCCTGCTAGTGCTACAGTATTTTCTCCTTTTTGTGTCAGTCTTCATCGTCTCCGGCCTCTGTTAACTGCCGTTTACAGACTAATTATAATAATAATAACGTAATATTTCCACACAAATGACATTTGGGAAAATTATTGCAGTGCAGTTTGTGTGCAAGCACGGAACAGAAGATGCTCTAAAATAAAACAAAAAATGTCCGGTCAATCAGTGCATCTGTACTCCAGTGTATAAATTCAATATAGATTAATCATTTTTAAAGTTACTTGCCAAGAGGGGTATTTTGACATACTTTTGTATGTATTTGCCCGTTCAGGCGGCTCGCACGTGTCAGAGACGCGGCTGTCTGTGCATGCGCTGTTCACAGAACAGAACACAGCGCGCAAGTACTGAAAGGAGTTGTCTTTTGCGCCCAAATGGTTTTTAATCGCTTGAATTTTTTAATTAATAAGGCTTAAAAAACGCATGCAAATTATAAAATTTTGTGACGATGCTGCAGTGGCTCGATCGGGCAAGTGAAATCCGTCTACTGTCCCGAGCGTCCTTCACGCTGGACCCGGGCCATCGGGCAGTCCTTATTGTCGAGCCCTGAAAAGTTACTCAAAAACACAAATTATGATGCCACAATCAAAATCACTATATAATAAGGAATGAGCAAACTAACCATTTTAACAAAAATATATATTTCTTAATTATATGTTTGAACTACTTACTCTTCCTTCAGTCTACGCTGCTGACGGTAAAACTCCTCCTTGGATAGAAAAGGTGCTGCTGGTATTGTAGAGATGGGGTTGGCTATGGGTGGCTGTGCACCAGGAGGCACCCATGGAGCGGTCACATTTGGTGGGACAGGTGGAAATACAGGTGGTGGAATGTTGAAGGGAGGGGGAGGCTGCTGTCCTGGAGGATACTGTATGGGATACTGCTGTGGAATGCCACCAGGTGGCGGAGGCATAGGATGTGGTGGAGGAGGAAAAAGAGCAGGAGGCACATACATTGGAGGGCCTACAGGAGGAAGGTTTTGTACTGGAGGAGGCTGTATTCTCGGTGGTCGCTCACTAGGAGCTCTTCCTCTACTTGAGGACCTGATATGATAAATAAACAAGAGTGAAGAATCTGATTAAACATTGGAAGAACCTTTGGATAAAACTGCAATCTTTTCATAATACACTTCTGTATACTTACGGATCCCATGCAGGACGGCTTCCAGACGGCCTTGGTCCACTAGCCCTTGAGTGCCCTATAATTTTTTTTAATAAAAAATAAAAATATTAAGAATGGCCAAGTCTACAGAAAAAGAAAAAAAAACCTGAAATTGTGCTGATATTATCTTACCTGATCTATGCATGTGGTGCTGAGGCATATTCGGCTTCCCAATTACTGGGACATGGTATCCCTAGGCAACAAATAGAAGGGAGGGGGAAAGAAAAAAAACATCACTAAATTGTACTCATGGAAGCATCCTAGGGCTGGGCGATATGGCAAAAAATTTAAATCTACATTTTTTTTCAGGAACGTTTGACTGATTCTCGATTTTTTACAATTCTTAACTAGACAACTTGAAAATGTAACCACAACATGGTTCAAGTAACTTTTTCTTTATTAACCCTCTAGTTAAAGAAAATTCTATTCCAAGTGCAACACACATGAAGTTGTCAACATGTAAATGCTAAACAAATCACTTGTTAAATATCTTTTCAGAAAAGATTTTGCAGCTTAATATTTATTCCTCGATTAAGAAATTATATATTTATATTTATATCTAAAATATAAAATCGGGGCAAAACATTAAATTCGAATTAATCGATAAAATCAGAAAAATCACCCAGCCCTAAATTATATTAAAAAAAAAATTAAATATCGATACCTTGACTTTGATACCGGTTCCTGAATTATACTTTTTTCGATACCAATTTTAACAAGATTACATTATCTAAAATATATATAATATATATATATATATATATATATTTAGCTTGTTGATGTTTATACAGACTCAAAGACTCATCTCCTGAGCCACTGCACAAAGGAACAAAATGTAACCAACTAAATAAATCAGTGCAAATAGTTTTAATAAAGCTCAAATAGTCTTAAGTTTACACATCGGTTAGGCTACATTTACACTAATGCGTGTTCGTTTTAAAACGCATAGCTCAGACAGAATCATCATTTCTATTAATTTTCCACTGATTTACTGATTCCAGCGCTGTCTGCCTGTGTTCTCTCTTCCATGATCGCTGTTCTGACTCCGAGGTAATAACATATTTCAGCAACATTACATGGCCAAAACACACATTAGACGGCAGTCGGAAGTTATTACAAACACTAGATGGTGGTTTAAAGTGAGTTTTGAGTAAAAGCGGAATATAAATCTTATTTATTGTCTTGTGTAGTATGATGCTACAGTGTGCATGAATGGTCATGTAGCACGTGCTTTCAGTCGTGTAGTATGAACGGACATCTGCATATGATCGGAACTCCACGTAGCTCCCGCACTACTCTCCATTGAAAATAAATGACTTCCGATCTGTCGCTTGTCGGAGATAGTGAAAAGCTAGGTTTAAACGCAGTGGAAACGCCAGTATGACGAGGATCGTTTTCATATTAACACAAAAACGCACCAGTGTAAATGTAGCCTTACATATAATGGGGCTTTTAACCCTTTAGGTATCGAAATATGGTACCGAACGACGGGACATTTTTCGATACTCGATGGTATCGAGGCAATTCGGTCAGTGCCTAAAGTATCGAATTCGATACCCAGCCCTAGCCATATTTAATCTTAACTACTCTTGCTCGTCTAATATAGCTTTATAAGTCTGTGTAATTCGCTTACATTATGAAATATAAAGAATACTATAAAAAGAGTAATACCTTCGGAATAGAAGTTGTTGAGACAGAGGTGTCTGATGAAGGCACAACAGTAGCTGCTGGGACCTCTGGTTCCCTGGGTGGGAACAATGACTCCATAAGACAAATTTGAATCCAGCACCTCATGTTTTACACAACCAGTGGATCCTCTTAAGTACTAGAAATGCTGGAAAATGACTTACTTAGATGAAGGAGGGTCATCCTGCTTAGTAGAGTGCTGAGGAGACTTCACCACAGGGCTATAGTTCGACGCTGCAGGTGCACTGCTGCTGTTTACGGTGGAGCTGCTAGAAGAAGGTGGGGTGCTGGAGGGCTGATGAGTGCTAACAGGAGATAAAGGGGCAGCAGGTGTGCTTTGGGGAGGGGTGCTATCAGCTGCTGAGCTTGGAACATTGGCCATAAGAGGGTCCTGCTGGCGTGAGGTTGCCAGTCTCATAGGTGGCCGCTGGGCAGGAGCCGGTGTTTGGGCTCCTTGTGCAGCTGCTTGATGTGCAGCTACAGCTTTTCGAATCCTCTTGGTATATCCAGTTTCATTTTTAAAATTATTCACTGCCTGGGGTTGGAAAGAAGTTGTATAAGTGGTCTTAATGTTCTACTATTAACTTAGAGGTGAAGACACAGCTGTTTAACAACAACAAAATAAAATTAGGATTGAGATTTCTTACTTGGCGCAAGAATTTGTTCGCGATCAATGCATCAGGAGATGCATCTGATTGTTTGCAGGTTGGGCAAACATGTTCATCAGACTCCAGCAAACACGTTCGAATACCTGCGGCCAAAAGGCTGTAAGCTTTCAAAGGTCAAAAACACTTGACTTTTCTATATTTGTTTGTACAGACACTTACACTCATCACAGTAGCTATTTCCACAGCAGGGGATAACCACAGCATCTGTCATAAGATCTTTGCAGATCAAACAGAGTAGCTCGTCAGGTACTGGATCTTCTTCCTCCGAGGATGAAGATTGATTTTGGGGCAAGAATGGTGGCTTCTCTTTCTTCCCAATGGCATAGGCCTCACTAAACACAGAACGCACAATATCATCAATAGAATTGACATGTTGAGGCCACTGCGGTTTTGTAAAATTGCAAACACGATCCTGCAACACAATCACTTACGGCAAGGCCAAGTATACTCACGCATCAATAGTAGGAATGGCATATAGTCCACTGTTGGTCAGCATGACTCCCTTTCTGTTTGGATCATCAACCTCCACCATGAAACTCCGAGGAATTCCTGTGCTTTTCTTTATCCGTTGGGGAGCTTCAAAACTTCGATCCTGCTAACGCACAGTTGATATTCAAGGTTAAATTTCTTCTCGGACTAAATGAGCATACGAATGGTAAAAACATTTACACAAGCAAACAGTTGTAGCAAGCATCACCAAGTTCAAAATAATTGTCATGTATAAGCAGCTGTGGTAATGAAAACCCAATTACCCCATTTGTTGGGCAGTTTCGGATATAGTGTCCAGTTTTTCCACAACGAAAGCATGTGTAATTTGGGGGAGGTGGACCAACAAGCTTCTTTGCATAACTAATGAATAGAGATTTGTGTTAGAATTGATGGCAAGAGTAATTTAAACTACAACAACTGTCAATGTCTTGAATTGCATACTTACTGGATTGGGTCATAGTCATGGTTGGACTGAGACATCATTGCTTTTATTTTGTCTTCCTCTGATGCATTTGTTTCAGCAAGATTGGCTGTCTGTTTAACAGGCAATAATGTTTTCACAAATAAAACCCAATGTTGGAATGTTCAATTGAGCCCAAAAATTTTACTGAAACCTTGTCCTGTAAGAAGCAGCTTCTTGCCTCCATCAGTGTGAGATCTTTAAAAATACTACAACATTAACAGTACCACCTCAGGCCTTAAAGAAACAAAGGGATAATACACTTTTTATATTAACCTCAGCAAGAGAGCAGAAATATAAAATTCATAATCGAAAGACTAACTGACTCACATGCATGGCTTAATTCCAATTATACACATGCATTGCCCATGGTCCAAGAGATTTTTTTTTTGCCATTTGATAAATTTTATTGCAACGTGTCATTTTTTGGGCATGTGTCAGATATACAGATGATTTCATACTAACAAATGCAATGCATTCATGGCATAAGACATGTACACAGAACCTAAATGTAATAGTCTCCTGCATTCAGGGTATCAACCTGAAAATTTAATTTGCAACTGTACCAAAATTGCACTATTGTGAAGAATTTTGACATCAGAGTAAGAATAAATAAGACAATTAACTATCAATATAAAGTATAATCATACCAAAGTATGATACATAATGCTGCTGGTGTATTTAAAGTCCAGGAAGAAGAAAAATATTTAAAAAAAAAAATGTTTTATTCCACTCCCCCAAAAAAGGAATTAAGGAAGGAATTAAAAACAACTGTGGAAAAACTTCCTGCGTGATCCGCAGGCTTTGATCTTCAGTGTGAGAAAAACTAAGCACAAAAGATTACAACAGGATTCCAGAGTGCTTCATTAAAAAAAAAAAAAAAAATATATATATATATATATAAAAAAAAAAAATTCAACACTTGCAATTAGCATCATGTGGACAAGAGGTTTAAACGGTACTCCACTCCACACTGATAAAAGGCAGTGAGCTCACTCTTTACAGGACGAGGCTTTCACACAAGTATCAACAATTAAATGTATGAGCACACATCAGCAACAATTCTAAATATAAATCTTACATTTAAAAAAAAAAAAAATCTAATTGATATGCAGCATATAAAAAAAATGTAATTATCAATATTACTATTGATAACGAAGATGCAAAACAAACACTTTCACAATATTTATTACAATGACTATTGCATACATAAACATAAGCTGGATGTGACAAACCACAAGATTTTTGATAAAATATTGCTCACTTGTGGCTTTTTTATGGCTTGCCAAATCCAAAACACTGAATTTAGGAACAGTAGAGTGGAGTGTATCAAGTAATTGCAGAGTTTAAAATACCTTTGAAAGCAGGGCCAGTGAAATGGATGAAGAATCATCAATCTGTCATTGGAAAAAAAAACATTAAAACAAAGAGGGGTTTCACCACTATGACAAGGCACAACTCCATCATGCCCAACAGAGAGAAATTGGACAAATAAAAATCTTCAAAATGAACAAACCAATTAGTATATTTACAACTAGGCTAATTCCTATTGGACAAGTACGAAATTAAGTGTTTAAAAATGTAAACTCCAGGCTGTAAATTAGACATTTACATATTTTATCTTAAGTTCAATACCAATTAATTAATATTTCTAAGACTTAATTGTTATAAACTGTGGGGTAAAAATATAGCATCATAGCCATGTTCCACAGGTTGAGCCAATTACTTGTAACCTAAGAAAGATGTCCAAAAACAAACAAGCAACAACAAAAAAAAAAACTATGGAGAGTGAACACACAGGGCCTTAAGAAAGATGTGAGCGAATTAAATACTGATGTTTTATTGTAAAACCTTGCAGTAAATCATATAAAAATAATGCAATTTATTCATGTAGAAAATATAACTATAATACAACAGGCCATATAGGATATGAAATACGCATTTGAAACTGTTCACTGGAATTGTGTAAAACTGTCATACAAAATGTGCCTCATAGTGGGTCACTGCTTTTATAGGTTGTTTGGGTCTCAACATCACACAAGTACATGTACAAGTGCCATCACAAAAATGAATAAATATATAAATAAATAGTAAAGCATTATAGCATAGTATATATTCAGCTTTCACATGAGCGATCCCAGTAGCCGTTTTGCAAACATTTGAAATAAGGCATCAAATATAGAAAACAAGTACAAAAAAGTCACGATTAAAATATGAAAAGGCAGATTGCTGTGGGGCTTTAAAGTACAATGTTCAAAAATAAAAGTATTGGAAAAATAGTTTAGTTTTGTTAGAACAAAAGACAACTGAACACTTTTAGTGTAATACACCATATCAGAATGACAAATATTAGCTGAAACTACAAACATGCCCAAGAATCACTGAGATAGACTTTTTACCAATTATCATTAAAATACAAAATCTCACTATAGACCAAAATAAGACAAATGTATTGTATACATCTACACAATAGTGTTGACAGTTGGTTAGGAATTTCACCCAAAGCTGTCCAAGCTCTTTCATTTGCCTACGGCTTTTGTAAAGTAACAATAAGCTACAACAAGCAATGTAAGAGTACAACTGTCAAGTATAACTATAATAAATTTGTTCAAATAGTAACATTACTTAAAATTCTGAATTATTCTCTTCAAATATTATAGTTAGGAAACTGTATATTTGTAATCAACACCTACATGGGTCAAGACACAATAATTAGCACTTTTAAAAGGAATAAATATATATATATATATATATATATATATAAAATCAAGATACTTAAATTAGAATGTGAATTAACAGAGAACTCGATTTTAAGTACTGTTTTAACGAGAGCAGGGAATTGAAATTAAGTCATATTACTGAAAATAATTTATTTTCCAAATTGACAATTAAATCATTAAAACCGCATGAGCCAAGTTTCATTTGATTATCTTTTAAATGCCAATAGCCAGTTACCTAAACACACAGTGAGCCAAGTTAAGAACAAATGGACATGATATTTTATATATATATATATATATATATATATATATATATATATATATATATATATATATATATATATATATATAGCACAAATCGTGTGTTCAGTTGGTTCAAGGCAAGGCTCATTATGTTTTAGATAATACACATTTAAAAAAAAAAAAAAATCAATCTCTCCCTCATACACACACATTCACACAACTAAATTAAACTTGTTTCTTATAATAGCAATTGAGTAAACATGAGTAGTCAGACACTGAAGCTGTATGATACAAGGTGAAATTAATAAATGACACAATGTATTTTTTTATTTAAAAACAAAAAACAGACAGCTTTTTACAGATGTGTCACTTTAAGGACAAACAAACTGAACATTGGCCATGTTCAAAAATTATATAGATCAATATGATCTTACACTACACTATACAACAGAATTCATAATTGTAGAGAACTTATTCAATGTGAAACAGTGTATTAGCATGCACACTGACTTCTGTACACACTGGAAATTGTGTAAAAACATGAAAATCAATGCAACAGCTTTAGCGAATCACACAATATAAACATTCAGCTCGACAAACTTTGTTATCTTCAAACAGGTTTCAAAGACAACATTGAGGAGCATGAGGAAAGTTCCCTAAATGATTTCAAGACAAAGCAACTGCTGAGTTTGAAAATGTGTGTAATGAGACAAGGAAATGAGGTGTTTTTACATACTGCTTTTGAAGATCCACTTGGTTCAGATCGATCGCTGCAAAACAAAACAATAAAAGAGGTTAACTTCCAATTTAGATTTACATTTAGCAGACGCTTTTATCCAAAGCGACTTACATTGCATTCAAGTTACAGTTTTACATTTTATCAGCTCTTGCTTTCCCTGGGAATCGAACCCATGATCTTGGCGTTGCTAGCACCATGCTCTACCATTTGAGCTACAGGAAAGCTGTAAATTATATTCCCCCCAATCACAGACTGATAACTTAAATTCACTGCAATTTAACATTCAAACTGAGGTACATTACAATCTTAAGTTGGTAAATACTCAATGTACAAATTTATTTTATTTTTTATCTACTAAAAGATCACAATTAAGCTACAGTTAACCTTTTTATAGCAAGACATTTAACAAATAGTTCAAATAAATCTTAATTTGTCAGTTGAAAAATCTCCATTGAAATTTCTAGTGAACTCATAATTCATAGGGTAAAATCTGTAATATTAAAAACGACTCTTTTCTATTCAACGAATATAAACAGGTTGTGACAACTCAAAATGTCACTGTTTCTCACACCTTGTGCCCAATCACAGCACATTAAACTCAAACAAAGCAGCACAAATAATATGTGAGCTTCAGTTGAAGGGAACCTTCTTTGCGAAAAACGCAAAGTAAAAACGTCTTACAATTTTGAATTAATATCAAAGGACCAATTTTAGTTGTAGGGTTGTTTTATCAGACCTAAAGTCTCAGCTTTGAGAACATACTTCAAACTGAACTAAATATAAACACAGAGCAGATGTTAACAGTAAGCTGAAATATCAATGTACTTACATGACATATGTTTTGCTTGTCGACTTCAGCCCTCCAATAGGGATTCGTCTGATGATGACAGACGAGTTTTTAGGGATGAGGGCTCCATCATCAGTGTATTCTGCAAACACAGGCAAGAATGACAAGAACATTAATCAACGTGGCACATTTTCCATTCATTTGTCTATATACAAGGGTAGGAAACGCAAGCACAAGTACATGCACAATGGAGGCTTCACTACACAAGTGAAGTTTAGTCAACGTTTTCATTGAATTGATATTCACAACAGCCATAATTGACTTTTAATTGTTTGAATACAATGACAATGCTGGTGGCTGTCAGGATTTGGCCTAGCTACATTAAGTCAGTTAGCAAACATTAGCTTCGAGCTAGCACTGATAAAAACCTTTCCCCAAACAAATATACGTACTCTTTCAAGCCTCGTAACCATTCTAGTTTCAATTAACTCCCAGCGAGCTAAAAACGGTGCATAAACAACGTTCACGTCCAGCTTACCTTCTTTAGTCTGAGCGTTGGTGATTTGCAGGTCACAATCCGCGGCCTTCAGCTTTTCTCGCCCCATGATCTGGCGTTTCAAATCACTGAGCGTGATATGAAGGCCATCAAAGGTGACCGTGTCGTAGTTCAGTTTAGAAGAAAACTTGTAATGGACACAAGACATGTTTAAACAATCCTCGTGGTCAGACACCACCACACACAACCAAACTCAACTACAATTCGCACGACCGCCAGGGCTCTCCCAGCGATCACCCTTTACTCAATGTCAGTTTATCAGCTTAACAGTTTAAGAATAATAGCCATGTTTGTTCATCTCAACACTCTTTTAAATTAAGAGTCACCACAAGGAGGGTCGTGTGGATTCTGCCTCACGTGAATAACTGCGAATGGAAAATATCAAGTGTGCAAGAGACCGTGATCAAGTGTAACACGCAATCTTAAAGACGCAAGTGACTTTCAGTCCGGCAGAAGCCAGAAATACTCCTGCTGTTTCTCAATGTCCCAGGACCATATGGCGGTTAGCCGCGAGCTGTCCAACTCTGGTAAGGAAATACACAGTTCAAACAGTGTCCGTATGGGTGAACGTGTAGAGTCCGGTCAAATACGTCTCCCCAATGTCCACTTCAAAGTCCCTCAGAAATGTTTGTTCGGTGTAGTCCAAATCTCAGCAAAACACAAACCGACGTAGTTTGAAGCAAGGCCTGAAACAATGTGGCTAGCAGCTAACGTTAGTAAGTGTGATCAACCTAAAATGGCGTCCATCACACACAGCTACAAAAACAAAAGACTACAGCAAAACCATTAGAAAACGCTAAAACAAAAAGAGCAAGCAAAACGGTTCTCCTTTTATCAAAATACTGCCGTGGTAATCCAGTCTCCCCGTCCTCAACTCCGATGGCCACACAGATGTTTAAAGCACACTTTGATCGTACTGACTACGTTGGGTTGCGAAAACAACCTAACGACTGCACGCGCACTCAAGGGGTTTCCGCAGACAGCGCAGGGGCAAAGAATAAAGACGTTAATAGGAGGGGCCACGAGTGCGCATGCGCACTTGCTACCAATTGCGGGAAGTCAACATGGAGGATAATAAAACAATATAAGAATATAATACAAAACAACAAATATAAACTTTACACATAGATTGTATGTTTTAAATGCACTGATCGTTTTCAGGTTGCTTGGTTTCATAAAAAAGCCATATTTTTTTTTGTGCATTTACATTATATGGAATTTTGATAAACGTATTAAAAGATAAAAAGGCCTAACATTAAAAATAAACATGTATATACATATGATAACATTGCTTTTTACGCATCTGTACTTCAGTCATCAAAAAATAAAATAAAATAGGTAAAATAAAATAAGATCAGCCCACACTTTTTGATAAAATTACCATTTCAAACCAAATGTACAGCCGTCTTACAAAATTACTTACTTCTTACAAAACTAACACTAGGTTTTCTAATCTTTTTGTATTCTATCTGTTTCTTTTTATTTATTATACAATTAACAAAAACAAAAAAGGCTTCTAACACTAGCTTGCTCTATTCTTTTTCTATTCTATCTGTTTTCTTTTTATTTATTATATAAATCATTCGCTGGATCTGTCCGCTGCTTTTGATACGGTCAACCACCAGATCCTCCTGTCTACCCTATTGAAAAAGGGCATCTCAGGAACCGCACTCCAGTGGTTTGAGTCTTACCTCTCAGATAGGTCCTTCAAGGTATCTTGGAGAGGTGAGGTATCCAAGTCGCAACATCTAGCTACTGGGGTGTCTCGGGGCTCAGTTCTTGGCCCACTTCTCTTCTCTGTCTACATGGCATCATTAGGTTCTGTCATTCAGAAACATGGCTTTTCATATCACTGCTATGCTGATGACACTCAACTCTACCTCTCATTCCATCCTGATGATCCGACGATAGCTACTCGCATCTCAGCATGTCTAACAGACATTTCTTGCTGGATGAAGGACCATCACCTTCAACTCAACCTAGCTAAAACAGAACTACTTGTTGTTTCAGCAAACCCATCACTTCATCACAATTTCACCTTCCCATAACTTCTTCAAAAACTGCCAGAAACCTTGGAGTTGTGATTGATGATTAGCTGAATTTCTCAGACCACATTGCTAAAACTGCCCGGTCTGGCAGATTTGCTTTATACAATATTAGGAAGATCAGGCCCTTTCTTTCGGAACATGCAACACAACTCCTTGTTCAAGCTCTTGTTCTGTCCAGACTTGACTATTGCATTGCTCTCTTGGCAGGTCTTCCAGCCAATTCCATCAAACCTCTACAATTAATCCAAAATGCCGCTGCAAGGTTAATCTTTAATGAGCCAAAAAGAACGCATGTCACACCTCTGTTCATCAATTTGCACTGGCTACCAATAGCTGCTCGCATAAAATTCAAGGCATTAATGTTTGCCTACAAAACCACCTCTGGCTCTGCACCTCTTTATCTAAATTCAGTACTTCAGACCTATGTGCCCTCTAGAAGTTTGCATTCTGCAAGTGAACGACGCATTATTGTGCCATCCCAAAGAGGCACAAAATCACTTTCACAGACTTTTTCATTAACTGTTCCCACCTGGTGGAATGACCTGCCCAACTCAATCCGAGCAGCTGAATCCTTAGCCATCTTCAAGAAACGGCTAAAAACACATCTCTTCCATCTTTATTTGACCCTCTAACTCTAGCACTCTCTATTCTAATTATATTTTATCTATCGGTCTTCTTTTTATTTAAAAAAACACACACACTTGACTATCAACTGCATATTTATTCTGTAACTGCTAGCTTTTCTTGAAAAACTAACACTAGCTGTCTTTTTTCTATTCTATCTACTTGTTTCTTAAAAAAAAAAAAAAAAAAAAAAAAAAAAAATATATATATATATATATATATATATTAAAAATAAAAAATACCTTGCTACGTGTACTGCGTTAGGCTAACCAAGACTTGTCATAGCACTTGCATGTTGTTGCTCTTTTGTTGGTTTTGATTGCTTCTATTGCCCTCATTTGTAAGTCGCTTTGGACAAAAGTGTCTGCTAAATAACTAAAATAAAATAAATAAATAAATAATATAATAAAAAAAACAACAACAAAAAAAAACCTTGCTGTGTGTACTGCGTTAAGCCGAGACTTGGTATAGCACTTGCATAGCTATCATTGCTCTTTTGTTGATTTTGATTGCTTTCATTGTCCTTTGTCAAGTCGCTTTGGATAAAAGCGTCTGATAAATAACTAAATGTAAATGTAATTATTTCATGAATTAATTTGAAATAAATTCCTTTAATTATATTGTATTTTTTATCCTTTAATTATATATTAGTCTATATTTCTACGATAATAGCCAAACCTTCTCCAGTTTACATTAGCCTACTTCTACCTTCACTTCGCTGTTTTAAGGTCTTATGATTTATGACCACCAGATGGGGGTCTATATTTACAAATTCTCCTTTTACTTGTACTAGAGAGGTTTTTTTTTTTACTGCTTGTAGTATTATACTAGCAGATGCAGATAGACTGCTGACGTGTCTGTCATCTTAATATATTCAAAACCAACTGAAACCAACAAATGAAAACTGTTTCTATTATAACGCTTATGGTTTTATTATAGTTCTTTGTCAATCATAGGCTACACTGTTAGCAAAATACCTAGGAATAGGCTTCATTTTTTAGGCCATTTACAGACGAAGAGAATTCATCTTAATTTTTTACTTTATCAAAATTCAAAACTGTTGCACTTAGAGAAACAATGAGTCCCTAACTCTAATATTGTTTTGAGAACATTACAGTAATTTTAGCTCAACAATCTCTGTTCATATGTGGGACTGAATCACTGTCGCGATAAGAAAGCTAAGTCAACCAACGCCAGCAAATGTTTATTTTCAGAAAGCATCTGTGCACTATTTATTCTTCTGCATGGCTCTGCAGTATGGAGATTTACTCAGGCTTAGGCTTATTGTGTTCTTGAGGCATAAGTAAAATATAGAACATAAATGAGAATAGTTTTATTCCCTCTTGTGTGCTGTGATCTGATAAATTACAAATGTGTTCGACTGATACACTAAAGAACCCTTGGGTAAATCAGTCCGAATTAGAGCTACTTATGCAACTAGTGTTTATGTGTGCAAATCCATTTATGCATTTGGAGAACACATTTAAAGGTGTAGTACCATTATTGGTGAGTTTCTGTTGGACGCTCCCAATTAAGTGTACTAATGCATCCATTACTGGCTACAAGTGCATGAGCACAATAATTTGCTAAACTATCGCAGCCAAACAGCTCTGGCCACATTTGAATGACTTCAACATTTATCCCAATACTTTCATTATAACTTCACCTTCACTCTTAAAAATAAAGGTGCTTCACGATACCATAGAATAACCTTTTTGTCTAAATGGTTCCATAAAGAACCTTTAACATCTGAAGAACCTTTCTGTTTCACAAAAGGTTGTTTGTGGTGAAAGAAGGTTCTTCAGATTATAAAAAGGTAAGAAAGAGATGTTCTTTAAAGAACCTTTGACCGAATGGTTCTTTGTGGAACCAAAAATGGTTCTTCTATGGCATTGCTTGAAGAACCTTTTGAAGTACCTTTATTTTTAAGAGTGTTGGTGTTATTCATTTCTTTTGGTAAAGGCTGAATAAAACCAGTCATATTTTCTCTCTACCTCCCTCTTTCTCCAAAGGTCGATATTATCTGCTTGGGGCAGTCTTGACCTATGGTATAACTCATGAATATATGATCTACCTGAACCAAAAAATAAATAAAAAATACTCCACCCACTCTTTGGGTTCAGTCAGGCTGCTCACTCATACTTACACAGATAAAGTCATGAGATGTCTGCAGTGATGCGCTCTCTTCTGTTACCCCTGAGCATAGGAACATTTGGCTCTCTGCTATCACATCAAACTCTAATTTTCTCAGAAGGAAGGAGTGACTGGTGGTCACCTACTTGTCTGCCATTTATTATCTGCTCCCCAGCAGCCCCGAGCAGTCTTTCAATCCTCCAGTTTCACCTCAGACTTCTTTGCCCAGCCAATCACTGTAAATCCAGTTCATTTAGCTCAAACACTGGCCTTCAGGGGACACGTGGATGTGCTGTGAGCTTTATCACATACATGAATTTGATTGTTAGGTTTTTGACTTTGGAAGCCCTGGGAGGGGAAATTTAAATCATTCCACTTCAAAGAATGACATGGCTTTTTTTTTCTTTTTTTTTGACATTTCATTTACCCACATTGGGGTGAGTGGAGTTCCCTGTAGAAAAGAACGTTTTACTGTAATATATCAGTTGTTTCTGTGTATAGGCAGCAATGAGATTAAATGGAAAGCCGTTTTGAGAAAAAGACCCCAATAAAACTAAAGTTAGCAATCAAAAGTAACATTTCTCATCAGATTCTTCCAAAATCAAATTATCTGTGCTGTTATCCACAATAATTTAATGGTTCTTTACTTTTACTTTATTCCAATAATTGGTATTTGTTTTTAGCTTTATTTTTATTTATTTAATTTTAGGATAAATATTTTTATTTATTTAATTTGAGGATAAATATCTGAGACAATGTTGATACACCACACTTCAAAAGTTTGGGGTCAGTAAGATTTTTTTTTTTTTTTAAGAAATTAATATTTTTATTCAGCAAGGAGGCATTAAATTGGTCAAAAGTGTCAGCTAAGACATTTATTTCATGAATAAAATACATTTATAATGTGTAAAAATATTTGTTTTCAAAGAAATGCTGTTCTGTTTAACTTTCTATTCGTCAAAGAATATCTTAAAAAATTCAAGGTTTCCAAAAAAAAAAAAAAATCCAGCACTGATAATAATAATTAATGTTTCTTGTGATTTCTGAAGGATCATGTGACACTGAAGACTGTAGTAATGATGCTGAAAATTCAGTTTTACCATCACAAATTACATTTTTAGAATATAGTAAAATAGAAACAGATATTTTAAATAGTATTAATATCTGACAGTATTACTATTTTCACTGTATTTTTGTTCAAATACAACCTTGAGACATTTCAAAAACATAAAAAAATCCTATATGATAATTTAATAAAATAAAATGAATATTTTTGCCATTGTGTCAACCTATGTTGGTTTACTGCTTGTTATGTAACACTTCAGCTAATCCACATCATCACACATTTGCAAGATTTCCTTAAAGTTGAGTGTTTTCATTTGAAGACAGCAGCAGGGTTTGATGAGGTGAAGGGTCCCGAACGCATCCCCCAGAGGCTCTTGTGAAGGGCATCCATGTGGCATAACGTTCCAAGAAGAACCTCATCATGCCAATTAATTTGTTTAAGCAGGTGTTTTTACAAAAAGGGAAGACAAAAAGGGGGTAGACTTGTTATGTCTTATATAACACACTGGCAGATGACTGTAATTATCGTTATATGTATATAAATACCTTTGCAGTTTTAGTAGGACTCTTTTTGTATTACCGTTTCATTTCCTATTCAGACTTCAGAGACATTAAGTATTGCTTAGAGGAGATGACCGAACACATCTGTCTAGGAGGGAGAGAGAGCAAAAGCATGCAGGTGTTTCCAGAGATAAATCCAAAAGATCCTCCCCGCTGCGCGTCAGGCAGCCACAACCTCGGCAGTCATGAGAGGTAATTAAAATCAGCGCTATCATTGCATGTTTGGAGAGGTGCACTTTGGGGAGGAAGGATGCTCTGGCACTTCAGCGGAGGAGGGAACAGAGCAAAATCATCAGCCATTGTGTACAGAGGCTGCCTCCCACTCAGCTGCCTCACAAAGCTCTGATTTACTCCCATGTCGATGAGAGTACCAATGCAAATGCAAACACAAATGCATGGAAATGATCGCACACGATGTGGACATCTCCGATGCGATGCGGGGCAAGCGCAGTGTCCCTGTTGCACATTTTATATTTACATGTTCCGATACGGACGCACAAAAAGGGAGAGGAGAGACGAGGAGAGTTTGTGCTCAAGGAGAGAGTTTTTGGGTCACTGGCTCTCTCTTGGTTCCCCACTTGGTAGTGACAGCTGGCAGCTGGGAGGCAGCTTTGCCCCTTGGTGAACACCTGGGTGAAATCCCCCCCGGCCCATCATAGAATCCCAGAAGCTCCTTCTCACCTCCTGAGGGAGGACAATTTTCTCTCCTCTGCTTTTGCCTGTGGGTTTTTATCTTATGTGGAGATTTCAACTCGCTCGTATTTTAAAACAAAATGATTCCCAACATGAAGATTTGGGAGTAGAAGCAAAGCTTAGCATTATACAGAAAGTAAAGAATAAAAAAAAGTCTATTGAGATGCACAGATAAATTCCTGCAATAAGCCGATAATAATTTTCATGTAAATGATAAAAAAAATCTATACTATTTTTCTAAATAAATGAAAAATAAACACTAAAAAATAACAATTGCTACAAGTGAATTTAGGCACCACATTACAATGTTCATTCTAAAAAATGGATATTCATTTTTAGATTTGGTAAAAATTACATTTAACAGTTTAATTAAATTATGAGTGTTTAAAAAAAAATACCTTCAAGAGAATGTTACATGACAGCAATAAATGTCAAAATAGGAAAAACTGGCATTATTAATTAAACTTCAAATACAGACCGATATCGATTTTTCTCTAATTCCTCTAATTTCTCTCTAATATATAATCACCAAAATACAATTGAGCAGCAAATCAGCATATTAGACATCCGAAGGATTACGTAACACTGAAGACTGGAGTAATGGCAGCTGAGAATACAGCTTTGCCATCACAGGAATAAATTCCATTACAAATATATTAAAATAGGAAACAGTAACTTTAAATTGTAATAATATCTCACAATATTACTGTTGTTACTATACTTTTTTTTTATTAAACAGATGCAACCTTGGAAAAACATTTCAAAAACATCCAAAATTTCTTACTAACCCCATACCTTCGAATTGGTGTCCTTGAAACACAATAATTTAACAAAATAAATGAATTAATTAACATTTGTGTCATTTTTACATGGTTTACCACTTGTTACGCAACACTTTAGTTTATATTAACATATTATTTATATTGTTATTACTCTCCTTAACTGAGAAGATGTATTTTATGTATTTAATAGAAACACAGACACTGGTGTGATCATTTTAGCATCAGACAGGAAGAAATAAATAGCCGAATCAATAGCTGGTTCCTGAAAACTTAAGCATTTTATCATGCAGACTCATAGTCTGAAGGGTGGGGGTGCGGGATAACTCCCAGACATGATGTGCATTCCTCCACTTTATCACACCTTGATAAATATATCTGTGACAAACTTGACAAGAGGAGCCATGAGGGGTCTCATATATATTCATACACACCCCAGTGAGAGTGGAGATACCTTCAAGCCCTTCATAGCTGAGTAGGATGAAATATAGCTCTGATTCATTGCGGTGTGCTATGTGTGTTGGCAGCTGACATTAACCCATACAGTGAATCATATGTGTCAGTGTCACATTCCTTGGGGGCTTCAGAAGCCCGTGAGAGAGGAGCAGGACTATGTGGATGGGAGTGATGGAGGGGTCTGGCCCGCTGTGCCCTGCTCATGGTCAGAATATGCACTGAGAAAACAGAAAACGGCAGCATTTTCAACAAGTGATCGGGCAATACTTTGCACTTGTCCACATACAGTACCTTTTCCCCTTTAAAGGTAAGCTAGTCCCTGGTAAACACTGTTGAGTAAGGGTAATCCGGTGCTTACTGGAGAAAATCTGCTGTTGGCGTTATGAAAGTTAATAATTTTTTTGGCCCATGTTCATTGGCATATTTGGAGCCCAGATCTTGTCATCTTGCTCTTGAGATTTCGCTAACAGCCTTGGATAAGATGGCCGTCTCATAAGACAGATGAATTTTATCTAGAATAACAAATTACTGTGTCTAACTCACCATGATACAGGCTGTTAAAGACTTGATTTAGTTTGTGTCGCAAACATATGATGCCTTAGTCTTGGTCTGTTTATCTTCATTAGTACTTACAGGTGCATCTCAATAAATTAGAATGTCGTGAAAAAGTTCATTTATTTCAGTAATTCAACTCAAATTGAGAAACTCGTGTATTAAATAAATTCAATGCACACAGACTGAAATAGTTCAAGTCTTTGGTTCTTTTAATTGTGATGATTTAGGCTCACATTTAACAAAAACCCACCAATTCACTCAACAAATTAGAATAGGTTTCCTGAGCCTTCAAAATGGTCTCTCAGTTTGGTTCACTAGGCTACACAATCATGGGGAAAACTGCTGATCTGACAGTTGTCCAGAAGACAATCATTGACACCCTTCACAAGGAGGGTAAACCACAAACATTCATTGCCAAAGAAGCTGGCTGTTCACAGAGTGCTGTATCCAAGCATGTTAACAGAAAGTTGAGTGTAAGGAAAAAGTGTGGAAGAAAAAGATGCACAACCAACCGAGAGAACCGCAGCCTTATGAGGATTGTCAAGCAAAATCGATTCAAGAATTTGGGTGAACTTCACAAGGAATGGACTGAGGCTGGGGTCAAGGCATCAAGAACCACTACACAGACGTGTCAAGGAATTTGGCTACAGTTGTCGTATTCCTCTTGTTAAGCCACTCCTGAACCACAGACAACGTCAGAGGCATCTTACCTGGGCTAAGGAGAAGAAGAACTGGATTGTTGCCCAGTGGTCCAAAGTCCTCTTTTCAGATGAGAGCAAGTTTTGTATTTCATTTGGAAACCAAGGTCCTAGAGTCTGGAGGAAGGGTGGAGAAGCTCATAGCCCAAGTTGCATGAAGTCCAGTGTTAAGTTTCCACAGTCTGTGATGATTTGGGGTGCAATGTCATCTGCTGGTGTTGGTCCATTGTGTTTTTTGAAAACCAACGTCACTGCACCCGTTTACCAAGAAATTTTGGAGCACTTCATGCTTCCTTCTGCTGACCAGCTTTTTAAAGATGCTGATTTCATTTTCCAGCAGGATTTGGCACCTGCCCACACTGCCAAAAGCACCAAAAGTTGGTTAAATGACCATGGTGTTGGTGTGCTTGACTGGCCAGCAAACTCGCCTGACCTGAACCCCATAGAGAATCTATGGGGTATTGTCAAGAGGAAAATGAGAAACAAGAGACCAAAAAATGCAGATGACCTGAAGGCCACTGTCAAAGAAACCTGGGCTTCCATACCACCTCAGCAGTGCCACAAACTGATCACCTCCATGCCACGCCGAATTGAGGCAGCAATTAAAGCAAAAGGAGCCCCTACCAAGTATTGAGTACATATACAGTAAATGAACATACTTTCCAGAAGGCCAACAATTCAGTACTATTTTTTTTTTATTAATCTTATGAAGTATTCTAATTTGTTGAAATAGTGAATTGGTGGGTTTTTGTTAAATGTGAGCCTAAATCATCACAATTAAAAGAACCAAAGACTTAAACTACTTCAGTCTGTGTGCAATGAATTTATTTAATACACGAGTTTCACAATTTGAGTTGAATTACTGAAATAAATGAACTTTTCCACGACATTCTAATTTATTGAGATGCACCTGTAAGTCCAAAAACCTATCTGTTCTATGACCTGTTCCTTGTGGCTGTTTTGACTGAAAACGAATCGATAATTAACCAGTTCACACAGAACGCATCCCACTGAGCTGTTTTAATTGTTCTCTATGTAAACACATGCTCTTTTATCGCATCTTTCACAGCATCTCACCACTCAAGGTAAAATAAGTTCAACTTAAAAAAATGCATCTTAAACCTTGGGTGTGTTTCTCTTTTTTGTTCTGCAGCACTGCATCTTGCGACCTTTTGATTGCCTGATGGGACACACTTAAGGAGTTTGCACTAGATAGGTTTGGTTTGATTAAAATGAACTGTGGTGCGACTGCACTATTTGTGTGGTTTATTTGAATAAGTGTGAATGCTGCCTTCTGAACCTTAGTGCGCAACAAACAAGTGTACCGAGACTCTTTTCCGGGGGTCTCTGTCCACTTCCAAACAAGCTTTAGTGAGGTTTGACTGATATATGAATGCAACACGGACCAAAGATATCAGAACAAACCAAAAACAGGTTGTGATGTCACAAAGATGTGACCCTAAAAAAGACAAAATGCTTACCTGCATACCTGGTTCTTATCATCATAAGAGCTATTGTTGCCCATTACAGTCGATACAGGCATTGGTACTGCCGTCTACCTACAGCAGATCTACACATACAATATCCTTTGCATATATCCTTATGCCTTTTGTTTTATATCTTTATGGTTTGGTGTTAAAAATGACAACAACAAGTGAACCATTTATTGTGGTAGTATTTTTTACCAAAAGAAGCAAGACAATCAAACTACAAGTGTAAGCACACCCTTATTGAGATGTAAAAATGCAATAAAGTTTTACATATTTTGATTTTTAATACTTTGCAATTTAAAATAAACTTTTAAGTTAAGTTATGTTAAGTAGTCCCTATGCAACAGCCACAATTTGGTAATTGATGCTTCTAATTAAGTGATAAAAAGGTCTCAAGTGGCCAAGACTAGAAGTGTGGGTACTGGCACAGGTATCTTTCTCAAGAGTGACGTGTTTTGAAGACACCATGTCAATTTAAAAGTTTCGAGACCCTGTGTTCTTTCCATCCTGCTGCGCAGCATCTTTCATTTTTATTTACACGTTCTGTGTGAAATAATTGCCATCAAATTGTTTTCTCAGTTTGTTTTTAGTCTTTAGGGATCCAAGTCTTCTGGGTAACCTCCCTGTGGTTTTGAGGATTTTTGTATTGAAACCTATTAGTTGTTTGCTATGGCTCTGATTTTCTCTGACGCTAGTTGAATATTCAGTTTGGAAGTGAGCAGTTTGACAGCATTTCACTCGGTTCAAGGAACTTAAAAAGGGCCTGAAAAGATGCTAATTGGGATATCAAAGTGAATGGGATGTCCCCTGGCGTTTGGGAAAGAGCCAGCCAGATGTTAGGCTAGTATTTTTTTTCAGTGAGCGAGACCTTCACTTGTTTATGCAGCCCAATAAACCTTGTTAAATGGGATCACTGATTGCAGTGGGGAGTAGAATGAGAAAGTGTGTGTGTCTTTTCGAGGCTGGAAGAGTCAGACACCCACAATGTATGCATCCGTGTCCTCCTCACACATCTATGCAGTTGTTCTCAACTTAGCAATCCACTCACACACTCTGTTTAACCTCGGAGGTATATAAGCCTTGTGCACGCAGCGGGGTAACAGGCCCAGGTGTCTCTCTCATCTGTCATGGTGTGGTGACAGCTTGCTTGAGACTACTGGGTGGAGACAGATGCAAACCCCACCTTGTTTTCCCTCATCCAGATGCTCTGTCAACCTCTCTAATTCTCATTGACTTGGAAATACTATGAAGTTTTGGGGTCATGCAGTTTATGTACCTGAGTGATCTGCATATCTAATTAGAATTTTAGATGACATCTGTATAATTAATTATTCGGTGTAGCTGTTTCAAAGGTTTCAGTCAACTTACACCTAACAGATATGATAGGAGTAACATTTAAAGGCAACAAGTGAGCAGTAAATAATTTGTAAAAATGAAAATATGTTTTCAGTAACAAATGTAAGAGAACTTAAAGCAAAACTTCATAGGTTTTTTAAAAGTAAAAATAAAGTGTATATATATATATATATTTATATATATGTACATTTTCATTTTACTTCTAATTTTAGTTTTAAAACACTTAGTTGAACTTTAGCATAATTACATATTGTAAAATGTTGCATTTTAAGTCTAGACTATGGTCTAGAATCTATATCTATAACATCTATATGGTATATACACACAGGCCAGTCTTAAAGCTAGGGTGACCACACCTTCCTCTTTTTTATTTCTAAATTGCCTAAAATGTCTGGGTTTTGACTTTGATTAGCTATTGTTTTCATGCTTGCTGAAGGTAATGTCTGAAAAGTAGTTTGCTCAGTAGTGTGCAGGCATTGTACATAATTGACCAATTGTGGTGGGATCTACAGAGAATGGTCAACGCAATAATACATGTACATTTAATGTATAAGGACTGTAGAGAACACGTCAGTTGGAAAACAAGGTCAAAACCCAGACATTTTAAGCAATTTGGAAATTCCTCATATGACTTCTATGGGGAAAGGAGGCTGTACAGTCACCCTATTAAAATACAACACTTAGTTTTATAAATATCTAATTTTATACAGTATGCACCAAGGGACCTTTAGTCTGAAAAAGGTTGAAGACCCTGATGTACACTGATGGACTTTGGTGAAAGATAAGTAGATTCAAAAAGGAAAGTAAAATGGCCTTTTTGAAAGTAAAACTCGGGTCTTTGCCCTTTCACATGGGAGTGCTTTTAGTGCTTTATACCTGCCACACAAAATACAGCAGATGAACTACACTAACAAAATTAGTTCAGTTTGTTCCTACGTCACTCCCATCTTTTTTATTCTGCCTTTAACCATGAACACATGCTTAAGGAGGTCTTTACGCTCAATCACTTTTATCTCTAGCAGGGACCATTACGAGGAAGAACAATTTCACCCTGATTAAACACTTACACCCTAAATTAACTGCTGCTAACCATCGAGCACTTGTGCTAGGAACCATAGAGAGTGAAAGCTTTCATAGAAAACTGTACTGAGAGAAACATCTATCTAGATGTTTCTGAATGTTCCCAAACTTGAAATCAAAAAGACTGCTGTCCTACACAATCACTTCAAACGTTTTACATTTCTAATGAGACAATTAAGAAATTGAGATCTGATCGTACAATTAGCATGCCCACAAAAGAGTGTAAATAATTAGATCTAAACGTTATAGTGTGCACTAGTGAGAAAGAATGGAATTAGGCCCTAACTAATTGGGCAAATTAGTCATTCACAAGGAGAATCATGCATTTCAAATTGACCACCCAGTGAGAGCTTCTGTAATTTGATGTTTTGTTCCTACGTCACCATTTATAAATATGTATACGCTTTTCTCAATGCTTCGCCTAGCTCTCAGCAATTAGCTTTGTTTTCCTTGAATGCCACGTGATTGTGTGTCCTACATGTGTGTCTTTGTTCTTTGCCGAGTGTTTGCGAAAGCACACACTTCGCCATTAGGCTTCAAACACGAGTGAGTTCTTGTCTCTTTGCGTGATAAATTTGACGACGCAATTGTTGGCAACATGTGGGTGATTAATCTGAGTGCCGCATCTCGTCTGTTATTTTTTTATTATCCCTGTAAGTGTGCTGTCAGTGCACGCGCTACATTGCTCCTACGTCTATACGGTAAGCGGCTCTCGAGCCAGTGGCTCAGTCATTATCTGTTTACACCAATTGACTCTGCCATTTCCTCAGCCCCTTATCTCTCTCCGTAGCAATTCAAGCCGAGTGTGAATAAAATTATTCTGGTAGTTATGAATAGCTTCTCTGAATGTTGCCTTCGTACTAGAGGAAGCCTATTTAAATGAAGTCGTGTTCAGCTGTTCCCCGCATTGCTGTCGCTGAAGAAAATGAATAAATAAATAAAAGTCTAGAAATGAGAAAATAAAACGTGGAACTGAAGTGTTACTCAACAAAAAGGAGACGAGAGAGAAGGATGTTCGGCACACCCACCGAACGTGAAAATCGGGTGAAATGAAGAGTCACGGTAAAGTCAACAAAGAGTCAAAGCTTTAGCCAACGGCCATGATGAGATCAATCTGAAATAATGGGTTTCCACCACAAAAAAATCATTCCTAAGCCGTTTCCCCATTTTCTGTTAAGACAGCATCACACAGGGCGGCTTTTATTCATAGATTGACTGCTGTCACAATGAGGGAGTTCATTGGCCTCCGTCTGTGTGGCCTGGCCTGTCTTACAGGAGGAAGTTAAAGATGTGATTGAGAAGGTCACGCTAAATCTGATCCTCCCGCTCCTGTCTGGGCCTGTGTGAAATAGTCTGGGAGGATTTGAGTCTGGGCCGGGGCTCAATCCCTGCACGTTAATATATTTGGGCAGGGTGGAGAGATAAGGTGTGTTTTATCGCTAGAAGAGGTTATTTTAAAAATGTTGACACAGCGGCTCAGATTAGAATCTTGCTGGATGAGGCCTGCATTGTCTCTGGTCTCCGATAAAAGGTGCTCTAAATTGTTGTATAATAAAGACTTCAAAAATAGCTGAATTATGGGCAGACACCCTAAATGTTATGATTGCTTAAGTGGGACGTGTTGGAATTTCTGTGGGAGATGTGTTTAGTGTGCATGGGTGTGAAACAAATTAAATGGTATATGCATAGTGGCCCCAAATAGTATGCGGACACTTACTGTCAGACTTGTTTAATTTCATTAGATACATCGTGTCAACCAAATAGCATTGGCAAACACTCAAGTTATCATTATCATAGTTAGTTTGAAGTTATCATAGTTCATCATATAAACATGTTCCACAAAGTTTGACAACCAGAAAGTGAGTTTTTTTTAACAATCTATCTATTGCTTAATATTTTGAAATAGCAAATTGAAATGTGTTTGTGTTAAATGATCACTGATTTACTGATTACTGATTAACATTTAGGACAGAATGAAACATAATTATAATTTCAATTATAATATAGAATAAGAATTATATAAATACTGTATATATAATTATAAATATATGTATAGAAATAAGCCATATGCTTGGGTGGCTACGCAGGTTTATAAAATTGTATTTATATAGATTATATATTTAGATAAGCGCTTGATGAGATTATCGCAACATTATGATTTGTAACTTCATTACTCTTCTATATCTGTAGACTGCCTGTAATGGTTCACTTATAGACAACGTCAGACTTGAGCAGAAACCTCACCTGTAAAGTTAGTGAGAGTTAAGATGGAGGAAATGGAATTGACAGGCAGAGATTAAAACATTGTTATGGTGAGGATGGCTGACTATCTCCAGACTCAGGCTGAGAGGAGCCAATCTGCAGCCTGCACTTGCTCCTGAAGATAACTCACCCAGTGAATCATCAAAGCCTGTTTAGAAAGCACACATCCAAAATTCCCTTCATCCTTTTCAGCGCAGAAATGAGGTTTTCATAAATCCTCTTGTTTTAATTTTCATCCATCAGTCTTGCCGCTGCTTAACAGTCATGCTCAGGGAGCAAAACAGTCGCTTTTTCAGACAACATGAAATTATGGTATTTCTCAAAGTTTCCACGCCTTTTCTTTTCTTCAAACCCCAAAACATAGACATAAAATTCACTGCAGTTACCAGCTGAAATGAACATCAGTGGCAGCCGTGTTTCCTCGCATAATCCCACATGAAAACATACTATAGCAATTTATAGTAAATACTATAGGCTAGTGTTTTGAACCATACTATAGTAAAGTACTTGAATTAGTTTGTTGTGATAATTCTATAGTTGCTGTGGTAATATAACAACTAATATAAAATTACTTTACCCAATACTGTACTAAGTTTTATACAGGGTATATTATACAGTACAAACTAAAGTATACTACAGTACTTATTACAACTGATAAACATCAGTTCTCTATATTTAATACTACAGTATGCTGTAGCATTCATTAACAAAGTGTTGTAAATAAATACTATAATATAGGCCTATACAGTATACACTTTACTATAGTATGTTTAAAAATAAATTACTATAGTATTTTTTTCATGTGGTATGCATGACCTCAAAACAAGTTACTACAGAGTGTGATTTGTAAACTAATGCATTGCGCCTTTGCATCATATATCCAGGCACGTTTTTCCATTGTGGTTGAACTTGAGGGTTGCATAAGAATGTGGATGGTGTCAGGTTAAAGGACTCAAAAGGGGTAAACAGGTGAAGAGGGAGGGAAAGGGGAAGCACTGCCTGAAAAACATGACCTTTGTGTGATAGTTATCTGGCTACTGCTAGGTGGGAGTGAGCGGGTGGGCGCCCATGAGGAATAGTAATGCTTTTGTTGGTAATCTTCGCACGATCAACCTGTCCTGTTTTGTGTCTATGACTCAGATCTCCCTGATCTCCAAAAGACTCTCACTCAATACCGCCTGCATGGATGCCCTCGCTCACCCTTGCGAGGGACCAACCTCAGGGCCGCAGACCCTCATTCCTCCCTGTCCACCAAAACAGCCTCTTGAGAGACTCGCCTCAGGTAATGTCAGTGACAAAACAGCCCACCTGCATATTTGTATTCAGCCAGTTGCACACCTGAGATCTTCTGTGCTTTTATTCGCCGCCGTGGGATGATTTTCTCCGCAGATGTGCAGCTATCCACCTGTCTGGAGGTCTAATGTGCTCCTCTGACTCTAAACCTTCAGTCTGACGGCTCAGCTCTCACTCAAACTGGCCTAAATCAAGCAGCACTGCCCTATTGAAGATGAAGACGTGCAGCCTGGAGCTCATACGCCACAGACAGGGCTCCTATTGATTTTATAGCACAAGCTGCTGGTAAGCTGTGCTCTCTCTGGCATACTAAATTCCCTGCCCTTCTAGGAGGGCTTGATGAACTGCCCAGATAGCTCTCACTCATTCCTCTTGTCAGAAGCACTTGAGCTAGATGAATGTCTTACCTGTGCCTCGTGTGCATGCGACTCACTTAAATGTTTCCCGGCGACTCTTGAAGCTTTTTACCGCAGTCTCTGATGATGAATGGCTTTTTTTGTAAGAAAATGTTTTAGATGCTTTTCCAGTTTTCGCTGTGGAGGATTTATCTTCTGATGTATGAAGACAGGGCATTTTTAGCTGGCACACATGACCTCTCAGTCAAGATAGATAGATAACAGTTAAACATCATGACGCAGGATGCCATTGTTTTGCAAACACACGGAATGGATGTGCCTTCATTGTTAAAGTCAACATGAAATGATTCCTCAAGACTCCAGACTGGGACTAAAATAGTTTTAAATGCAACAAAAAAATTAACATTAGCAATAATAACATCAGCATATGTTTGTTGCATTTCTCCCTCTGAGAGGCAGTTTGCACAGAACTTTCAAAATGTAATAATTATTTCTGACTTAATTATAATTCTCACCTCACTCAAAGTTTTGATTAAAGTGCATAACATCTGGTTGGGCATTTGCATATAGTATAGCTCCAAAAGTTCAATCAGATCCAAGAATTTGCATAAGATTTTGCATATGCATGTGATTGGAACATTAGGTCTGTTGTTTGTCAGTTGTCAGAGATAGTGAAAAGGCGACTTCAGAGACAACATCAGAGTTTCATTCACAGCACGAGCCGTGATGTTTGATTCATGAGCAAATGACTCTTATAAAGTGGTTCTTTTGAACGAGTCAGTCAAAAAGATCAGCCTTTAACTCACTGCCTCACTGAACCACGAGTCATTTTTCCAGTTACGTCCAATTCAAAGTGAACTAGGAACGTCACTTAAGATTCACAACAGAATTTTTACGCAACATAAGAAATTCTAAAAATTTAAATATTTCACAAAAATATTCTTTAGCATAGTTTAGCATAGCAATTGTAGTGTCATAGTAATATTTATTTAGCCTGGAGACCTGTTGATATCAGATGAAAAGGAAAATCAAACAGTTTGCTTTTATTAATTGCTTTGGAATAATGTACACCGATAAGACTTGGAATGTGTATTAAGAAAGTAAATTGGGTCAATTTTGATTTCATGTTGACTTTAACATTTTCCATCCCTGATTCTGAACCAAAGCACTGTAGTTATGATACATCAATGCTCTTGTTTCCTCATTATTTCAAATTTGAAGGTCAGTTTGCACACATTTTGTGAAGAAGACAAAGAGTGCATTGTTGGCATTCTTAAAACTGACTTTATTTTTCTAAATCTTTCAATATCTCTCCGACTATTATCTTTATTGATGTAAACTACTGTATTTAAAAGGTGTGCTTTTTTTCTACAGCATGTTTCAAGCTGAGACTGCTGTTTTCATTGAGAGGTCACATACACAATGTTGCAGGCCTAAGTGGTGAGTGACAGGGCCTAAGACTCTATGGATGTGATTGGCTGAGCAATAACAGTCCTGGTAAGAGGAGCTGATGCGAGGCTGTGATGGAGATGAAGGAGCAAGCGAGCGAAAGTGAGAGACCCGGCGACGGGCACTCGGAGTAGGCAGAAGAGACAGGCACTAGGTGCTCTGAGAGAGACTTGAAGGGTTAAACTGTTCAACTGTGCCCAATGCACTCCGGTGGACTCCTTCAAATATGAAACATTTAGTTTTGGACCCAGAACAGCACAATTTCACAACATAAAGTGGATCCAAATAAAAGGCAACATTTACAGTAATATTCCCAGTGAGGCGGCAGATCGCTAGCATGACTTCGGTAAGCTGAATGAAATAAAACTGGAGATGAATGACTGGCTTGCATGAATCTGGAGGCTAAAGTACATGCACGTCAGCTCTTGGGTGTTCTGAAATGAGGTGAATTTCTGGAAAAACTACATTATTATAAATGTTTCAGGATCTACTTCCGTTTCTACCTAACTGACAAGGGGATTAATAATTGCGACAGATGCGAAGGAAAACTTACTGTATACATTATATCATTACATCTGGATGTGTTTTGCATACATGGTAAAGATTTTTTTTTCTTTTTTTTCAATGTAACTATTTTTAAGGGCAGATCTGTTGTTTTCTCTGTTGGCTGAACTTCTTTAAAGCCCTTGTATGCTTGTTATTTGAAAACCAAAAGCCCTTGGAGTTTATATTCATCAGTATGATATTGATAACATTAACTAAGCAACTAAATTACAGTATACATTTATATTTTGTAGTTAAGTTCAGTATAGCATTGATGTCGCATTAATGTAGATAGAATGAGCAGTATATATTTTCAAAGAAGTGTTGTATGCATGTTCATAAGCATAGCGTTTGTTGTTGTTTTGTTATTGTGTATAGACTTGAACCTGAAAATCCCATCAGCCCATTTAGAGGCTTGTCTATTCATGATATGTGAATGGTCCAAGTACTCAGGGCAGTTCCTTTTGATTTCATAACATTCTGATTTTTATAAACTCTTGATGCACAGCTTTTGGTAAATGTATGAACAATATTTTCTCCAAAAATATTTTAACTATAGACAATTAATAAATCTACATTTGGCAGCCAACTGCTTTTCTTTCGCTAACAGATTTAAAAAAAAAAAAACTCTATGGTATAATAATGACCACAATATCCATATTAATAAGCACAAGAGCCTCCAGTAAACCTCTTATCAAGGATATCTCATTGTAAATCACAGAAAATTGTAAATCATTAAAATCTCAATGAAAACAATGTAATACCAAAAAACTTTGGTGGGCTAAAAGATCATATTTAATAACAATAATTTGAACCCTGTTATAAAAGTTTATGCAGGGGTTTTTGCAATGGAAATAATGAGAGTAAACGTAAAAAATAAATAAATAACAGAACCGTGTGGATGGCATGCAGAGCCCGGCCAAGTAGCTTGTGGGCAGCGTGTAGGTGGGATGAGTGGGGGGTGATCAGCATGAGACAGTGGCACTAGTTGTGGGCTCAATTTCCGACCCGGGAGAGAAACCAACAATGTATACAATCTTGTGAGTGTGAGGCAGCACTCACCAGCTATGGGCTACTGAGCTGTGCATAAGGCGAGTATCGGGACAGCCTTTCGGTTCGTCTGTCAGAAGCGTTACAATCCTCCCCCTCAGAGGGCTTCACAGTTTTGCTGGGCTACCACTTCAGGAACTCCAGTCGCAGAACAAATGACATTGAGGAGAGGACTAGCATTCTACTCGAGTAGCCCTTAGGGGGAGGGACATGTGAGTCAGGTGAAACGACAGAAACAATGACTGAAAAATGAGGATTAAAAGGAAGCACCAATGATCTAACAATTACCATCTATATTTATATATAATGTTATAGAAAGAGGGTTATAGCCCTGCAGGCCTCGAGTGAATTCTTCTTCCTGCTGGGGTCCAGCTCAAGTCTGTGGTTGTAACGTCTTGGCCGTGGCACTTCCTCTGTGCTTAAACTCTCTCAGACTGGAGTGGTCCTCCTGTTGGCAGCATCTTTGAAGTCCTTAGCGTTGGAGTTGTGAGCCTGCAAAAACTCCCTCTCGGAGTTGAGCAAGGCACCCATTGCCGCCTTGGAGGGATCCCTGGACAGGGTGTACATGGAGATGTCTGCCGCAGCGGGGCCCGTGTACCCGCTCTTGCCCATGGGCGAAGCGTCACGCGAAGCAGGCTCGCTAGAGCGGCAGCTGGAGCGCCGGCGGAATCGGTAGCGGTAGCTGGGGATGCGACTGAAGGCCGACTTCTTGATAAGCTCGGTGCGGGACTTGGTGCGCAGCTTCCGGTGTTTCTCAATGAACATGTGCACAGCAAGCACGCCCACCATCTCGGCCATTATGAAGGAGAGTGCGCCGAAGTAGAAGGACCAGCCGTACGAGTAGCTCTTCTTCGAGTCGCTCTGGCCGGGGTCACCCGAATTGGCGGATATGTACACGATAATGCCGATGATGTTACTTAGGCCTGCATGAGGAGTAACAGCAGAGGAGAGGGCAAGAGAGAAAAGAGAGAGAGAAAGTTATGGCTCAGCACGCAGCTGTGGCTCATCATTCCGTATCATTACACAAGAATGAATCGCATCTCAGCCATGCGCAACACAGAAAAAAAGAACAATTGAAACATTTTAATTAGCTTTTTATCATCGCCATCATATTGAAGGGTAAATAATTAGCAGTTTGCCGTCGAATATTTAGATCATAACCAATAGGACGAGGCAATTCCAAGTGCATTGTTGTGTACAAAGCAATGCTCTGTCATCGGCAGCACGTTCGCTGCAATCATGAGGACTGATTCATCATAATTCAATTGTAACGGAGGGAGTTGGGCTCATTTGTGTGCTCATGAGGTCCTAATGGGGTCTTCTCTAAATATTTGACCAACATGCAGTTCTGTTTGAGGATCCCCGCCTGTCACCCTTTCCCAGGCCAGAACTACAGCAGTGGGTCAATATGCTCTCCTGCTGTTTGTTTACACTGCTCGAGCCGGCCCATCCATTTCATTTGTCAATAATCAGAGTTAATCTGGGAAGTCAACACGGATCTGCAGAATCTACGGGGAGAACAACATCCTAACCTGTCTGTGAACTAATCCATTCTCGACACGCTGTATTCTGAACCCAACGATACTCTCCGTCTTGTGGGGAAACCCTGGTTCGGACAACTGACTGCGGTTCGGAAAGACGGAAGTATGCTAAAGCTAAAAATATAAACAGGCTGAGCACGCTTGCACTGATGCAGTAGATTTAATCTCTTACCAGCAGAGACAAAGAAGATTCCAGCACTGAGGATGACATTGTGTCTGCTCCTGTAAAACTCACTGGCAGCCACACACAAACCTCCCATGAACAGAAGCCCAACGCTCATGATGGGGAAGATGCTGGACGCTCTCACTGCTCCTGAGGGAGATACAAGCAAACCCAACCACATTAGTGTCACTGTAAATAGTACAGAGGGAAACTCGCCATATAAAGAGTCAGAAAATATTTTTTAAGTGAAAGACAGATCATATTTAAAAGTCAATTTATGCTTAAATTGATTATTTAGAAAACAGAGCATTGGATGCTAGTAGGACGCAAACTGTACTAAAATAAACAATATACTTTTGACAGGACAAACACCTGTCCACCAGCTACTGTTTATCACTGCACAGCACACATACAGGACAAGTATTATCCTTACACTAAAAAAAAAGTAAAAAAAATAAAAATTACTTTATGTAGGGTGAATCTCGGTAAGTGGTAACATCTTAATTAGCTTATTTTATTTAAGTAAAAAATCACTAGGCACTAACAAAAATACATTTAAGGCTTAGACTGGATAGAAATACCTCCTTAAGGTAATAAGGAGGTATTTTTATGCAATATACATTGACCATATATTTAAAATGTCAGGAAATATATTTTGTATCTAACAGAAGAATGTCAGATTGAAATAAAATTTTGTTTTGTCTTTAATATTTTTATTATATATTAAGCATTTTAAATAAAGCTCTCAAAGGGGTGCAATTTTGTGAGTAAACCATTCAAAAGTTTAGTGTCACATGATTCTTCAGAACTACTCAAGAAACTTTCAAAAGTTGTGCTGCTTAATATATTTGTTGAAACTATTTTTCAGGATTTTTTTTTTTAAATAGAAAGTTCAATAAGAATATCTTTTTTTTTCTGTTTGTTTAGCATTTTCCTGTCACTTTTGGACAATTTAATTCTTACTGACCCCAAACTTTTGAATAATAGTGTAGAGTCTGCTCCACTGTGTCATGCCTAAAATGGTCTTTATGTAGAAATATTTGTAATATGTCCTCTCATACTTTATTTCTTAAATATACATCTATAATTCTGTGATTGTCAATTTACTTTATGTATAAGCATAAATATATACTTTGCTGTGTTGAAACCAAAATCAACCTAGACATTTATACTCCTTTTATGTTCCCCTGAAAAAAATGGCACGTTGGTGAATAGATGATGACATTTTTGGTGAACTATGCCTTTTAGATTTACTGATACAATAACTTTTATGGTACACATAAGTTTTTTTTTTTTATTTATGGTGTAAATCAGTCTGTCTCGTCAGAGGTATTTGGTCTAATAACCCGACATTGGAACACTTCATCCCGAGCGAGCCATCTGATGGTGCTCTGCAGAAAGAATGTCTCCTTGAAGCGCTGTGTTTAGTTAAGTCTTCACAGATTTGAGCACTACAACAGACAGCATCTGTCCAAAATGCTTCGTACTTCCTTCCAATTATTTGCGGACAGTTCTGGATCAGAAAACGCAGCACACACGGGGCTTCTCAGACTGGCTGAACTCCTCGCTCCTTCACTCTGCCTCAGATCAAGCTTGATCAGCCTCTTCAGAAATAGGATAAAAGCTAAAGGGAGGGGCGTCTGAGAGTGTCAGGATCAATGTCAATAGCCTAGTTGACTGCCCTTATCAGTACGCTATTACTATGCATACCGCAGCGCTGCAGCATTTGCCCTTCTGAGCACCTCTCCTCTAAGAAATAAATATTTTGTCACAAGAGGGGCAATCATGTCTACAGATGAAATAACCAGTGAATGTGATAGGGAAATATGTCAGTTTAGCTTTTTCTGAAATTTAGCCTATACATTATCCTTTACCCCAGTGCATGTAAAAACTGACAGTGATGTTTATATACAAAACACTGGTAGCTATGTAAACCAACTCTTTATAAAAACAATGCAAATCACTGAACAATCATGCAAGAACATCATGTTTACATGCCTTTTTTTAGTCCAGTCTTGAAGAAAGAATTGTTACACAGTCATGCAAAATGTTGTGGGGCAGAACTGAATTTAGAATCCTTTAAAAGTACATTTTAATTCCTTAATTTAAAATGAGGTTGCAAACAGTAGGTAGAATAGAAATGGAATGGCATTCAATGAATGAAAACAAATAAATATGCAGATGATCTGTTGTGGCGAGCCCTAATGGGGGTTAAATGTCAGAATAAGTCAAAATGAATGACAAAATAATTAGTTTTCTTGCAAAACTACTAAAATCTCATCGTGTGACTGTGCTGAATATCTTTGAATTGCAATTCATTAATTCCTTTTTTTGTCATTCCAATTGAAGTTTCAATTAAATGGCCTATTCTGAAAAGTAACGAGCACCTTTGCTTTAACCATTTATGAACCATCTCTGATTACTTTAAATATCGTTTGATCATTAAGCAGATGTGCAGGTCAACACATTCATTGACGATCAGTTGGTAAGTTGTTTGTGAAGAAAACTGCACTATGGCTTCATTGTCTTTCTCTAACAAATGTCACTCTCCTTCCGTCTCCTTCATTTCTCTCTCTCCTCAGTGGATCAGCAGTCTCCCATGGCACACCTCATTAATATATTCATGCCCAGGGGAAGACAAAATACTCCTCCATCATCCAATTTTCCTGCCATCCTTGAAAAATGGATCAGTGGCCGAGCCGTGCTTAATTACAGCTGGAAACGGGAGATATTTATTGAGGAGGATTGTACAGAGCATTAGCATGCAACAAAAAGGATGACATCTGCGTCCTTGATGGGTCCATCCTCTCGCTGACAGATAAGATCTACGTAGGGTAAGACCTCTGTGGGACGACTGAAACATTTTTTTCGTGCTTGGCTGAGACTTTTCAGTTTGAAAACTGGACGGACGGGCCTCTCTGGTTAACAAGTCGAGGTTATCAGCCTCGTGAATCCCCTGAAGTCTGTGCGGTGGGCATTTTGTACACAAAGATGTGCAGGGCAGAATGTGAAATGCCCATCTGAACTTGCATGCAGAACATGTTAGGCCAGAGGACACGGCCCTCTGCTTCAAATGAATAACAGAGAAATTAGAACAATGCTCACAGGGAGAAACAGCCATCTCAAGGGCAACTAAAGTACACCATGAGAGAGACAGTTAAAGATCGAGAGAATCAAAGGCAGAGAAAAAAACAGAGAAGGGAAAAGCTTTTCAACTGCATTTCCCTTCAAAATCAGCTCTTTTTTTTTTGCTCAGAAATATACATTTCTAGTGCTCATGAATGTATTTCATTGCATTGTTCTGAATGACATGCCAATAGCACTATGAACAGGGAAGCAAATGGAGCTGTAACGCAGAGGACTTTCTTGCCCTTAAAGTCTGGGTAGGATGTCTGTATCTGTGGCTTCTCGATTGCACAAACAGTCGACATGCCGACACCGATCATGTTAGACTCTTCCCCATGTGAAACTTCAGTCTGAGATGTCTAGTGTAAATAGTTATTGGCAGAAACCCCGCTTGCTGTGGTTTGTTGTTTACATGCAGTAAGATCTCACATCACATCAGTCTCTCCATAAAGCTAAAGTGTGGAAGGCTGCTCTTGGACTCTTTGTTAAAGGGATATTTCATCCCCAAAAAAAAGACATTCTGTCATTCCAAACCCATATGCTTGTATTTTCCCTCATAGAACACAAAGTCATTTTATTTTATTTTTTTAAACAATTTTCACTCTCTACACCTTTCCATACAAAAACAGTGCATAGCCACCAATTGACAAAACACAAAAAGTGCCTTAAAGTCTGAATAAAAATATAAATTCAAATCTATTTTCTAAATGCAAGATTCATCTGTGTATATTTTTCTTTTTGACTTTTTGATTTTTAATTAAAATCACATAACTCAAACACCCCAAATGATCTCAGATCCCCCTGAACAGACCCAAAAACAAACCTCAGGAGGTGGTTTAAGTAGGGTTCATTTTAGGTCCTTTCATGGTTCCATTGCATCCTCTTTGAACACCAAAAACACTGAGATTATGATGGTATGTGATGGTTCACTTTAACTAAACTGGGTTTGGTTCATTTAAAGAGAGTTCACCCAAAAATGAAAATTCTGTCATTAATTACTCACCCTCATGTCGTTCCAAACCTGTAAGACCTTCCTTCATCTTCAGAACACAAATTAAGATATTTTTGATGAACTCCAAGAGCTTTCTCACCCTCCATAGACAGCAACACAACTGCCACAGTCAAGGCACAGAAAGGTAGTAAAGACATCATTAAAATAGTCTGTGTGACATCAGTGGTTCCACCTTAATTTTATGAAGCTACAAGAATACTATTTTTGAACAAAGAAAACAAAAATAATGACTTTATTCAACTTTTTTTTCTTCCAGTCAGTCTCTGCTGCCATTCACGAGAGTACCACAATGTAGTCCCTACTGTTTCTGGGCCTTGATCTTGGTAGTTTCCTTGCTGTCTATGGAGGGACAGAAAGCTCTTAAGGGTGAATCCCATTTCTCTGTCTTACCCCTTCCCCTTAGTTTTGCGCGTTCACGTGAGAGTAAGGGCTATCCCAAGTCTCGTTTTGATCGAGGGGTAGGGCTAAGGGGAAGTGGTAGATACCCCTTAAAACCAAGCATTTTCGCGAGCTTACTTGAAACCAAGGGGCACCCAGAACACACTGCGCAACCGGCAACAATGTCGGCCAGATCATCCAGAGAGTCCCATTTTCGGCTTAAATAATTGATTTAAAAATTACGACAGTCTTGTTTTGTGCTCTACACAGTCCTGTACATATATATTTGCAACCATGTTCTTAATTGAAACGTTTTTAAAAAATCGCTAGTTTGCTACGCTAACGTTACATCGCTGATTTGCACAACAATCGCAAAAAACATCACTAATAAAACCCACGCAATCGACATACACACACTTGCAGACGGCATCTTGGAAGTTTGTGATCAACACTTGTCGCCTCTGGTGACGTAGCAGCCAGCTAACGACGATGACGTAACCGTAACCAAGTGGTGTCTCATTTCATAGGGGTATGTTTTCACCCCTAGCGCTTACCACTCGGTTTCGAGGGACAAGGGCTAGGGGTAAGACGAAGGGGTAGGGGAAGGGGAAGGGGTAAGACAGAGAAATGGGATTCACCCTTAATTTGTGTTCAGAATTTAAATTTTGGGATAAACTGTCCCTTTAGAGTGTAATACCTGTATATGCATAAAACCCCATCCATCCACCATCAGCTGCAAGCTTGCATTCGTTATTTATTTTTTTTGAGTGAAAGCCCACATCTCAATATCCAATTAACCATTAAAGAATAGGACTAAGTCACTGCCCTACATTTTTTTTTTCAAAATAATCCATTACACTCGGTTGTACATCGTATTATGAAGGAAAATGAAAAAGAAAAAAAAATCTATACAAGATAAACATCACTACATTCTACACTAACATTGGGGATTAACCCATTATACGTTTTACATACAGTGGGGAAAAAACATTATTTGATCCCCTGCTGATTATGTACGTTTGCCCACTGACAAAGAAATGATCAGTCTATAATTTTAATGGTAGATTTATTTGAACAGTGAGAGACAGAATAACAACCAAAAAATCCAGAAAAACTTATTTCAAAAAAGTTATAAATTGATTTGCATTTTAATGAGTGAAATAAGTATTTGACCCCTTCGCAAAACACGATTTAGTACTTGGTGGCAAAACCCTTGTTGGCAAGCACAGAGGTAAGACGTTTCTTGTAGTTGGCCACCAGGTTTGCACACATCTCAGGAGGGATTTTGTCCCACTCCTCTTTACAGATCCTCTCCAAGTCATTAAGGTTTCGAGGCTGACGTTTGGCAACTCGAACCTTCAGCTCCCTCCACAGATTTTCTATGGGATTAAGGTCTGGAGACTGGCGAGGCCACTCCAGGACCTTAATGTGCTTCTTCTTGAGCTACTCCTTTGTTGCCTTGGCCGTGTGTTTTGGGTCATTGTCATGCTGGAATACCCATCCACGACCCATTTTCAATGCCCTGGCCCTGACGGTACATGGCCCCGTCCATCGTCCCTTTGATGCGGTGCAGTTGTCCTGTCCCCTTAGCAGAAAAACACCCCCAAAGCATAATGTTTCCACCTCCATGTTTGACGGAGGGGATGGTGTTCTTGGGGTTATAGGCAGCATTCCTCCTCCTCCAAACACGGCGAGTTGAGTTGATGCCAAAGAGCTGGATTTTGGTCTCATCTGACCACAACACTTTCACCCAGTTCTCCTCTGAATCATTGGCAAACTTCAGACGGGCCTGTACATGTGCTTTCTTGAGCAGGGGGACCGTGCGGGCGCTGCAGGATTTCAGTCCTTCACGGTGTAGTGTGTTACCAATTGTTTTCATGGGGACTATGGTCCCAGCTGCCTTGAGATCATTGACAAGATCCTCCCGTGTAGTTCTGGGCTGATTCCTCACCGTTCTCATGATCATTGAAACTCCACGAGGTGAGATCTTGCATGGAGCCCCAGACCGAGGGAGATTGACAGTTATTTTGTGTTTCTTCCATTTGAGAATAATCACACCAACTGTTGTCACCTTCTCACCAAGCTGCTTTGCGATGGTCTTGTAGCCCATTCCAGCCTTGTGTAGGTCTACAGTCTTGTCCCTGACATCCTTGGACAGCTCTTTGGTCTTGGCCATGGTGGAGAGTTTGGAATCTGATTGATTGACTGCTTCTGTGGACAGGTGTCTTTTATCCCTTTAAGAAAGTGCTCCTAATCTCAGCTCCTTACCTGTATAAAAGACACCTGGGAGCCAGAAATCTTGCTGATTGATAGGGGATCAAATACTTATTTCACTCATTAAAATGCAAATCAATTTATAACTTTTTTGAAATGCGTTTTTCTGGATTTTTGTTGTTGTTATTCTGTCTTCCACTGTTCAAATGAACTTACCATTAAACTTATAGACTGATCATTTCTTTGTCAGTGGACAAACATACAAAATCAGCAGGGGATCAAATTATTTTTTTCCCCACTGTATCAGAAATAACATATTTCCAACCCTGTTGAATGCATAACTCCTAGTATTTTCAGGTATGGTTATCATTTGCCCACACTTGACTTGTATATTCGCCAAAAGTGTATATAATTCAAAAAACATTATTATTAAATAATTATTATGCAAATAACATTATAATTTATAAGTGTACCTCTAAATGCCTATCACTGTAAAAGGTCTAATTACTGATGTCCAGGGTGTATTTATGGGTCATTAGCAGTATTGTTAGCATTTTCCTCTCCACACATATTTATTTAAATTACACATTATTGATTTGGCTGCTTTTTGATAAACGGACATCACTGAGAAACCATCACTACTTCAGTTTTGCTTTTTTTTCCTCACATTTTTAATTGAACAGAGGGAATATAAAATAAATTAATGTGGGTGGGTGAGTGGCAGGGGATGAATAGAAATCATTAAATTACAGTAAAACAAATAAAAAGTTAAAAGACCAGTCCAGTTTGATGCCGCACCATTACAGTAGTTTTCTCAGTGATGTTCATTCATGCATAACGATTCCTAAAAATGTTCTACTTCTGTGTTCCACAGGACAAATAACAGCGTACAGGTTTGAAATAACACGAGGTTGAGTAAATAATAACAGAATGTTATTTTTTTGGTGAAGTATCCCTTTAACGTGTGGCTGGTTCATAATCACAGGAATCTGCTGGGCACCTCGTCGTAAATAATGTAATTGACACACAAGGAAAAACACAAATGAGAGAACAAACATATTCCAAGAATATGTACGAATTTACACAGGGAAGGCAGTTAAAAAAGATGTCACTTAAATAGTACAATCAAATGGCCATGACAGTGTAAAGGCTTGTGGGTAAGCATGATTTATCACTAAGCATAAACCATGACATGCTTGAATGCGTGCATCTACTTTGTTCAGCTTCAGTCACCAAGCAATTTCAAGACACGCTGCACCTAATCTATAAGATGGTAAAAGTGTGGAGGTCATTGCAGAAACTGAAGAAACCCAGCAGGGCTAAATGAGAAAAATCCATCTGACCAATATGACCCTTCTCTATGCATATCATCAGTTTGGGTGATTGTAAGACGTTTGAGATGTGTGGGGGAGACCGTAGCAGTCGAGGAGCTGTGACTGTGAGTGTGGTGGACTTGTACAGAGTCCTCTTTCTGGATTTGAGTTTTTAGTCCAGTATAAATTTATGTTTCATTTGAGGTTCATATGAGAAAAGAGTTTTATCTTAAAGTCGCAACCAATACTATAACATTACTGTACGCTTGCACTACCGCTCAAAAAAGGGTCTGTAATATTTCTGAATGTTTAAAAGAAGCCTCTTATGCTCACCAAGGCTACATTTATTTGATAAAAAACACAGAAAAATGTTTTGTAGTATTGTGAAATATTATTACAATTTAAAATAACCATTTTCTACTTAAATGTTTATAAAAACATAATTTATTCCTGTGATCAAAGCTGAATTTTTTAGCAACCATTATCCAGTCTTCAGTGTCACATGATCCTTCAGAAATCATTCTAATATACTGATCTGATGCTCAAGAAGCATTTCTGATTATTATCAATGATGGAAACAGTTGTGCTGCTTAATATTTTTGTGGAAAGCATGAGATTTTTGATAGTTGGTTGTTGTCCGAGTGGTTGTTGTTTGAGTCTATTGTTTGTAATTAGACAGTTTCCACAATTTGGACCAATTAAGGCAATTTGTGGGCCACACTAGGTGGGTATTTTTGCACTGACAACATCACCAGCCAATCATAGTGACGTGGAGGCAATTTTACCATCCCCTGCCCTTACATTTACGTCACGCTATAGGAACTCAATGAGAACCAAAAGAAGCCAAAAAGAGACAATGTCTCCACCTTTATTTCAGAAAAATGAGTGATTTACACAATATTTCAGCTGACATTTTGAAATATTTGTTTTACCTTTTTATATTTGATTATTTTCTCATCCAATTTATTTTGAAGAGGTGCCTTGCCTCCTCAGAGAAAACGCCCCTGATGTGTGTTGTTTTGACAGACTTACGTAGTAAATACTCTGCTGCATCCTGCTCATAATCTGCATCCTCCGGAAAGTGGTCAATCTTCTTACAGACACCTCGAAATGTTCCTGCAGCCATGAAGAACAGAGAGCAGAGGAGAGAGAGAGTCAAATACCATTAGTCTATGTTTTGCGTTCATGTGTTGGAGCGCATACAAACACACACACACACACTACAGGAGTCCATTTTATGTGTAAATACAAAAGTAAACGTGTCCTGGTGTGTTTATTTTGCAGCATTTTCTTATGCATTTATCAGGTCAATGAGCACAGTCCTAGTAAGCTGCTTGCTATGTATATATGTGTGTGCGTATGTGCATGTATGCATGCCGTCTTGTGCATTCACTGACAACCCCTGTTCACTCGGCTGTGCGCTCAAGATGACAAATGAACAAAAATAACGCTTCTACCCTCAGGCGTAACATGTGACCGGCTAATGAAGAGGTTTATCGTACCAAATACATGCGCCCTATGTAGGGGGAAACCATTCTGACACATACTGTCACATTCTCTGCTGCATTAAAGGAGGAGTGCACAGCTCAAATGCTCGGTTTGTGTTTGAAATGTTTCCATTTTAAGCAATACTCATGTATCAGCTTCTCTGTAGCTCAGTGCACAGTACTGTTAAAACTGTTAAAATGGATGTATTCCAAAATCTAACCCCTCATTTTCTGGTTAAATATTTTTGTGATTTCAGAGATCCCCTTGATTTACATAATTTAAAATTAAATCAACCTTTTATTTTCCCTTCAAATTATTTTAATATGCTCCTTGGACCAAATCAAAACCCATCTGACAGATATTATTGAAACATTAAACCTCTATTTTATCATATATTTATAATTTATATTCTCAAATATGTGACTGGCATCCATTCACAGGCTCAGTTTGATCATAGCAAAACACACTGTGGAAAAATATAATAAAATACATTTAAAAATGATAAATTAATAAAATCTAACTTAATAACTTGGAAATACATTAAATGGCATGACAAAACAAATATAGATAGATAGATAGAAAGAAAAAATAGAAGGAAAAAAAGAACAGAATGACATTTCAACCATGATCAACCAAATGTTAGGTATCAACCAACATTTTGAATAAGAACATGTGGTTATGGCTCTGAATTAATACTGAACAAACAACACCTAATGAGGCCACATAGACCAACTTATGGTTTTCATGTGTCTGTGTTTGTTTCTGTGAAATGCTTTTAGCCATTTTGTTTAAGAAAGAGACAGAACAGGTCTCTGTGGTGGATGGTGAGGGCTTTCAATGATTCAGAGTGAATCAGGGCACTCGGGCTTCTTCAGAAATCCTCTCTGGCTCAGCCCGCAGCCCACCATCACTGTCTACAGGTGACCTGACAGACTGACCACTCAAAGCCATTCAGCTCTATTCACTCCCTCAAACACACAAACATTGCCTGCTCATAACACAGAGATGGAGGGAGATCAGAAAACGAGTAGGCGATGAAGACTCGGAGAGAGGGACGGTTATTGTCATGGTGACTGTGACTGCTGTGACGTATTTATGCTTTGAGTGGGAAGGGCTTTAACATGATGCGAGTCCTCGGATATAAAATAATTAGAATTTGGATAAGATCGAAAAATTGTGCCATAAAACGCCCCATGAATCAAGGACTTCACCTAAAGGTTGCAATGTACAATGATAAAGAATTACGCAGTGTACCGTTGTGTTTTTTTGGCACTTTATGAACACTTCCTGTAACAAAACACCACATTTGCAGGTAGGGCTGGGTGTTTTATATCACAAAATGAGTAATTTTAACAGTAATGGTAACAGTATGTATTATTATTATATATTTTTTTTCCTACAAATTCATTAATACAATATAACGTTATATAACTGAATAATAATTTAATATAATTAAATATATTAAAAAACTATCTACTATATAAAACAGACTTAAAAGAGGAAAAAACAGTAGTAAATCTGAAAAAAGGGTAAATTTCACAAAAATGATCAAGAAATGGCAAGGTCATATTTCAAGCCAAAATTTTAAAATTAACTACATTTTGAAAAAAAAAAAAAAAAAAAACTTTTAACATTAACATAAAAATATATTTTTAGGACTATTAATATTTGTGATTTTGCTAAACACTTTTTCAATGACAACTAAGCATGTTCCCAATTCTCAGTGTGCAATCAATCAATCAATCAATCAATCAATCAATCAATCAATCAATCAATCAATCAATCAATCAATCAATCAATCAATCAATCAATCAATCAATCAATCAATCAATCAATCAATCAATCAATCAATCAATCAATCAATCAATCAATCAATCAATCAATCAATCAATCAATCAATCAATCAATCAATGTAATGACTTTTTGGGAGGAAAATGTTTTAAATGTCAATAAAATATTACAATAATGCAACATTATATATTTGAACTTTAAGCAACATACAGTATATACTTTATGCTATGCTGCATAAAGTTCAAATATATAATGTTGCATTATATATTAATATTCATTGTAATATTGTATATTTTTCTTTTGATTTTTAGGTGAAATGATCAAGACATTTCTTTGTGAGATTCACCCAATAACATTATAAAACAAATAGTTTTAGCTAAATAGATACACACACACACACACACACACACACACACACACACACACACACACACACACACACACACACACACACACATGCGTTTAATCTAAATGAGAACATTCCACAGACTTATGCTTTTTTTATGTATAGCTAATTATAAATACCATAGCCTAATTGTAACCCACACCATAAACCTAACAGAACAGATAGCCTTCTAAATTTTCACAATAATAAATAAAAAAAGTTTATTTATAAATAAACTTTTTGGTACAAATTTCTCCCCAAAATATGATGAAGTAGATACACACATACACACGAGTGCCAGTTTCTAGCACTCCTGCCTATTAGAATGTCAACTGAAAGACAGTCATCTCATATCATATTTCAATAAATCACCTGTCCACTGCCCGTGTCCACACTTATCTGTCTAGCGTAGTGTGAAGTACAACCAGGCCTCTCCATCCTCCAATGAGCTGCGATGGATTACAGCGGCGCTAAAAGCATCATAAGACCCAGCAGCTGCTTTTACCAACAATCACTCAGATTTAGAGCCCAGCTCTTTGTCTCCATTTACATAACACAAACCTGCAGAATGACTGCGTGTTTGTCACAACTTCAGCCGCAGACCTGTCAGAGAGCTTCACCGGAGGACGGGTGAATGCATTAGCGAGGAAGTATTTCATTAGCTTTTATCTCTGTGTTTGCTATCATTACAAACAACCTGTGAATAAATAAAAAGAACACTGATGCTATTAGCTGAAAGGGTCCCCTGGAAAAACGCCTGCAAGGAATACTTTGCATTGGAATTAAAAGTCCTAATTTGGTTTCTATGCTGACAATGCAATGATTCAGAATAATCTGATTAGAAAACTCGAAAGCTGTTTCCGTAAATTCACACACACACACACACACACACACAAAAGGTAAAACCTTTTTGTTTGTTTTTTTCGGTGTTGTTGTCAGCAGGTGGACAGATTTGTCTTCATCACACTTTGAGGTCTCATTGACCCTTTTGTCTCAGGACCCTCTTAAAACAATTAGTCACATTTGAGTCTGTGTTTCACACTTTAAGTTAATGGAGTGCTTGTGCTCAGATATCAATAGAGACGTTGAGAGAGAGGGAGAAGTGGGAAAGCAAGTAGTTTACAGTCAATATTGAAGTAAAATCACCAGAGACGTGTTTTCAATTAAAGGCTACCTTTGTGTGGATTAGAAAACAACTCATCCGGTTGTGTTGATTCGAGCCACTGGGTCTCCGCATCGGAGAGAAGGTGAACAGAGCGGTGAGCGGCGAGTCCCGCGGGCTGGGGGCTGTCGCCGCACCACCACACCTCCGGTTTGAATAATTCAACAGAGATCTCCTCAAAGGTGACAGCTTTGTTGGAGGAGACCAGAAAGATTAAGAACTGATAGAGACATTTTCCACTCGGCCCTCCCTTCATCCCCTCCTCCTCTTGGATTGTGTAGCCAGCGCAGCTCTCTCGCCTATTCAGCGCATTGCTAACAGATAAAGCGACACTTTTATAAAAGGAAGAGGAGAAAGGGGGATGAAAAGGGGCTTTTGTGTTGCTCTGAGCTTCGGCATCGTCGCTCTCCTCTCTCGGTCCTGTGTGACCGGTGGTGGGTGGCTGTGGGCGCAGTGAAGAGCTCTGCCGCTGGAGCTCCTCTGATAGCACACAGGCTGCCTGCCTCGCTCTGATTGACACATGGTTAGTCACACTTCAGAGAAATACATGCTCAGCTTAATTTGCCTATGCATTCACCCTCAGCTTAAAGGGAACTTACAGTCAAAGTGTAAAGACTTCATTTGTGCTGAACCGAGCGACGGAGCAGAAGTCAGCATTTCCATAAAATTTCCTGTCAAGGAAGATTTCACCCTGTTTCTGGAATATGATGGCCAATTCCATTGACAATGTATAAAAGCCTTTCTTTTTAGCATGTTGTACACGTGAAGAATATTGTAATTTTATTATACATCATTATAGCTGTGTTCCAAAATTTAGTGAGCTACCTACTGTATCTAGTGTTTCAAGGCATTATAGAGCACTACGGGGCCATTCACACAGAACATGCTTTTGTATTCCACTAAGCTGCTTTTCTATTGTTTTTCTATATAAACATGCTAGAGAGACATTTTTGACCCCTACACACATGTCTTATGTTCAAAACTTCAATTTAAAAAAATGTGAATATTCACGACTATGAACAAGACTATTACTGATTAATTTTTCTGTCGGAAACGGAAGATTTTCATTTTGACTCACAGAGAATGCTCGTGCCTGAGCACAGACACACAGGAGCGTCCATTCTCCATATTTATTAGATTATAGTCTTTGTTTAACAGCTCTGCCAAATAAATGTGACAGAACTGTTAGACAATCAAAGTAAATGGTATATGAAAAAGTATTATAGAGTTTGCCTTTCTATTAATAGCAGAAAGACAAATGCTATCTTACTCTCTCTTATACTATATGCATTCAGCAAATAAGCATTTATATAATTTGAACAATTCTTTGAATATCTAATAAACACTCAATTCCACAAACCTTGTAAACACTGGTAAATCCAGCTGCTGGATCTTATAAGTGTGCACTGGTAGCCTGCATAATATATTTCTCATACTGATTCATTGTCAAATTATTAATCTTTAATTTTGTAAATATTACGGGAAATAAACAAAAATGTAAATGCAGTAAATGCGCCTTTAACGTGAACATAACACACACAGTTTCTGCCAATTTCATGTGAATCTTGAGAAACTATAGAGTAGTATTGCATCCTTCATATCTCTGAAGAGTCTTTAGATTTATCAGATTTATAAAAGACCGATACAGCTTTACGCTTCTCTCAGAAAACAGTCGAGCTCCTGGAGGTGTGCTGTGGGCGGAGCTAAAGAGTCACAAGCACGCAAAGCTTTTGTGTAGCGATCGTCTGCAAGCTGTGACATCGACATAAATCAAACATGCAGGGCCATACTCGAAAAAACGTTCCGAAACTTATACGAACCTTGAAGGAGTGTCTTTGGCAAAGAAATACTCCAGGTGAAAAACAAGTGAACAACAACTAAAATGCACTTTTAACATACTATCTTTGTATTCATTTTTTTTATTTAGTTACCACTTGTAGTACACTTGAGTGTACTAGTCTATGAAAGAGGGTTTCAAATGTGCTACAAGTGGTAACTAAATAATTTTTTTAAATACAAAGATAGTATGTTAAAAGTGCATTTTAGTTCATATTCATGGTGTCTCAAAATAGCACAGGTGAGTACACTTAGATGATCTTAAGTTTATCTTTAGAAGTACTAAAGAATCATTTTTAGTATATTAAGTACAAAATTAGTGTGCGAAAATAGAGCACTTTAAGTCCATTATGGAAGTTATACTTGTTTTTCACCTGGGTACGTCCAACTCGTTTTTTGAGACTTTCATGATTTGCATGAGAATCTAACTCTTTATCGGTGTAAATAAGTCAGAATGCATGAAATAGCATTAGACCTCCCCTTTCAATTAAACAGTCTAATACCCGCTATATATAGGTAATTGTCCATCCTGCTCTCTAATATTGTGACATGAGCCATTAATAAAAAGAATCCACATCAGTATTTTTTCTGTACACTCGCCATACATACTGTATAGTTCCATACAGTAAGTGAAAACCAGCATGTGAAAAGAGTAGTATGACCAAATTCATAGTATTCGAAAAACAAAATTACCCGGATAGAGTTTTCACTCGATTGACACGTTACTATCCCTTACCAAAAAGTAGTATACTTCAAGTTTATTTTATTAAGTATACTTAAGTAAAGTTCAAGTATATTTTTAAGTATACTTTATGTAGTAAGTATACAAATATCAGTGTACTAGTAGTATACTCGTAAGTGTACTATTTCAATACCCCTTGGGACTAAATTGGCCCACTTTCTAGTATATAAAATACACTTTTAAGTATACTTTAAGTATAACAGTAGTAAACTTTGAGTACACAACTAGTTTACATCAATGTTTTTAGCTTGTACTGCAACTATACTAAAAGTGAACTTATAGGTATACTGATAGTTTACTAATTAAATACTTGTAGAAGCATTTTTAGTACAGTTTAAAGTATACAAAGAAAGAATATCAAAAGAGTATCTGCTTGTAAAAAAACACATTTTATTCTAGCTTCATGCATTCTTTTTTTAAACACTTAAATGTGGGTAAGTTTCATAAATAAAAAATAAAGAAATAAACAACATTTTGAGCAAAAAGCTGATATGAATTGGATTCAGAATGATAATCAAAACGTAGATGGAGTCGATCAGCACCTCAAAGATTGACAGTCATTATTACCTCTTCATTGGTCATTTTATTCCATAACGTTACAGAGTTTTGATGCTGTTTTATGTCAGATGATCGTGCCAGATTACATGTGGAAGCATCTGTTGTTTCAGTTTCTACTTCACTTGTGTTTTTTTGGAAATTCTGCGGCCCCTACCATATAATAATGAAAACACAGATTCTAGGAGCACAAGTATAGCTCGAATATATTTAGACTTTTTCTAAGTATAAGTCAAGTATACTTAAATGTAATTTTAAGTATATTTCTGAGAAGTACATAAAAAGTAGACTAAAAGTATACTTTCCTATTTTTAGTTTAAAAGAAGTATACTAATAGCACACTTGATTAAACGTATTTTTCGTAAGGGATCCCATGAGGCCACAGGAGAGGATAATGGCAATGAAGCAAGTTCACATGACAGTAACAACATAGTGGATGTAGTATGTCCAAATTTCATTCACACTCCCCATATTCATACCATATAGATCTTTTTAAGTAAGTTTCAAACCATGTAGTAACAACTAGACCTACTGGACGCAGCACTGTCTTTTTTATTGCATCGCATTCGGTACACACTACCAAAATTAACTTCACAAATTCATCGAATTAATTTGCCGTGGTGCTGAAGATTCATCAGCAGTGGCATTGATTTAGCAGCGAAAAAATGTTTTCACACAACTAATGAAAATAGGCTTAGAGTGAAAGCTCGACCTTGGGATTTCAACTGGAGATCATTTAAATGAAGATCCTGATTATTTTTACCCAGCCCTATGAATAGTGCTATTTGTGCATCATGCATGAGTTGTTCCAAATAAGTCGCTTCACATTTTGTTTAGGATGCTATCTTCAAAGGCAGCTATCTATGCAGGCTTTAAAAAGCAAGGCAGCTCACTAGGTTTTTGAAAGAAGCTTAAAGCACATTTCCGTAGCTAGCAATGGCTCATGCCAGTCAGAGTGTGACAGTAATCACTGCTCCGGCGACAACATTGCACCTTTCTGCTGCTTTTAATGACCTGTGTGTGTTTAATTTTGCAGGTAGAGCCTGAAAATTAAGGCCCAACTTGCAGAGAGACTGATTGGCCTAATGGTTTTGACACGGTGAGTCATCCACATTTATTAGGCATGGTTTTAATGATCCTCCACGGGGCACGATATCTTTGCACAATAATATTCCTACAAACACGAGAGGCTCACTTACCAGCCCTCTAATTCAACTAAACATAACAAGGCAAGGAACGCTTTATTCGAGCTCTGCGATAAGCGTAGACATGGAGCGTCCATGTTAAATCATGTTTCTGGAGAATGGGGTAATAAATGTGCAATGTGGCCTGTCCAAGACAACTGGGACGGGGCTGAAAGACTTCAAATTGTAGAGGCAATCTTCCACTTGTGGCGTCGCATGCCCCCTCCTCTCTCCTGCTCGCCCACACACTCGGATGCCGTTAGCTTCTTATTACTGCTGTCTCAGCAGGGCCCAATAACTATTCTTGTTTGTTTAAGTCGGCTACTTCTGCTTTGGTCTTTTCCATTAAATGGAGTCTTTTCAAACGACAGCACACTTCAGAAGACGGGTAGAGGGGTTGTGCAGCAGCTGATACAGGCAGCCACTTCCTCAAGAACGGTAGGGGCTCTTGAATGCCTCTCAGGGGCTGAATAGTCTAAGCAATCCTGAGGGGTTCAGGTTTACATCACTCCAGGACAATATCTCTTCTTTTCCTTCCAGAAGTGTCAAGCCCATTCAAACCGAGTGCCCCCTCGGAAGTGGATTAGCAATGCAATTTCCAAGAAAAAAATAATATTGTATCATATTGTTTGTATATTCGATAATTAGAATTTTTTTTTTCTCTAAGGCTCATCAAGGGTGCATTTATTTGATCATAAATACTGAATAAAAGTATTAATTTGTTCATGCAAAAATGCAAAAATAAAATAAAATAAAATAAAATAAAATAAAATAAAATAAAATAAAATAAAATAAAATAAAATAAAATCTTAATGGCCCCAAACTTTTGAATGGCTGTTTATGTCAATATATTTACTTTCATGCATCAGGGAAAAACATAGTGACAGTTCACCCAAAAAGTATAAAATTGTTTAGATAAGTAATTCATCATTTCCTCACCTTCATGTCATTCCAAACCTGTATGACTTTCTTTTCTGTTCAATACAAAAAAAAAGAAGACATTTTGAAGTTTCATTTTGATGTTTCTTCTGTATTTGAAATAATAAAGGTCATACATGTTTGTAAGGATATGTGGGTGAGTAAATTATGACATAATTCACTGTCTTTTATTTGGTAACCTACACTTTGAAATATTCCAAAAACAATCATAAAAACACCAGTTATACATGAAAAACTGACCCAAACCTGGCCTGAAATTCACCAGTTTGATGGGTTGCAAACTGCTAACTCACCCCAGCAAGGCCAAAGTGCTTCGACAGAGGAATGACAGTATTCATCTAAAGTGGGCTGCGCTCCCTATTTGTAATTCAATGAGATCATCTTGTCTTTTGGATGCCAAAGACAGAGCTCATGAATATTTGGGCTTGCTGCACAACACATGACAGCAGAACCATGAAAGTGAACACATTTTGTGTGGGGGGGTAAATCCTAAAAGGCCGTATGTTCGGCCGATAAACATTTACCCGACACCATCGGAGCCTGATCTGAAGGATGAGAAGTGTTCTGCTACGTATGGGAGGGACTCAAAGCCAGCTGGTACATACATGTGAGTCCAACAGCAGCCAGAGCTGACGCTGTGATTGCTGTGAAAGCACTTTTTTCTGACACACATCGAATGGCCTTCATCTCATGGCTATTCTTCAGAGCCAACATGCTTGATTTAGTTTTCCATGAAAAGGAGGAAGCTGCCTGCGCAAGCCAGCCAAAGGTTCCTGCCAGCCCCTTCTCCACAAAGGTCTCCTGAGGCGCGGGCCAACATCGAGTTTAATGGACTTATTTGGCTTGTTAACACTCTAGCAACGCTGCCCGTATTCACGCAGAGGTGAAGTCGACACATACACATCAATATTCAGTTCTAGCCCTTCCTGATCCCATTGCCTTTCCCACTATCCCTAATAAAATACGTATCATACAAGAGCTCGGGAATAGTGCTGGACATCTACATGAAATGTGCCAAAAACTGTTCCACATGAGTGGATGCAAGCGAGTAAACAACCGGGGCTTAAGGGAGATAACGGCACTTAATAACACAGGGGAGGAACACGGCTTTTTCAGCGGGCTTCCTAATCACAATACACCAGGAGATCGCAGAAACACAAGACGGATAGCTCATAAAAACAGGGACACAGCCATAACTATTGTTCGGCGGTGAGCTTATGAAACCCCGCAGGTGGACATGCTGCAGATATTGAAGACACTTACTCATTGCCAAAGCCACAATAATTCTTGTGGTGGCTTGTGTGGACGGGCCTGTGTGGATGCTGCTTTGAAGAGCTATAGCGATACTATTGAGCTCTAAGTACATTAAGAGAAACCCCCTAGAGGCCAACACAATCAATGCTTGCCCAAGGAGTGTGAAAGTCTGTGTCTGACACCGCAAAGGACCTTGGGACTGCTGGACCTATATTGTTGTTAGTGTCAGACAAAGCTCAGTATTTAGATGTATCGATTGTGTGGGCATGCATGCATACTTGCATATGAGTGTTTCTTCAACTACGGGCACTTGTACAGTACATTCCAGGGGTTGAAACTAGAAACATAACTTTAACTCTCTTGTTCTTTTATATGAAGGTCACATAAAAACTATCACGGAAAGTTTTTACAAGTGATTTTATGTAGATTTTATTGTTCTGCTCGTGTCCCTAACCTAGTTGTAAAACTTTGATGAAACAGGTCTTTATTTTGTCGTACATCCAAGTGAAACAAATTACTAATAAAAAAATGTAGGGCAGATTTGTTCTATCCATCGGCTGTTGATTGGATGGAGGCAGATCTGAATGTAAGAAAGGGGCGGCTTGGACAAAATGACTGGAGAAGTCCAGCATACGTCAGAGAAGTCTGTTGTTTCACTGGAAGATCAAGTTATAACACATTTAATAAAGATTTGTATTAAAACACACACACACACACACACACACACACACACATATAAATATATATATATATATACACACACACACATCTTGCAACAAATAAAATCAATAGAAAAAAAATGAATGAATTTTCCTTTCACGTCGACTTTAAAACTTGAAATATAATATAAATATAAATAAATAAATTATTATATATTTACAACTATGAGAGTGAAATAAACATACTTCAAAATATTTGTGTGTGTGTGTTTGTACTTGTTTATGCTATATTGTGGGGACCAAATGTCCCCACAAGGATAGTAAAACCTGAAATTTTTGACATTGTGGAAGGGAAAACATAAGGGGTAAAATTATTAAAAATAGTAAATGATGTTTATCTGAAATTGTAGCAATGCAAACAGGTTTTCTGTAAGGTGTAGGTTTAGGGTTAGGGGATAGAATATATTGTTTGGTCAGTATAAAAGTAATAGAAGTCTATGGAAAGTCCCCACAATTGACAGAAACAAACGTGTGTGTGTGTGTGTGTGTGTGTGTGTGTGTGTGTGTGTGTGTGTGTGTGTGTGTGTGTGTGTGTGTGTGTGTGTGTGTGTGTGTGTGTGTGTGTGTGTGTGTGTGTGTGTGTGTGTGTGTGTGTGTGTGTGTGTGAAAAACAGGAAGAAACAGATATTCAGTTTATCAGCCTTAATAATTTGACAAGCCAATACTTATTTTCATGGCTCATAATCAATAAATGGACAAAATTAAAAAGAAAATAATAAAGCACTAAAAATGAGTGAATTTAGGCATCACAACAAAATTAATATTTATACATTTTTGCTAAAGATTATATTTAACAGTATTAAATTATTTAAAGATTAACTTTAAGTGAGCATTTAATGGCAAAGGTAATCAAAATGTAAAAATGGGGGAAATAAGCCAGCAATGTAAAATAATACAATAATACATTTTGCATTATTACACACAATTGCCCTATTTAATACTGAAAAGCTGTTTTGTCACAATCTGTATTGTTAAAAGCACTACACTATATAAATAAAGGTGACTTGATTGACTAAATACCCTAAATTGGCTGATACTAATAACTTAAAAAGTCTCAATTATATCAGCTGATAATTTATATGGAACCCCTATATCACACATCCCTCTACTTTCCAAAAGTTTTTATATACTCAGAACACAGTAACAAGCATATTTGCAGTAATGAAGTCTAATACTAACAATGTCTTACGAACAGCATCAAACTATGCAAAAAGTGTGAAAAATACTGATTAATGCATTCAAACACTTTGCCTTTATGACAGTCTCCTTTGTGAGTGACAACAAAGTGACAATACTAGTGGCAGAGCAAATAGGCCACACACACAAAGACGGATTGCCAGCAACACATTCTCAGAAGCCCTGTTATCACCTAAATCAACACCCATTGAAAAGTGTTTGCACAAACAGATTTTTCAGGCCTGCTTTCTCTTGGCACCCTCTCGTCAATATAGTACATTCTCTTACTTTATTCCACACTCTCCCTTTCACAGTAACCAATATGAAATCCATCCTAGCCCTGGCACTTCATCTCCAGCTAATGTGAGCCACTCAGTATCTCTGGCAAGTCTGTATGAATATGTGTGCGTATTTATGTACTGTATACAGCAGGCACATGTCCAAAAGAGAGTGTTTTGGGTCAGCAGAGGGCCTGACGACATCCATAAAACTATATCACGCTCCTTAGTGAATGTCTTTTAAAAATAACAGCACATATAAAATATACAATCCCTCCTCCTTGTTGAAAACCCAGTTAAGGGTCACAAGTCTTTGATCAGTGATGTGTAACTTTTGAGACTAATTAACCCAAAACTAAGACTAGTTAACCCAAAAACGCATTCTCGTAAAATCTGGCGCAGTTCCGTTGAATGTAACCTCACTTCCTCCAGCTCGGCCCACAGGAGTCAGGCCGGCCGTGTTATCTCTGGTCGCTGAGCCTCTGAGATGGGGAGGAGACATGGGGAGCTATTTTTGCAAGCTTAACCAATGCTGTTAGAGAATCTATCAAGAGTAATTTGCCTCACAAAGGTCATCGCAGCCAGGGGCAGAGGCAGCATCACAGGCAGGAGCCTGGAACAGCAGTGACTCACTATGGTCCACATTCTCCTGCCGGCTTCACAGGACGCCATGTACCCACCACATCAAATCAACACACTGTCACGGAGGGATAAACTACCATCAATATTGTATTGATTTTGCATGGCATTAGATATTAATACATTGGTTTGCTAAACGTTGCATGGTTTCAGAAGCCCAGCCTATACAAAATTGTGCTCTTTTGCAGTTTGTCACAGTGCATGATGGGTATACGCTGTACTTTTATCAATGCCTTACACTCCAACAACAGTGAGGAATGTGGGACTAAAACCGTCCCTGAGTTTCCCATCGTATACACATGCTAGACAATACTCTGGAATAGACAATGCGCCACTAACTGTGCATATGAACGTTTTCACAAACAAATCATGATTCATCAATACCTTTCATACTGAAATTTATTCTAAATTTAAAATGTAAGAGCAACTGAAACTACATGCATGCCAAAATCTAATTAAGTTTGGAGTTTGGAATAATTAAGATTTTATGTTTTTGAAAGAAGTCTCTTATGCTCGCAAATGCTGAATTTATTGGCTCAAAAATATTGTTAAAAACCATAATATTGTGAAATATTATTCCAATTTCAAATAACTGTTTTCTATTTTAATTTTTGTGAAATGTGATTTATTTCTAAAGCTGAATTTTCAGCAGTCATTAACCCAGTTTTCATGATCTAATATGCTGAAATGATGCACAATTATTAATACATTTTCTTATTATTATAAATGCTGATTTTTTTTGCTGTTTACTGTTTTTGTGGAAACCATGACACTTTTTCATGTTTCTTTGGTGAATAAAAAGTTCAAAAGAAAAGCATTTATTTACTTGAAATAGACATCTTATGATTTTTAAAATGTCTTTACTGTCACTTTTATCAATTTAATGCATCCTTGGTGAATAAAAGTAATAATTTTTTTCTGTGAGAAGTTCTATGAATAATCCACATAAATATTAACGAATGAGACCCAACGCTCTCTGGAATATACAATTCTGATTGGTCATTCGGCAGTCAGATATTTCTCAGTATTTGCCATTGTCCATGACAGCACTGTATGTACTTTAATTATCATTGTCTTATTTACAGGCTGATTGTTTTGAATATTGTAATGAACTAAAGCTAAAATTTCAAATAATTTCAACTCTAATCAGTATTTAATATCCACATATTGATTTATTTGCTGGGTATAGCTATGTTATACGTTGGATAAAGTAAAGTCAGTTGGCCATTATCACAAAAAATAAACCCCAGCTCGGGGCAGAGTACATTATCACATAAATACTTCACCAGAAAGAATAGGCTGCTTACTTGTCGTCATTTAAAATCAGGAAGTCTCTTCACATTCCCCCATAAGTCTTTACACAAAGACGTGTAGGAGCTCATGTCAGCGCCACTAAATGAAAATGGTGAAAGCATATCTTGACTGTTATACTGACTGCGCTTTAACACAAAGAAACATTCATTATTAATTTATTCTGCTCATTCAAATTGCCACCAAAAAAAATAAAAATTCTAGCGAATAGATCAAAGTGTATTTCAACAATGTACTGCAAAGTGCTGACAAGTTTCTTCCATTACCACTGCCATAATAAATGAAGTCCACTGTAGCCGTGTGTATTAGTCCAACCTTTTGTTCCCAGTCTAACAGCCCTTACTCGCACCTTTAGTGCACATTAAAAAGGCAAAAACACAGGGCCGCATTCCTGCGAAGTGTCCCGAGTGGCAGTGTAAGTGCTTATAAGGTAGTATCACATCCCAACGAGCCAATCGCACTGTCCATTTCACAATATGTGCCCTCATGCGTGTGCATCTCTCCATGAATGTTTGACACATGTTTGAGGAGCCGTGTGACGGCCAGCCAGCATTTCATGTTTCTGTTTCCCCAAAGCTTACGTGAACAAGGGGAGGAGGTTGAGGATGGGGGAAGGTATGGAGATAGAGCAGTGGGCCTATCTCACAGGCGGGAGCGGCTGGTTTCCAAGGAGATGTGTGTGCGTGATGAGAGTGTATGAGACAGGCTTTGCTTGGGTGCACACTTGGAAGGAAGAGTCCCTCTTCATCACTCCCTGCTTTGCCTCTCTCTCCCCCTTCTTACCTCAGTTCCCAGGTCATCATTTATCCTGAGCACGGCCAAACCGTTCCCCTGAGATCCACCTGCACTTGAGGACGTACTGCATTAATCTTACACCTCCATTCAGCATATGAACCCGTGTTAAATTCCACCGGAGCGTTCCCTTATTATTACGTACATAACCCCTAATGCGTCTCCCTATGATGACATGCGATGCAATGCAACACGCCATAAATTTAACCCTTATGTTCTGTTTGGGAGTCCTCGAGGCCAATTTAATAGCGTGAAAATTATACTTCATATTAAAGGATCAGACTGATACTTCTTGACTTTTCCTAATCTTCTGAGAATTGATTATGAACACAATTTTAACTTGAGCTTCAAAAATTCTCCTCTGAAAAATGTTACATCATTTCTGTTTGGGTCTCACAGACCCAAGATATAAAACAAGATTAAATGTAATGGATTTTCACATGCTCAAATCTCCTGCCAGTTGTTTATTTGATTTGTTTTGATAGAATTACAGGAATTAATAAAAGTCACATATATAAAAGTGCATGTCTAATTAATGATAAAGCAGATGGTTAAAGCTTCAGAATTATCTTCTGACTGGGTTTTTGATTAGATTAGAGGAGCATATTAAAATAATTCTGAAAGGTTAATTTTGAAATTACTATTATTATTTTTAGACGTACAATACCAGTAAGATTTTTTTAAGTTACACGTCTCTTATGCTTACTGAATTTATTTAATGAAAAAATACAGTAAAAACAGTAATACTGAGAAATATTATTACAATTTAAAACAACTCTTTTCTATTTTACTGTATTTTAAAATGTAATTTATGGCAAAGCTGAATTTTCAGCAATCTTCAGTGTCACATGATGCTTCAGAAATCATTCTAATATGCTGGTTATTCTAATATGCTAATATGCTCAAGAAACATTTTTTTTATAATTTCTTATTATCATTTTTAAAAATGGTTGTTTTGTTTAATATTTTTTGACAACCATGCTATTTTATATTTTTAGGCATCTTAGATCAATAAACAGTTCAAAAGAACAACATTTTTTTGTTTGTAACATACATTCAAAATTTACCATCGCGATCAATCTCTTTCTGTAAAAGCAAAAGTAAAAACAAATCTTACTGACCCTTAAACGTTTGAACAGTAGTGTAAATCAGGGGGGTCTTTGTAACTCCATACATGAAAAAACAAAGGATAATCTGGAAAAGAACAGGGCTAATAAAGTTATGCCTTTTGGTAACCGTGTGTTTCAATGAAAAATTGGAGCAGTGAATCATATTTTCATGCTGATTCATATATCATTCATATGAATTCTAATGGTCTGATATGATGTTTGCTTTAAACATATGACTGTACCATCAGCCTTTGGCATTTAAACTGTAATTATGTGGTAAGAATCATGATATTAAGCGGCCCATCAAATCCAAGTCACACTATATTTCACAGCTTTTCCAGCTTCTCGATCAGTGCTGCTGTTTAGACCTCCTGCAGAGACACAGCTATTTACATACTGGCACACAGAGCTGTACTTGATGAGTGTTTAACACACCTGGCTGCTGGACATGTAAGGAGACTGAAGACAAAGATAGTGTGACTTGACAGACTACTGAAAACACGAACACAAACTTACACTCCCTCCCTAACACTAATGTTGCACTCATGGCTATTCAATAATAAGCACCGGTACACCTGTTCAGTTTACTTTCTCAGTACAAACAGCTCTCTTCTGATGCATTACTCATAAATTTATAAGCATCTAAACTATCAAAAGTAATTGTTCATGCAAAAATTAAAGTGTTATTCAAACACATGTCATTCCAAACGTGTATGACTTTCTTTCTGGAACATAAAAAATAACATATTATGAGAAATGTCTCAGTGTATTTTTGTCAAAGTCAATGAAAGTCCATATAAGGTCTAAAAAAAGCTGCAGAGAAACTTTCAATTTATGGACAAAAACAAAATGGTTCTTCGTGATATCTTTTGTGTGTGTGTGTGTGTGTGTGTGTGTGTGTGTTCAGCTAAAAAATGACTTGAGGGTGAGTAAATGATGACAGAATTTTTTTGGTGAACTATCATTTCAAACACACGACCAATAATCACAAAGAGACCAAATCTCTCAAGAACAATAAGTCAACATGTATAAAGGAAAATATATTTAAAGTCAATCTAAATTGGTTTTCGTAACCCTTTTTATCTTCATAATTCAACACATTTCTGATCAAGAAAGACTATTTAATGAGGGCAAAAACTTGATTTTATCAATTGAGAATGAATTGGATTGTGATAAGTAGGCATTTCATACCAGAATGGAGGCAGACCGAATGAGTTTGTTAAAATGTGTCTACATACCTTTTTGGCCATTGGTTAAGATTATCAAATAGGTTGCATGGCCTAGGAAACAGGAAAGTTGTTTCCATTAAGAGTAAGTAATGATATTGAAATTCAAGAGGCCAACATTTTTTTGCTGAAATAAGACCAGAAATGTGAAAGTAAAAAGGGTCAATGTTGGTTACATGTTGATTTTAAATAACATCAACAGGCAAAGCAAAGCCATCATGCATGAAGTGATAGGCTGTAGAGCAGCACACTCTTGAAGGTTATATTCAGAGAGAAGTCATGTAGTCTTGTCCAGCAGAAAGCCTCATTATTACCTTCCTCAAAGATTTATGTACAGACAAGCCTAGACCATGACTCAGAGTGATAGGTTTCTACTTCGACGGATCAATCCCTCATTGATATTAAGCAAATAAATCATGAGAATCTTTTTGAGATTTAAAGTGGATCAAATATGGCTGTGGGTATCTGTGCACTGGGTGACAGTGACATACACTTCAATTAAATTAATACTGAAAAGTCAATCACTGGATTTGTGTAATCTGCCATGGCCACATCTATTGGATTGCGCCCATCCCTTTCAATTAAAGATGAGGATCTTCCCATCACACTGCAGTCATGTCACCTCTCTGTGTTCCCTGGGGCAAGGAGATTAATCAAAGTTTGAAAAGACATTATGAAGTACATTATTTCGCTCCCAGTCAAGTAGTGTCAGGGCTGCCAAAACCTAAACTGCATGGAATTAAAATGAATCCGTTCAGAAGAGAGAGGGAAGATAAGGAGGAAAACGAGGAAAACCGAAGAAGAGGATAAGCAAAAGGAACAAGTCATCATCATGTTTTGGGGGTATATGATGTACATTTAAATAACATGGGTATGTTTTAAACTCCATAGGGTGTTTTATTGAGCTCACTGTACTGGTGTAAGGCTGGAGGCTTCTTGTTTGAATTGACTTTGATTTCCCCTCAAAGAGGTTTTTAAAGCTGCTTTGTGTGTGCGGTGAGACAACAGTCTGTTCAGAGCATCTTGATTGACATAACGGACGGGCTGATTACAGTTTCATGAGTGAATAAAATTCACCCCAAAATATATTTTTCTTAATTTTAAGGCTTCTAGATTCTTTCCTTTATGTAAGGGCAGGTTTATTTATGTTATCTTTATTGGTAACATTATTGCAATGACAATAACAGCATTAGCCAAGTATTCTGTTCCGTGTCAACAGCTTGCAATACTGAGACATTTCACAGAATAGAGTGCTTTTATTGAACTGCAATATAAGGTAATCAATATGATTGCCTATCTTATTTTGAATTGACAAGTGAGTAATTAGGCAATTTAGCCCAGATCTATTGGTTATATGACAGCTGCAATCATCGTGCTGCCTATGTAAAAGCCCCGATTTGTGAAAAAAATCATTTAAACAGTTAGGACTGAACTAAATACTGTAGTATAAAAATAAATTCTGGTGACAGACTTAGGTTAGTAGTGCTTCCAATGTGTCACATTAAATAATCATCAGTTATATAGGATAGAATGAACACAAGTGTACAGGGTACACTCTTAAAAATAAAGGTTCTTTACTGGCATCAATGGTTCCACAAAGAACCTTTACCATCCATGGAATCTTTTCATTCCACAAAAGGTTCTTTACAGTAGAAAAAAAAAGTAATTTATATTACTAAAATGTTCTTCACACAAAAACATGGTTATTTTAAGAACTTGTCAACAAGGTTCTTTGGGGAACCAAAACCGGTTCTTCTATGCCATCGCTGTGAAAAAACCCTTTTGGAACCTTTATTTTTAAGAGTGTACCAGAAAAGCAAGTCTACTCGAATCTAGATAGATAGATAGATAGATAGGAAAGCACATAAGTTGGACCCCTTGGACTTTCAGAAGCACACGAAATCTCTTCCTTACCTTCTAGACAGCAGGTTCTCCACAGTCCGGAGTGGGTCATGACTTCCTCATTCTTCCTGCTCGTCTCGTTCTCGTTATTACTTTTGACCCGGCACACTCCTCTTGAGTACAGCCAGTAGTCCGTTCCCACAGCGATAGTCATCAGGCTGAACGCGGCGAACGCGCCCACTGTGGTGATGAGCATTTGGACTCCTCTTTCACACATCAACATTTTGCCTCATTTCAGGATGGGGGGTCAAAACAGGGTTCTTAGCGTGTCTCGTAAAACCTCCTAGCCTGCCTGGTGCGCGGACTCCATGCTCCAATCCACTTCAGAAGCCCATACCATTATTATGTGCTGATTTCTGTGGTGTCGAGACTGTTGCAGTCGCTGTGGCTGCTTCTCAAGTTCAGTAAGAAACCTCACAGTGTTTCCATCGCTTAAGCGGAGAGCTATTTGTTTGTCATTCTGGGTTGTTGAAAAAACTGTTATCGAGGAACAGTCTCTCATCAGCACCACAGCATTTTGCAATTGAGGCACCAGGCTAAACGAATGACACGATGTTTCGCCTGTGACTTCACAAGAACATCTTTGTTTCCCGAAAACGGCAATAAATCAGTGTTTTTGCATCAAAAATACTGTCCTTTGTTAATCCAGCGGAAAATACCTTCGTTCAACGGATGCATCCGGTATTTAAAACACAAGAGAGGAGTAAAATATTCCACTTCATGATCAGCTTGTGTCTGTCCAAAATTCCCCTTCACATCTGGCGAATCTAAAGGACATTTCATTTGATTAAATGTGGAGCAGCATGTTATGAAGGCACCTATGATCGTTTAAATGAACGTAATCCCAACACTTGTAATTGCTGTCAACGGTGATGCTGGTCTCCGCAGATGTGTCTCACAGCAATGACAGCTCCCACGTTCCTCGCGAATCCGCTCGTTTGAAACACCGCCCACAGAGGGAACGGAGCGGAGCGCGCTGCTGCTCTCCGCGCTGCTGAATGGACGAAGCCTCTCGTCTAATCTCGGAGTTTCTCCCCGCACAGCGCCCCTGGCTCAACCAATGTGCTACTTAAGGCATTCATATGCAAAGATATGAGCAAGAAGCGATGCATGAAAAATCGGACCCTGGAGAACAGGAACGTCCTTCAAGAGCCACAGACATTTTCGATGATTTCCTCAATGGAGACCTTCACATGGGCAATTCCGGAGAGTTTTATAGATCATTAAATTCATAGCCCAGGGATATGTTGATGACAGTATACAATCGAAAGTTGCACGATTTGCATTGATCTGGTTTTTGAATCGGGTCGGGAACTACTAAAAAATTCTGTTCTAAAGAAAATCCTGAATCTTCAGCAGGAAATGTAGCCTGCAGCAACTAGCAAATTAATCTTTTCTCGGTTCTTTTTAGTGAATAAGTAAACATGCTTGACCAACATGGTCCAATTCTCAGAGAAATTACTCTTATGTGCCGATTCTTTTTAGTGAATCGAATAGAAAATGCTGAATTTAATCGGTGACTGACTCACATAACTCAAGTTTCAAGTTTTATTTGTCACATACACGACTATACAGAGATTGTATAACCAGACAGTTTGGTTTTAACTGTATCAAAACCAAAAACTGTTGCCGTATTATGCCGTGAGACTTAGGGTACATTTACACGGCAAAGATGTACTAAAAACAGAAAAGCTTTTCCTTTGCGTTTTTGAAAAGTTTTGCAAACAGATAATAAGGCTGTCAAAATGATCCCGTTCACATGAATAGGTGAAAATGACTAAAAACACTGCACTATGCATGCCAGACCAGTAGTTGGCGATGTCACATTAAACTCAACATGCCTTTACACAGAGGCGATAATGGTATCATTTTTAAAAACTTGCCCTTTTTTTCACAACCGTTTTCAAAAGTTTGTGTTTTCAGACCCCCAAACGCAGTTGTCATGTCGGCCAAAACACATAAAAAGTTTTCTGTTTTTAGTTGAAAACAGTGTCATGAAAATACCCCCCCCCCCCCTTAAATAGTTACTGTTCATACTTATTACAAACATTCCTCCCTGAAATGTTGTAAATGAGTGGTTAAGAAAGATACATCATTAAGAAGAATCGGAATTGGATCCATTAGTAATGGTCAATGAGGGATTTGTTTTTCAAGGAGGGTAATTAATATTCATCAAATTTTAGTTACTAATGAAACTTTGCTGCAGATTTGTCACATATTTGCTGATAATTATGCTCAAACAGATGATGTCCCCTGATATCAACAGTCTTTAATTAACAAAGCATTATTATCTCTCAGATCATCAACACTACAACAGTCAATTTACTAAATCTACAAAACAAACCACGGAATGTCATTATCAGAGTACGTCCATTTAATATAATTTGGATTTCATCAATATTTTGCTTTGGACATTTTTCTTCAGCAAGCAGGCTTCATGCAGTAAAATCTTAAAGCTGATTGGCTTGATCAATTTATCTTTAACCATGATTTGTCTATGATATATCCTGATTGTATATATTTATTTGGAAGCAGGATAATTTAGGGGTCCGTTATGCCTTTTTGGCCATATTGTATATGGAAATAAAAGACGTTGCATCATTTGAATATCCATTCTGATTGGTCTGCATCCTCTAGTATTTGTGCAATGATTAAAACCATCCTGGGCGACCTACTGCCTAAAAGAAAATCAATATTCATTTATTTTGTACAAAAAACATTGCAGATGAGTCATGTGTCCCATAGAGTGCTGCTGTATTTTTGTAGGCCAAAACCTGAAAACGAGTTAGCATTTTAGCACTTCCGGTTCCATTGTTCTGAAGTCAATGTTTTTTCAAAGGATTTTAGCCTGAAATAAAGCCCAGGGTTAATACAAGCTCAAGATATTTTCATGTTTTATTCTAAGACATAAAATACATAAGAAACACCCCTTTGAGATTTTCTTATAGCTTAATTTGTTTTTAAAAAAGTGGTTGTTAACATGTGTCTAAATGAGACCACAGAGGTTTTGGGGGATATTAAACATCATGATGCCAAACAGGAAACTCTTCCACACTTCACAGCCTCCTTTGTGTTTATAATTGCACTTCCGGAAACTTCTCTAACTCAAACTATGAGGATTTTTATTTATTAATTTTTAAATAAAGACTGAAAGAGTTCCCAGAAGCTTAGTGATGATGACATTAAAGTCCTGCGACTGTGGTATAGTTCATTTATAGCCTATGTTTAGCCTCTGACAACTCTATTTGGGCTTCAAAATTCATAAAGTTGTTCACATGTGAAGAATATCATGATGAACAAAACGCATAAGAATCATAATCTTTTGTTGGTCACAGAGCTTATTTTCTGAAATAATCTAAAAGCCAATGGAACAATCCTATTGGGCTTTTGTCGAGGAAACCAGCGTAATGCAAATTTCCATGTTGGCCGTCAAAAGTTTGTGATCACTGCAGTGTGCTATTAGCCTAAAAGGTTGGCCTAATCCTACAAATTGATGTTTTGACTAAACAGCTTTATTGCTTGCAAATGTAACATTTTAAGCAAATACATTTTTAATTTATTCATTTTATACTGTAGCAAAAATAAGCAAGGCCGTGCTTAAGTGCACTAGGTCAGGGCCTATTTTTGCACATTATTTCAAGTTGTGAAATAAATGAGCAGATGAGAAACGCATGTGTCACACATAATGTGACACATCACCTCCTGCACTGTGTGAAGATCAGATCAAAGTCTTCCTCCCACTACAGCTCACAGTGCTTTCTCACAGAACCTCCCTTCATTTAACATGACAAATACATCTCTAAATATAGCCTGGAAATGACATTTCTGTTTTACTTTATTGTTATCGTTCACTTGGTCCTTACAGTGCATGTATAGGATGGAAACACACTAGTGTGATTCCCGCCCTTTTCATCAAGACGATGAACAAGCGGGAAGCAGCTTTATCCCCCCGCCTGCTTTTCCTGCTTTCCTCCGACGGAGCCAGCGTAAGCATTGAGGATGAAGTTATCCTATGAATAATGCTTTATAATTCAAATGCTCAGCTACAAATCTCTAGAAGGATAATGACAGATGGTACAAATCGAAAGAGTGTCGTCTAAATCGTTGCCGTGATGCAAGACTTGGTTTCTTTCCCACTGACACAGTTTTGTGCTTTGAATCATATTCAAATCAATAATACAATTCTAAAATCAATGTGAATGACATTCTAGTAAAAAAAAGGTAATAATATTTAAAGCTATCCAATAAACAACCGAGAGTGTGAACTCCACCCGAAGAACACTGCAATAACAAGACATCAAGCTTTTGAGATGAATCCATTTATTCACCATGTGCCATTCCCTGTGAAGTGATTACGATAACCCCTCTGTTCACATCCCTCTTTAACCTCTCATTCACAGTGGTTCCCCACAGAGGCACTGGGCTTGATTGATCTGGCACTGTATGAATGCCCGTGAATGAGCTCCAGATTGTCTTTAAATGGGGATGTGGGGTTTTATGTTAGAGGGACCAGAGCCATGAAGGTCAGTTCACATAGCTGTGTCATTTGCTGATGGAGCTGGAGTGAGATCGCTCAGCTTTAAGGGTGACAGAGAGGCACAAGGATTCTGTTCCTTCAGCAATAAAGCTAATGGCTGAAATAAAGAATTTTCAGTGTATTATGGGCAAACATCGAGTTCTCCACATGCACACTTTGACTTTTGGCAGATTTCCTTATTTTTGCCTTCACTAAATAAAAAGCTGTAAATGAAATGTAAATGTAAATAAAGATTTTCGGAGTATGTTTAACAAGAAAACACTATTTCAGTCTTTCTACTTCAAAATGTTGTGTTTAATTCAACGTGTTACATTCTGTTTCTTTGTAATTATTTGATCAAATTTACTAGCAATTTTGGGGGAAAAAAGGGTTTCAAAATAAATCCTATACTATTTTTTTCCAGTGTTGTTTGTAGGTTGTATATTTTATTTTCTGGGTACCTTACATACATTATGTGTTATGTGTTATGTTGATGACGTCCAACTAGGGTTAAAAAAGAACATCTAAAAATATTTCTTAACATCAATAATAATAATAACAAAATACATTACTGATTAATAATTTGAATGATTAATTAATTTATTAATATACACAAACACGCTGTGTGGTTTCTGAATTATTTAGCTGTTGTTTTTCATTGTATATCTGAGGCAAACAGTACAAGTTATTGTGTCACGCACAGCATGATATAACGCCTTCGTCTATGTAAAATGCCACCTCAAAAAATGAATATCCATTGTGATTGTGTTTCTGACAGTAGCAAGACTCTCATTTTGTGGTTTTAATACTCCTTTCTCCCTTGTTCTTGAGAAGACGATCATAATTCTGCTCTTCGTCTGAGGAATAGCAGCTCTCTTTGCAGATATTTGTCACATTCCCCATTATATCAGCATTTCATTACCGTTCATTAATATTCTCCTTTCAACCCTTTCTTATGGGATTGCAAACTAAATGCATTTTAATTTGCTATGGCAGACCCACATGCCTTTGAATGTCAAAGACTTCGGCTTCAGCATGCATACTAAGTCCCGTCTAACAGTAATCACAGTCGGCTAACACGACGGCGAGTCCTAGTGCAAGACAGTCACCGTGGACAAAACACCCAATCTGGACGGCAAGGACAACAAGAATTTCCATGCTGTCAGAACAGGTGGCAACAACACCTGCTTCCAAACTTTTTAGTGATTTGTCACATTCAGCAGCTGCGTAAAATAAGTTCTGATGCATTCAAAGGCAGGTTGTACTATAAGGGGGAAATTACAAAGAACGAACAAGAGACAAGCCCATGCAGCAGCCCGTGCCGTCCAAGGCGTACACAGAACGAGTAGAGTACGACGACTTCTCCATTAGACCTTGCCTATGATCTTGGGCATTGTTCCACAGCATCTAATGCCATTAGACAGGAAAAGAAAACCTTACAAACAGTTAAGCTGACAGAATCTGAATGAAAGTGAATGAATAAAAGATAAATATCCGCATGAACGGATAGACACAGAGGGCAAAGCCGGCAGCCCCTCTCATCATAAAGTCTGTGTTGGAGAGGCAGCCCTTGCTGACTGTCTTATCTTATTGAGAGTCTCATTAGCATAGAAATTACTTCAGGCAGAGGCAAAGAAGCAGGACCCAGCACAGGTAACTCTCAACCCTCTCTTTCCATTAGTATGGAGAGAAACAGAAGATGTGAGGGGAGGAAAAGTTGAGTAAAAATACAAAAATGAAGACTGGCTGAGGGCAACGAGAAGGAGCAGAGGGAAGGGGAAAAAGGAACAGAAAGCGAAATACAATGTCATTTGGATAACCAAGCGATTCCTGCTCACTTTTGATGTTTTTTTCAGGCCTGCATAAACACTGCAGCCAGCGACTAGTTCTGTGCAAGCAGTTCTAAGGGAAAAGTTCTGCAGGAAGACAAAAGGAAGTTGCATTTCTCAAAATAATTGTAAAGTCAGCACAAAATTTTAAACCAAAAAAAGTTATTTCCCTGTTGTGCACACAACTTTGGTATTTTTTTAGTAGATAACAGAAAACACCTAAATGTCATTAAATGCATTTTTTACAGGACATGCACAATCTTTCAATGACATGCACTGTAAAATATATATATATTGTAACTTTAACTTTCTTTAGTAAAACACCTGTTAATTGGTTAACAGTAAGTTCTCTTAATATATTCAGTGAAAAATAAACATAATAAACCTAATAGGACATTTCATGTAATTTTGCAGTAAAATACAAAAATATATATACATAATTTATTATAATTTACAGTGAAAAACTGTAAATTGGCATCCCTGTGTGATACTTAATATTTGATGGTTGTTCATTAAAATGTTACTTTTATGTTACATCTTATGTTGTAAAATGAATGATTGTTGCATTATTTTAGTGTCAAGTGAGTTACCACGATGGTGTTTTGTATTTGTGTGCATGACACTGTATGCACCTTCAATATTATTTGTAATGTACTTGTATCTAGCTTTGTTTCTTGATGGTTTTTGGTGGTTGTCAGTGTATTATAATGGTTCAAAAAGATTTGAGAACTTTTAACCACAAAGTTTTTACTAGAAATTTAAGTGCTACTGTATGTTTTATGGTGAAGTTATGGCAACCACAGCTGCCAGTTTTTTTCAACCATAAATTTCAGATTTTTTTTTAGTCTACGCATTTTGTCCATGAAACAGATTTTCTGCAATCAGATCATCAAATCTTGTTCACAGTTTTTTTTCTTCTTTTAATTTCATTTAGTGATTTTGCATGTCACAACTTTTCATCAATAATTTTGCCCATTCTGTGTGAATGAGATCTAGAACAACCTCTTTCAAAGATGTTTAAAAATATTTATTGTCACCACCAATGCATTTTGTGACATGGTGTTGCCGAAAGGTATTTCCTGAAATGACAAATTTATTCAAACATAAATGGATTAATAGTTGGCATATACTTTCTAAATTTCCCAGGCATTGAACCCATGAATGTGGCATTGCTAGCATCATGCTGTACAGTATGAAATGAAAAGTTCAAATTAGTTTTCAGAGTGCTGAATTTTCAATTGATGGAATGCAACTAGAGTATTTTTTGTTCTTCTTCTTGTCACGTAATTCATTCAGCCAATAAAATTAGTCATACTTCACATGGCGCACCGTACATCTGAGGATTGGTGATGAACACCTTCTTAACTTAGAGTTTATGAAGACTCCAAGCTATTTCCAGGCAGGCCAGTCCATATCCGGTTTGACAGAGAAATGGGTAGAGTGAAGCTCGGTTTAAAGCAAACGCTCTACAGAGGCACTTTGAAGATCTCCACCGAGAACAGCAGTACCCATTCCAATTAGTGCCCCAAAATGGACTCTGTAATGAACATAAACAAACCAGTTTAAAATGTGCTGTTAGCCTTAATATTTGCTGTAACGTGATAATTAATAAGGAAAGACAAAAAACTGCTTTATATTTATCTTGGTAATTATTTTTAGAACCCTGGGGGAAGGTGCCTGTGTCACAAACCTTCATTAATTCTGCGCTGTGGCTTGTAAAGTAGTTTTAGTCACTGCAGAGTGAACATGATAAATAAAGCCACAGGTAGCAGTGAGGTAAAGCCCTGCGGATGAGTCTGCGCTCGCTGAAAGCACCAGAATGCAGCCTCTGCTCACCCACACAATCAAAGACCTTCAGAATCGCTTCAGTCTGCGAGTCAACATGTCGAGCAGCGAGAACAAGGGGGACTGGAGACAAATTTTGTCGCACAGCGCTGCGCCGTGTAAACACTTTATGTAAGATGTAAAACAGAGCTTCGGTTCAGAAAGACTATAACCTTCATTAAGGTCAAACATCCACAAAACAGAGCTAAATTTGCATTTACATCGAAAAATGCAGCGTTCCCACGCTGCTTTAGGACAACAGGCTGCCTCGGTCTTGGGTGGGCTCAACCGAGGCACTGAGCCCACTGCAGTTATGGATATTAACCATGGAGTCTGTCATCATTTGTGAAGTGCATTGACCCTGGACTAAACACACATGCCCTAGTATTGCTCAAATTCATCCTTGTCAACTGCAATGGATGATGTTTCTGAACAGCCTCTGGTGCAGCGGAGCATCACAGGCCAGGCCACATGAGGACTGCACCACTGTTCATTATAACTGCAAAAGTGGAGGGGGAGAAAAAGCATTGTGTTAAGAGAGACAATACAAAGCACTGATGTACCTATTTAATCTAATATCACAGTCTAGTATATACTATTTAAAATCTAAAGAGGCTTTAAGGCCCAACCACAATAATTATGTATGCAGTAACAGATTATTTAGCTCAAAACTTGTGTCCAGGCCTCATTCCTTAACCCTCAAAGAGCAAAACACTGACACTGATTATGTATTTTTAAGTGTTTATTAAGCATTTTTACATCTTTAAGTGTAAAAAATATATGCATACATACATACATATATATATATATATATATATATATATATATATATATATATATATATATATATATATATAAAAACACTTTAAATGTTTTTAGGAAGTCACCGCCAATAAAAATCGATGATGTATGTATATTTAATTTTGGCTTTGAAAAAGTGAGATGACAAGCTGAAAGTTCAGTATGTTCCCATCTTTCCTCTGGGTACTGAAGAGCATTCAGAATAGTTCATCTATGATTTACTAAATGGCATCTGTTGTGTGAAAAGCATTCAGGGCCCATGAAATCACAATTTTCTGTCTTTTATTCATTATTGTATTCATATTTATCCAAGAACTTCAAAGAAAGAAAGAAAGAAAGAAAGACAGTTTGCTATTTGCTATTGAGCTGCAAGTGTTATAAAGCCAAATTTGATATATATTTAACATTTGGAAACACCATCTACTCCACTATACCACAACATTACAAGCCTGCAGCTTTCAGCCAAGAGGTCAATCTGTGATGTTTAGATCTTAGTTTTTAGTCAGGTTAGACTCCAGATTAAATTGAACTCAGATGAAAGTGAGGCTGTGAGGGATAGATTTACAGTCTTTACAATGGCACGCATGCACTATAAAAGTTTTAGATAATGTAATACTCACCACCTTACCATTTTAAAAACTGGTGTTTTCTGGTGTTTTTGTCTAATGATTTATTTTCTCTCAAAGACGTTTTGTCTGCTGAACAATCTGTATATTGTTAAACAACAGTGCAATCCATTGAACGCACATCTGTCACTCACCCTGACTGAAGTCTATTGGACAAATGTCTTTGCATTATGCAAATTTGCAGGCCTCCAAACCTAAAAATTGGTAAGTTTGATTCACATTTGATTGGAGAAAAATCTTTGTAGTGCTGGATGAATCAACAATATTTTTGGTCCATTTTCCTGGAAGAGAAAGTCGTGACTTTTAGACTGCAATTTTAAGTGTGTGTATCTAAAAAGTCTCTTTTAGTCAACTTTTATAAGTACACTAGCATACAGATGACTAGTAAGTATAGTACTATAGTAAGTACAGTAATTTTTCATCTAAATTTTTTTTCATAGGGTCTTTAAGACCTGGTGAATCAGTGAGGTCCACTGTTCCATTGTTGCAATATATATATGTATATATAAATAATATATATATATATATATATATATTTTTTTTTTTTGGAATATGTCCATGTTTCTATACTGCACTTGTAAATAACCTTATAGAAGAAACACTTACTTAAAATGGCTAAATTTGATCCAAAACAGCAATGGTGGATGACCAAAGGCAGAGACCAATTTGTGTGATTTTGCTGTGCTGGGAGATTCAAATAGTAAATCCTCTCAAAACTGAGACTGATAGAGGAAATCCCCCCGAGGATCTGACGTGAGAGCTGTCAGATTACACACCCTCTCCGAAACAGAGGAATTTCTGTACGTTTACGACTTGTCAACATGCTTAATTACGAACGCCGCAGTTAGACTACGACTTTTCACTATGCAGCTACCTCTGGATGACTAATGGCTATAATGATTTGATGATAATGAAGTGATTTTCACTCCGCACAGGGTTATGATGAAAGGGATCATGAAGATAAAAGAGCGAGAGCTGAAAGGATACAGGTAAAAATGTTTCCAAGCATCCCCTGGGAACACAACACGAAGACACCAAAGTCCCAGCATGTCAGGATGAGCAGAGAGAAAGCCCTCACGCCTGTGTGACAAAAGAATATGAAACATAGGAGGAGAGCAGAGGGGGGCTGCGAACAGAAAGGGCGGTCTGGAGCGAGATGGCAGCAGATAGGAACAGTGATGGTGAGTGACAGGCTCAGACAGAGGGAGAAGAGTTCACATAGGGATGAAAGGACACTTACATAATCCGAGGCTGGATCATGATCAGGCAGTGCTCGCTCTACCTCGCTGCCTCTTCAGCACGAGCTGCTGTCGGAGAACAACTAGGCCTACATAAACATGAAGAACGCCAATTAAATGTGCCGGAAAGTTTATGACTCCTCAGAGAGGAGGAAAAAAGAGAGACAAAGCCAGGCTTCTGCTGGTGAATTCCTTCTGAATAACTTATCTATTCATTCTGTACTCTGGGAAATATTTATAGAATAAAAAAGTTTCCTATGAAGTTTTCTATATTTGATGAGTGTTTTTATAATTCAAAAGCTCAGAGCTATACCACGCTCTCTGAAGATTACCACTGATTGACAAACATGGGTGTGCGAAGCCAAGTAATTACTATTCTCTCGCCGTATCATTTTGGGAGTTATGAACTAGACCCCTATAAAAACACCAGTAATTATCAGTTCCAGGGCTCGCCGTAATTAGCATCCCAGATGTTTCATTACTGATCACAATAGCGGAAAGGATCGTTTCTCTCCTTCTATACCTCGCACGAATCCCTTGTGCTTTAAGGGGAGGCGCAGCACAGTGTGCTTGATTCAGATTGTCGAAGCGGCTGAAGTCACTCTGGGTTAAATCTTCTCAGTGGGTCCGTGATGATCCCATATTATTGAGTTTGCTGGAAGAGAGGGCAGTGGAGGGGCAAGAGCCACTGAAATGGAACAGAATGTCCAAGAACAGCATCTATCCGTAAAATACCACTAATATAAGAGCACATCAGCAGGAGAGGAGAACACTTTCATCCATCTGCACCTATAATGATGCTCAGAGAAGCATAGAGATAAAAACCTCCATTCTTACTCAAAAGAATGTCTGTAGCTAAGCTATAAACAACTCTATTGAAAACAATTAGCTAAGATAATCTGAATGTTACCCTAGAAAAAATAGGTAGTTACATACATGGAAAAGTAATAATATTAAGGTGCGATATATTGAATATAGTAAGATGTAATGTGTTCAGATATGCCAACTTATTTTAATATAAAATCTTTAAACAAGAATAAAAATCTTGTCTGTATGTTGAGAAGTTGTCATATTACCTCACACATGTCAAAACACTTTTAAGGAGTAATTATGAGAATATACAAAAGATGTGTTTGTTTGTACTCACGCTAGCTTGGGGGAACAGAGTTGAGTGATGGAGTGAATCATTTATGCTGGAACCGCTCCTCCCGATGCAAAACTCAGCTTGTGTCTTCGATTATTAAGACCAGCTAGACTGATCACTGAAAAGAATCGACTCAAATCAATCCTAAATTCTAAACAGCAGACAGAACGCCACTGCAGGAAGAGGACAACGCAGTTTGTTCGGACGTTCCAAGTGAAAGTGAACACAAGTTTGACAAGTTACCTTACAATTGAGCCAAATAAAACCCAATGTGAAATATCCCTTAAATATTTGGAATTTTTTATGTTTATTGGTTTTTACCAAATGTCAAAAGAAGAGACGTAAACATTTGAAATAAATTGGAATTCAAAATTTAAAACTTCACGTCTTTTCTTTTAATTTCAACAACAACAAAAACAACATATTTTCATCATTTCAGTATCTTAAAGGGGTCATCGGATGCCCATTTTCCACAAGTTGATATGATTCTTTAGGATCTTAATGAAAAGTCTGTAACATACTTTGGTTAAAATTTCTCAATGGTAGTGTAAAAAACACCTTTTTTTTACCCTGTCAAAATCAGCTCTGTTTTCAGCAAGCTGTTTTTTAGTCCATGTTGCTTTAAATGCTAATGAGCTCTGCTGACCCCGCCCTTCTCTTCTGTGGGGTGACGAGCAGACTGTAAACTTTAGCCTCGAAACTGCCTAACAAGCATATATTAGGAAAGGCGATTTGCAAAGATTCATAAAAAAAACTCTTATACACACTTCTTCTGTAGGTGAGGCTGGATCACGAATGATTCGCGCAAACACAGACGCAGATCGGGGATCGGCGCATTCCCGTCAAAAATGAAAGCAATGTTAATCCTCTGCATCTTCAGTGGCTCAGATGTCGGGAGTAAATAACGACTGCTATGTTCATTATTATCCAACAACAAAACGCCTCAATCACTTAATCGGATACATTCTTGTCTTCCCCTGCACCGGAGTCGACACAATGGCAGACAGCTCTCAGCTCACTCAGTGCGGGTCTAAGGTAAGACGGCCTTGTCAATCAACTATCATGGGAGGGGCCTGTACAGAATTACGTCATTCTGACAGGAATCTCAGAACAGCCTGATTTGAGAAAGAGGATTTTAAAATAGGGATTTAAAAAAAAACACTAGGTGGATTTTTATCATTATAGGATGGATGTGCACACACACTTCCAACACACATTTATGTTCAAACAACTTGTAAAGTGAATTTTGCATCCGATGACCCCTTTAACAGTTGTAAATTTCTTAAAATAGGCTATACATTTTCACTGTTGTGTTACCAAGATAGCAGAATTGGCCTTTTTTTACACTGTTGCCACGTTTTGAAGTGACACCCCCTCCCTGGATTTTGATAGCCAATTTCCCCCAGAATGCGATTGGGCTAGTTTTGAGTAGAAATTGGGCTGGTTTTGTTAGAAAGACCAGGCAACCCTGGTGACATATAACTTAGGGTAGGATCTGCTTAAATAAGAGCATATAAAGTTGACAAAAATATATAGAAAATGAAAAAATAACGCATAACACTGGGGAGGAAACAAGAGGCCTGTTTTTTTAAATGGATGTCAGAGGTGAAGCTTCAGTATAATAAACTGCTTTTATGAGGAAATAGCTTAATCACTTAGTAAAATGAAAATTCACCCAAAAATGAAAATTGTGTCATTAATTACTCACCCACGTCGTTCCAAACCTGCAAGACCTTTGTTCATCTTCAGAACACAAATTAAGATATTTTTGATGAAATCCGTGAGCTTTCTGACCCTCCAGAGAGAGCAATGTAACTGAAATGTTCCCAGACCCAGAAACGCAGTAAGGACATTGTTAAAATTGTCCATGTGACATCAGGGGTTCAACCGTAGTTTTACGAAGCTGCAAGAATACTTTTTCTGTGCAAATAAAACAAAAATAATGACATTATTCAACAATCCTTCTCCTCCAAACCACGTCTTCCACCACTATCGAGAGTACCTCTGCGCGTAAACAACGCATGCGCATGATACTGCTGATGTAGAACATGAGCCTTGTTTACGTGCCAAGGAAAGCAATGCGCATGCGTCGTGGTACTCTCCATAATGGCAGAATACTTGATTTGAAGGAGAAAAATTGTTGAAAGAAGTCATTATTTTAGTTTTCTTTGCGCTCAAAAAGTATTCTTGCAGCTTTGTAAAATTACTGTTGAACCTCTGATGTCACATGGACTATTTTACCGATGTCCTTACTACCTTTCTAAGCCTGGGAACATTTCAGTTGTGTTGCTGTCTATGCAGGGTCAGTGAGCTCTTGGATTTCATCAAAAATATCTTAATTTGTGTTCTGAAGATGAACAAAGGTTTTACGGGTTTGGAACGACATGAGGGTGAGTAATTAATGACAGAAGTTTCTTTTTTGGGTGAACTACCCTTTAATGAATACACAACCTATCAGCTAATCGTCATCATGTTTACAAGAATCATCAACATTATTGATTTATTTTTGAACATTTATTTTTGTTTGCTTTTATATTTTGCACAGAGAAAATGCAGTTTTATAATAATATAATAATATAATATAATAATAAAGAAAAATCTCATTTAGAGAATACTGAACTCACATCTGTATTGCGGTAAAATTGTCATTTAACTACTCAGCTACTTAATCACTATAGTTTCACTAAGAAGCTACAATATGCTACCACCTCACTACTGAGAAATACAGTTCAAGTAATATAACTTGACTTGATAAAACTACTTTTAGCAACACTGCTGCCTATTCACTGTCTCCTGTGCAGTGTGTAGCAAATATAAAAAGGTAAATGAACATGCTGTTTCTGGTTTCCATTTTTCATCTACGTGTACTACATTCATGTGCTCACAGCCAGTGAAGCCCTCCCCTTCCTCACCACATCTGGGACTGTACACAGGACGTGTGGAAGATCCCTGGAGCCTCTATAATAACTCTCCCAGCTTCATTAGCTCCATGCGGGCCCGTATGCTTGTTTTCATTAAAACAGGAGATTGCTTTTTAAATTGTTTTACCTCTATGCGACAGGACAGCCGGACCACTTATCACAATTAAAGAAAATAATAAATGCATGACTCTCCCTCTCTCTCCACGTCTCTGTAAGCGAGTGCTACCAAATCCAATAAATCCTTCCGTCATGCATTTCTCCTAAACGTTCTCTAAGATCCAATGAATGAAATAAATATCAGACGCTGGGTCTTTGTCTTTTTTCTTCAGAACGAGAGTGTTCTCTGTGGAGGAGAATATCTCTGCGCTTTGGTGTTTGCCATGTGCTAGAGAGCAAATTGTTTTGCAGTTAATTAGGGATCTTCTTTAAAAGCGAGAACAAACAGCACAAGGAGAGAACACTAATTGAGGAAGAACAAAACGAATTCAAATCAATAGCGGCTTTTCTCCATTTGTTTGCTCGCTGCACGGGGAGTTTCTGGGAGAATTGAGGGGCATTTAGGGGGGTGGGGGAAGTGGGAGGAAGCCACCGCTGGGATATAATGCATGCTAAAACACACACCATGCACCCGACGCCGCTTTAATTACATCCCATACAAAAAGCGGGAGAAGGGGCGTGACTATTGGTCTGTAAATCTCGCTGCAGGGGCCTGCTAGGGTGTCATTAGAGGATGGATAGGGGGCCGTTGCACAAGGCCCGCACACCATGCGCTGTGATACTTAAAAGAAACGTCGCCTATAGAGTATAGTGGTCGTGCGGTTACATTGTGTACAGCAAGAGAAGCTAGGCTGTGCAGGTAATTACATTAGCAACAGCAGTGAATGTGATGAGGTGAGAATGTGACTAACCTGATGTGGATATATTAGGAAACTTATGGATATTATATCGTATTTAAGAATTGAACGCACACGAACATAAATACAAGTGGTAATCTCAGAACTTTCTTTAAAAGGTTTGTAAGATATGGTAAAAAAACAACAACATTTTCTTACAACAGTTTATTGTTCATTGGCTACTATAAATATGCCATTCATGGGTTTATCTCCCCTAAAAGTGTAAGCATTGAGCATCCCAGACAAATTTTTAGAATGTTCCAATCCGATCTGTCAATCTCTTTCCAGCTCAATCAGTAGCAAGAGTTTGCGGCATGGCTATAGCAAGCTTAAGTCAGAGGGTGTTTATCTGGTTAACATGGTTGACGTGTTACATGCTACATTTTTGATTTGGTTACAGAAGAGCAAGCCAAAATTCTAAGTGTTTGTATTTTTGGGTTTCATTTGAGACACTGAACTTCTGAAGTTTCTTATCGAGAAGTTAGCTAAACATACGTTTTTTTGCCACACTTGTAAGCTCTTTAGCTCTTAATTGTCAAACCCCTGATAAAATGGTAAGATATTGTAATAATAATAATAATTGTATGGGTGTGATGAGTGTAAGGGGTGTTTGCAAAGGTTGTCTGAAAATATGCTTCATTTTTATAAATCTGCTTGGCGACACATAGCATATTTCACTTTAAACCCAGGGTTTCAAAGTTGGGGGTGTGTCAGTGAGAAAATATGACAGACATAATCCACCTTATTTTACAACATGGAAGTTAGGTTCGTGGCTCTACCATTAGAGAAAGCATAATGGTCAACTTAGATTACATGTGCCTTGATAACCAATCACAATACTGCCTTGATGTCACTGAATATCTGCCAGAGTTGTGCAACAGTCAGTCACTGTTTGAGGATACCATTGGAATGAATGAGAAAAAAACTGAATCCTACCTGCAAAATTATGTGTGACAAAACAGCATTTTCAGTGTAAACTCTACAAATAGTTAAATCCCAAACTAATGGCAAACATGTAAAAGACTATAGCATGTTGATTCATTAAATGACAAACTGTTTTCCTAAGCAGTTTATTCAGTGCAGGGAAGCCCTTCCTCCATTGATACCTCAGGTCTCCCTTCCTGCATATCACATTGTTTTTACTAACCTTGGAGGCATGCCTTAAAGTGGCTTCTGGTGCTTCTGGTTCATTAGCAACTAAAGATAAAACTCTAGAAAAATAACAACGTGTGGTAAATGGTAAAAATATTTTGCTACAAACCATTGTGTTTGTAATTACAATACAATGAAATAATAAGATAAGAAATAACTGTTTCGAAATATCAAGAAGCATAATGAGCTGTTTCATACAGCTAAAAATAACTGGAATGGGATGCCACTGGAAGCCTTGCACAGCCTTGAATGATTTTTTTCCCCCATTTACAATAAAACTAGCTAAATTGCATATACAAAATACAATAGTATTGTAGAGTTATGATAAAACATCTAACAATTAAATTTACAACATCTTCATAAATTAATTTAGAACAAAAAAAAGTAAAAACACTCAATGCACATTCTTTATTCATAATTTAGAAACAAATTAAAAAAAATATATTAAAAATTATTTAAAAAAAAATTGTAGAAAAGGTACATTGCCATCTTGCTCCGACCAAAGTGACTCGAACGCCCCTGACATTGTAATTACAACTTCCCAACTTTTAAATACAAACTTCCCAGGAGGAGTTGAATGCACAATTAGTATCTGTTGTGGATGTGCCAAGCTGATTGCACGAGTAAGTGGGGAGAATGTATGGCAATCGCTCTCAAATTATATGCTGATAAATGACTTGTGGGATGTAGCCATTATGAATCTTATTATTTCATAGCAAGCTTTACTTTGCTGTTTTGACTTCGTCCATATGTTCTCTTTTTTTTAAAGGCCAACTTCGGTCTTTCAGATGGCAGATTCTTTGTCATGGGGGATGATTTTAATTGGATATATATATAAACTCTAAAGGGGTGAAAAAAACAGTAAGAGAATAAAAAAGATCAGAACACAGCAGTCCCAGACAATGCTTTTGAGGCACATAATGAGCTGTTGTCAAAGGCGAATAATTTCATTAGCTGTCACAATGAAAGCTACACCAAAAATGCTCACTCAGCACCGAGCCTCAGAGAAAGCACCAAGATGACATTTTGAGAATGAAACCTCCATATTCTCATGCACACACACACATTATAGCATCATAATGATTTTGACAGGAAGAGGAGGATTTGGGGTAATTGTTCTCATTCTTGTTTATACCGTTTTGTTTTGTCCCAGTCTGGAGTGCTGGACGTGGGTGAGGGAGATCTTCTTGAAGGATCAAATCATGTGGGAGTCAGCTCTGAGTGACGGCAGGCCAGGGGAATAATTTGCGTCCACAGATTGCCCATGACTCCGGTCGCATCGTCTCATTTCCCAAACATGAATTTCGGCGGCTGATAAGATGGGACATTTCTTTGGCAGATATCATCTTGTGCTTAGCAAAACGCTCACAGGGGCTACAGCGTCTCACATGCCTTCAAATACTGTGTGTTTATGTGAGTCATCCAAATATTAATACCTCAAGTGCGTGAACACACACACACACACACACACACACACACACACACATGTACTGTTTTGAATTTGCAGGGCCAATTTAGATGTGACTCCACATTGAACCCAATGTTAACAAGAAATTTGTGTATTTTATTTAATAAGCTAGATGTGTAATGAGAAATGCTAAAGTTCAGCTTAAGTGCAAATTATTTATGAACCTTTTAGACAAATTGTCAAACTTTTCTATTTACCTTTTAAGCTACAAGAGAGGAAAACTATTTTTGAAAAGATATTTTTTTTTTTTTTTTACAAAACCAAAGCTATACAGAAAGAAAACTATAAAATATCTCTAGTCTTTCTCTAAATGGTCAAAATCCAAACAAACTTTATGATTATAAATATCAGTTTTTTTTTTTATAACCACCAGAATGAGCTATAGATATATATCCAGTAATGATATCTATTCAATTTGATATTCAAAATTGCAAATTTGTAAATTGTGATGTTTTCTAGTCCAGGGGGTTTAAACTGTTTGATGCCAAGGACCCCCAAATACGCAAGAGACCCACTTTCTATAATATAATATAAATTAGAAAAAACAATGAATATTAAATATCATTTCATATATTTTAGATGTTATTTTCATATATAATATCTAGTAATATAAGGAGAATAAACACTGAATATTATGTGACATTTATTATAATTACTAGGAAGTTATGGTCACACTATTTTAAGGTCAAATGTTAACGACTTCTGCCTCAAACTCCTAATTTGTTGCTTATTAATAGTTAGTAAGGTAGTTGTTAAGTTTAGGTATTGTGTAGGATTAGGGATGTAGAATATGGTCACGCAGAATATATGCTTTAAGTATTAATAAACAGGCAGTATGTGAATAATACGCTAATAAGCAACTAGTTAATAGTGAGAAGTGGTCACTCACTATACTGAAGTGTTACGTAAATTATTAACACAACACTAAATAACTGGATCTTACATTGTCACTGTTTTGAAGCCAGAGTCACAGACTCCCTAGAATCACCTTGGGGTCCTCGGACCACATTTTAAAGACTCTGTTCTGGTCAACACACACACACACACACACACACACACACACACACACACACACACACACACACACACACACACACACACACACACACACACACACACACACACACGCACCATTCACACAGAAACCAGACAAAAACAGTGTTTTACATTGAATATCTGTATTATAAATAGAACATATTACATATTCTCTCATAAATACATCAATAACTTATAACTTTAATGGTTTACCTAGCGTATCATCAAGTATCTATGTGTTTGTGGCTTGAGACCTCGCATCCTTTATCCCTGGAGCTGACCTCGAAGTCATAAACTGTTCGGCTGGCAATTAAGCCGACACACTGCACCTTTAAGCTCGCGAAATTCTCCCTCTAAATCACCTCACGCTCCACAGTGTCAACTGATATATGCCTTTTATTTCTCTTTTTGATAATTGTCCAATCGATACGTGGCAGCTTAACTTTTTACGGAGCAAACGGGTCTTTATGCATTACGGGTGCATTATGAGATAGCACTACCGGGCAGCCACACGGTGAGTATAAAATGAAGGCTAGTGACACTAAGTCCAATCAAAACACTGCAACTATTCACCTCACAGAGACAGCACCGCTACACACAGCACTAGAGAGGTTAGGATCTGTACAAGAGTTGGCAGAACAGATCAATCCAGCTCCGCTTATTCAGGAGAAGGCTATCGATTTATGTGTATCTAATCTCAAAGTCGTTTTCATTAGAGGTTTGACCAGGGATCTTTGAGACACATGAATATGTTTACATAGCCTACTTAAAAAAACAAGATGATGCAGGGGACATATTACAAGCCATTAATGTGTAGTGATAAATCTGAACATGCAAAACCTTAATAACAATTTGCCTTTATCTTTTAAATGAATGAGAAGGTAGCTAAGAAATGTTTTTTTTCTTCAGAAAGTGCTTAGTTACATTATTTACACAAAGCCTATGAGTCATCAGTGCACATAGGTGGCGGACTCGAATCACATTGCTATATACGACTGATCTAGACCAAGCGTTCGGAAATGCCAGTATGATTTTTCTGTGATTGAAAACCAGTCTTTTCGCCTGAATGATAGACACATCCAAAAGTATTATGCCTAGGATAAACAAACTATTGCAATCATGCAAATTAAGCATTTGAAATCACAGGGATGCTGAAGTCCCTTGGAAAATGGCACATTGTGTTTCCTACAAGGTGCATAGATACACAGTTATGTACTATTTGAATTCTGTATTGCAAGACGGCGTCGACTGCGTTTGATCTATCCGGCTGTTTCTAATCCTCATCCTCAAGGATACTGAAATACGAACTAGTAGCTTTACAAATCTCCGCTCTCCCCAAACCCAGTGATATGAATCCTTCCTGAAATACAGCGTTATGAATGATAATGACATTTTCACTTTTCAACCATCTTGACTTTTTTCTTTCTTTCTTGTTCCCTCTCCCTGAATGTCACAATAGTGCGGACACTTCTGCCAGGGATTCAGCACTTCACACAGGCTGCACGGGAGCGCCGGCTCAAGTCATGTGTGGGAGGGAATAATATTTTGGTATAATGGGTTCAAGCCAATGAATTAAACATTAGCTCAGCTCAAATAGAGACCAAACAGGGGGAAAAATAATGAACCGCAAATAAATAATTGAAGGCGGCATTGTTGTTTTTCAAATTGCTCACTCGGGGTTAGTCGTGTTTGTTCCTCGTTTGTTGCATAGGCCACGCTTACTGTCGTATAAACACCAAACACTGAATGCAATCTCAAGCTCTGGGGGTTACAGGCTCTCCTGAAAGTGTGAAAGCCAGGAAGAGGGAAACGTTTGACTTGTGGTGAGACGGACTGCTTGAATTCTGGCCCCTTGGAAACATGTCCGAATACCACACAGCTATATACTGAGGTGGTTCACCTGAGCCCTTTGGTAAAATCCTGTTACAGTAACATGAGTGAGCTTTCACGACCCTGAGCATACATGTCACACACATACAGGCAGACAGAGAGATACATGACCAGCAGTCTCTAGTACGCTTGCTCGATTAACCCTGAGCGGGATTGACATACTCCGGGTTGGTGTAGGAGAACCCCAGGAACTCGTCCTGGTCCAGATTCATGATAAACAGCTTGTCGGTGGGCGTGAGCTCGATGGCCATTTTTGTGAACTCCCGGTCAAAGTTGCAAGTATCTCGGCTGTTTCGCTGGAAAAGAGAAAGAAGAGGGGAGTTAGCTGCATTTAGAACAATATTTATAGCTTAAAGGAATCTTAAAGGGGTAGTTCACCCAAAAATGCCAATTCTGTCATTATATACTCGTCCGCATGTTGTTACAAACCTGTTTGATGTTAGTTTTTCTACTGAAACACAGTGGAAGACATTTTTGAAGAATCTTAATGCAGCTTTTGTCATTTGGTCACATCTGTCAAGCTCCAAAAACACCATAAAAGCAACATTAAAAAGTATCACTCATATCAGAAGTCAATAACACAGAACGTCATTGGTTTTCAGGTGTCTTGTAACGAAATGATGTTATGATGTCAGACCTCCAAGCTATTGGGTGACTTCAGAATATTTGGATTATAACAAATGATCTGTTTGGAGCTTGACAGCACATTATGAACTGCCATACAGAGAAAAATATACACTACTGTTCACAAATTTGGCGTCTGTAAGATTTTTCAATGTTTTTGAAAGAAATCTCTTATGCTCACCACAGCTGTTTATTTGTTCAAAAATACAGAATAAACTATAACAATATTTCACAATATTATAATTTAAAAAAAATGCATAAAATATAAAGATACCAATTAAATATATATTAATATAAATATTTATTTATATAAATATAATATAATATATAACAAATATATAAATATAGATATATGCATAAAAATAACAGCATATGGCTTTGGATTAACATGAGACGAGTAAATAAAGACAGTATGTTAATTTTCGGCTGAACTGTCCCTTAAAATCCACAATTATCCACATTAAATAAGAAGCTGATGAAAAGTAGACTCTAGGCAAAAGCCCAGCTGTGTTAAGGACTGAAGAGGAATTATGTGCCAAAGAAGAAGGGATTCCACTTCAGGAGAAGAAGCTATAACACGCAAGCACTTAAAAAGACGCCCAGACCACTGATGAGACTCATATCTCACTGACAGTCCCCATCCAGAGCTGCTGTGGGAGACGGCTCGCTGCATTGACACACTGTGCGCTACCGTTTCTTTTATGAGATGCTAAAGCGTAGGCACTGCTGGCCTTTCTCTTTTACTCTATATGCCTCTGTCTCTCTCTGCGAGAGGAGTCTAAATGAAAGGGGCAGACGGTTTGTTAGGCCCACAGGCCTGTTCTTACTGGGAGAATTCCTCTCTGCTGCGCTACTGCTGCTGTGGCCTTGTGTGCCAGCGCGCCCGAGGGAAGAGCCAGCCTGGCTCAGAGGACACACACACACACACACACACACTGAGTGGGAGGACGGCGAGGGAAAGAGACAGACTAAAAGAAGGAAAGAAAGGAGGTAAGGTGGGTCAGAGTTAGCTAGAAAGGGATGGAGGGAATGTGACAGAAGGTGTGGAAGAGATGGAGGGGATGGAGAGAAAAAAAACAGGGAAAAAAAGAGAGGACTGAGCCTTCTCTGGGGCTAGGCATTGTTAATGCACTGCTTGGCAATGTAAATCCACAAAGGCAAAGGAAATGCTAGCGTGGGGGGAGGGGTTGCGCTCAATATGCTAAGCATCAGTGGAGCAAGAAAGCTTTGGCGACGCAAATACTGCGTACCAATACACAAATGTACACAGAGCGCTAAGCTATGTTGTCTTGTTGAAATGTGTTTGATATAGGGTGGTGGGGCTGTCATCTCAAACTATAGGGGAGAAAAAACATATTTCTGAATGAACGCCACTACATTGCTGTGTTCAATAAAGTCAATATGGAAGCCTGTTTCTGCCTCAGAGTAAAATAAATAAAAATACATAAAAAGTAACAGACTTTCTCATACAATTTTATCTCACAATTGCAACTTTATATCTCTTGCTTGAGAGTTGTTCTCACAATTGCATCTTTACATCTGACCACTATGACTTTCTTATAATTGTGCATTCATATCTCACATTTGTGATTATTTCAGCCTTTTATCCCACATTACTGACTATTTCTCCTAATTGCGCCTTCGCACCTCTCTATTTGGACTTTTCTCATAATTTCAACGTTATATCTCAAAGTTGTTACTGTTTCTCATAAATGCAACTTCTTATCTCACTATTTTGACTATTTCACACATAACTGTGCATTTATATCTTGCAATTGTGACTTCTTCTCATAACTGCAATGTTATATTTGACAGTCGTAATTGTGACTTTATATCTCACAACTGCCACTATCAACTATTTCTCATAATAGTGCCTTCATATCACACAATTGTGAATACCCCTTGTAATATCGACTTTATATCTCACAATTGTGACTTTCTCATAGTTGCAATTTACATCTCACTATTTATTAAATTTCTCCAGATTGCACCTTCATATCACACAAATGCTACTATTTCTCAGAATTTTGACTTTATCCACCTTATTTTACAATGCGGAAGTAAGCTGTTTTCTGTGAATGTATGAGACTTCCGGTTCATTAGCCACTGTAGGGAAATAACGAGAAGAATAACAACGTGCAATAAACAGTAAAACTGTTTGCACTACAAACCAGCGTGTTCATAATTAAGATAATAAGACACACCAATCTGCAATATCAAGCAGTAAACGAGCTGTTTTGTACAGCTAAAAATAGCTGGAAGCAAATGACACCAGAAGCCAGACCCATAAAATTTACAAATGGCCTGCTTATATAGGAAAAAACAAGGTGGATCTCTCACAATTTTGGCAACTTCTAGTAATTGCCACTTTATATCTGACAACTACAACTTTATTCATAAGAATTGCAAGACCAATAGTATAACTGAGACATGCGAGTAAAATGTATTATTTACTCTGAGGAAGAAATGGGATTGCGTGAGTCAGCATGACTCTACTTACTTTCTAATTGCATGTTCCTGGTCGTATTGTAAACAATTCATCAATACACAGTATTCTGAACCAAAATATTTTTTGTGTCATAATCTTTAATCAAAATGCAATAACTTGCTGTTATTCTGAAATTATGTTCCTTTTTGGCAATGCTGCAGGCTATTCCATAATTTTTTCTTGTTGAATATCCTGTTTCACTTGAAAATATGTCATGTTCTGGATGTAAAATTGCTTGCTAATGGCAGTTCACACTGACTTTTAGACATCAAGAGAAGCACAGAGAATAATCATGGTGGCCTGGTATATATACGAGTGCTAACCTTTCTCGCAAATTAATCACAGTCTGTTGGATGTCTGCTTGGATAATAAGGCCAAAAATGAAGCCTGTCTTGGAAAAACAATGCAATTCAGTTAAGTTATTATTTCCAGTTAAATAATTCAGCTTTCTGGTCAATGGCGGGCCTCAGGGAATTGTGGGAAGTGCAGAGTTGTTTTAGGCAGCATAACGCTTGGTATTAAAGAAACATTCAGTAGGTTTTGAAGACAATAAACCAACAACGACAAAGCAGTGTGATCTTTTTTTTAAAGGCAATGAACAGCACCTTAAAATGACAAAGAACAGAGACAAGTCGCTTTCAGGTGAGCAAGACAGAGAGAGATGAGAGTGCTGTCAAAGCACAGCAAAAAGGATTTACAAACAACCAAGATCACAGACGCAGAGAAGACATTTGACTCCAAATATTGGTATGCAGATCACATCAAACAAAAGAAAACTGGGGAAGAGAGACGGTCCAGAAGAGCGTTTGAGATCTCCTGGCACCGCACACATGGATAAAAACAGCTCCAGACAGAAAGAATACAGTAGACAGGAGGAAGATATATGATACAACAACAGAAGCACATTTCCTACCTTATGTCCATTTGCTGGTTCAAGCACACCACAGCACAGCGAAGCACAAAAGCCACAACTCCAGAGTGATGGCCTGGGCCAAACAGTTCAGAGAAAAATGGCACTGGGCATTGGCATGGAAACCTCAGGACTGTAGGTCAACGCAGATGTGATTCTGAATGACTAGTTTTAAATCTAGTAATTATCCTGCAGAGTTAATGAGTCTATAAATCTGTCTACTGTTGCATGGATCCATGTATAAGTGTGATACATTATAAGATACAGTGGGGTCCAAAAGTCTGACAGCCCACAAGCCTGGGATGCAAAATTTTATTTAACTTTAGAAATAAATAATGTTCATGAATTAGAAATGTAAACATAAATATATGAATTAATAATATAAATATAAAAATATCTAATTATAATAAAAAAGAAAATTATTTAAATTCAACATTTTAATCCGGAAATAACAAAGTTTAAGAATTGTGATTTTTTTTTAAATAAATAAGAAATCTGGAAATAATTTTGAAACTTAAGTGCATTATTAATATAACAAAACATAAAAAATTAAATAAAATGTACATACATATTAAATGGCATAAGAAAACAAACAAACACAAAAAAAACAATTTTGCACTATTCTAAGGTCACTAATCAAATAAGTAAACTATTATGCTGATAATATAATGTGTAACAAAAAGTTTTCACGTATATTCTTCAAAGCACTAAAAGATGACATCACAATTAGCGTCACTCATAAATCCACATTTAGATACCTAAACTGGTAATTGACCTTTGGAGGTATGTGGGCACAGGTGTAGCGCTGGGTACCAGGAACTGAAGAAATGTGTAAACCGTTAACATCAGAATGGATATAACAGATCAGCGTAACAAGAACATCCAACAAAATATTTGTCACCCTGAAGCGTCACTAAATGATAAATGACACCAATTAGAGATGAATGATGGTCCAAAATGGTCTCAGTTGACAGGAATATCCATGCTAGCTTGCCATGCTGATGCAGGCCAGTGCCATTCTGTGTTGATTAGATACAGGTCTGTTTGACAAGATGAAATTAGCACGGGCGCACTGAGCAGCTCGGTTCCCATAAACAGGCTATGATGCACGTGGACATATAAGATAGTGGTGGATGACAGCGGAACATGGGACGTCGACACGTTGAGAATACCAGGACGAACCTCAGCAGAGCCCATCAGAATTTTTCATACGGATATATAGCAGAGATCGAGTTTGAGATGCATGCTGTACCAAAAGCCCCGAAGGGAACGATAATAATAAAAAAGAACGAGATACACTCTCCTTTAAATCCAAGGTGTTCATTTTGCCAGGCTTTAATTCCAATCGTGATTCTGTAATTTTGTGCGATACTAAGGCACAGAGCTTTCTATAAAGGAGCGGATTAGCGGCGAGCTGATGTCAGCGCAAGAAGAGAACAGCAGTATCAAACGCTGACCTGTTTTCAGCTGATAAGCCGCACACACTTCGTGCTAACCGACTCATTTAATTTGAGGCTGCGACATTCAGAATTAATTAACACTCTTGTGCGGAGCGCCAGACTCAACTGTGTACCGCATATATGTAAAAACAACAAGTTTGAATGATCTCCGAGACCCCCATGCTGATTTTTACGGTGCTACTTACATAAGCAGGCCAACCACCACTCCAATTTTCACAATAAAGGTTAGCAGCATGTTTAATACGGCATATAAAGCATCTCTCTAGTTTTCACCCACCCTTATGTATGTTCTTCCCATATGTCATTGGCTGAATGGTGGTGGAACAGGATGAAATGTTCTCATGTTAAGTGGCAGGCATGAAATATGCAGAGCTTAGCGTGGGCACGTGCTGCACACCGTCCAAGTTGGTTTTATACGGGCGATGCTCTGAGCAAATTGACAAGACTTCCTCTGCCAAGCGGTTCAGAAACACATACAAATAATGCTTTATGTGATTGAATAAAATGTCACATCAGGGTCTTAGAATAGAAAACAGTCTTTTGTGTTTCCAGAGTTCACATTACAGGTATGTTTGAATTTCAAGGTTATATGCACTCAAAACTACAATGAGGGAAACAACGCAAAACCAAACAAAGGCTATTGATGTTTCAGTTTTATTTAAATGCATACTCTGTGTTTTTTGTGGAAAATACTTTGGCACAAGAAAAGCATTGAGGATGTATTAAGCAAAGCACACAGAAAGGTCAAGAGCACTCGCTAAAACACTAGGCTAGTTTTCTGTAATTCATGCATAAAGCTTCTATGCACATTTTATGGTATAGAAAACACAAAAATCCCCCTTTTTCATTTATTTTTATCTACAATACTGACCACATAAAATTCATGACATTTAAGAACATTTGACACATTTTATACATTTTATTTGCTTGTGTTATTTTAAGACATTTAAAAAAAATTATATCAAAGCCCTACACTGAACTGCTCGCTATATTTTCTTTTGGCAGAAATGACAAACCCACAACATTTTTTTTTGTCCTTTTTTTTTTTGGTTTGTTTTAACCAAAAGTGTCTTATCCTGCAAACCACAACATATCTGGAAACCTTCGCCATTTTAGAGAGGTTATCCCTTCCCTGAAATCCTATGATGAAGATATGATATGAAGCCCCAGTGGTTTCCAATAAAAACCACTGGCCGCTAGTCAGCACGGATAACCGCTCAGGGAACTCTGATGTCTGAGAGGATCTGACCCGTTTCTCTGGATGTGTGGCTCTTGTGGCCTTTCCAGTTCCATTTAGTGATACGGTATCTGTTTCACACAGGGACTTCGCTGCTGTTACCGCTGACATGAACAGGGCTCGCGTTCCTAGACCGACTGTCGTATAGGAGTCGTCAACATGCTAAATTAGGACACCGTATTAAAGAACTGACCAGCCCGTGTTAGACCCATTAACACAACAACAGATAGCTTCAACGGACCCCTATTGTCGCTTATGAGCAATGTTTACACGCTTGAATTGTTTTATTTCCAAAGCTACACCATCTAATTGTGATGCAATTTATTCGTCGTCTTTATATCCTGTTCTTCTCTTTGCCTTTGAAGCGCGGTATTGTGTTCCACACAAACATTGAGGTATTCTCTCAGGGTTTTCATGTAGAAAGTTTCAGCATAATATAATGCGGCGGGTCTCTATTGACAAGCTTCAAGATGGAATCATTCAAGCGAAGTGAAGCTATATCAATGCGTCCCAACTAGACTAATTTGCTCATACACAAGCTCTTCAATGAAATCCGGGGTATAATTTTGAGATATTACCCATGGGTGACTGCTCATTTCTTTGTCATCGTAAACCCCAATGATGTTGAAAAATGCTTCCAGATTGTACCCATTAAAAACATGCATATCTAACATAGAGGGGTCAGTAATACACGGCTGACGGGTCTTTTAAAGGTTATTGGCTACAGCGCTAGCTCGTTTCTGATATTAGCACTTGTTCTCTCGTCCTGTCTCAATCTGTAATTGTCTCAAGCAGGAGGTAGTTGATATTTAATGTGCCTGTCAAATACCTCTCGATAAAATCCGGCTGACCTTTAAGCAGAAGTCAAGTGTTAAACAAGGAAGAGCCAACGTGAACCAACACAGGAGTCATGCTTCCTGTACATGGGTGAGTGTTTGCTGATGGTGTGAGATGATCAGGCAAAAAAAGCAGATCACTACCACAATCAGGCACATCCATTAAGCTCTATTGGCCCATACATACACGCAAACAGGAGACAGGCATCCTAAAAAAAGTCAGATTTACTCATGCTTCCAAAAAAGAAAAAAGAAAAAGAAAAACTTTGGTCAAATTCTGTTATCTACTTGTCTGTACAATGCAAGTCAGAGATTAAAGCAAGACTAGGGTTCACTACAGAGCTAACTAATGACATATGTATCAAACGTTCGGGCAAAACAAAATCGTCATGCAAAAACCTTTTGAGTTTGCATTCTTTTTGAAACAGGCAAAATGGAGTATAAAATCAGCAGAATATCACGGTCACAGGCTGGATAAGGAGAGCGAGGCTAGCCATTGTGCATCTCATATGCGATTCATGCACCTTTAGTGCAAATGGCTCAATCTGAACACCGGCGGTGTCCGAAACACACACATCTGAGGATAGTTTAGAAGAGAGCAATGCAATACACACCACATTCAGGAAAGCTGTAGAGTACAAATAGTATAAAGACAGCCTTTAGATTTGAACGTTCCTCCAGCATGGACACACTCAATGGAATGTCGTGAAAGCCGACAACGACCTTCAGGCTAATCTACGAATATCGAAATTTCGCATGCATATGTATATAGATGGTTTAGTTTCTGTGCATGGCTGTTTATATACATACACGTGCCCGTTTTACGGAGTGTATGATACATAAACGTAAGGAGGTTTGATGAAGAGGGGGTTTGATGGAGGGCTGGGTTAGTTTTAGGAGGTCGCCCTTAACTCTGGGCTTCCATGGCAGGGTATTCGGGGTTTATGAAGGAAAAGCCCTCGAACTCGTCTTGGTCGAGGTTCATGATGACCTCCTGGTCTGGAGGGGTGAGAACCGGTGGATGGCGGGTGAAAAAGCGGTCAAAGTTCTCTGCATCCCGGCCACACTGCAGGAGGGAGAGAAGAAGAAGAGAGGCATGTAATGGATGGGGGATGATGAACATGGTCAAGTAGAACGTAAAAGAGAACAAATAAAAGTATGAGAATGGATGTGAATGTAAGGGCTGTGACAGGTACTGTAGATTATTGAACAGCAGTTCTGGATACATGGATACCTATGCTGTTGAATAGACCAGTATACTGTATGTCCCTAAAAGGCTGCTGGAATAGCTTTAGGTGATTGTTTACACTCTTAAATATAAAGGTTCCAAAAGGGAATTTTCATAAGGATTTCATTGAACCTTTCCATGGATATTTCTTAAAATAACCATTTTTTCTTAGTGTGAAAAACTAACTTTGTGCAATGGAAAGATTCCATAGATGTAATTCAAGGGATCATAATTGCCAATAAAGAACCTTTATTTATAAGAGTATACTCAAAAAATTGTCTGTTATGATTTACTCCCATTCATGTCATTCCAGAGCTATATTTTTTTTAAAAATACCTTCCTCTAAAACAGCAAAAAGCACCATAACAGAATCATACAGGTGGTCCATACAATTTAAGTGCTATATTTGAAGCCATTTGATCGCTAGAGAAACAGACCAAAATTTTACTCATTATTCACAGAAAATCTTGACTTCACTGAAAACTCTTGAAAAGTACTGATATCTGATTCATGTATAAAGATTACAGTATATTCAAAACTCAGCCGCTCATATTCTCACTCGCACTAAGCGTTCAGCCCACATCACCCCTATTTTATGTGATCTGCATTGGCTACCAGTGGCCTATCGTATCAAGTTTAAAATTCTCCTGCTTACTTTTAAAGCTTTGAATGGTCTGGCTCCTTACTATCATTGCAATCTGATCCTCCCCTATTCTCCACCTCGTTCATTGCGGTCCTCTGATTCACGCCTTCTTGCTGTCCCTCGGTATCGCCTCTCTTCCATGGGGGGCAGATCATTCGGTGTTGTTGCCCCTAAATTATGGAACTCTCTACCCAGATCACTCTGTCTTGCCAATAGCCTGTCTGAATTCAAATCGCCTGTTTTCAGAATGTTATCTTTCTTAGTTAACTTCTGTTTATTCTGTCTTATGTTGTATATTACTCTCTGGATGCCTGCTGTTCTTTTTTCTTTTCTGTACTACTGTTTGATGTTTTCCTCTCATTTCTGATGTTTATTGTAAAATGTCCTTGAGCTCTGGAAAGGCGCTATATAAATAAAATATATTATTATTATTATAAATAATCATTTCAGTCAGATCTTTTATTTATTTTTGAAGAACATAGAGGAGAGTAGAAAACTGATAGGCTCACTGACTCAAAGATCTGTTTGCAGTGGTTAACAGCTCACTGGAGGAGAAGATTATCAGTGAATAATGACTTCAGTCTATTCATCAATCATACGGCATCCGAAGCCATATGAAAAATAGTGCACGAGTTGTATATTATTCATTTTATGGTGCTTTTACATCTTTTTTTTCCAAAGCTTCAAGATTCAGTCCCCTTTCATCGCAAAAGAGCAAACAGAACATTATTCAAAATTCAAAAAAGTCAGTCAAAGTTTGGAACAACATGAGTAAATGATAACAGAGTCAATCTGGCCTAATGAAGCACATTGACCAGCATTTTTTCATTGGTCCACCAGTTGCACCAATATGGGAATTCACATGAGCAAAATTGGAAAAAGCCCAAAACTGGTCTTTTCATCATGGCATTGGGTGAAACTTGGAAAAATATGAATTCATGGAGGCGTGTGTGAGACCTTTACACTCATACTGATACAGAAATATGTTCCAGATGTCAGTGGCGTGTTAGGGTGTCATTCATGATGCTTTTGAATACAACAACAGTGAAAAGAATAACAACAGCATTAATGCCACCACAAACACATATGCTTCAGTTCAAATGTCAGCTTTTGAAATTGCACTTCCAGTGACATTTAAATAGCTCGCTCATCATAATGGTAAAAAACAGGTAAGTCCACGCAAGCGAATCTGTAAATGAGAGTGAAATCCTTTGCACTGTTCACACATGCGGACACCTTTACATGGAGAGCATTGATCAGTGGCAGTCCAGTACGATATCAAAACTCACCTTTTACAGCCCGTCATGCAATATTCATGAATAGGACTCAGAAGCAAAGTCAACCCATCAGAATATTCCAAACCTGGCCAGTTCTCTACCTCTGGCCCATGATGAGGTATCTCTGCACCCTCTCCTTTGGCAAACAATACTGTTGGAGCAGCCACAATGAAAGAGGAAAAGCTGGCAAGTGGTGAAAATTAGAGCTGAGACAGCTCACGATGTGATGCATATTACTGTTCAACATATGCATTATTTTATAACAACATATTGTGGCTGCATATTTTGTGATGTACCATGTGGTCATTATTGGAGAATCAACACCAGCACTGTAGATCAGATATGATGTGCAATGGATCAAACATTTTACATACAGACCCACTGCACAGGACAAAATCACAAGCTTTTGACTTCACAGGAGTTCATGATTTCCACCAATCAGAGTGAAGACCTTGTGAAAGTCTATATAGGGTTCTGCTTCTAATGAGCACAATGGGAGGGCAATCAACTTTGGGTCCATTCACTACAGCTCCTTCAAAATGAAAGAAATTTACTTGCACAAAACTTGTCACAATATACTATTATTTCCCGTTTCCGCATGTTTTCAGTGTTACAGTATTACATTTAGTGAACAAACATTTTTACAAAAAAGCAAAAAAAAATCATAAAATAATTGCACCTATGTAACAGACAGTTGTACAGTTGATTAATTCCACTTAGCACTTAAACTAATGTGAATAAATCATAATCTAGATCCAATTAATCCAGTACAGAGTGCTCATTTCTAACCTCAGTGTGTGACATAGACTACCGTTCAAAAGACTGGGGTCGGTTAGATTTTTAAATGCTTTTAAAGAAGTTCTTATTCTCACCAAGGCTGCATTTATTAGAACAAAAAACAGTACTATTACATTTGAAAATAACTGTTTTAAATTATATTTCTAAGTGTAACCTATTCATGTGATGACAATCTGAATTTCAGCAGTCATTACTGATTTAGTGCGCAATAAAAATATGTCTTATTAATTTTGTGGAAACAATGATACCTTTTGTCTTTCAGGATTCTTTGATGAATAGACGGTTCAAGAGAAAAGCATTTACTTGATATATAGAAATACTTTGTAACATTATAAATGTCTTTATTGCCACTTTTGATCAATTTAATGGATCCTTGCTGATAAAAAATATGAATTTCTTAAAAAGTAATCTTACTGACCCCAAGGATTTTAGTGTATCACTGCATGATTTTTATTAAGGTTTACAAAAACATGTTAAATGATCACTTATCACATCCTTAAATACAGCCTGTACCTGAATTGTAGGTAAACAGAAGCATTAGTAAGACCAAACCCCTTCAAATAAACACTCCCTACGCCACTGGGCAGCCCACCAAAAGCTTGAGCCTTTAAAAGCCCCATTTCATACAGCATGAAATGACCTCATTTTCTTGACTGTACCATTAGCCCATAATCCTTAGCGTGGACCTGGCAGCAAACACAATAGCTTTAGATGTGCCTCTGCATTTTCAGCAAGAGGATTCTGACTACCATGTGAATGATTTACAACCAATACATCTTATATAAGACAGAGGTGCAATCAAAGCTCAGACTTTCTTGGCAAGTTCACTCACTACCTCTAAATACTAAACAGCCACACAAACACACAGAGTGACAGACAGTGAGAGCACTGAGGCATAACATCTGTGTGTGGGAACCATTAAATCACCTCGCACAGCATCTGTGTACCTCTGCATTCAGAAGCCCCTCTAATTTAAACTCAATTAATGGTCCCATGCAGCAGCCACCTGACCCCTGTCGCCCCGCCGCAGATGCATTAGTATTTCCAAACGCGATCAGGGGAGGCTGCGACTTATGGATCTGCCCGCTCGCTGCCATACGTGCCGTATGCCACCTAGACGAGTGAACCCACAGAGAGTCAAACAACCTGCGTCTTGTCAGCCCCTGAAAATTGAGGGAAAAGCTTTTTGGTGTCCTCCTAAAATCACCTGTCCACAGGCATTAGCATCAGGGGGCCACATCCACTGTGAGCAGCCCTTGCTATTAAAGACACACATGTGACAAGTGGCTTGTCTGAAGACCGCTGTGTTAAACACTGCCCATTTACAACTCTCTCTCGCTCTCTCACATGCGTCCATCGCTCACTGACGCAGACCTATTCTCTCTGACACACTGCTTTTATTTGTGAGAAAAAGTGTTTTCCCTCTGCTTGCTCATATCTCTGAGTGACTGCTGCACATGGGGATGAAGGGAGAGGGAATGAAAGGGAGAATAATATTCTTTAAAGCAAAAGCTACCGAGCATCACGCTCACACAGCCCATAGTTGTCACATCTGACTATGACATGCTCTCCAACCTTCACTCTGTGCAAAGCCAGTTCAAAAGACCATAGCTGGACCCAGCGTGAGATGAAGGAGTCCTGGTGGCTCCACAAGACGTCTTTACTAGCTTAAGCTCTAAGATGCTTTTATCCATAGCCATTTACAGTGCATTTATTACAGCGACAGTCTCTAGAGAAACCAGAGGTTATGTATACACACACACGGTTTACTTATTATTTTCTATATATATATATTATGTACTTTTTAAGGTTGCTGTAATATTATGAAATATTATCACAATTTTTAATAATCTTTTTTCAGTTTTAATATACTGTAAATGTAATTTATTCCTGTGATGACAAAGCTGAATTTTCAGCATCATTACTCCAGTCTTCAGTGTTGCATGATCCTTCAGAAACCATTCTAATATGCTGACTTGATGCTCAGGAAACATATTTATATATCTTATTATAATATCTTATTATTATGAATAGGAAATACAGGAAGAACAGTAACTATTCGAAAATGTCTTTACAGTCAATTTTGATCAAGTTATAATTTGTTATAAATTATAAAGTTATAAATTGATCAAAAGTGACAGTAAAAGTTAAATATTTCAATTTAAATTGATCTTTTTGATAAAAATATCAAAGTATTTTATTAATATTTATTTGTGTGTGTGGATGTGTGTGTGTGTATATATATATATATATATATATATATATATATATATATATATATATATATATATATATGCAGCAGTATACTGTATATCAAACCTAAATATAAACTAAATCTAAATTATAATTCAGTTAATTGACAGAAAAAAAGTATTGTTTTATATGTAATATATAATTGTATCTAAAACAAATTGAATACAATTAGATTCAATTTATTAAAAGTTTTGAAATTCATTAAAAGCTAGCTATGTAAATTGGGTTAGGAATATTCTTCCAAAAATAACCATATCAATCACTGAAGATTATAAATATCCACTGATGTCTAACCTCACATCCTGGCATCATGGTCAGCTCAACTGCATTTGTTCTCGTTCACCTTCACTGTACAGAAAAGAACAGAACTATCTACTAACTACAGAACTATCTCTTTAACCAGAAACACTTTCTTGGTGAATCAGCTTCACTGAAAGCTTTACCATTTTACTGGTGATCATCAAAATCAACACTCACCAGCATTTGCTAGCATGGAAGCCTGCTGGTATCAGCTGGACTTTTCATAATGAATCTGTCACTCTCCTCACCTGGCTTTGATCCCTTTTCACCTCCACCCATCACTCCTTTGTTCCGGCATGAGTGGAGTATGACGGACAGTGTGTGTAAATGAAAGGGCGAGGTTAAGGTGACCATGTCCAATCTGCACCGACACAGAGAAGGTGCCAGGTGACATACAGGAAGTGAGAGTGAGCGGCGCTGGCAGCAAAGAGCCTGTCAGCGTTCAGAGATCCACCCTCCCGTGGCTGGCACACGCGGGCCACCGCTGCCAGTCTTGTACCGCGCAGGCAACAACAGTCCATCTGCTGCAGATACAGCCAGAGGCGTTCCACCTAGAGCTGGCTGGCATCCCAAGCTACAAATCAACAGTCACTTCTCACCTGCCAGATAATTCAACAGCACCAGCAGAGAAATGAAGAGCTCCGTATGGCGGCCCTCCCCTCGTTCTGCTCCGAACCTGAGCTGTAAAGCCACTCTGATTGTTTCGAGGCCCACGTCCCTCTTCGCATCCCCTGGGTCCGATTCCCTAATCCACCTCAACGCAGTGATCCCTTGCCAGACAGTGCTGTCACGCTTAATTTCAGAGCCACAGGCTGTGATGTGTAGAGGGACATGCCATCCAAATCCTACGTCAGACTACCGTGTTTCCCAGCGGAGTGAGATCTGGGCGAGGAGGTGCTCAGCAGGAACGGGGCAGAATCTAGGGAACTGTCCTCAATGACCAGCCTGCCTTCGGCTCTTTAACTACAGGCTCTGGAACTTCAAACGCACATAATAGCTTCAAAAACAACACCTAGTGAGCTTCCTCATTGCCTACATAGGCAGCTGCCTTCTAAGGCGGCATTGAAAGTAAGCGATTTTGAACACTACATACACAGGAATGCGCTCAAGAATCACATTCATCTCACACTCGATAGAATAAATATAGACGACATGAGGAACAATGTGGCACTTTAATAAGTATAAATACAACATTTTCTGGGTAAAATCATTTTTAATTATAAGCTTATTTGGATGTACATTATCGGTCATAAGCCAATATTAGTGATTCTTTTTAATTTTTTTCATTTATTTACGGGGTATGTAATTGTGACATTAATTTGCATTTATTTTATATTACATTTACCATTATTCACTGATTTAAAGGGATAATGATAAATTATAGCAAATGGTTTTTGGACAAGTGATTTTCCACCTTATTTCAACTCATCTGAAAGTGAATCAACCATATTTCACACTGTATATTTGTTTGGATGCCTTAATTCACAAAACAACACTGACAATTTTCATGTTTAATGTATTATTATTTTTATCTTTGGACAAAATAGAATTTTTAATATTGACTATTTAAAAAATCCTTTTTGATACTGATACAGATAAATTAATTAATTTAAAATTGTGGGGCGAATAATCGGTGCAAATTATTCTGTGGATAAACTGTTTGAATGAATCAAACTGAATCACAAACAATTTCGGACCTTTTTGCAAACCAGTTTGGCCAGATATATCGAGGATTTATCAGTAATATTTTTAGTGGGGCACAGCGATATTTTACTGGGGCTCATAAAAGGGCCCCTGCAATGGCATGAAGATAAAGATACTTATTGGCAATAATTTTCAGTGCATGCCTAATTTTTAGTTTTGAATTAATTATATTTGTAATAAATCACATTTAACTTGCATATTCTGACATCCTGGATTTCTTTCTCACTGTGTTTGTTGCAGTGCATTCTGGGATTGCCTTTGACTCCTTAAAATGCTGCCCATGAATCCTCTTACTGAGATTTGGAACAAAGCTAATGTCTGCATGAATTTTTGGTCTCCACATGAAACAACACGAGTCTCATTCAGATCATAATTGCCTGAGTTTGTAAATCACAGTTATTTGAATGTCCATCAAGCATGCGGCCGTCGTCACGAAGAGGGTCTAAAATCATCCGTCTTTCTGCTCAGCTAATGACACCAGCACACAAACATCCATCTGCTGCTACACAGGCAGCCAACACCACATGAACACACCCAATCACACACACCTGAACAGTGAGCTAATGTACCTCACTGCTGTTTCACTGTATAAGTAAGCCTGAAAACTGGGAACAGATTTAGAGAATTTCAGCATTACATCACATGGCTCACCAATGTATGCTCTGCAGTGAATGGGTGCCGTCAGAAAAAGCTGTGAAAAACATCACAATAATCTACAAGTAAGTCTAGTCCATCAATGAATGCCTTGTGAAGTGAAAAGCTGTGTGTTTGTAAGAAACAAATCAATCCTTAAGGTGTTTTAACTGTAAACGTCGCTACCAGTCCATAATCCATGATAATGCTTCCTCCTCTGTTCTGCTTTCACATCAAAATCACATCAACATATTTGTTTAGAACTGTTTTGGATGGTTTTTGCTTGTAAATGGTACTTGATCTGTGCATATTTCTCTCCTGATAGATGACATGATTTTTTTTTCATTGAAGAAAGTATTATTATGGAGAAAGGACTCATATTTTAGCCAGAAACAACGGTTTTAAAATGTCTTGATGGATTTCTTTATTGCAAACAGCTTTTTGTTTCACAAGGTGCTAACTGATGGACTGGAGTGGATTATTGTCGTTTATTGAGAGTCCAAACATGTTTTTTATCAGCTGTTTGGACTCTCATTCTGACGGCACCCATTCACTGCAGAGGATCCACAGGTGAGCAAGTGATGTAATGCTAAATTTCTCCAAATCTTTTTTAAAGGACAAACAAACTCATCTACATCTTGGATGGACTGAGAATGAATAATTCAAATTTTGGGATAACTATTCCTTTAAATTATCTTAGAAAATATAGTAAAATAAAAATTGAACTGAATTACACTATATACAGTACTGTACAGTAGCATTGTGTTACAACTGGTTATGAGACAAGCAAGAACCAATGAGGTTTGATGTCAAAAACGTAGCTCTGTCAAAAACACTGGCTCAACCAATGGTGTGAATTTGGAAGTTGGAGTGTCTGTTTGCTCATCCATTGGAGATATGAAGGAGTTTCAAGGAAACCTGTTTGAAAACCATAATTTTTACAATTCCGTTTGGTGACGCTAGTGGCACAGAAATTACACACTTCTGCCTAACTTAAAGTTAAAACTAACACATTCAATTCAAGCGCTAAAGTAAAACTTCAGATTTTAAGGTGAAGATGAAGTTAATGGCAGAAGTGAACTCGGTTTTCTTAAATCAACAGGACAATCTGTTCTCAATGAGTGCACCGAGACCTCAATGCCAGGGATGCGCTGCAGGAAGGAGATCATGTTTAACAGGCCAGTCTGAGTCCGAGTGGGAGGTCAGGAGGGTTGATGTGGAGGGAAGCACTATGCAGCACTGCCTGGGCAATGCCTGCTCCATCTGACAGCTCACACACACACACGCAAGAGAAGCTGTACTCATTAAGGATCTGACTGAGGCTGACAAACGTGTCTCAGCTCGGCCGGAGCCCTGGCGCACACAGCTCTAACGAAGCTAAGATGCTGCTGTGCCTCTTGCTGTGGTGTGTAAGGAGGACACACAGACTCCTCATTACACCCTACTACTCTCCACAGCCCTGAAAGTTTGACTTGTCATCTCTGTGCTACTGTACAGAAGAATTTGACTACTTTGACACTGTCTTCGAAAACTATGTGTCCAGTCGGCCAGTCTGAGCTTGCGCTGCTACGGGTCGCTTAATGTGATTTACACAAGTAAGACATTTTCCTGGATCAACATCCTTTGCTGGTCCTGAGACAACATTCCTTTTAACCAATCACAGCCCTCTGATATTAGGATTAGGTTTATAGACTGCAGGGTTGAGTGAAATTTAGAATGAAAGAAAAAAGAATTTGATAAGATTTAGAATTAAATTAAGCCCCACAGGATGTTGAAATGGAATTTGAATTTGAATGACATGAAGAATTTACTGTTGCAATTCAATGAAACACAAGTGTGTTGAATTTCACTTATTCCAATGCTATAAATATAATACTTGTAATTCAATCCGGTACAAATTTTGGTTACATTTTATTTTAAGGTGTCCTTGTTACACGTTACATGTACTTACTATTATAATAACAATAATAAATGATGCATAACTACATGCAAGTAACCCTAAACCAAACCATATAGTAAGTACATGTAGTTAATTAATATTACTCAGTACTTATATGTAAAATTACACTGTAACAGGACACCTTAAAATAAAGTGTAACCCAAATTTTGTGACAAAACATAAATGATTTAATAATTAATGGGTAATTATGCCAATTTACTCCCTGAAATACATAATATTTTTTCTAATGTCTACCAACTTTACACAGATAACTAAACTGATCTTAATTTTGCCTTTAATCAAAAACAAATAAACAAATGTCCAACACTATTTTTGATTCATAACAGATTTTTACTTTATAAAAATATATGCTGACATCAAATTATCAGTCATATTTATTTAGTCAGTCATATTTATTTATAAAGCACATTTAAAAACAACAGCTGTTGGCCAAAGTGCTGTACAAAATAAAAACATATACCAAAATATAAAAGTAAACAAAACACAGCAACAGATAGTACACTAGAGTTATGCCACTGAATGATCAATCTATTGACTATTTAACATATTAATATTGATTATATTAATATTAATATTGATTAACATATTAATATTAATATTGACTATTTAACATTAATAATATTAATATTGTATGAACTATAGCATTTTAGACAATATGTTCTTTCACCATAAAAATAAATTAAATGAAAGTTAATTTATTAAATATATTGATAAACATATAAATTAAATACAAATGTCTACAGGTGACATTTCAAACATTGATTATTCCATGATCTAATATTTCTAAAAATAGCCTGTATGTTGTATGAACATGATTATGAGTAATTTATACTGAAAAATATATAACAAAATACACTTATAGCAGTTGTATTTTTTGTAATTGAATTCCATTTCGATTCTACTTTCGAAACTCAAATTGTAATTTAGTTCAAATAGATTAACTGATGAGTTTGAATCAATTTAGTTTGAGGTTGGATTGGGATTAGAATAAGAACAACAGTAGGGTTATGGTTGTTGATAGGAATATTTTTCCAGAAACAACTAAGTCTGCTGATGTAATGTTGTCTTACTTTGGTAAACCATGTCATGCATTATGTGTTAAGTATCAGGCTAAAAAAGATAAAAGGTAATGAAACTCGAATTTAGACTCAAATCTGAAATAACCACCAGGGTTTTAGATAAGTAAGAGAGAGAATGTGTGTGTGTGTGTGTGTGTGTTAGAGGTGAGGTGACTGGCAGGACTTACGGCTTTTGGTTTAAACGGTGGCTGAACTTCCTTGTTCTCCAACTTTTCCCAATCCATGTAACGGAAAAAGCCGTGTTCCCTGATGTCCCGCTCACCCTCAGGACCGCAGCCCAGACGCTTGCCTGGGTGTTTGGTCATCAGCTGAAACAGAGGACAACACAATTATGAGAGGACCACTGGTATACAGTATGGCTGATAAAAAAATCTAATTAAATGCATAATACACAGAATAATGAATCAAGTTAATCAGAATTAATAGCATATAATCTATTTTCTAACAAAGGTTTTATTTACATTACAGCATGAGCCAACAGTAGTTTCCATGTTATTACAGAATTTATGTACAGGCCATGAGAAATTCTTCATTAATATTAATAATTTAAATGAATATACATGTGTATAGTAGATTAATGTGCAACACTAAGAACCCAAATATTTAGTTAAAAATAAAGCAAGGGTACCTGCTTGCCCTATTCCAGTAGCGTTTTGTTCAATAATTTTGTTTTATGGGTCAAAAATACAAGTTGCATTAACATCCTTGGAGGGGGTAAAACTAAATCCACAGAAATGAGAATGTCATTACATTTTTTTAGGTCTAATAATTTTTACTTTGCAGTTTCAGCACAGCCTCTCTTCATCAACTTCCTCCACACACCCATATCTCTCTCTCTTTTTCCCTTCACCGACAGCTGTTTTATTCCCCAGCAGAACATGCTATGTTGAATATAACAAAATCGTTTGGCTATTTTATTCCAGTGAGTGACTTTAGCGTGTGTAGGAGAGATTAGGTGAGGGGAAAAGCTCAACAACTTGCCGCTTTTTCTTCAGCGCCTCAGTGCGCATGAAAAATTGATGGCAGCAGAGAAAGTCTTTCCAGGCTCTTGTAAGGCATAGGTGGAGGTGGTGGAGGAGGAGGGGGGGATGAAGGTCTCTGCTGACTGGTAGAGCCTTAACCCTCACTGGATCAGGAAGGGACTGGGCCGGGGCCGGTCTGGCTGGGTTGGATCAATCCCTGACCCTGCATGCCTTCTGGACTCATGGTGCTTGCTAAGAGCTGTGTGCTCCACTGCCCTCTGAAGCTTTGTCATCATTGTCATCATTAATGTATACAGCAGAGGCCAGGACACGCTCACTCACTGTGTGGCAGCTGGGCCATGCTGCCACAGAGACGCAGCTGGCTAATTCTCTCTCTCCATTCATCCATCCATCCAAATCTATCTGTCCAAAAACATGGCTAATTATCTATCTATAAAATATATCTATAAAACATTATCTATCTATGCATCTATCCATGCATCATCCACCCATCCATCCATAAAACACATCTAATTATCTATGAAACACTACCTACCCACGCATCCATCACATCTAATTATCTATATTTTGTCCATCCATCCATCCGAACCTATCTGTCCAAAAAACATCTAATTATATATAAAATATATCTATCTATCTATCTATCTATCTATCTGTTGATCTACAATACCCAACCATCCATTATATCTAATTATCTATTTTCTATCTGCCCGTCTGTTCATCCAACCATCCATCCATCCATCCATCTGAATCTATCTGTCCAAAAAACACATCTAATTATCTATCTATAAAATATATCTATAAAACATTATCTATCTATCTGTTGATCTACAATACCCAACCATCCATTACATCTAATTATCTATTTTCTATCCATCCGTCTGTTCATCCATCCATCCATCCATCCATCCATCCATCATTTTCAGCTTGTTTCTGTTTCTATGCAGCTGACTGCTCATATTTCACAGCTGTCCTGCTCTGAACGACAGAGCCGCAGTGTAATCTGACAGCATGATTCAGGAGATGCTCTAGAGGCCGAATGGAGCCAAAAACACAAGTGACCTGCAGCACCAGAGTCAAGTCAATTGCTTTATCTCTCCCTCCTGGCCCTCTTCAGCCTCACTACACACAAGTGTGGCAGGAGTGCTCTTCAGAGAATTCAGCACTGATGCTTTTAAACTTTAACTCAGAGTTAGTTGGTGACTAGGTTGGTCACATGAAAAACAGACAGCCATATACACTGATGGGAATTTATGCCTCATCACTGTCCTGACAAACAAATCTAAGATGGTTCATGACCGCAGGTCCAATCTTAAAATGAACGTTTATTGAATTTTCATGGCTATTCTAGTCTTTCATGGTTACTGGATATGAATTTATATTGGATAATCATTCAAGCATGATTGCAGTGTTTTTATTGGCATGTTAATCTGCATAGATTTTTTTTTTAAAGTAACGTAAAAATGACTTTTTACTCTGAAGACTTTTTGGCACATGTGGGTGTGAATGTGGGTGTTGAACTTGGTTATATTTGTTACAATTACCAATAATACACCAAGAATTAAAAAAAAATCTAGCCAATAAAATACTATGAATCTGCAAAATTTGCAAACAACAATCCCAAAACTCAAGATTTTACTTATTTTGAATGTTTCCTCATCTGGAAGTAATTTTTTGGACGCAAGGTGCATTCTCATCACTTGAGAATGTGAATGATGTAATGGCACGTTCTTCTACTTAACGATGCAAACTCAACAAACAGCACAAATAAAAGACAAAAGATCGGTCTCCACATTTAAATTAGCTACATTCCAACAGTATCAAGTACAGGCATTAAACTGAGCATGCACCATGTTCTACACTCAGATGGCTTGACAGATGGCTGGAGATACCATTGTACTGTTAGTGTATGGTGACAAGCGCTTCCACAAATGCAGCATATGCAAAGAGAAAGAGGAAAGGAGAAAGAGAAAGTGAGTGAGAGTCTGCGTGCGAGCTTTAGATTGGCCTTAGTCATGGCGTATCAGCCTGTATCAGGCTTGCGTCCCAAGCCTCTCTCTCAGCGGTGTGCTGGGCTGTGTTCCATATCAAAGAACCACAGCATCCCACTTTAATCCTCCCCTATCAGAGCTGTACACTCCATCAACACTGATAATACTCTTCAATTAGCACTCAGAGCACCGCAGTCGCACATATCTGCTGTTACTCCTGCTTCCTGCAGTACACCATCCTCTGCTTCTGTCAGCTTCATTAAACGAGTCCTTAAACGCATCCGGCAGGTTTTTCTTTTTTTGTACAGAATTAATGCAATATAGTTCAGCTACTTTATCATCCTCAGACACTGTGTTTCAAAACTCAATGAGTTGTCTATCTATACTTGCCAAAATGTGCGGGTGATGGTACTATACCATAATTATGGTCTGAAACATTGCTTTACATTTATGCACTATAACAGACACTTTTATACCGAATTTATCTTTGCTGTTCTACTGTTTGAGGTAGAGGAACACTTTTTTCTTACTTTGGGATTAGGAATTTTTTTTTTTTGAAGAAATTTATACTTTACATCAAGCATGGATTAAATTGATCAAAAGTGACAGTACATATATTATGTTGTCTATATTATGATATGATGTTACAAAAGATTTAATAAAATGGTGTTCTTTTGAGTTTTCTATTCATCAAAGAATCCTGAAAAAAATGAACAAAAACACTACAAAAATATTAAGAAGCACAAGCTGTTTTCAGCATTGATAATAAGAAATGTTTCTTGAGCATCAGATCAACCCAGGGCTCGCAAAATCGCTAGCCCGACGTCCCGGGGCTATTGTGTTTTCCAGTCGGGCTACCAAAATGTATCACCGCTCTGCCCGACGGGCTACCTTAAATACAGGGCTCCCAAGCAATGTTCCCTCTAAGCTGCATGTGTGCGGCCGCCCACTTCTACAACCGCGGCCTCGCAGAAGAAATAACGTGCCGCTCGCACGCAAAAATTAGTTGGGAAAGCCATTTGATTGAATGCCAGTAAAAGCGAAAGAATCGCAGTGCTCAGGCAAACCGTTATAGAGTTGTTGTCGCTATAGAGTTAGAACCGGTGAATGCGTTTCATAGAAAGACAATGATGTGCGCCAAATGAGTCGCTGTAGAAACTGAATACTTCAATGGTTGCGGTGCGCTCAACATGAGAACCAATGCAAATGCAATGACATGTGAAATAAACATCCTCATGTATTAAAGAAGAGTGGCTTGATTAAGTGCTGGAAATAGTGGAGGATGGGCACAGAACGGTAACAAAACTCAGATACATCAGTCACACAGGTGTATTGTGCAAACATTATATTTTTTTATATTTAACTTACTGATCTCAGCTTAAGTTATACTTCAGTTTGTTTTCTATTCTATTCTATCAGTTTAAATAGTTTGTTTTGATATTATATTATATTATGTTAGGCCTATATTAGAATGATTTCTGAAGGATCATGTGACACTGAAGACTGGAGTAATGATGCTGAAAATTCAGCTTTCCTTCACAGGAATTAATTATATTGTACAGTATATTAAAATAGAAAACATTTATTTTAAATTGCAATAATATTTCACAATATTATTTTGTGAAATAATATTCAGTTTTTTTTTTATCAAATAGAAAGGCTACAGCCTTGATGAGCATAAGATACTTCTTTAAAAAAAAAAACTTTACTGATCCCAAACTTTTGAACTGCAGTGTATTTATACTGTAAAAAAAATTCTCAGGTAACTTAAAGTGTACATCATTTAGTTACATCAAGGGTCCAATCAAATATAAATAGCACATTAAAGTTAAAAGTTTCACACTTTTTTGTGCGTTCTGTACAGGTCTGGTATAAAGAATGTTTTTGCTCAGGTGCCCGAAATGTCCACACAATAGAGAAAAGTTTTGCTCATGCAGCAAGAAACTAAATTAGAGGGAACATTGCCTGTAAATAGTAAAATAAAACTCTTTTTATTTGTGTATTGAAAATGTTTTTGATTGACATTTATTGTCTTATTTTTATTTGGGCTAGTTAAACTAATTTTCGGGCTACCAAAATCTGAAGAGTACCTGCCCGAAGGGCTACCAGGGATTTTGAAATTTTGCGAGCCCTGCAACCTATTAGAATGATTTTTGAAGGATCATGTGACACTGAAGACTTGTACAAGTATAAATTACAAGAATAAATTACTTTTTAAAAAATATAACAATAGAAAGTGGTTATTTTGAATTTTTACAAAATGTTCTTTCTATTGTATTTTGGATCAAATAAATACAGCCTTAATGAGTATAAGAGACTTCTTACCGAGTGTATACGATGGTAATAAATGATCACCAAATTCATTTACAGTGGCATTTGCATGTTTTTTTTAAAGATTATCATTACCATGGTGCATTGTCTGAAAACCATGGTACATTTTTGTAATCAGTATTTTTAAGCATTACAAATAAACCTATGATGACCAAAAATGCTGTCTAGGTGGGCAGCTCCCTAGGTTTTGGTGCATCAATATACATCACATCTTGCAGAGAGTTTAACACACTCACTGAGCTGTTCTCTGCATCTGTCGATTTAAGTGTCACAAATGAATATTCCCTCAGCTAATGTTCTGAGCATTAAAGCCTATATCCCCTCAATCCAAAACCCCAGGCTCTACAGGAGTGAAGGGGAGGATTTTCTTTTGCGTTTTATGGCAGAACAGAGCATCAACATTTTGATTACGACAGGTTCAATTAATCCATCTGTCCTCTGAAAGTCACAAGGCCAGACTAAATTAGTCATTCAATTACCGTGCTGGAAGAACGATTGCTCTGCTTGGTTAAGGGAAATACCTCATTTATATTGCATGGCTCCATTGTAGCTTTCCCGGCAGGGCGGGCGGCAGAGCTCCGTGCCTAAAGCCGCGCTTGTCCAAACTTACAGGATTTTCCAATCTGTCTTAAATGTCAAGGATTCATTTAGTATTCCTGCTCTATTTTAGGAGATTGTTGGGGAGAGAGGCCTCCAGGATCTGACACACTTGCTGCACTGCAGAATTAAGCTATTAGAGAAGTTCAGCAAGCACTTACAGCAGATCCTATGAAGAAGAGAGGGAGACTGAACTCATCAAGACAATGAGCTCTACAGACAAGCTGAGGAGAAGACAGAGACTGGATAAGTCAAGGAAGAAAAATCGACAAGTAGAAAGGACGAGGGTTATGTGGAGCACCTATATCTATGTGGGGAAATAGACTGAAAACAAAAGGATGGAGAAAAAATAAAGAGGAAGAGAGAGGGAACAGAGGGAGGAGAGGAGGGGGTCTTTTGTTTATCAGGCTTTATCCAGAAGCATGCTGCATTTTCATGAAGCCAGTCAAAGAGGGGCGGCATTCAGATTCTGAACGCAGAGGGTTGATTCATTATTTATTGTTCACATTAGCATGAATGTATTAGTGCGCAGGTCCCTCTGGAGACACCTGCTCTCACATCTCTCTTTCCACTTTATATTCCAGAACTTGTTGTCCTCCCAATACCAAAGATTTCAATTGTCCTAACTCAAACAAAACGGGTCACTGCAGCATGCTACAGTAAGCAGAAGATCAGCAAAGCCCAGCAAAAATTGACTTTGGTGAATCACACGCCAAACGACACATTTCACCCCAAACTCAAGTGGAAATAGGAAAAATTAAAATAAATTTTCTAACACTTTATTTGAACTTTATTTATGCACAATTAATTATGCATAAATACATGCAAGTAACCCTAAGCCAAACCCTAATCCTAAACCTAACCAAATAGTAAGTACATGTAGTTAATTAATATTACTCAGAACTTAAATGTATAAATACACTGTAACAAGGACACCTTAAAATAAAGTGTAACATAAATGTTTGCTTTGCATAAAAATTCTATGCATTGTGACTTTATTTTCATGCCAATTCAGCATTTTTATTGTAAATTTTTATTACTGTAGTCATCCTCTGTAATACTGGTAATTACACATGTAACTTCATGATCCTTTAGCATAATTTTAAGCAGCACAACAAATACTACCATGATGTATACACACTTTATATTTTTATATATATTAGGTAAACTTGGGTAATAAAACAATTAAACAATACAATTACATTTTATTATTTATTTATTTTTGCATCATGGTAATGCAAACGGGGAAATTGAAAATAATATCACAATGCAAAAGAAATCTTAATGGTCCCCCAAAATTATAAAAAATATATTTAAAGACTGAAAAAATAAATGTTTGAAAATGAAAATCATAATGCAATGCAATATATACATATTTTTATTAATTTATTATTATTATTATTATTGTATTACTGTAATGACAACTGGAAAGGTTAAAATAAAGGTCTTAACGGTTTTAAAAAATAGAAATGTTTCATTTTCTTATTTAGTTTTATTTTGGGTGGGGTACTTGAAAATGAACAAGAGGGTGGCTAACCGCACACTGATCCACTCAAGACGGGAAAAAAACAGTCTTGAGTGGATCAGTGTGCGGTGAGCCACCCTCTTGTTCATTTTCAAGTATCCTACTGGCTCTACGCAATATTAATTTTAACAAAACTTAATTTTTCCTGTTTGGAGCGCTACAATTTTCTCAAGTTTTCATATTTTGGGTGGGGTGAAACATGGCCCAGACATGTTGACAGGTGAGATTCACCCATATAACAGATGTGTCATGTCCCAAGCATCATAAGAATATACCCACACACAAGCCTGACTTTCGTTCTTCTACAAAACTCTTTTCTCAGCAGCCATATGCTCCACTCTGGCACCGCAGTGACAAGGAGAAAGAACAGAAACATGTAAAGAATAAGCAAATAGGAGAGAGCTCCCTTTCGAGCACTTTTTAGGGAATACGTTATACTATTTACTAAGATGCCCCTGACATTCTGTGGCTTTTGTCTGGTTTTGTTGGGGGGAAAAAAAACAATAAAAAACATTCATATCCATTCAAAACCAGGATATCCATGCTCCAGTATAAGCCTGCAACTAACAGAGCTGAGCTCCTGGGTCCTGCACACAGCCAAGAGTCATTGGCATTCCCACTAAGTGCTATCTAAGGCAGTATGTTTGTGTGCTTTTATCTGCAGGAGAGAAAATCTCTCAAATATAGAATTAGATCATGTGTACTCGCTGCTTCACCTGCCAGCGCTCGAGTCTGGAGCAGCTCTGGCCTCCTAATAACAAAGACAGAGTGAATGAAAGATAGCGATGGAGAGACAGACAGAACTGGCGATTTCTGAGAGGGCCATGACGTGCATATTGATAGGATAGGTCAGAGGCTGTGGTATATTTCAAGGCTGCTGAGAGCAAACTGCGATGACCAGTGCTGCAATGAATAAGTGATTCATAATGCATCACATGAAGTCATATAATAACTGGACTTTTTTTCATTCAAAGCCACTACCAGTGTGTGAACTGCCGAGACAGTCACCTTGAAACAACTTTCTTAGGGACACACTGATGAGATGGATTGTATCTGCACCTTTCCGGGCCATTAGTTTCTCTGAACTGAATTTGATACTTTGGGTTACCTCAGGACAAGGGGACAAGGTGTGACTTGTTAGAATGACCCTGCTGGTAGGTGTTGTAACTACACCATTCTGCTGCATCTCTCTCCATTGACGATCATTTAAAAGAAGGCATGTATTTTGATCAAATAAATTGATGCAATTCCTAATGCATTATGGTCATGAAAAATGGTTAAATAAATAGTAATTTAAATAATTTATATTAACGTTTAAAGTTTCAGTCGGTAGGATTTTTTAAATGTTTTTTGGAAGAAGTCTCTTTTGCTTAAGGCAGCATTTATTTGATTAAAATACAGTAAACGTGTAATTGAAATGTTATAACTATGTTATTTAATTTAACAATTTAAATTAAATATTTTCTCTGTTTATATACTTTAAAATGTAATTTATTCCTGTGATGTTAAGCTGAATTTTCAGCAGTCACTACTCCAGTCTTCAGTGTCACATGATCTTTCAGAAATCATTCAAATGCGCAGATTTGATACTCAAGAAACATTTCTTATTATTAACAATGTTGAAAACATTGTGCTTCATTTTTTTCAAGTTCAACAGCACTTATTTGAAATAGAAATATTTATCAATGTTATACACATCAGTACTGTCACTTTACTGTCATAACTGCATCCTTGTTGAAAAAAAATCTGAAAAAAAAAAAAAACTTACTGCCCCAAAATTTTGAACAGCAGTGTATTATAATGATAAGAATAGTAATCATCATCATTAAATTGCATTGGACATGTTGCAGTGTGAGACAGGATATTTGATATGGTTTCAGGAATTTGATGTATACTGGCTGCTCACCCCTTTGCAGATGGCCACTGCTTCTTTGGACATGGATTTGGGATAGGACACATGATGCTCCATGATGGACTGAAACAGCTCATCCTCATCCTCGCCATCAAATGGAGGCTTTGAAAAGAGACAGAGAGAGAAGAGACAGTGAAGAAGAGAGGATACTATACATGTTTACTATAAATGGTCGACAATAATAGCATGGATCTTGCAACTTGCATAATTTGCAATTTTTCCATTTTTGTCCCTTTAACACTGGAAATGTGAAAGTCATCACCATAAAAATGCCTTTCAAGTCTTGTTTGTTTAGCAAAGACTAGAAAAGAGAATTACAACATCCTTTTGTCAGGACAGCTCAGCAGTAGCAGTCTCCGCTGGAAACAATTCAGACTTTTTTTCTCCAGCGTTCAAAGCTTGACTTGTTTCAGAACAATTCATAAATAATTGACTGAGCCCGATAGGCATGAAATACTTGCTGTTAGTCTCGGGAGATTTGCAGAACGTAATTAATAAAAACTGACCTTGAGATAGCAAGAGGTGATTTACTGCAAGCAGCAGAGAGGAAATGAAACAGAGCGAATGAGAGAAGGCCCAAAAGGCACAAACCCCTGACTTGGGCCTTCTTGATCTGGGTTATCCTAACTCTTACCTGGCCAGCCAGCATCTCATAGAGCAGAACTCCAAAAGCCCACCAGTCCACTGACTTTCCATAAGGCTGGTAAGCGATGATCTGAAACAGACACACTCAGAGCGTAAGGCGTAAAAAAACAACTACAAATGGCCATTTACAAATTACATCAATCTCACCGTGCACTCTGTCAAGAGTTTCAGAAGTGATTATGGTGTTTTCAACATGTGTTTCACACAATAAGAAACAAGCAGCTTAAGCTTTGAGGACTAAATGAACTGAAATCCCTTCACTCATACAGGATGTTGTGTCTTGGTTTGGGAGTGTGTTGTTGACATGAATCCATCTCTAGCTCATACTGCTGGTGTTACACTTGGAGCAGAACCATCTGGTGCTCGGTGAGAGGAACGTGAGATATCTTAACGGAACTCTCTATTGCATGAAGCTACCTCTGAGTAACAAACGCATTTTTGCTATAAGTTTGATTGCAACATATAATCATTGCTGTTGATAGTGTTCATCGTCTGTTTGATTACGTCATTAACTGATTTTTACCGTACATTTCTGCCATATGTACATCAACTTGACATAGTCACCACCGATAAGCTACTACTAAATATATTGTAGAAACTTAATTTCTTGTAAAGCTGCTTTGCAACGATTTGTATCGTGAAACGCGCTATACAAATAAACTTGAATTAAATTGAATTGAATCGTAGACCCATTGAAACCAATGGAGTTATGATCAACTTAGGCTTACGGTGCTTTTGGGAAATGCAGCCCTGGTAGATGCACAAATGTCTATGAAAGTAAAAAAGTAAAAGTGACGTGGTAAAAGTATGGTGTCCCATACTCGGAATTTGTGCTCTGCATTCAACCCATCCAAGTGCACACACAGCAGTGAGTAGTGAACAAACACACACACCGTGAACACACACTCAGAGCAGTGGGCAGCCATTTTTTGGGAGCTGTTGAGGGTTCGGTGCCTTGCTCAAGGGTCTCACCTCAGTCATGTTATTGAAGGTGGAAGAGAGCACTGGTCAGTAGCGAGACTCGAACCTTTGGGTTACAAGACTCTTTAACCATCAGGCCACGATTGCCCCGAATTATACATGCATGAAATATGTAGGCCACTGGTTCTCCTTTTTTCACCCAACACTTTGGCACTCATCAACACACATGTACAGGACCGTCCTCAAGCACTCACCTCAGGGGCGATGTAGTCAGGGGTCCCACAAAAGGTCTTGGTGGTGACTCCATCAAGCATGTTCTCCTTGCACATGCCAAAGTCAGCAATTTTGATATGACCCTCCATGTCCAACATGACATTATCCAACTTTAGATCTCTGATGCACAAAGATGTGAGAGGAGTCAGTGGAGAACACAAACGAGCAAGGAACGACTGTGAGAAAATGAGTGTTACAAATACATTTTTTTAAATAATTTTATAATATACTATATATTTTACTATACTACAATATATATATATATATATATATATATATACACACACACACACACACACACTATACTACAATATAATATATATATATATACATACACACACACACACACTATACTACAATATAATATATAGATTTTTTTCATATTACTTGAAAGTTAAAAGTACATACATACATAGATAAAATAAACAGCAATATTTACCAACACATTTGTATGTGAATCATATTTGTGTATTTATGTGTATCAGTCCATTGCAATGAACATTTTAAAATGACCTGCAGAAACTGAATGAATTTGCCACTCCATCACTGTTTTTAATCTCAAACACTAACATCTTTCTCAAGTCAAGAAAGTTTCTCAAGTCCAACAATGCAGACCTAATGGCCAAATAAAAAGTGTATAAAATCACTGCAATGTTCACTCGCTCTTTTTATTTCGCCAGCAAAATCATCCCAAATACACCATTAATATTCATTAAACTGGCCAACCCTAGCAGCTTTATGAAGAGAAGCACGGGTGAGCTTGATGAAGGAGAAAAAAGTGCTCTGTAAAGAATTCATGAGTGCTGTCTGTTTGTAGTGGAAACATGCGGTGGAGGTTTTCTGTTAACAGCCTGGATTACAGCTCTACTTCCTGTTTAGGCCTCCATCCAGGGGCTCACTCGCTGCACTTGTACAATGAAAAACAATAATGTTTTTTGTAATGCAATGAAACACAAGACGATTCAATACACTTAACTGTTTTATAAAGTCAGAGATCATGTTTAATTAATCACATCTCAAGATGTCCAATGTTTTTTGGCCACTAAAAAATTCTGGAAAGACTTATTGTGTTGTCAATGTTTCAACTAGCTGAATGATCGTTGCCCAGTTAAACAACAGTACAATAAATTGAACAGACAGTACTTCCATCCCTCAAGGCGATTTTTTTTTGTTTGCGTCAAACTAAATACAGCATCGACTCTGACTAAGATCAATTGCTGTGTGTAAGCAAGTGTGTTTTGGTGAGTGTTGCTCTGGAAGCCAGTGGTCTAATATCCCAGCACCTCTAAAGACCCTTGTGGTGGCCAACAGTCAATTGTTCTCTTCTCACTTCTAGACTCTTCTCACCTCTATGTGTGACTGACATGTGTGTTGCTGTCTGGGCTTCACTCACCTGTATACAATACCATTCACATGAAGGAAGAACAGGCCTATGGCGATTTCTGCAGCATAAAACCTAAAAACACACACACACACGCATATCCGAATCAATATGAACATTTGAGCACAGGAGATGAATCCGTTGTTTTTCTTGGTCAATCTTCAAGGCCAGAAGTCAGCCAGGTGGTCATTATCAAAAAATTAACTCAAAACAGAGGAGGCCACATAGTGTGACGACTGTCCAATCAGAATTGAGTATTCCAGACATCTGTCTAATAAATAATATAACAGTCTGATAAAGGTGCGTTTCTGCTGAGAGCACTGAAACTGGAGCTCTGCCCTCAGAAAAAAAGACATAAGAGAGATAAAGCAAGTCAGATATCTGTTATTAATACAAGCATGCAGTAATCTTTTATTCATCAGGTGGCGTGTTTGTCTGTCCTATATTTTAGAACTACATATGAAGAGAATTAGCATTCGTGTTCAGTGACTAATGCAGCTGGGGGTGGAGCAGGAAACAGGCCTCACTACAGAGTCAGATTATGTCAAAAGATAACTTCTGTTTCCAGGCCACAGCGGCAACCAGCCTCTGGCTATCACCACTCAGAGAGAGAGAGACGGATAGAAGTGATTTCACTAAACATTTTCAGTAAAGTATTTAAGTGCAAAACATTCACTAACTACCTGCAATGAGGCACTAACTACAACACTATAACAATGCTGTACATCAATTACTTTACTGTCATTCTTTTCATGCTTCCTTTCTTTGGAGGACTATAAATGCCACGTAAAGATATCAGTTATCAATTTATTAATTCAAAAATACTTTATTAAAAATTATTAATCCTTTATTTTATTGTTACATTTAACATTTAAGCATGAATTATATAAAGAGGTCCAAATGACACGTGATGTATTCAATGTAGGCCACACTTTCTTTTAAGGGTCCAATTCTCGCTATTAACAAATTACTAACTACGACTTTGCCTTAAACTCCTAATTTGCTGCTTATTAATAGTTAGTAAGGTAGTTGTTAAGTTTAGGTATTATGTATGATTAGGGATGTAGAATATGGTCACGCAGAATATGTGGGCCATTCCACCGAATGGGTGCCATTTGCTTCCAAAACTCTTCAAAAAAAAAAATCATTTTCTACCTTTTTTAAAGACTGAATCTAGTAATACACATATTTAACTATTCAAAATCTATATTGGTCCATCTCAGGTAACTTTATTTAATTTTTTACACAATTTTTAAGTGGAAGATGGATGTATTTTTCTCAGTCCTGTTACCAAAACTCTAATGTCTTTTAAAAAGCATGTTTAAAAATATATCAACAAATTCCTTCATTTTCCCCTCAGGCAGGTGTTTATTTTAAAGAAATTGTTGGTTTCATGGTCAAAAAATATTATTTTTTATCATAAAAATCACTATTTATCTACACAAGGTGTATTTTTCTGAAGTACACAAACTAATATTTTCATTTTAATGGCGACTCAAACCTCAAGCTTATCAATTTTCTGTGATGCAATTTATTAAATAATGGGATAAATTATGGATCAAACTTAATTAAAAAAATAATGGTTTAACTTTATTTTTTAAAGAAAAAACTATTTAGTAACAGGAATGAAATGGGTAACAGGAGTGAGTATCCATTATATTAGTATACAGGTTTGACTACACATGTGAGGTATTAATGCCCGCACTGATATAGTGAAAGTGTTGAACATTGACTTGTGAGCTGACCTCACTGCTTAAAAAGGCCAAATCATGTTTCTATTTAAATCTAGTGGTCTGCAGAGGTTTTTGTTAGGGTTATGTTTAGGGGTAGAGGACGGGTTATAAGATAAGATATAAATAATGAAAAAAATTATAAATATTAAATAAAAATTGATATTAAAAATAATAAACTTAAATAATATATTTTTAGATTTTCTTTGAATATTGTTTTCTTATAGCGCAGCCCACAAATGCCATTCCATAAATGAGTCTAATACATAATTGCCACAGGACAGAAATTTCAAGTACATTTTCTGTCATACTTGCAGGAATGCAATATAAAACAAAGGTTTTCTCTGGGCAAAAGCATTGTCTCAGTGTGGATAGAAGGCCAAAACTTTGAGAAAAAGATGCATTTTCAAATGTATCTGTTAGTATGGATGTAGCCTAATATTTACATGAATAAATCAGATGACACTACTCATTCCTGTTACTATTACTCAGTTTCTATATATAAGCATAGGATATATGAGTATATGAGTAACAGGACTGAAAGTAACAGGATTGAGATTTTAGGATAAAATCAGCAAATACATATAATCTAGCCACATGGAGTACATGCTAATATTATGAGAATACTCAGCAAATTATAGTGATTCACCACAGATTTGTATTTTTAAAATAAACAAGTAACATCTAAGAAATAATTTAGGTAACAGGACAGTATATTTATAATAACGCACCCATCCACCGTTACAATATCATCAAATATACAGAAAAGAAAATAAGACCACATGCTTCCGATCATTTCATTGCCTTCAGAAGATCCAGATGTTGCAATATTATGTTGAAAATATGTCTTGTGGAATTTTCCCAGTTTTTTAGAGGGAGAATGTGTTAGGGTAACAGGACTGAGTGAAAACCTGGGGACACGACTACAATGTGTATTTTATCCAAAATAGTATAAATTTATTTTGAAATAAATGTATTTAAAGCACAGATGGGATATGGAGGTACACAAAAATGCAAAATAAAAATGATTTCTGAAGGATTTTAAACATTATATTTAATGTTAAAATGTAGCGTTAGACACTGGGGACATGCACAAATGCTATATTTTCAGTGTTGTAGGTAGTTTTTAATAATTTGTTTAATTATATATTTTAAATTTGCAGTTAGATTAATGTGCAGGTCACTTTGCTTAATAATAAAATGTATTTTATAGTTAATTTTTATGCATGTTTGTACCTATAATGTCCTGGGGACACAAATGGCACCCATTCTGTTAATAATAGGCATGCTAATAAACAACTAGTTAATAGTGGAAATTGGTCCCTATATCAAAGTGTTACCTAAATGTATTATGTTTTGTTACACTTGTTACACTTTGAAAGTTAAAAAAAATAGCTGTAAATATGTACAGTATATTTGCCAATTTTAAAAGTGGTTGCTTTTACACTACTAGACAAAAAAAAAGTTTTTGAACAGTAAGATGTTTAATGTTTTTTAAAGAATTCTCTTCTGCTCACCAAGCCTGCATTTATTTGATCCGAAATACAGCAAAAGCAGTGATTACTATATAAAATAACTGCTTTCTATTTGAAAATGTATTTTATATCGGTTTTATATCTATATCAAAGCTACATTTTCAGCATCATTACTCCAGTCTTCTGCGTCACATGATCCTTCAGAAATCATTCTAATATGCTGATTTGATGTTCAAGAAACATTTATTATTATTATTATTATTTAAAACTGTTGAGTACATTTTTTTCAGGATTCTTTGATGAAAAGAAAGATCTAAAGATCAGCATTTATCTGAAATAAAATGCTTTAGAAAACATTATACACTTATACCATTCAAAAGCTTGGAGTCAGTATAATTTATTAATTTATGAATTTTTATTTTTTTATTTTTTGGGGGGAAAGAAATTATAGAAATTAATACTTTTATTTAGCAAGGATGCATTAAATTGATCAAAAGTGATGGTAAAGATATTTATAATGTTACAAAAGATTTCTGTTTCAGACAAATGCTGTTCTTCTGAACTTTCTATTCATCAAAGAAACCTGAAAAAAATTAAAATTAAATAAACAGCTGTTAATACATATCTTTATTTGTCAGTTTCAAAAGTGAATCATTTTATTATAATTAGTGTAATTTATGTTGTTACATTCAATTACATTTGAAACATTAATAGTAATAATAAATTAATTAATAATAATAATAAATTAATAATAAATAAAATTATTACATTAATAATAAATTAATTTGTCAAATTGAAAATGACTTAATGCACATTTTTATTTCTTAATTTAAAACATTGATAATTGATTTCTTCATTTTATTTTATTTTTTTGTTATCAACAATTTGATTTCTTCATTTTATTTTTAAGTGGTATTCACAATCCTCCATACAATTCCATGTAAATTAGGTTCTTACTTTGAGCTTCATTCACAAAACTCAGCAATAGTCTGCCGCATTTAACACAGTGTTATTACAATCTGTGGTAATAGTCCCTAAATGGCTTTTCGTTTAAGACGAGATGTTTGTGTACATTTTGTGCATAGCAAATGATGGCTGTATGTACAGTACTGAGATAATAAGGGAGGAGGAGCAAAGTAACAAGAAAATAGTCATTGTATCTTAGAATCAATACAACTAACTCTCATTATATCATAATACAAGCAAATAAAAGCCCCAGCTGTGTTCCATAACCATTGTGGGCTTTTGCATCTGGAAACCTGGATCTATTCCACTTCCAACAGCTACAATGTGCTGCAACTGTTTAATGTCCTCCCTGTCATTGGGTGCTCATAATCACCCTGACCTTTGAACTGCGCTGAGCTCCATACCCAACACAATGACAACGCTGCTCTCCCCCACAGAGACAGGCTAATTCTTTATGATAAAGGGCAGACAGCAAGCTGAAAGCAGAGCAAATAGAGATGAAGCTTGTTAGATGTGGAGACAGAGCGTGGTTCTGAGAGGAGATTACTGCAAAGGTCAGCTCAGTCATCTACTGCCAAGGAGCCGCCCATACCGAGATCACCCTCAAACACCTGTCTATTTGCTGCTGATTATTTCTTTTTTCAAATTAGTTACAGGAATTTCAAGCGTAGATGTGACCACTTTAAATGAACCCAGGCATCAGACTATATCTGACTTGCAACATGCTTTGTGAATGCAAAATACTCTGGGTTCACTTTATTAGTAGGAGAACTAGTCTACTTTTTACTAATCTTATGCTAATGAGTCATTGAATCATTCACTTACCCAATTTGTTAAAAATGCAGTTTCATTCAGGAATTAAACACCATTGAAAGAGACACACAACGGTTCTTCTGTGTGTTTGTATGGAAATATTTATGTTGGCAAAACTGACAATGATGTGTCTAAAATAGAATGAGAATATTATCTTATTTTTATTGAACTGTTGTATAAAATTAATATCACATTTGCAATTGTGCTGATATTCGGTAAAAACTGCACTCTTGCTCATGTGATGTTATCATATATATGCATATCATAAGAAATAAATATAAGACAAAAACTGACAAGGGGTATTTTTGCTCCCATAACTTGAATTTGGGTTCATTGCAACTACAATCTACCAGGCTATATCACACAGTGAAGTCGTGCACTATCAAGGCATGTGTTTGTTTGGTTTTTGCAAAGAGAGTGGCATAGTTGATAATCATTAAAACAACAATTATAAAATAATTGTAGACAAAACCTATCACAAACCCCTATGTAAGAGAACAAATACACTTTCTATCTTTCCTCTTATTCATTTGCCTCAACTAGGGCTGGGCGGTATATCGAGTTTGTATGATATATCGATATATTCTTTATAAGAGATACGGTATGAAGCAATACCGTTAATATCGATATACAGTAGTTTGATACGAGCGCATCTGAAAAAATATCTAGGGAGGACACAGACTGAGCTGCTGCGGAGAAAGTGCATAATACAATTTGTTCTAAACATGTGACAAGCTTTATATGAAGGGCTTTAAAAAAACTCGTAAGATATAGAAGCCTATAGTTTATAGTTTCAGTTTAAAGCGGCTCGCGCCGTCAGTTGCTCTGACAGAAAGTCTGCGTGTGCCGCTGACAGAGACTCTACTCGTGCTGTTTAATGTGTTTGAGATGTGCTGTTTTCCTTAATGCATAACTTACATTTCACAGGTATATTCTCCATCTGTAAATGTTAGAAAGCTATGGAAATATTTCCATTTTGCTGTCAGAAGTGCATGAGCTTTTGCTTTGCGATTCTCTGCTAAACTTCACAGACTTCATTGAATGAGCGCTGCCGTGCGCATGCGCACCAAACAGACGGAGCTCAATGTAATAGGAGCGCAATAACTCTGACTAAAATATACATTTTGCTGAAATATTTGTAGTTGGACAATAAATGTGACATATGTAGAATTTTAAACCTACAAGTAAGTGTGTTTGTATGATAGCACTAACTGTAAAGTGTAATGGGGTAATCAAAATAGCCTTTTTACTTAATTAGTCTGTGCTTTTTTATTATTTTCATTTTTAGTTTAGTAAATTTAACTTCTGCTTTAAAAGCATTATTTTTGTTTTTAGATTGCAATGTTACAATGTTAGAATGTAATGTGATTTTACCCCTTTTTTGCACTTAATATATGCCTACATGCTTACATTCACTTTATTTGTTTATCCAAATCCAAAATACTGAGATATAGCTATACCGTATACCGCAGATCAGCCCAAAAATACAGAGATATGAATTTTTGCTCACATCACCCAGCCCTAGCCTCAACTCAATACCTCATCAAACAATAGGGAGGAGAGATGAATAGATGAATGAAGTGCTGCAGGGATTACGTATGTCCGTAGGCCAAAAACACAGAAATGAGTTAGCATTTTAGCACTTACATTTCCCAAAAGTCAATGGGTTTTTTAAGCTTATGTTTAACTGACTGAAGTAAAGTATATGGTCTGTAGCTAAGCTTAAAATTTATCAAACTTATTCATGATGAACAAAACATTTATGACATCACTGCAACACTTCATCGATCTGCAGATATAGATGGGGGAAGCAGGTTGACCTGGCCTTCATACAGCTAATTACGAATTATGCTGAGTAGACACCTCATATCTCCAACAGAAGGGCACTGAGGAAGAGGTAGAGAAGGAGCGGCAGCAGCAAGAGTGGGTCAAACTACTTTGAGGTCACTTTGAAGTGACAACACAGCACAGCGGGAAACACTTTCTGCCCTATGAATGTCCCTCCTTTCCACCCATCATCCAATTGGGCAATAACAAGGAGAGCACCTGTTCGTTCTACAGAGTGTGTTAGCTGGATGAGTTCAACCACATTCAGTTAACTCACACACATTGGTGAGCTCATCATGAACTAATCAATGTGCTCATCTATGAACTATTCGGTGAGCTCATGGTGAAATAATCAGCTAGCTGACTGACAAGCTCATCAGTTAGTTCAACTGTTAACACATTCTTTGAAGTCAACAGTTCACATTGGGGAACTCATCAACTTGTTGGTGCATCATCGATTTAAAGGGATCATCGGCCAGTAATATTAGCCATTCATCTGATTTTGAATTGATGAATCTGAAAATGCCACATCTTTGTAGTGTGGCCACTTGATGGCGCTATGAAGAGACAAAGACGAGAGCTGTACTCACACAGCGTGGGGTTCCTTAAACTTGCCGACCTGCTGGATATGATACATGAGATCCCCACCACTGATGTATTCCATGACAAAGTACAGGCGGTCCTGTAGATACACAGAGACAGCGGGGTAAGAGACAAACACAGGACAGTTGAGAAAAGATGACAATACGGTTGAATTTTCTTGTAACACAGAACGGTTCTAGAAGTTTATTTCTTTTGCCCAGTGCTACTTACGGGTCAAATGAAAAATAGAACACAATAGTAGATTTTGGAACCAATTTTATTATGGTTTCTTAGCGCTTCTTTAAGTACAATAGAACACAGTCATGGGTTCATTTCGAATTGGACATGACAAATGAAGTTCCAAACGTAGGTTCGGGAGGAGCCTAATCATTCAGTCCTGTCAATCATCATTACGAGCCTATATAAGCAGCTCTCATTGCACCGTCCCTGCGTCAATTCTTCCGGCATCCCTCCACCTCCCCATCTCCTCCTCTATTTCTGTTTTTCTCCCTCTAGGTACTACCGCAATTGACCATTCGCAAAGACCCAGTAGCCCCTCACTGCAGAACAAAGATCCAGGGGGCGGGGTTGGATCCACATCTAGGGGGTGGAGATTGGTAGGTTTAGGGGTGGAGATGGGTGGGTTTAAGGATCAGGGGGTGGATACGGGTAGGTTTAGGTATATGTAAGGTGGGAGGAGTTGGATCTGGATCCAGCCTCGCCCCCTGGATCTTGTGTTCTGCAGTGAGGACCATCTCCAAAGACCGGCCCCCTTAGTTACTGTTGCCATGACCGACAAACAATGCCACTCTCAGCTGCACATCATGTTCTCACGCAGTGAACAATACATCGCAGAGCAAAGAGGAAACTGACAACACACCGACAGAAGACAGAGCAGGTTACTTCTGATATGAAACAAGGTCTCAGGACCCTCACCTTTAAAATTGTGTCATTTTTAAAGAAATTCTAACAATAAATACCACTTTGTGGCTCTTCAATGTGTCGTGACAGATCACTGTATTGCTTCAGTTCAAACACGTGAACCGATCGTCTTTTCATATTTACTTAAAGCGCGAAATGAACATGAGCGCACATGTGCATATACAGCTCCCGAGCGGGGTAAAGTTCACGGGATTTCGTCCACAGAATGATAAGAGCACATGTTTTAACATATTATTTTATTATTTAACACTCAGTATTTAACTTAAGCGCTACAAGCCATACAGCTCCGGACATGACAGATTTTCTGGTACACAAAACAAGTACTTTAAAGGAATACCTTAGCTTATTGCAACAGCACAGCTTAACCCTCTGCACATTTTTATATTTAGTTATATTGAAAAAGTTTCAATTCATTCGATCTTTTTTACCCGTTTTAACATGTATTTCTATGGACACAGGCAGTAGCTGTCGGGCAAGATGGCGGATAGCAGCGGTGGCACATAATATCCGCGTTCTGATTGGTCAGATCGCCTGTCAATCAAGCTCTTTGCGAACGGTCAATTGGGGGGTTGAACTTGGCGCTCAAGCCGAGCCTCGGGTTTGAGCCTCCATTAAGGACAGCAAGCCAAGTTTGTTTACCATTAACCATCAGGAATGGATGGGCAGGCGAACTCGTGAAAAGTAATTTATGGTAAATCAGTAACTGCGGAGCATTCTATTTGTGATTGTCTGAAAAGAATCTGTTCATAAATGTAATTCACTCAGGAGCTGGATTTAACATTTCACTTAAAAAGTTTTTGATTCACTAAAACGAATCGGCTTATTGGAGTCATTCATTTGGGAATTGCTAGAATTTGTTTTGCTCTATATTTCTGATTTACTAAAAAGAACCAGCTTATTTGTCCAGGAACTGGACAATACTGGACACATTGTCAAGTCACGCCAAGTCACCGTTATTTGTATAGCACTTTTTACAATGAAGATTGTGTCAAAGCAGCTTTACAGTATTAAACAGGGAAATAGTGTGCCGTTCTCCTCTGGCCAGGCGAGACCAGCAGTTTAATTCTAGGTTGCAACAAAGTCAGATTGTGCAGAGGACTCATCTTGTATATTTTGTATTTTGTATATTGTATACAGTTTTTTTGATTCACTAAAAAATTAATTTAAAATATCTTTAAAAGATTAATTTACTGATAATTGGATTACACCGTTTGCACTGAATGCTTCCGATTCACTATAGAGAACTGGGAATTAGATAGAATTAGTCATGCTATATGATTCTGATTCACTTGGGGGGAAAAAGAATCTTACAGATATCCTGTATGTTTTTGATTTAATAAAAAAGATTCAGCTTGTAAGGGTCAATTGACCGGGACTTGGACTTCAATGGGCATGTTACATATTTTTGGTTTATTAAAAAAGAATCAGCTCATAGGAGTCATTCGTTTGGGAACTTGACAGAATTAGTCTGTTTTAGTGAAAGAAACAGACAACAATTGACATTGTATATTGTTATATACTGTTGTATATTTTTGATTCACTAAAAGGAACTGGCTCAGACAATTCATTTATATTTCCATTTATTCATATATTTATCCAAATACTGTATAATTCTGAGTATTGATGTACTGACATTAACAGTAAGATTTTATGAAATGCCTATGGATTTGTGTATTACTTTTACTGTCACTCAAACCCATGCAAGAATATTTGCTTTTAGTGACACAAGCCTATAATACATTTTTAACAAATCCACACACACACACACACACACACACACACACACACACTGCACATCCACACACTAATACACGAGACAAATCCCAGGGCCAAATCCAAAGATCAAAACACGCCGGATGTCTTCATATCTGCAAGTTTCAGCCACATTTTCCCTGGGCTCCATTTTATTGGCTTTCTTCCTGTAATGATGAGGCTTATTTTGCATCAGTTGCGGGTGGTGTAATTTCCTGCAGTGGTGTGTGTGTGTGTGTGTGTGTGTGATGGTCAGGGGAATTAAGAGTCAGGGAGGATTAAGAGACTGAAAGTGATGAAGAGTGCGAGGGGGAGACGGACTGCTAGGCAGCAGTGCTTAAAGGAGGTCCCATCACTGTCAGGAAGGAAAGAGGCGGGCGGCGGGAAAGAGTCTTTACCTCACTCCACTACACACCAACTACCTAAACCCCAATGACTACAACACATCAGCATACACACACACACACACACACACATCTGACTAACTCCCCATTATAGGCTTGAGGATAATCTACATGACTGCAGCTGTTTGGCTGTTAAAAACCTCCTGTGACTGATCCCCCTCCATAAAGAAATCCCCTCCCAACACCCCGCTCGAATATCTCGCAGGCTTTATTTGCTCTTAACGAACGTGTGTGCGAAGGAGGAGATGATTTAGTGACGTAGCTTCGTTTGAGATCCAATGCAGTTCCAGAAAAACAAGGCATAAAAGAGCTTCGGCCGCGTGACGTCACAATCTTTTCCTCCCCCAGAGTCTCCTCGGTTTCTGACTCAGTCCTCTCTATCCTTTGACTCTCGCTTCCTGTCTCGATTTCTCCGTCTCTCGCTATCTTGCTGTTGGTGACAGGGGCTCATGCGGTGCTCAGTAGGATGTTGAGAGACAGCGATGCTGCCTGTCACAGCTCTGCTGCGGCCACAGATGAGTGTGTGGCGCGCTGCCCCCCTGTGAGCATGTCACATTCACATGACCACACAAACACACACACACACACACACACACACACACACACACACACACATTCTTGTCGATGTACAAATTACTGCAGTCTCTAAGCAGCATGTGGGGGATGGGGAGGGATGGATTCCAAGTGTGTGTGTCTGTGTGTGAGTTTGTGCGTGTGTTTGGTCATGTGCTGCAAAATGAAAGAATACACAGTGACGTGTGCCCATGCTTCAGCTTATGTCGGAGGATATACGTTGAGAAAAGAAAGAGAAGAGAGGAGCAAAAAGGAGATGAGTTGAGATGAAAAGGAGAGGTGACAAGATGCTATGAAAGGGGGAGAGGAGAAGAGATGAGATGAAATGAGAAGAGATGAGAAGATGTGGTAAGGACGAACAAAAGAGAGGAGATAATATGAGATGAAAAAGAGATGAGGATAAGAATGACCAGATGAGAGGAGAACAGAAGAGGAGAGAAGGGAGAAAACAAGAAAAGAAGATGAGGAGAGGAGAGCAAAAGAGATGACATGAGATGAGATAAGATGAGACGAGAAGATGCAGTACCATGGTCTGAAAGCAGGAGTGCAGTTGAGTGAGGAAGGGTGGTTTTCCTGCCAAGGCCAACACTCTCTTCTCCACCATAGTGCATTCAACATCATCATCCTGGATCACCACGTCCTTCTTCAGGATCTTTATGGCAAACAGCTCATCACCTCCCTTTTTCTCGGCCAACATCACCTAAGACAGACAAACAGAGAAAGAGAGAGAGAGAGAGTGTGTGAAGGTAGCAGGGATGTTCAGAGTTATGCAACCAAACACATAACTGAAGCATTTGAGCGAGCAAGCAGGAGGAGATGAGTAAAGCAACACTGTAACACAGCACATGAGCTTCATTTATTAGCAGAAGATACACTGGCCTTTGACTGCAGATCAATACAGCAGCGTTTACACTCATTCTCAGCACGTTTAGAGCAAGTTAGGCTAGAGAACATACAGTAGCTGCAGTTGAGGCACAGATGATATACAAAGACGAAGAGAAATGACGGACAGAGGAGATGAAGCTCTCTCACACATGTGAAGACAATAAGGAGCAGATTTGAGTGTGGCACAATGGGATGATGAAGGAAATCTTGAGTGATGGGAAGGCAGATTTTAATTGTGCTCATTTTTAGGATTGAGCCTGAAGGCACATGTGCTAAAGAGAAGAGACAACCAGAGAGAGAGGGATGGAAGAAAAAGAGGGAGAAAGTTTAAAGAGTAGAGAGAAAGACTGAGTCAAAGAGCAACAGAAATTAAGGAAAATTAAATAAAAAAGCAAGAAATTAATATCATAAACATTAAAAAGTATAAACATTTTAATTTAAATGCATAAACATTTTAATATAAATTTAACCCACATGCATTTTTATTAATCCAAAATGAGCACGAAAGAAAATGGTAAATAAAACTTGCCAGATAGATAACATTAAAACAATCAGAACAGAATGAAAAAGTAAAATTAAATGCACTAACATCACTAAATTTAAATAATGCCAATTAACATAAATACTAAAACTAAAGCTAAGCTACAATGTAATATTGTATATTGTAATCTAATATTGAGACGTCTTAGCTGAAACATAGATGACCTAGACAAATGAAATCAAACACTGATCTCAATCAATACCATTAAAATGAAAACAAATAAAAGCTTTCAGAGCAGAAACATTTCACACATTTTGAGTGATCCTTATGCAAATGAAGAACTATTTTTCAGTACTGTAAATATCAAAACTGCGTAGCTTTTCCAATAACAAACTACTTTTGTCAACAAGTAGCAGCGTAGCACGACAAGGCTGTAAACAAACACGCTCTCCTAAAATATCCTCTCTCTCACATATGTAGCACCAGAAAATTCTGATTCGTATTCTTTGCAGAGAATCGGTCCATGTAAATAAACCAATTCAAAAAAATAATTTACCAAATTAAGTGGCATTTTAAAGTTGTTTAGATACAGCAATTTGATGTTTTTCAGGTTGTGGAAAGAGTAGCTTGACTGTAGCTAACTATTTATATGTATCTTGCAGTTTGGAAAGCTACAGATTCAAATTAGCTCCCCAACACTTTTATGTGTGTGTGTGTGTGTGTGTGTGTGTGTGTGTGTGTGTGTGTGTGTGTGTGTGTGTGTGACGAATTTAAACCCAATCCAATATGACTGACACAGCCACAGCACTTCTTGTCACCAAACCAATAGCGCTTCATCAGTGTGTGAAAGCATCTCTCAAATACCTTCCCTCATTCTGCGTCAAGGTCACATAGAGAAAAACCTGACAGAGGAAAAGTAATGCTTGAAGAAACTTTACGGACAGTCAGGCTCTGCCTTTTAGCTCTCTCTTGAAAATAAATGCACATATTGAAATGAGCAGAGTTATTTCAGTGTAAAGGCAGCCCCAGATGGACACCTTGTGACTGGCGATGGGAAAAGAGAAGCGATACACTTCAACATTACAAGAGGACACCATCTGCTCCTCACAGGCTCTACACCCTAACACACACACACACACACACACACACACACACTACTCTGGCAGCATAGCAAGCAGGTCATATCCATTCCAACGCATTCATTACCGCTGCATACCTGTTTAGAAAAATGCACATCAAACAAAAGGTACACGACTGCACACAGTGCTCCAAAGTCTCAAGGACATTGTCAGCTAGTGCAGCCGCACAAAAGTATCTGCTGGGCCCTGGATGAGAACTGCTCCAGGATCAGCATATTCAAGGACAGAATCTGATCAATGATCATGTGTCCAACTGTGAGATCTGCATCAAACCCATAATCACACATCTGTCAGCATTTGAAGCTCCCTCTGCTGAAGGCTCAGCATCATGAAATCTACAGTGTTTTTGACAAAGTTCCGGCAGTCCCCTATTTACTCTTCTAAAATATTTTTTTATTTTATCTTCGTCTTTATTCCAGTAAACGTATCTCACATTTTTTAAAGGAATAGTTCACTCAAAAATGACAGTTTTGTCAACATTTTGTCATTCCAAACCAGTATAAGTTTCTTTCTCATGTTGAACACAAAAGAAGATGTTTTGAACAGTTGTTAGTCCCCATTGACTTCCATAGTAGGGAAAGAAATGGAAGTCAATGAGGACCAACAACTGTTCAATTACCAGCATTCTTCAAAATATCTTCTTTTATATAAAACATAAGAAAGAAACTCATACATGTTTGGAATGACAAGAGGGTGAGTAAACGATGACAACATTTTCATTTTTCGGTGAACTATTTCTTTAAAAACAAGACGAATACCTGAGAAGCAAAATTGTGTAAGATATTATGACTTGATTTAAATGTATAGTTCACCCAAAAATGAAAATGCTGTCATTGTTTACTCACCTTCCATTTGTTCCATACCTGTATGAGTTCCTTTCTTCTGTTGAACACAAGATACTTTGAAGAATGTTTGTTACCAAACAGCTGAGAGTAACCATTGTCTTCCACAGTATTTTCTTTCATAATATGGGACAGTTTGGATATCAACAATCTTCAAAATATCTTCTTTGTTCAACAAAGAACAACTTGAACAACTTGAGGGTGAGTAAAGAAATTGTAATTTTTTAGGTGAACTTTAAATTGAATTTTCTTTAGTCATTAATTGGAAAAAAAAATTTTTTTTAAAGTGTCAATGTTACATAAGTAACAAGATCGAGTAATGACATTTTGATTCAACAATACAACCTCAAAAAATCACAATGTTATCAACAAACACGCATTCAGAAAATATATTTTAATTTCATGCAGACTTTAAACCTTACTTTTTTATCCTTAAAGAAAACTTTACATTTTATCCTTTAAAAAAATCTGCCAATTGTATGGCTTGTGACAAAAATAAATAAATAACGAAATAAATCCTTTTCTTAAAGGTTTCTTTTTCATTTTCAAACAAACATAATTGAAAAATCACTGACGGTTCAGAGAGAGTCAGTAGTGACGGTTCACTGACTGCTAACTCACGGGTGAGTTTAACGCCATTTCTTGAATCTTTTTGACTGCCTCATTAGAAAAAACTACTTATAATATATATACTGTATATATACGTATATATATATATATATATATATATATATATATATACACCTTTTTTTTTTTTTTTTATAATTTATTTTATTTTATTTTATTTTTTTAATCAGACGCCACGGCTCACGCTATGCTTATTGTTGCCTACAACAACCACTTCTGTTTAGTTGCAGTCTGGAGCACCGGAATGAGGTAAGAAAATGAGCTCTATCATATCTTTTTATCCAAAAACAATTTTAATGTTCTGCTGATTTTTACTGGAAAACAATTACAATCTTTTTCAGACTGCAAGTTCCGGCTGACTTCAGCACTGACTTTGCTATCTGAACACGAGTCTATGAGTCTATGCAGAGAACCTCAGAGTCACGTACAGACATCTGTGTATGGCGTTTGGTCGAGAATGAAGGTGCAGCAGCGAACTGGACATATCAGTCCGTCAGACGCAACAGTGAGCCTGACATTTTGTTTGTCATGATGTGGACGACATCAAACAGTCTCAGCTAATGATGCTGACAGAGGTCTAGCACTGCACCTCAACATATCAATATTATTTTAAATTCCTGTTGCCATGGCAACTGGCAGCAGCTGGAACATGAGCCCACTCACCCTCCTATTTCCCCTCACGCTGTCTTTTAGCCTGTGTTCCAGTAATCGTAGTTGTTTAGAGTGACCTCACAGCTCGAGATTACCTGCTGCTCGAAGCACCAGTGAGCCTACCTGAGACACACAGAGAGAGAGAGACACACAGAGCGAAAGAAGACGGCGAGAGTTACCTTTCCAAAGCTACCCTTGCCCAACACCATGAGAAAATTGAAGTCGGACAGTTTCAGTCGGTCCCGGTTGCCATTGCTGTCGAATTTTGAGATGGCGTTGGAGGAAGAGCCATCTGTTTTGCTGGGACCAATTTTAGCTCTCTGTTGGGAAAAAGCAAAAAGAAACAATAAGCTTGTGTTAGAGTGGGGTCAGAGACATCAGAGACACACATGTTTGTCTTTCTTGCACAGTGGTGACTTTCAGTTGACTTCTATTGTTTTTAAACTGAGCTAATGATATTTTCTTTCCCCTACTTCTAAAAACCAAAATCACAGAAACCTACACTCTCAGAGAAAAAAGGTACAGAAGCTGTCGCTGGGGCGGTACCCTTTCAAACAGCACTAATATGTACCATTTTGGTACTAATATGTACATGTTACATACTAACATGCATATTTATAGTACTAATATGCACCCTTTTAATGGTAAATAAGGTACAAAGGTGTACCTTTTGAAAGGGTACTGCCCCAGGGGCAATGTAGGGACACACTAATATTACATTTCTGGCTTGCATTCTCTGCAATGAGATGATTATTATTTTCATGATACAAATGTAAAATACTCTACTATATTGCCTGAATAAATAAACACATTAATAACTACTTAAGAGCAAGTCAATTTAGGCATCACAACTCTACAATATTCAGTATGAGAAATGGATATTCATTTTGAGGTTTGTTAAAGATTACATGTAACAATGTTATTAATAAATGTGTTTTCAAAAACTATTAGTATTTTTACATTTAGATTACATTTACCTTTCAGTGAGCATTACATGACAGCAATGGTTATCTAAATATAAAAACAGGGTAATGAGTATGTTATGACATATTTAAGATTGAACAATACAGATAAATAAAAAAAACTCTTATATTAGCTGATAACCATTTTAGTACCAATACATTATTCATCCCTAGCCGATATATATTCATTTAAAATTAAAATAAAAAACATTGTATAAACAGTATGTACTGTATATCCAATATTGACAATACTGATGATAAAATAAAAAATATATAATATTGGCTTACTGTGGTACACATATATTGGCAAAAAATAAAAAAGTCCTGCACCAATTTGTACATAAAAAGTCCAGAGTACATTCACGTGCTGGATGTAGTGAATGCACTCAGGACAGTTGGACATTGCGGTGGATCAGAGGTAAAAAATGATATAAATACTGTTCAGTTTCTTGCACAGACCAATTGATTCGTGTCTTAAGACCTCAATGTATTGTCACGAGCTGCAGGGTTTAATTTGGTTTAGTCTGTGTATGTTTTTTTGACTCTCAAAGCCGTGGGTCCCATTGACTGCCATTATATGACTGACAGACTGCAAAGGTTTGAGTTAAAAATCTTTGTTTGTGTTCTACTGAAGAAACAAAGTCACCTACATCTTGGATGCCCTGGGGGTAAGCAGATAAACATTAAATTTACATTTTTGGGTGAAACATCCCTTTAACAAAACATGAAAGACAATTTAGACAAATCACACATATGTTGTGCATCCATACTGAAACCTGTTAGCATTTTTAGATTTTCATTAAGACATTTACTGTTTATTAAAAGCTAAGCACAAACTCCAAGCCTTCATTTTTAGTCTGCTGACAGCTCATCTGTGACAATAAAGCCTCAATAATACAGTATCACTTGTGAGACTTAACAATTTTGCCATATTGTCTTCATATATGCACACTCTCTCAACGTTTGAGAGAGCAGCAATGAGAAAAGACCAATTCAATAGTGAAAGAGTGCAAGCTTACAGTGAGGCAAAGTGTGAGTAAATGCAAAAATAACAACTACTCCATATGTCTCCCCAAGCACCATCGCATCTATATTTCTAGTCTTTTCTTATTTTCCTCCGATCGTTTGCTGGTCTCCACAATCTCAGGTTTTACTATCCTTGTGGGGACATTTGGGCTTCACGATGTAGGCAAAACCTGGCCCACACACATACAGTACAAACATAAGAATGAGCCACAACCTGACATGACTGACATCTTTTGTTTGTTTCTCTCTGTTGATGTTACTGAATTTCTTAAGCAGGTCTATTCATCACGTATAGCTGCTAAATCTGTCAAACACATGATTCAGCAAACGCTGGGTAAACCTGTCACCCAGACTGCAGATGAAGCAATTTTTGGCTATTGTGTGCATGTGTGAAAAAGACAGCGTGTATCTTTAATACAAAGAGAGATATTAAATATGTCTTTGGCAGCATTTGTAAAACAGCCCTAAAGTGTTTGTTAGACACAGAGGAAGTGGGTGTGCGTCTGTTAAACTGTGGCGGTCTGTGTGTGTGTGTATCTCTCGCTCTCCCTGGGTGAACGTTTAGTTTCTGGCAAGGATCTCACTGCCCAAGCTGGCATGCTACAGAATGACAGACGGCCTGTGTAAATGTCTGTGGTTCCTTCTGTATTAAGTGTGTGCGGCCGGTCACAGGGCACAGTCATTAGGCCCCGTCGGCTGCAGGCTGAGGGGAAGTGTACTGCCGATTTCCTTGTTCACCAACTTTCTCCTTCACAGTCCACTGAGAACTGATCCATTATCTACAGCTGTGAGCCAATCACACCTACAGTAGCTTGGCAACAGGTCACACATACACACACACACACACACACACACACACACATATGGTCTCACACAAGTGCACTAAAAGCTTTTCTCATTCACAACACGTTTGCACAGCACTTCGGCTGACACACAAAACACAACAGTGCGTCAAAATTCCTCACAGACACTGTAGTGCATAAAACTTGGTATCTTGTTTTCCTACTCTAAAAATATGTAAATATGCTTAAAACAAGATACATTTATTTGGACATTTGTCTTAATCTTTTACTTGTTTTAAGCATCAAACTCTGCATAATAGTCTGTTTTGTCTGTCCATCTTTTAAAAAAAATATCTATGTATGTTTTATATATATATGTTTGTGTGTGTGTGTGTGTGTGTGTGTATATATAATTGGAATATTTATTTAAATATCAATGTACAATTTGTTTAAACATTTATTTAAAAATATTTATGTCTTATATATATATATATATATATATAAATTATTATTGTTATTATTATTAAAACGTATTTATTTAAATATCTATGCACAATTTGTTTAAACATTTATTTAAACCATATGTCTGTTTTTTAATATTTAATTAAGTATTTGCTTCATATAAATATTTATTTAAATATATATGTATGTTTTATTCCAATTTTTGTTAAAAATCTGTCTGTTTTTTTGTTTTTTTTGCATAACTACTGAATATAAAATAAAATGAGATTTTTCACCTTTAATAGATGGAACAGAACTGACAGGAAACAACAGAAGGGACATTTTCTATAAACTATCTAAGACAGATTTGATGTAAATGCCACACTCCAACATGTTAGCACATGTGCTTTGTCCACCAGGTCATCAAATAAACTCATTTCTAACAGCCATTTTATGCAGTGCACTTAAATTGCACATGCCACTGACATCTTGTGATATGTACAAGAGGTGACTGTAATTAAAAATACGCAGAGCTGATTTCAATTCCGACACCTTTACAATCATTCCAAATGAATTTCTGCATGCCTCTCACTTTTCCCATGATTCCGCTGCTATTTACCAGCAGAATGAATGTGTAGGATTGCCTGGGTCCCTTCGGCCCATCCCACACGCGCCTGTCTCACTGCCCTCTCTTTCACAGCCTCTTGGAGTACATTCAATTTTAATTTCCAAACTGCTGCCATATTGTGAGGCTGGCATGCGGCTCAGTCTAGCATAGAATTCCATTAACCCACTCCCTACTGTTCAGACGCCACACTTCACACTGTCCCTGCAGACAAAACACACGGCCCGGCTGAATCTGTTGCCCAGTGCTCAGCCTCACTCACACATCCCTGCCTCTTTTTCTGTCTGTCTGCCCTCCCTTTATCTCATTTAAAGGGGTCATTATTTACCCACCCTCTTGTTGTTCCAAACCTGCATGACTGATTGTCTGTAGAACACAAAATAAGAAATTTAGAATAATGTACTAGCTACTCTTTTTAAAAGTTACAATGAATAGAGACTGAAGCCCTCAAGCTTTAAAAAGCACTCAAAACTTAAAGTAGTCAAGTGATCTTTTTTGTAGATTTCAAACTCACTCGTTCAACATTTCAGTTAACAGCTCATTAGAGGGGAGGAATGTTATTGGACGACTTCAGTTTTGGTCTATTTCTCACACTATCTGTCACTTGGAATGTACCTTGAATATAAAAGTCTTGAATATACAATTGAACATATAATTGATATAATATATAGTTGTCTAATAAACCTAGCATTGTATATTACGAATATTGTTGGCTCTTGATTAATTGCTTTGTTTCTCCTCTTTTCTTAATTGCTTTGGATAAAAGCGTCTGCTAAATGCATTAATTTAAATGTAAATATACTACACAAGTCATATTAACCACTTTTATGATCCTTTAACAACTTGAATATTCCGTTATTTAAATATCTGTCTGTGTTGTTTAAATACTTAAAAATCTATGCTTTATTTAAATATTTATTTATTTATTTAAACATGGTTATTTGAATATTTGTGTTTCTATTTTATTTATTTTTAAACAAAATTATTATTATTATTATTTATTTATTTTTTCCTTGAAATTTTGGGACAGAACTGACAGGAAACCATAGATATTTTATCTGGAATTTATTTCTGACTGTTTTGACATTTGAAACATTCTGGCTCACTGAAGGGGAGGACTGTCCGTGAACGACTAATATTTTGGTCTGTTCCTCACACTACTGTAACACTTTAGAAGATTTCGAAAATACTGCATGTCATATGCACAACTTTTATGACCTTTTTATGATGCTTTTTCTCCTTTTTGAAACTTGAAGGGTCCAGTTGCTATTTATTGCAATCGCCTGGAAAAGATCAGCCAGCACATTATTCAAAATATCTCCTGATGTGCTCCACAGGAAAAAAATAAAGTGACAAGTTTGGAACAACATGAGGTTAATTAAATGATGACAGAATCTTCATTTGTGGCTGAAAAATCCCTCTAATCTTCATAGCTCAGAGTTTTCCCCCATCTCTCACTCTGAAGGTCGTGGTTCTGTAGATCTGTGGGAATGGACGTGTGGCCTCTGGGGAAAAGCCATTTGAGAAGCTCTGTCTCGCCGCCAAAACCACGAGTTGAGTGGTGGCATTGATGTCTGCGCACACATACACACACACACACACACACACACACACATGCACACAAAATGCTCTCCACCTCCTCCTCCTCCATCGATTGCTGGGCGTGAACGAGCGATTAGCTCTGTATCCAGCTAAGAGCCTCATCACTGGACTATGGCAGTGTTTCTTTTATAAAAGACAAACATCTCAGCCGTATTCTGCTCAGCAGTAAAACCAATGCACACACACTCACACAGACATACAGCATCAAACGTTCTGCCCGACGACCTAATGGCGACAACTTTTATTTGTCTGATCCAGAACAGACAGGAAGGATGCAAGAGAGGACGAGAGAGAATGGGAAGGGAGGGATAAAAAGGAATGGAGACTGCTAATGTGGGTAGATTTCCACTGAGATGAATGTGTTGCCTTCACCGCGCTTCAGTGCACACAAATTCCGTCATTTCTGCACAGCAGTGTGGAGGGTGGAATGAGAACGAAGAAAAAAATAAAGAGCTAAACAGTGAGAGGAAGTCATTTGTTCATAGCGGTGAAATGTGGAGGGAGGTGGTTGCATCTTGACAGGTCAAATTACAGGTGAATAAAAGTTGAGGAGATGCTATCAACAGGAGGGCGGCTATTAGGTGAGACAATTTAACGGTTCTGATTACACCTCTGACACACACACACAGAAAAACACAAACAACCACACAAAGAGTGTCATGCTGTTTTTTCAGAGGACTGAAAAGTGGTGCTGGGGAAGAGTTCACTAAAATTAGCCATGCTACCATGCCAGCTCAGCTGTTTTCAAAATACTTATTTATCACTCAGAAGTATTCTCAGAAGACCCTACTTGGCATTCAACATCTTTTTTTAGCAGTGAAGTAAATGTTTAGTTAAATATTCCTGCTTTTTATTATCCAATTTTGATTCAAGATGAAATAACTGTTTACAAACAAATGATCAACGATGGTACATCTAGATTGTTCCACCTTGGAAAATTGCAGCTTTAAGGCTTTTCCACACTGAGCGCGAAAAAGCAAAATGAATATCGGACGCGATGACGTGTTGGAATAAAACAATAGACTTCTATGGATGCTTCCACATTGACCGCGAACATTCGCACACCGAAAATGCTAATGTTTTTTTCCAACCAGTCTGACGAATCTTTTCAGTTTCGCAAAGCGGAAACACGGACCGTCCAATCAGATTTGAGCATTACATCACATGGCCAGAGCAACTGCTGTTACCCAAAAGGGTGAGAATGGTGGCGCTGTTTCTAATTGTATGTAAAAGGATGTAGCCTATTCTTGTAAGCATTATAGTTTGTGTTTCTGGCATAGAACCAAACTTTATTTATCTTAATTTAATGCTATATATTGAGCAGCGGACGATGTCAAATCCATATACGGGATACATTTCTGAGGAAAAATGCATTGCTGGTCAGCGCCACCTAGCGTGCAGGCGTGAATTAGCAGAAGGCGAACAATCGTTTCGCGCTCGGTGTGAAAGCACCGTTCGTCGGCGATTCGCCTTGCTTTTTCGCATCGCGCTCAGTGTGAAAAGGCCTTTAGATTAAAACATTTTTGTTGAGTTGAAAATAAACAAAAAGTATCTAAACAAAAATGTGCAGAAATACCACACTTTAAAAAGAGATGTATGTATTGGTGATATGAACATCTTAAAATTTCCATCAGCATTGGTGGATCAGGAAAACTAGAGTCTAAAATTAATTATATATAATTTGTCTACAATTTTTTCCACAAAGGAATAAAAAAATTCAATGCAAATCGTTAAAAATATTTGCATCTATTTTTAATCTAGTAAGTACAGATTAGAAATAATACACTGTTGCTATCAATGTTTATCATTGAAGACCAGCAATAACATTCATTTTGATAATATAATACACTGGTTATAATATAATATAATATAACACATTTAGAAATAGCTTGAAATTATGATTCAATAAATGTGTTATCATAGTGTATTGTCTTTTTTATCAGTGCAAAGTCATCAAAAATTATTGAGAATGTAAGCTTTTGCTGATCCAAAATCCCAAAATCTGGGAACCTTATCCTTTTTTGCTAATAAATGAAAATCATTTCTATAATAATTTCTAAAATTGAATGCTAGCTTAGCTGGTGAATTTTTAGTAAAATTGTAAACAGGTGCTTAAACTTATGTTAATGAGTGTGCAACTTTAGCAAAATACAGTTTCAAAGTAAGTAGTTTGTGTGAGAAACATTTCCTTTTAAACAATGTAAAGGATTCAAATAAAAAAAAATAAAAAAATTATGTCACGTCATTGACCCCTGGGCAAGTCGAGTCCATATAAACATGCGTATCCCTATAAAACAGGAGTTGATCCAAAATGAGTGTGAGATAATGAGTCATTTCCCCATCTCTGTTTTCATGCTGAGACAAATCTGGCTATAGCTCACGACGCAGGAACAAAAGTTGACATGAGGCTACAGCTCTGAGCGTTGCGTGATGTGGGCGCTCTGGTCCGCCAGCACAGGAACAGGAGTGACCGGCTCGGTGTTACTGACACGGATCCTGAGGGAGGCCTGCCGGTCAGTCTGTGTGCGCAAGTGTGATGAAGCTGCTGGCAGGTAGCCTGATACAGCCCGGCCATAATGAGCTCAATGTGAGCACCACCAGGCCAATCCTTCATCTGCCCCCTCCGCCTTTCAGCAGAGACCGCAAAGACCCCATAGCGAGGAACTGACTCGCTGGCCTTTCTTGCATCTCCCATCCTGATGCTCTCAAATGAAGCCTAAGTATTTTCCCCTCACAACCACTCGCAGTCTGGAGTCATGCTGGGAATGCTGGGTCATTCATTCTCAGCCAGCAACAATCGAATACATCGAACAAGACACCAGACTTGATGCTAATCTATGAGAGAATTGCTCTAAAGATAGTGAGCTGCCTACAGAGTCAGTGTTTTAAGGCATAACAGACACAAAAGCTGCTCCATAATTTCAAAACAACTTAATTATGTTGCCTTCTAAGTTGTAAAAGTTTTAGTTTATGTAGCAATAATAATAATAAAAAGAGATTGACATAAGTTAAATAAACAGTCAATAAATTATTATATTATTACTAATTTATTTTCATGAATTACAAAGATGATGATGTGTAACGTGGGTTTTTGGGTTTGGTTTCATGTCTTTTATTTTGGAGTTTAGTCATGGACCCTGTTCAGTCATGTGATTCCCTTGTCTGTGTGTTATGTTCTGATTGGTTCTTTGGTTCATGTGTCATCTTCTCATGGGTTGTCTTAGTCATGTGTCCTGTCTCTCATTGGTTGGTTCTTGTCATGTGACCTGTATTGTTTGCTATAAGTAGCCATCATGTTGCCATTAGGTGTGTTCGACTTGAAGCGGCGCTGCGCAGAATGATCAGTGTATGACATCAAAGTACCGTGAGAGGATAAGAGAGCAGATGGATCCTTAAGCTTTCGAATCGCTCTCGCGGTACTTTGATATCATACACTGATCATTCTGCGCAGCGCCGCTTCAAGTCGAACACACCTAATGTCTCTCGCCGTGTATTGATGTTGTAACCTGCTGTCGGTGAGTCTAGTCTGTTCAAGTCAAGTCTGTTCAAGTCAAGTCTGTTCAAGTCTACTCTGTTCAGTCTGTTCAAGTCTAGTCTGTTCAAGTCTAGTCTGTTCAAGTCTAGTCTGTTCAAGTCTAGTCTGTTCAAGTCTCTCTGGTTCTCACTACGCTCACCTCCAGTGGACTGAATTTTACATGATGACTATTACTATTTTATTATTGATATTTTGCAATAATGTTTAAAATGTAAAATTACTAAAAATAAGAGTTGTTAAAATGTATAAATGTGTGTAATATGTAAAAAAAATAAAACGAATAAAATAATAATAATAATATTTTGCAATACTGTAATCAAGTTACTAGAAAAATAAGACTAACAATTTGTTTTTATAGTAATATAAAATTAATAAATGTATACAATTAAATATTTTAATATTATAATTTATATAGTATTATAAAATGTGTCTATATGGACAGAAGCACGTGAGGCGACTAGGTTTTGAAATGAGTCGTGAAAGCTGTATAATTTCTAATTATACAATAATAATAATAATAATAAATGGTTGCAATATGTAAAATTAGTTAATTATTAAATACAATTGGTCTATTTACATTTTTAGTTATTAAAATTTGTCTATATAGACCAAAGGACTAAATGCTGCTCACTAGGTTTCAACAGGAGTTAACACACCTCACCATTTCAGACCACAAGAACACAGAGACAAAAAAAGACAAAAGAGAGAGAGAGAAGAAAAGAAAAGACTTGGACCAACTTAAGAAGTTTTTCCTCCAAGATGTGTGAAATGCCAGCCCACCGAATGAGCTACAGATTGACCATTTCTCACATTTTGAATTATGCATCACACCATGTGTAGGAAAACTGCCAGCTCAGACACACACACACACACACACACACACACTCCAAGTAGCGCTAAGTTTCACATTGGGCTGTTCATAAATAATACCATCATGCACTGGGTCCACAGCTGGGTCTGCTCATGGGACCATTTGAATTATGCAGAGACTTGCACAGTTTGTGCCCCTTCACACACACACACACACACAAATGCATCCCACATACATGTCACTCACATCACATGCACGCACCAATAGGCACAAACCGACTGTCGAGACCATTTTCACCTATCAACTTTGTGGGAAACATGTCTGAACTACTAACTGCTGTGTGCTCTCAAAAGAAAGCGCAAACCAGAGGAAAGGGGACTTTAAAATGTGCCTGAATCAATCTGTGGTGAAGAAAGCCCAGGGATCAGGAGCTTCGTACTGGTACCTCTCAGTCAGCTCTACTCTGTATTCAAATTGGGACATGCGGAGCAGAATGCAGGTTGACGTGAGTGTGATTACTTCGGGAGGATGCTGGGATTTGCCAATGTGTTATTTATGCCAGATTTGTCAGTGAGTGATATATGCTTCATGCACAAAGACCTCTCTCTTTCTCACTTTACCTGTACCCAGTTGGGAGAGTCATAAACAACATAAAATCAAAACAGGCTATATTTACTTTTATACATTCCTGGTCTTATTAGGCATGATTCAAGTGCATGTTATTCAAATTAAGAAGTATTTGTCCTCATAATCTTTTATCCAAATATAATAACTTGGCTAAATTTACCTTCTTCTTACTTTTCAAACCCTCCCCCAACCATCTGACTCCATGTTGATAAGTAACAATGACTTTCATTTTGACTTTAATCCAAATCAGAAAAGAGAATATTCCACTACCCCAAGTACTGTACATGACTACAAGAAACAAAAGGGTGCCAGTGATGGAAAGAGAAAATCAAAATGCAAAATATGTACAAAACAAAAGTAAAAACAAAACCAAAACAAGCAAACAAACAAAAAACAACCACACATAAAAAACAAATTAAAACAAAGCAAAAAACACTAAATTAAATGAAACACAGCACAAAAGTAACAAATAACAAAATAATCCAAATGCAAAACAAAAATAAAAACAGACAAACAAAAACAACAAAATAAAGCAAAGCAAAAATGAAATAAAAACAAAGCAATATCTTAACACAAATCAAACAAACCAAAAACAAACACAAAATGAAACAAAACAAAACAAAAAAGAAACAAAAACATAAAACAAAATTAAATTAAGACAACTAGGGGTTGAATGATATGTGCTTTTCAGGGCCAATGCCGATACCGATTATTACAGATCAAGTAGACCAATAACCGATAATATAAACGGATATATGTCTGGTGTAAAAAATAAAATTAATGCCAATATTAAGAATAACAAGGGCTCTGACAAAAACTTTAATTGCTTTTAAATCATTTTATCGGCAAATCAGTTTTGAAAATAACTGTTACCGATAACCATAAAAATGCTTAATATCTGCGCCGATAATCAGTCGACCCCTAAAGACACCAATGTTATCTAGGCTCTAGGCTTATCTCTCGATAATACTCTGGCACACCTAAAAAAGCAGGTGAACACACACATTCGCTCACCTCAAACTTCTGCCGGAGTTCCTCATTGCCTTCTTCTCCTTCAGGTGGGACAGGTACGTTGAAGTACTCGCCCTCTTCCTGACTGAGCAGCTTAAACCTGCATGTATGCGTGTGTGCATGTGTTTGACAGACAGAAAATAAGGGACAGTTAGATGAGTGCAGGATCTCTGCAGTCTCACATATGGTTCAGCAACAGAGACATTAAATCCTTCTCTGATATTGGCTCCATCTGGCCGCTATAGGAATTGCGTGCTTTCCTGAAACGGAACATTTTACAAAATTACCTCAGCTCATTTAAACCATTCATACGCTTACGGTTTCCCTCTCAGCAGGGACGACCTTGACTATGATCATGTGTGAAGAGGAATCCAACCGGTTGGAGTTGCCCCCAAACAGCTTTCAAACGTCTGAGGGACAGCATGATACCCCGTCTCATATTTAGCTCTTCTAACATCTGTGCTTCCCGATAGCAGAAAATCAGCTTCCTGTTTAACGGTGTGAGGTGACCATTGCTGGGACCCTACGAGGCGACATGTTCAAAAAGCAACAGACCTACCACTGAAAGCGCCCCCCTCAGAGAGAGCAGCACGCTGGGTTTCCACCTCCTTTATTGCTACTAATGTGATAGGAGGCCCTGTGTTCATCTTGCCTCTGGTCTGCGCGGGTGTGTGTTGTGTTTATGACTGCAGATGAGTCACGGCTGCATCGCTCTCCCCCTATACTCCTTCCTTCCACATCTAGACCTCCAGAGGCTTTAGGGTGTGTGAGCGTCGTCCTCATCACATTCACAGAAATAGGAAAGCGTGGTAGAATGGCAGTTAGCATGAAATTATCTGGGGTGTGTTTCCCAAAAGCATTGCTAGCTAAGGTCGCAAATTCCATTTAACTCTATTGGTAACGACAAAAATATTAAATCATTTTAATAATATTATTAATAAGATAATAAGATAATCTAATAAGATTTTTGGTAAAATTATTTAATTGCATATATTGTGTTTATATTATATTTATTTATTTTGTTATTATTTATTTTTGTTTATATTGTGTTTGTATTGTGTTCATTACACTACTGATTTTTTAAACCTTTTTTAAAAAGACTCTTAAGCTCACCTAGGCTGCAATTATTGAATCAAAAATACAGTTAAAACAAACTGCTTGGTGATGGCAAAGCCGTCATTACTCTATTACTACTGATTTTATGCTCAAGAAACATTTCCTACTATCAATGTTTTTTTTTTTTTTTTTTTTTTAAATCAATGATACATTTATTATCAATGATAAATTCTTTTTAGGATTCTTTGATGAGTAGAAACTTCAAAATACCTTTAAACAGCTTTAATAGAAAACGAGAAATAAAATAAAATAGGAAAATAGAAATCTTTTGTAACAAATGTCTTTACTATCACTTCTGATCAATTTAATGCACCCTTGCTGAATAAAATTGTAAGTATATAAAAAGTGACACTAAATTTGAATTCTGGAATTGCCTTTATTGTATATATAAAGGATATATTTAATGTATTCTACATGTTGGAGATTTTTATGAGTCATGGCTAAACATGGGCAGTTAATAATCATTACATGCAGAACAGAGGTCATAAATATTACATTTCTCACACTGACTTTCTCAAAGGTATCCATCCTAGACTTAAGGTCATTGCACACCGAGTCCGAAATTGTCGCATGCGTTTTTCATTTTTTCTCGTATTCGTATTCCTTTCCTATCAAAATGCATGCTACGGATGCGAAAACGCAGAAAATCGAACCTGATCCGAATTTATTTTGACGGACGAAAGTTTCGGAGGCATTGTGCAAACGTGATTGACACAACGCGAGGTCGTATTTATTTTTTAACGTGCAAAATTTTCGGACTCAGTGTGCAATGACCTTTAATATCATCAAATTAAGATACATGAGCCAAAGACGTTCTATATGGTTTTGGCATTGAAAAGACAGTTTTACTTCTGCCAATCTATAAATTATCTATTATATTTAATTATGAAAATAGAACTGAAATATCAGCAATTTAATATCAAGATACAATTAGAAATAAAGTGAACAAAATTATTTAAACAATTAAAATGATCAATATTCAACTGATTGTCCATTTATCTAAAAGTGTAAAAGTTTCACTATAATATAATAATAATATAATATAATATAATAAAAAAAAAATTGCACAAAATCTATACTACAAGTACTGTGTTAGCTGAGTGTTGCACAGTGATTAGGGTTGAGTGATTAGACAATCATAATCATTTATTTTTATTATATCCTGCACGTCAAATAAATAAATAAATTAAACTTCAACAAAGTTGCTCTTTGAGGACATTCTCTCTTCTGACATTCAAACTATCCCTGTTCTCAGACTCCATGTCCTTTTGCAAACCTGAATGAGTGTTGTGCTGAGACAGTGACAGCTCTGACAATGAGATTGTGATCATGTGGATCTGTCCTGACTGAAGGTCCACCGGGGAGCTGAAACGTCTCGCCTCTAATCTGACACTCTGTGCTTTTCTGTCAGGTGGCAGGAAGCAGCCAACGCAGTCACAAAGAAGCTCATAACAGCTAAAAAACCTCTGAAACACCCTCACGAAACACGGACACACATCTCATCAAACCATCTGATAAAAGTCACATCTGTAGAGAAAACACACAGAGAGAGGAGACACCGGCTACAGTAGCCAGTAGGGATGTGTACAGTCAGCACAGCCACTGAGAATCAAAACTAAAAATGGAAACAAAAACAAAACTAGTCGACCTCACTAATCGATCACTTTCTTTGTGTTTCCATTGTGTACTGTTCAATAAATTTATGCTCAAAATGTATGCTTCAAAGAGGTGGCTTAAGGCAAACAGAATGTTATTTTAAGGTTAGCATAACATCTTTAATGGCATTATTTTGGCCTTTTCTGTAACTCAATGACGAGCAACTTTATGGTTATTATCTTTCAATAGTGGGTTATACTCTTGAGTAGATATAAACTCATTATCTCATGTTTTTTAACAGTAAAAAATAAACAAATCTAATTTTGTGTTCACCTCTACTTCCTTGTTATGTATTTATGTTCATAAACAGTTTATATACAGGTTAATCTTTCTAAGGATTTTTTTCATCTCCACTGTCTTCTTTATCTTGCAAAATGGTTGTTTGGGCCTATTCTCTGTTAAACTGCTTTGGAACAACATTTATAATGTTAATACAACACAAATAAAATTTAAATTGAAAATGTAAAAACACCTAATGTTTTGTAGAAAAAGTTAATTCCTTATAATATTTAAATAATCTTTTGTTGACTTTAGTATTAGAACAAAAAAAGGTAAATTGTTTATATATTATTTATGTTGTCTCTTAAATTCTAAACTTAATATTGTTCTCACACACTATAAACTAATTTTTATACATAACATCTGCATTTAAAATGAAGGAAAAGGGTCTATTGCAAGGTGATCATTATTTTGGGGGTCCTTGGCATTTTAAAGTTTAAAAAAACCCATCGCAGAAATTAATATATTTTTAACGTTTTCCTAATGTTTACACAACCTTTACATAATACTATCCCATGACTGTGTGAACTATTATGTTAGGTGGGAAAGAACTACTAGACACTTCAGTCTCTAGATACTTGTACTGACTAGAAAAAACAGACCAAAAAAAAGATCTAACAACTGACAGAGAGAGAGAACACGAAGGACAGAGCAAAGATTTCCTGTGAAAGTGGATCTGACCTTTCTCATTTAACTCACTTCTGTCAAATTAACTGCACGTTTAAGCATTCACAGGAGGCTCATGCGATGCAAAAATACGCAGATCCTAGCTGACAAGAGATGCGTTTAGAGGTGTTCGAGAAGGGACGGGACTATGTGTGAGCAGAAAACAGGAGTGGAGAGCTCTCAGATGAAGAGCACTACTGAGGAGGGAGAAAATACAGACTGAGGACTTCTGAAAGAGCAAGAGTCTTCAAATCCAGGGACGACTGAACCAGTTAGACATGTGTATAGACTGCTGCATGTCTGCAAATTCCTGTGATATGCAATGCGGTTTAGCTGACACAAGCCTTTTGATATTGTGTGCACACAATCTATTTGACCATGGGGACTTGCTTGTTTTTACTGATGTATATATGTGTGTGTCAGCAGGTCTCCTCACCATCCGTCCACCCCTTGCTTCTGAAGCTCCGAGATGCCGAAAGACAGAGAGCCCATAAAGTCGTTCCGGCTGGTCAAGTCCCAGTCCCAGATCTCCACAGACAGCCTGCGGTCCTTGTCAGACTCCTTCAGATTACTGTAAGACACAGAGCGCAGGAAGGAGACAGACAGAGACAAAGAAATCAAGCTCAACATTTCATTTCGCATTTCTCAGACAAACAAATTACTGATCTGATCTTTTGGCTGTGCCACTGATGTCCAGAGCGAGAGCTTCCTTACAATGTGAAGGTCTCGTTCCACAAGGGATTCAGGCAGCACTTGATGGTCTTGGTCTTCTGTTTGCTCTCGCTCTTGGGGTCAGGGATGAGTTTTAGTTTGACGTAGGGGTCAGAGAGTCCATTGGGGTCCATGGGCACCAGGTTCTTCCCCTCTTTAACTGTAACATAGAAATACAGATTATATCAGACATATAAGGACCAACATTTCCCTACTTTCACTCTTTATAGGGTGCAATCAATGCCAAGTGAATATTTATGTTAAATAAAAAGATACTACAGTGCATATCAACTTTTTGTTGGCGTTTTGATCAATAAATATCACATATGTTAAGCACTGTTTATGTTTTAAAAGTCACGCTTATTATGTAAAAGTCACGTGTTATTTACAAAGTTATTTTAATGCCTTCCAATACTGTTGACCCTAAACTTTTTAATGTCATTTCGTTCCAAACACGTGAGACCTTCGTTCATCTTCGGAACACAAATTAAAGGGGTCATATGATGCAATTTCAAGTTTTCCTTTCTCTTTGGAGTGTTACAAGCTGATTGTGCCTAGATATGATCCCTGAAGTTGCAAAGACTAAAGTCTCAAAACCAAAGAGATATTCTTTATCAAAGTTAAGACTCTGCCACGCCCCCCTAAAACAGCTCATTCAAACATGCCCCCACATGTCTACGTCACGATGTGGGGAGATTTTCATAACACCGCCCAAATGTTTACTCAAAGAAAGAGGGTGTGATTTGTATTCTCACTGTAGTGCTGTTGCTGCCGCTGGCGCCATGTCCTGGAGACGCTGTGTTTCATTGTGAAGGCGAAACTACTTTGTTTGGGCTTCCAAAAGAGGACACAACTAGAAATCAGTGGTTAAGTTGTATTTACAACACTGTTCCAGAACAGTTCAACCCAAATATTCAAGTGTGTGCGGCGCAATTTACAGAGGAATATTTCCTGAACCTGGCAGGAGAGTAGCCTTCAATGCATGCTTGCACAAAGGCTGTTTCTATAAAGTGGGGCAATTCCAACTTTGCAAGGACAGTCTGGCGCTTCTGACTCACATCCTGTAAGTACGTTTCTGCTACTGACGATTCAAACGCGAGTTTTGAGAGGTGTAGAGTAGTGCTTGTTGTTTGTTGTTTCTTCGATCACAAATGCAGACATGGTAATGTTTACGAGGCGCGATGCAACGCGACGCGTAAAAAGACAGTATAAGTCATTGTAATCAGTAATTATGTCCCCACTGGATGCAACAAATGCCTCGTTTGTAATGGGTTTTATTGTTTTAGTCTCATCTCGCCGGGAAAGGCCATCACAATATGGTGAGGGGCGTAACATTTCCGTCTCAAGCTTGAGGTATTCGGCCAATCACAACGCACCGGATAGCTGGCCAATCAGAGCACACCTCGCTTCTCAGAACGATGTGCTTTGCAAAAATCGACGCGTTTCAGAAAGGCAGGGCATAGAGGAGCAACAATAATGTACAGTCTGTGGAAAATAATGTGTTTTTTGAACCACGAACTACGTAAACATTGCATTACACCAAATACAACCAAATAATGTTCTTTTTAGCAACGTCATATGACCCCTTTAAGGTATTTTTGATGAAATCTGAGAGCTCTCTGACCCTCCATAGACCCCTTATACACACGTTCAAGGCTCAGAAACATAGACAGAAGCGGCAGACTGACCCAGAAGATAAGAAAACATTGAATAAAGTGGTTATTTTTGTTTTCTTTGCGCACAAAAATTATTCTTGTTGCTTCATAAAATTACGCTTGAACCACTGATGTCATGTACTGTGTATATATATATATATATATATATATATATATATATAGTGTATATATATATATATATATATATATATATATATATATATACATACACATTTATCACATTTACACTCACATTTACATTTATTTAGAACAAATAAATACATATTTTAGTTCTTATGTAATTTATATTATTAAATTAGTAATTTATATTATTAAATATTCATATATTTAGGATGTCTTAATATTTTAAAAGAAAAGAAAACGATACTGAATAAAAAAAATAAAAATAAAAGTTCTGCATACAATGTCAAGTGTCTGATAAAATCTAAACTATGTGAACCATTTACCCCTTAAAAGCATTAACTATGGACCCTAGATATGAGTGAATAGCTGTCAGTCATTTATACTTGCATCTCATGAACCCTCATGGCCGTGTGGGGCTACGAATGCACACAGACCTTCCCAGTAATTGGGGTTGACCTCAGCACTTGACCAGTACAACAATTAATGCAGGAGGCTGCTGTGGCCTTGAGATTTGTGGGTAGTGTAATTTCCATAATGAGTGGTGTGTGAAGGTAGGCTTAGCTGTTCATTAAGACAGCGGTGTACTGCAGCACGGAGACAGGAAGAGAGAGACGGGCTTCTGCGTGAACCGTCGTGTTCACAGAGCAGGGTTTATTTCGCCAGCTAATAAATGTTATGCACAACATGTTCGTTCTGAAAGCCCTCCACACGGAGCAATTAAGAAAGCGGGATCACTGACCATGTAAGAATATTTGCATGAAGATATCAAAAGCTTTGACCTACAAGATACGCTCAGTTTTGTGGCTCAGAGATGTGGGAAACTCATCATGTTACCTAGTTGATTAAAAAAATACTGATCTCATTTCCATAGTAGCGAATAACACAGTTGATCAATCTAACAGACAAAGGTGTAAAAGGCTGTAGGAATATAATTAATGTTTTAGCAAATAATTAAGCAGCACTGCTCCCTCTAGGTGAAAAACAGCACTGCAACTCAATAGCAAATGGTCTTCTGAGCTTTAAGAGATCTAGAACTGATTGGATCCTTTAAAGGGACTGTTCACTCAAAATGTGAAAAATTCTTTCATCATTTACTCACCCTCAAGTTGTTCCAAAACTCCACTGAACACAAAAGAAGATATTTAGTATTTCCTGATAATTTACTCACCCCCATGTCATCCAAAATGTTCATGTCTTTCTTTCTTCAGTCGCAAAGAAATTATGTTTTTTGAGGAAAACATTCCAGGATTTTTCTCCATATAGTGGACTTCAATGGCGGCCAACGCGTTGAAGGTCCAAATTGCAGTTTCAGTGCAGCTTCAAAGGGCTCTACACGATCCCAGCTGAGGAAAAAGGGTCTTATCTAGCGAAACGATCTGTCATTTTCTAAGAAAAATACAAATTTATATACTTTTTAACCACAAATGCTCCCATTGAAGTCCACTACATGGAGAAAAATCCTGGAATGTTTTTCTCAAATACTTTAATTTCTTTGCGACTGAAGAAAGAAAGACATGAATATCTTGGATGACATGGGCATGAGTAAATTAACAGGAAATGTTCATTCTGGAAGTGAACTACTCCTTTAAGAATGCTTGTAAACAAACAGTTGCTGGTAGCCACCGACTTCCATAGTAAAGGAAAAAAATCCATAGAAGTCAATGGCTACCGGCAACTGTTTGGTTTCAACGTTCTTCAAAATATCTTCTTTTTTGTTCAATAGATGAAAGAACCTCTTACAGATTTGGAACAACTTGAGAGTGAGCAAATAATGACAGGATTTTCATTTTCGAGTGAACTATCCCTTTAATCTTCTTTAAGTGCAAGATTTAAGTCTTCATTCACAAAAAGAAGCCGCATAACAAGCAATGACAACACACTAAACATGGTCACCCAGTTTGCCTCACTAACATTTATCAACCTGCAAGTACTCCTGTGGTCAAATAGAGTGTGAGTGTGAGAAAGATGAGGTGGAAAGGACCTTTTAAAGGCAGAGCAGCCACCCCATTTCCATCCAGGTATTGGTCAATTCATTAACTTTAAGTGACAGGCCTTTGAAATGCGCGACAGGAAGTGGAGCCATTCATCTTACTGTACGCTCAGCAGATCTGCGGCACCGTCGCGTGACATTAAATTATAAAGGACAGCGTGATGGATTAAAAATGTCTTTTGCGCTCAGGGCTGTCTGAGCCTCGGTTCTTTACATGGTGCAGCTCAGCTCATTAGCCGCTAGCGGGCTAAAGGCTGTTAGTTAATTCTAAGGGAAAATGGGAGCTGAGGCTCGCGGGGTGAAATGGCCCAGGATTGAGCTTGAAAAGAGGGACGCATGGCTGAATATAGAGCAGTGTGTTGAGGCTAGAGTCACATATACACACCCGCTGCTGCACAGATCCAGACCTACTGCCCTCCAGAAAGCAGTTCACCCAAGAATTACAATTCTGTATTCACACTCATGTTGTTCCAAAACAGTATGACTTTCTTTCTTCTGTGGAGCACAAAAGATGATATTTAGAAGAATGTCTGAATTTGTATTTATTTTTTATTTTTTAAGTCAACACAATGAAGGTCAGTGGGGTTTAATGTTGTTTTGGACTGTTTGGACTCTCAATGTATGAGAGTCAATGTTTCTTTTTTCAAAAAGATCTCATTTTGTGTTTTGCAGAACAAAATCGTTCATACAGGTTTGGAAAGACACGAGGGTGAGTGAATGATGATCGAATTTTCATTTTTGCCTGAACAATCCCTTTAACTGCACTCTGATCAATTTTCTCTTGGTTTGTCTTCCAGAAATCTCCTTTAATTGAGCTCATCTTCTGCTCTGAAAATACAACTTAAGTGGAACTAAGTGGAAATTAGAACCAAGTGCAAATTCCTCATGGATATAATAGTTTAATATCAAAGATATAATAACAAATAAGTGGAAATTTATCATGGATATAATTGAATAAACTCTTTGAAAAGCTATTATCATATAAAACAATCATATAAAGCGAGGGTTTAAAAGGGTCAAGGCTGTCAGGCATCAACAACATCAAGTGCCACTGGTTTTTGTATGTGATGTGCAACGATACCTTCAGATTTCAGAGCTACATGAATGTTTGATAAAGTGTATAATGGACTATGAATTGTTTCTTTATGGAAACAGATGAGTGAAGGCTCTTCCAAACAAATTAAACTTCTGTTTTCTAGTGGAGTTTTGGAACTGTACTGGGTGAACTATCGTCGAATGAACAAGTGCACAAGTCTTTTCTCATTCGGGCTTGTGCTAAGAGAATGAGAATAATGCCCTCTGCTGGACACTGAAAACATCACCATATTCCTGTCTTTTCTTCTCACTGGCTGCAACAGGAGACCATTTCCTCAGTGTGCTTGTGTTTTTGTTTTGGAGGTGTGTTTGTATTGATGCCAAAGAGAGACAGGAAGACTAAGTGTGCTTTCTTGTGTTGCCATGGACACGTGTAATGTAATAGTTTGACCCTATAGAATTTCACAATGAGCTGGAACCACTGATCTATATATAATGTGGCTGGAACGCATTTCACTTCATCACTGTCACGTGCTGCATTTTAGACATCAGGGCTATTTTGTTTTTCTTTGTCCTTTTCTTACTGCTGCCATCCTTTTTGGATTTAGCTTTTACTTTTTTAATGGACTAGACTATAACTAGACAACGTGCCATCATATTCTGCCCCTATGGGAAACAGTTATTTTATAGGTTTTTAAACAAGTAATATTTAATACTGACAACAAGGTGTGTTGCAATACACCAGTGTTGACAATAACCATGATACTTAATAAATTAAATATTGATATCATTTTACTGCTAAATTATTCAATCATTTTATAAATAATACAATGCCAGTAGTTGGGACACTTCAACATTGTAGGGTGGTGGTACTGCACTGTAATGCTGGTTTCACCTGTTCTAAAACAGAAGCTACTTCTGCCACACAATATCATGTTGGAGGAGATGACAGGCGAAAGCGAGACACTACCTGCACCCGAGAAATGTAAACTCGCCATTGTGGGAGTTTTTTGGATTCTGTTAAAAAAGACGGGGAGTTAAAAACACCAGTCTGCAGGACGTGCTGATCAACAGTAAGTTCTTTTTGTACACTTTTGTATAGTTATGGTTACAAACTCTCTCTGCCTCTCTACTCTTGGATTCATTGGCCACAAAAAGTAAACAAAGTTAAAGGGGTCATTGGATGCGACATGCACTTTTACAAGTTGTTTGAACTGAAATGTGTGTTGGCAGTGTATGTACACAACCACCCTATAATGATAAAGATCCACCCAGTGTTTTTTTTTTTTTAATCTCGTTAATTAATTTCCCCTTTCTCATATCAAGCCATTCTCAGATGCCTGTCTGTGTGACATCACACAGACCCAGGCCCTCCCACGACTGTTGATTGACACTTGCGTTTTACCTTAGACCCGCCCTGAGTGAGCTGTCATCAGTCCACCATTGTTTCGCCGGAGCAGATGTAGACAAGTATGTCTCCTAAATGATTGAGGTGTTCTGTTGTTGGATGTAATAATGAACATAGCAGTCGTCATTTACTCCCGACATCTGAGCCGCTGAAGACGCAGAGGATTACCTTTGTTTTTGAAGGGAATGTGCCCCCGATCAATCTAAATGCGTTTATATGTTTACGCGAATCATTCGTGATCCAGCCTCACCTACAGAAGAAGTGAGTATAAGGTTCTTTTATGAATCTTTACAAATTGCCTTTCCTAATAACGTGCTAGTTAGCAAGTTCCACAGCTAAAGTAAACAGTATCATGAGAATGGCTCCTCACCCCACAGAAGAGAGGGGCGGGGTCAGCAGAGCTCATTTAAAGGAACATCAACTAAAACAGGTTGCTGAAAACAGAGCTGATTTTGACAAGGTAAAAAGGGTGTTGTTTTACACTACCATTTAGAAATGTTATGTTACAGATTTTCATTAAGACCCTAAATAATCAAATCAACTTGGGCATCCGATGACCCCTTTAAAAGATGAATTTGACTGATAGCATTTATTTAAAAAAAAAAAAAAAAAAAAAAAATCTATACACATCACAATAATATCGTTATTGTAAAGAATTTTGGCCAGGATAACTGTGTAGTGTAACTCTGACAGCCCTACTGACAACTAATACACTATTTGAAAGCTTAAAAGGGATAGTTCACCCAAAAATGAGAATTCTGTCATTAATTACTCACCCTCATGTCGTTCCAAACCTGTAAGACCTTCATTCATCTTTGGAACACAAATTAAAATATTTTTGATGAAATCCAAATGCTTTCTGACCCTCCATAGACAGCAACACAACTGATGCGTTCAAGGCCCAGAAAGGCAGTAAGTACATCATTAAAATAGTCCATGTGACATCTGTGGTTCAACCCTAATTTTATGAAGCTATGAGAATAGCTTTTTTGTTTAGAATTACTTTTTGTGCTCAAAGAAAACAAAAATAATGAATTTATTCAACAATTTATTGTCTTACATGTCTGAACAGTACCACGACTGTTCGTAAGTCGTAAGTCTGGGTTCTATGTCAGAACGCCAGCTCCTGTGTCAGCAGGACCACACACGTGTCGTGATACTCTCATGAACATACATCGAAGACTGACAGGGAAGAGAAGAAATTGTTGAATAAAATCTTTATTTTTGGATTCTTTGCGCACAAAATGTATTCTCACAACTTTATAAAATTAAGGTTGAACCACTGATGTCACATGGACTATGTTAACGATGTCCTTACTACCTTTCAGGGCCTTGAACATGTCAGTTACATTGCTGTCTATGGAGGGTCAGAAAGCTCTCGGATTTCATCAAAAATAATTTGTGTTTTGAAGATGAGATGAACGAAGGTCTTACAGTTTTAGAACGACATGAGTGTGAGTAAATAATGACAGAATGTTCATTTTTGGGTGAACTATCCAAATCAATAACCTGTTTGTGCTCAGATTACTATGGCAAAGTATGATACAACATAATTTTTTTTGGGGATTATGCTCCAGAGCCATGTCCTAGCAGTCAACGCTTGTGTTTAAACACATGAAGCTGTAATGCTAATGAAAATGACAAATGTCCGGCAATCGATTTTCATTTTTGGGTATTTCTTTAAATGCAACTGGGTATTTCCAGTGCGATCAGCCCTGAAATGGTGCATGCTAGTCTAAATATATCCTGCTACCTGGTGCTGCTTTGGATTCACCACTAGGAGGAATCAAACACTAGGAAATTCCCACAAGTCTTCAGTGTAGCACACTTTATGCCTCAACTGAATGTACTGGCTGTTCTTCAAGGGTCAAACGAAGGCATGTGTGTGGTAACGAGAGGTCCAGGATCCACCAGCGAGTGGTGCACTATTTAGGAAGCTGTGAGTGAGTGTTTGCTTCCATGCACATGTGTGCAGCAGTGATGTGTGTGAGTGGGCAGCGGTGACTCACTGCTGACGGTGAGCACATTGTTCTTGATCTCTGCAGTGATTTGGATGCGGCCCCTCCTCTCAGTGTGGTCAGTCCCACACAGACTCGGCACGTTGGCCACACAGCGCTTATGGATGTTCATCATGCAGTCTGGATGGAGGGAGACAGAAAGAGGGAGAGATGTTACACCACAACCCCAACTTACAGATGCGCATTGTGTAAAAGATGATACATGAATCTATACATAAGTGTGACCTTTTAAAGGCCACACGGAAAGGGAAAGTGCTTTCCTTCTACCAAAGACCTGTTGAGCCAATTCTGTAATTATGAATGGCAGTTCAGTCATGACTCATAAGTCTCCTACCAACATGTAGACTGCATCAAATGTATACGTTTGCAAGTAAAGGCAATCCCAGACAGCAAATTTAGAGCCACTTTATTTAGGAAGAATGTATTAAATTGATCAAAAGTGAGAAATGTTTGCCACAAAAGATTACAATTTTATCAGCCTTTGCATTAAGCAGAACAACTGTTTTCAAAACTGATAATAAGAAATATTTATTGAATACCAAATCAGCGAATCAGAATGACTTCTAAAGGACTATGTGACGCTGAAGACTGGTACAATCAATGCTTAAAATGTTTCCATTATCATTAAATATTAAAATATATTAAAAATAGAAAATAGATATTTTATTTTTAATTTAAAAATTCACAATATTACTGTTTTTCACTGCATTTTTTATCAAATAAATGCAGAATTGGTTAACTTTTTTATACCTTATTTACACCTAAAGGTGAATATTAGTACCTTAAAGGTTCATACAGATAAATGGTACATATAAGTATTTTTGAAAAGGTAGCAGGTAAATTCTGTACTTGTTTTCTGAGACCGTATTGTACATTGTATATATTTCAGTCGCCGTTCTAAAAGATACCTGCTTACGTATACAGTAGACGGGGAGTTGACTCACTAGATTTTGGAACAAAGTAACTGTATTTTCTTTTTTATTTATTAATAATATGTGACACTGGACCACAAAACCAGTCTTAAGTGTCTGGTGAGATTTATACATCATCATAAAGCTGAATAAATAAGCTTTCCATTGATGTATGGTTTGTTAGGATAGGACAATATTTGGCTGAGATACAACTATTTGAAAATCTGGAATCTGAGGGTGCAAAAAAAAAATCAAAACATTGAGAAAATCGCCTTTAAAGTTGTCCAAATAAAGTTCTTAGCAATAAATATTATTAATCAAAAATTAAGTTGATATATTTACTGTAGGAAATTTACAAAATATCTTCATGGAACATGATCTTTACTTAATATCCTAATGATTTTTGGCATAAAAGAAAAATCGATAATTTTGACCCATACAATGTATTTTTGGCTATTACTACAAATATCCCCCAACGACTTAAGACTGGTTTTCTGGTCCAGGGTCACATATACAAACCAGAAAGAGAACATGAAAACACATATCAATTCAACTTCCCCACCTACCCTCCCTCACCCACCCAACCTAACCCTGCCATCTCTTTAAATGGGGTACATACTGGATAGAAAACGTAACAGAAAACCAAAGCCACAGGAATCATAAAACATAAATTCCAAAAGTAACTATTTTCTGAAGGTTGTATAATCTGACCGAGAACAAACTAGTCCTCAGGTTGTACTCTCCTGCTAAAATCATCGCCAGCATCATGTGTGCTTTGAATGCTGCTGTACTTATTAACAAGCGAGACCATCCAGCTCCATCAGAAATAAAAAGGCTGGTTGACTACTCTAAACTGATCTTCACAGCAGGGTCAGTGGGGGCTGAAGAACAAAGCAGTAGTGAAGATGCTGTGTAGTGAAGAGCAGTTATGCTGCTTTTGTTGTGTTGGAGGCCACAGGCCAAAGACAAGCAGCCGGACTCAACATAAGTTTACTAGCCAAACAGGCACTCTGGCATTCAGACTACTTCTGAAAATGACTGTGAAACAAGCAAACACACATTCACACACACACTGTACACCTTCATGCACTGCAGCACTTATCCACAGTTCAGTCAGAAGTGTGACGGAGCGCAAGCCATAGCTGGAGTGTAAACAGTGACGACGCATGCATTGGAAACTTAAAGGTAATTATAGCTCTCCCTGTCTGCAACCATAACAACTTTGTGTCAGGTTTCAGGTGAAGATGCTGAGCGCCTCATCTTTACACCACCTGTCAAGCTCACTTGCCTACCTGCCTGTCATACATTAATAAGAGTAAAGAGCTACTGGAAAATACGCTGTTATATCAATGAATATTTGTTAGCCAACAATCAGGTATGTGGCGGTGAATATCTGTGCCCCGAAGGCTTGGACAGCTGCTAAGTGAGTGAAGCATTTTGAATGTTTTATGTATTGGACACTGGATAAGAGGCTGGCTACTGTGAGATGGAAAATCTCTTTTCAGTCAGGTACTTTGTGAGCGGGACTTCATACAGCCTGGTTATGTTCACAGGATATTCGCCTCGCAGGGATATGTAACACACACGGGTCACCCAACCATTATACTAGGGTTGCACGGTATACAGTACAAATGGGATCATAAAACATTGAATAGTAGTAACACAGTAACATTTCACACATTTTGAATTCTAACAATGTGCTGCTATTCAGTACAATTCAGCAGTCCCCCAAGGAGCGTGACGTAAAATGTGAGCGCTAATGTTAAGTTAATGGTGTCAAAATGCATCATTGCATGATTTGAGCATGAAAAAGTTGAATGCATTTATTGTGGAACTTAATTGATTATTATTCCTGTAATAACTGCCAATGTGGGTATTATAATAGATGCAGAGAATGTGAGCCTGGGAAAAAAGAAAGCTCATGTTGCCTACATTACCATTCAAAAGTTTGGAGTTGGTAAGATTTTTTAATGTTTTTGAAAGAAGTCTCTTAAGCTCACTAAGACTGTAATTATATGATCAAAAATACAGAAAAAAACGATTTAAAATAACCGTTTTCTATATAATATTTATTCTATTATGTAATTTATTCCTGTGATGGCAAACCAAATTTTCAGCATCATTACTCCAGTCTTTAGTGTCACATGACCCTTCAGAAATCATTCAATCATATGCTGATTTAGTGCTCAAGAAACATTATTATCAATGGTAAGTCTTTTTTCAGGATTCTATGATAAATAAAGCTCAAAAGAACAGCATTTATTTGAAAAAGAAATCTTCTGTAACATTATAAAAGTCTTTACTGTCACTTTTGATCAATTTAATGCATCCTTGCTGAATAAAAGTACAAATTTCTTACTGACCCCATACTTTTGTAGTTTATCTGTTTAAATTTTAAAAAAATAATTTAGTTTTTGTTGGCATTAGACTGAATCTAACATTATGATATCCAGCCAGCCCTACAACATCCATTCCACAAAAATAATTTGTATCCTGGGCAGGGCTTGAAAACGAAAAAAAAATTCAATCGGTTCACTCCGAGCGGAATCGATATTTTAACGTTTCTGTTCCGGTGTTCCTCATGTATTATTATCATTCCGAAACCGGTTAATAACGTTATTTTTTTATTGTTTGCCTATAATAATAATAATAATAAAGTACAGCGTTTTCTTTACTCAAAAAAAAAAAAACAACAACACAGAAAATCTGGTATCTTAACCCGCTGCGCTTAATCATAGCAAATACAGCATCGTCTTTTATAGATTTTGCTGCATTGTTAAACGCTCTTATAAAATTGCGTTTTGAGAGGAAAAAAAAACATAGGCTAAGTCGCATTTTAAACGCTGATTACATTCAGAGAGGAAAAAAAAACATAATGTAGGCTAAAATGCCGGTAAAAGCAGAATGTTTACAAACATTATAAACACAGTTAAAGTTCCCTTCTCTCCACAACAAATCCTCTAAAGTTAAGGCGATTTAAAGCATTTAGGCTATATAAATGTAAAGCCAAAAACGAATTAATTTAAGGTGAAACTGATGCCTATACCTCTCTCGTTCGGCACGAATCCAAATGTTTTCATATTCGTGACGTATCTGGATGCTAAAATATTATTTATGAAATAGGCTTTGTGCTTCACTCACATCTATCATCATCCTTCGCATATCAGCATAGTGGTCACGCTGAATGCAACAGATCGTACAACGGAGCAGTGCTACTTATTATATGGTTCTTTAACTGTATTTTGATAATGAATTTTGATCATGAACAGGCTGCAATATCGCAAAAATATGTTGTCTGTGTGCGCGTCAAGCGCCTGCACGATAGCCATACTGGTAACTTATACAGATAGAAGCAGACATTCAAAACTATCAAGCTTTTGCAAAGTAAAGAAAACTACTTTCTGCTGTCGTTTTCCTTTCCGTGAACTTTGGATCGTGTCACAATAAACCGAAACTCAGCTCTTTTTTTTTTCTTTCGTTTTGTTAATCTGTTAATGATTTAAATTAAATATATTTAATGCATATAGCCTATACTCCTTTTTATGTAAGCCTATAGTTTTATTGTTTTCTCCATTCACAGAAGCGCTGCAGGTGCGTGTGATATGTTGAATCCATCTTACACTATCCTTGGATAAACTCTAATGCATTGCCATTGTGACTTATGACGAGTTCACAGCTGAGCGCGGGCAGGCATTTCACGCGCATCAGCATCACATTTGCAATATAGGGCGTAACCTACAACTTGAATTCGTGATTGGTTGACAGCAAATTTCAAATATTAAATGGAACGATAAAATAACGTTATTAACCGGTTAATGGCCATTTTAATTTTTTGATTCTGTTCGGAACTATAAAATGTGATTTCGTTTCTGGTTCTGGATCTGTTCCTGTCAAAATTTCGTTCGTTTCCGGTTTTCGTTTTCGTTCCTTGAACCGGTTCAGAGCCCTGATCCTGGGATTAGCTTTGGACTATAAAAAAACATGTAAAAACCAAAGAAGTATTCTGCTTGGTTGATTATGTGTTATTATGTGTAAATCAAGGAAAGTGAGAGATACCCACGGTCACATCTCATGCCCTGGTGGAGGAGTCCATACAGCAGAGAGCCGCAGTGGTCACAGAAGGTGGGGCTGGAGTACGTGTGGACCTTGAACTTGTGCTTACTGCGCGGGTCCTTCAGAGAGACACAAAAAAGAGAGCAGTCAGCCACATTGGCCATAAATAAGCATTACCAAAAATAAACTGGGAATTATTGTTGATTGCAATAACACAAATACATGGTGCAAAAGTTCTTAAAGGGGAAGTACATTTGAAACAAGCAGAAGAGAAATTAATTTAAACAAGTATTTTACATGGTAAAAGCATAGGTGCGGCAAGAAAAGTGAGTAAGAAAAGTCAGCTTATAGATTTACAATATTCACATTTTAACCTTTTTTGCTAATTGTGAAAATAAGTAAACATTCGAAATCAGAAAGTAAAAAAAACCTTTGTTTAAAAGCAAATGGATTGCTATTGCACATGTAAAGCACATTTCACACTACAATGTGCAATAATAAATACTGTATTATATAATGTATACACACAGATTTTGTAGATTTTTTTTAAAGAAATTAATATTGTATTCAGCAAGCATGCATTAAATTGATCAAAAGTGAAATACTTTTACATTATAACAAAAATAAATTTATAAACTCTATTAAACTTAATAAAAATATATATTTTTTTTAAAATGATTGCGCTTTCCACAAAAATACTAAGCAGCTGTTTTTAACACTGATAATCACAATAAATGTTGCTTGATCGTCAAATCAGCATATCAGAATGATTTCCTAAGTATCTTGACTGGAGTAATGGCTGCTGAAAATTCAAGGGTTACTCCACCCCAAAATTTAAATTTTGTCATTAATCACTTAGTGGATATTTTCCAAAATGGCGCTACGGTGACTCGGAGGAGACAAATTGTTGAATAAAGTCATTGTTTTGTTTTCTTTGCGCAGAAAAGGTATTCTCGTCACTTCATAAAGTTCAGGTTGAACCACTGATGGCAGATGGACTATTTTGAAGATGTCTTTCATACTTTTCTGGGCCTTGACAGTGTTATTTACTTGGCAGTCAATGGGACAGTCACAAGCCTCCCGGTTTTCATCCAAAATATCTTAAATTGTGTTCCGAAGACGAATGAAGCTTTTACGGGTTTGGAACGACATGGGGGTAAGTGATTAATGAGAAAATTTTCATTTTGGGGTGGAGCAACCCTTTCAGCTTTACTATCACAAGAATTTTTTTTTTTTAAATATATAAAAAAATAAAAAATTAAGAATTCACACTATTACTGTTTTTACTGTCTTCATCAAGTGGTGCCTTGGTAAGCATTAAAAACATCTTTCAAAAACTTTTTTTTTTTTTTAACAGTAGTGTATTACACATAATTAAACAGAAATAGAAAATAAATAAAGAGCAGTGAGATTTTTCTTGTTTTCAAAATTTGTTCTTTAATATATAAATAAAAATGTTAAAATTGTTTAGTTCATAAAAACCTATTATATAGAATAAAATCATATATATAATATTATAATACATAATAATATTGATTAATAGTATAACGATTGTAAACTGACGGAGGATGACACCTGAGTGATACTGGAGCACCGGGTCAGCAGGGCGCTGCCAGTCAGCTGAAACACTGGCACACCAGAATAGCCTTCCTGTTCGCCTCCCCCCCAAGTGATCCATCCATTATTAATTAAGCAGGGGCTCTTTTATGACTTTCTATTCATAAGAAGCTGTTTTAATATTCTCCCTCTGAATACAGCTCATGGCAGCGTTGACACTCACACAAAAAGAGAGCAGCTTCCATACGGCCTGTGTCCTGGGCACACAGATAGGCCCCGGTGAGCGTATGCAGCACACACGAAGCCCATAGGACTGTGTTACATACTCTTACTGTAGAGGAATATGCAATGAGAAGAGGTCAGAGTGAATTTACACAGGCTGCCCTCACATCCAAGAGCACACCGTGTAGGGAAGCAGAGGTGCTGATGAGGCTCTCAGTGTGATGAAATGAGAGAGGGAGTAGGTGGATGAGGCGAGAGAGAGAAAGAGAGCAAGGCTACATGATAATATTACAATAAAAATCACACTAAGTAGTTGCAAAGGGGTCAAAGTTAGGCAAGGTCTGTTAGCCTCTGCTAGTGGATACTGTAACTACATGCTCTGCAGGGTAAAAGTGTTTTTCTATTCTAATAACAATAGTTTTCTATTTTGTATTTCTATTTTATTCCAGTCTTCAGTGCCAAACTGTCCAGCTTAATATTTTTTGTGGAAACCATGATATATTTTTTCAGGATTTTTTGATGAATTGAAAGCACCTTTTGTAAGATTATAAATGTTTAAATTAAAGTAAATTATGAATGATCAATTTAATGTATCCTTGCTGAATAAAAACATTAATTTCTTAAAAAAATCTTTGAACAGCAGTGTGCATATTACTAGTATTTAATGCAATAAAATATATATTATTTATTAAATATATATATTTTTTCATATATTGCCTAGTTACATTATTACTTGTTAGTTTGTCATTTGCTTGAAAACAATGGTCTAGTTTCTGGCCGAGGTAGCTATACACTTCAAAAGGGTGACAAATCTACTACTACTCAACCGAATCATGCCGCACGGGCCGTTTCTGTGCATCATCCATGTATCTATTTCCTTGCTTTTTTCCAAGAGAACAGTTGTGAAAATATCAATTTGGATGGCACTCTACAAACAACCACAACTTAGCAACACATTAGGCAATATAAACAGCACTGAGCAAACAACAAAACCTACATGACCCAGTGGGCAATTTGGACAGCAATATGCAAACCACTAGAGCCAGCTTCAAAGCTCAATGGAAAGCAGCTAAGTGCTTAATTAAAATTATATTAACCATCCCAGCCATATTAAACAGCATTGAGGAAGCTTTTAGAAACAGAAGATGGAAAGCATTTCTATCCATACATCAGGGACAAAGTATAATCAAGCTTTAAAGCCTGGGCCTCCATGAATTACTGACCAAGCTGTCCATTTTCCTTTGGACAAAATTACAAGCGATGATCGTGTTTAATGTAGTGAAAAGTACTGAGCCCATGAGTTCATTCACAAAACTTTTGCTTTGCAATGCAATACTTTGCAACAGAAAGTACAAAGTTTCGCAAGAGAACACGGTAACACTTTATTTTAAGGTGTCCTTGTTACACATATTGCATAGGCCTGTCACGATAACAACTTTTTTGTTGTGCGATATATTGCCCCAGAAATAATTGCGAATAAGCGATATTATTGTCAATTTAAAGACCATTTTATGCCACTGAATATATAATCATAATGTAAAATCATAATAATGCAAGAAGGCTTACACACTTCCAAATGACAACAAACTTTTAATTTTTAAGAATATTTAGATCAAGGAAATTAAGTATCAAAATATTAGATACCTTCAAAAACTTGAATAAATAGTAAATAAACATTTTCTAACAAAAAGTGCAAAGTAACAAGTAGAAAAAAAGAAAAATGCACAAAGAAGATTTTTCCATCTACAGATTTTTCCCTGACCTTCTTTTCTCTGTAAATTAAGGGTGCACACTATTGCTGAAAAACACAATCACTACTTAGCAGTCAGATGTCCATATGCACAAAGGCACAGATTCCTAAACAAGACCATATCTGCAGATGAAACTTTTTTTGTAGAAGCATTTTTTAAATTTGAACTAGCAACTCATGACTACACCACGTTATGTACGAGAAGCTGCAAAAGACACAGGCGCAAGTGGAATGTACAAAACATGGTGACATTAATTTTTAAGTAAATATAATGGGCGATATATTGCGTCACCAAAAATGATTGAGGTCATGTACATATATTGTGCGACAAGTCGATATAATTGATTATTGCGACAGGCCTAATATTGCATGTACTTACTATTATAATAACAATTAATTATGCATAATTACATACAAGTAACCCAAGCCAAACCCTAATCCTAACCCTAGCCATACAGTAAGTGCATGTAGTTAATTAATATTACTCCGTACTTAAATGTATAATTACACTGTAACAAGGACACCTTAAAATAAAGTGTAACCGAGAACGTAAAAGCATCAAAGTATGTTGCCTACTTGTAATAAAATGAAAGTAAAATGCACAAATAACATTAAGATTCAAGGAGGTCTGAAAGATTTTCAGAACTTTTACAACTTTTTTTTGCTTTAGAACATTTACAAATGTTAAATCTACAAATAAAATTTTAAGGATACCACTGCATCTGTCTGAAAAAAATAATGCAGTGATTTAGTTATTATCAAAGCAATGTACTCTCATTATAATATAACTTCATGATTGTTTATTTAATTCTAACAAGTAATTTTTTGTTAAATATTAACCAAAGTTAAAAATGATTTGTTTATAATCTCTGCACAGGAGAGACTTGGTGTTGTTTCAAAACAAAAGAAAATATATTGTATCGGCTATCGGCCAAAATAAGTTGAAAAATATTGGCATATTGGATATCGGCAAAAATCCAATATCATGAATCCCTAGTATCTGTTAAGAATAATGAAACGGGGTTGAGCGAAACTACATACTTTCAAAATCATATTTAAAGTGGGTTGACTAAATTACTAGTTAAATAACCTTTATAGGAATGTTTCAAATGTTTTTGTCTATAGAATGAACGTCAATTGAGTCCAAAACCACATTAGAACACTGACTTACATTTACATTTACATCCTCTTTTGTGGCTCAAAGAAGAAAGTCATAAAGGTTTGGAAAAATATGATGAATAAATAATGATTAAAAAAAAAAATTCAGTGAACAATGCATTTTTAAAAAAGCCCTATTTCATGTTCAATGCATCCTTCTTACATAAATATGTTTTCTAAGCAGTCCGATAAAATATATTGGTGCATCTCATGGCACCACAAACAATTTACAGCACCATGTAAAGCAGCACAGAGAATAACATGATGTGCTCACGTCTGTGAAGGCCCATTCAAACAAATGAAGGCACATCAGAAGAGGCTGTGAAATACAGAGTAGGTGCAGGTGTGAAGGGGCTTTTGTAGACTCATCTGAATAGTCTGATGACAATGTCACCCCTGTAGCACTGACCCATCCGACAAAACACAGACTCACTCATTATAAAGAGAAGAGACACAGTATAATTCATTTGTATTGTAATTCCCTGTCAACTTATACAGATGGGACACAGTGAGCAGCATACAAACAATAACAAACAATGAAAACCGGTAGATGAAATTAAGCCCAACATATGGGTGCCTGTCCAAACAGAGATCCATAGACAGGAAAAACAGCAAGTGACAGACGCAGATAAAATCATAGCACCATCTTTGTGCTAGAACTGATCTAAATACATTTATTATTTGTTAATTTATTACAAAAAACATCCTCTTCCAAATATGTATATATTTAACTACAGTGTCATTCAAACAACCTGTCCATTTTGTACCCGATTTAAGGTCTGTATGGAAACATTGGATCCCAATATGTAGGCAAAACCTGAGCCACCCATACACAGGGTGCAGGTGTGGGTTTCTCTGATCACGTCCCCCTCTTCAAAGCAGATGTGATCATTTAAGGTGCTTTGTTCATCACTGAACCCTCATTAAAATGAAAAGTGAGAGCACAGGAAGTCTGTCTATTCATAAACGTCAAAGGCAAAGAGCAAAGCCAACCAGTCTAAATCTGATCAAGACCCACTGATCACAAAATACTAATGTTCCTTTGTGGACATCACAGAAGCTTATACTGACCTTCTGACCACAACCGTTTTTACCAGAATATATCAAATTGTATAATTTTATACCTATATTGTGTGCTGCAGATAACTGAAAGAACGAAACTACACTGTACCAGGTTTTCTTGTGTCTGTTCTTTTTAAATGACTCCAACAAACATGCGTCTTTTTATACAAAGCAATCCGAGACGTTTTGAAGTCCCCCCCCCCACCAGTGGTTTGTAGATCAGCCTCAATACTATAAACTGATAGACTGAAAAAGAGCTCAGCTTGCAGAGAAAAGATCTTATCTCAAGAGATATTTCAAGTTTTCTACCGTCATGTCCTACTACGTAAAATAAGAAAGACCAAGGCCACACTTCCCCCAAAATATTCTGAAGTGCAGACTTAACAAATACAGACAGGTTTATTTTTAAACAACTTTATTATATGCTGAACATGTGGTTACATCCTCAAGTGTGACAAAGTGAACTGAAGCTCCTTCAGAGCAGGGAGTGGTGTGTTTGGATTGGCTGAACTTGTCAGGCAAGAAGTTCACAGTTCCCTCAGACTAATGCAGGTGTTTGGGAAACCAAGAAAAAAAAACCCACAAAGCAGTTCACAGGAAACAGCAAGTGTTACACAGGAAAGCAATCTTCTGCACACGACCCTTTAGAAACTCCACCACTAATATGTCAGTGCCTTAACATGCAGTTCGTTTGTCTCTCTTTCTATGCATTGAAAATTGGTCTATATTTAAATTATTTTTTTATGCACTATACCAAAATGAATGACATTTAGGATTTTCATGACTTCTCCAGTCATGTTCTGCTGATTTGCTGGTCTTCGCTGATTTCATCTAGTCTCCCAGACTGGTCAAACTGGTGTTTAGTTGGGCAACCAGCTGGTCTTCCAGCCTGACTAACTGAAAAGTGCTCAAATACTCTTTTAAACCAGCTAAAAGACCAGTCTGACCAAGCTGAGAGAGCAACTAACACAAACAAACCTGCTAAGGGTAGTTTTTTCATAAGGGTGAAAATCTCAAATTTAAAATTCCTTAATATTTCCATGTTTTCTTTTAAAGGGATAGTTCACCCAAAAATTAAAATTCTGTCATTAATTACTCACCCTCATGTCGTTCCAAACCCGTAATTCCTTCGTTCATCTTCAGAACACGAAGATATTTTTGATGAAATCCAAGAGCTCACTGACCCTCCATAGACAGCAATATTCCATGTGACTTCAGTGGTCCAACATTAATGTTATGAAGCTACGGGAATCCTTTTTGTGCTCAAAGAAAACAAAAATAACAAATTTATTCAACAATTTCTTCTCTTCTGTGCCAGACTTCATTTACGACAATATCACAACAAGTGTGTGATGCTGCTGACGCAGGAGCCCGCGTTCTGATGTAGTACTCTCATGAATAAATTGTTGAATAAAGTCCTTATTTTTGTTTTCTTTGAGCACAAAAAGTATTCTCGTAGCTTCAGAAATTAACGTTGAACCACTGAAGTCACATGGACTATTTTAACAAAGTCCTTATGACCTTTCTGGACCTTGAACGTGTCAGTTGCGTTGCTGTCTATGAAGGGTCAGAAAGCTCTAAGATTTCATCAAAAATATCTTAATTTGTGTTCTGAAGATGAACGTAGGTCTTACAGGTTTGGAACGACATGAGGTTGAGTAATTAATGATATAATTAAATTTTTTGGGGTGAACGTGTTTTATTCATTTTTCTAGTAATCTGAAAAAAGAGACAAAATCAAGTGAACCTGCTATATAATGCACAAAATTTTTTTTTGCTGCACTTGAAAAGGTCAAAGTTAAACAGTTTGAACTTTGAATGGTGCATTACAATGCTTAAGGTACCGCAGCCGCTGATGCTTCGCTCCATAGCGTCTAATGCACTGAGCAACACTGATGTGAAAGGACCTTAATACTTGATAATTATCTCATCTAAGTTACCGTACACTGTGTACAAATGCCATTATGTCTGTCATAAACGCTGCTGTTTTTTCTATGACAAAGCAACAAAGATTCTTTTCAGCTAGAGCGCATGCACAATCCTCCCACCTCCATGCTTCTATCACACTGCACGCAGCGCACTGAGTCATCGAATAATCAGTACTGAATAAGAAGGTGCAGGCAGTTCTGTACAAAGGAGTTCAAATGGAAAGACAGGGGAGGGAGAGGAGATGCAATAGAAATGCATCGCTATAGAGCCCTCCCACCCGGTGGCCTTCAGAGAGTTCCCATGGTGATGGCCAAAGCCCATCGCCCAGCAACAGGCTGGTACCTGTCACAGCGAGAGTTCACGGCGGTTGTCGCGTCTGGCTGAAGGAAAAAAAAAATACACTTGAGAAAGCCGAACATTTCTGTGTAAAGACACACAAACACATACTTTCACACTTCCATTTCCCCTTTTCTCAAACTATGCACTATTTATGAGGCATGTTTTTCTTTAGTAGCAGCTGTAGATTATAATCATATCGGAGAGTGGGGTTGTGGGTAGCATTTATCACAGTGTCAGTACCACTGTGATAGACTTATGCAAAACACAGTTTCTGTGGTTTGCTACAAGAAACGGTCATGGCCAAAAGTTAAAGGCTCTAGTTGATCATGCAATAGTAATAAATACCAATGATGTAAAATAATCTCAATCATTACATATTATATGAAATGTATCAATTTTCCAATTAGGTCCAATTCTCGCTATTAACAAACTATTAACTACGACCTTTGCCTCAAAAAACTCCTAATTTGCTGCTTATTAATAGTTAGTAAGGTAGTTGTTAAGTTTAGGTATTGGATAGGATTAGAGATATAGAATATGGTCATGCAGAATATGTGCTTTATATATACTAATAAACAGCCAATATGTTCATAATAGGCATGCTAATAAGCAACTATAGTTAATAGTGAGAATTAGTCCCTATACTAAAGTGTTACAAAATGTTTTAATAAAAAAATGAAAATGATATAAAAACATAAAACGTACAATAAAATAAAATTGTATTCAGTTGACAACCTGAATTGAATTGAATTTCTCCTTGAAACTGTCACAAAAATGTAATTTTTTATTTATGGCATATGCTGAGCAAGCATATCCAAAGGGTTCACATACTTTTTCCCACGGTAAATGTGTTTCTCGCTACTGAAAGTGGCTGTAAAGCAAAAGATTCATTGGGATAATATGGTGTGTGGGACACCGATGTGGTCAAAGGGATTTTTCTCACACACACAGACATCCTCAGTTTTGATCAGTACCAGCCATGGTTCCTTCTTAATACTTTGTGACAAGCAAACAGCTGCACTGCTCGGCAACAGAGTGACGTTTGGTTTCTCCTTGAAACTGCTCTTTAAATAACTGCACAATAGCTTATTCACAGAGAGAACAGCACAGCCACACAAACAGCTTACATATGAATACACTTCTTCGCTCTTTATACCTTCATGCCTACAAGCATGAAAGGTAAATCGCCCAATCAGAGAAAAGTGTGACTGGCGCAGGAAACGTGTTTATGCAAATGCCTGCCTGGCCTTATTAGATCAGTGCCCCATAGGAGCATGCAACCAGTGTGAGAGGGGTATTTATAGATATCACCCACTTCTGGCAGAGCATGTGGGCGCATCCATGACTATCCCAACGGGAATTCAAATAATGGCAGTGGGGAGTGGGAGATGGTGTGGAAATTTCTAGAAAGGGCTAAGCTTTGTGAATGACAGAAGATGAAAAGCGAGCCTAAGGGGTCTTTTTGGGTTTCTCAAAAACATTTAATCTGCTCACAATATTTCCTAATGAGTTACAATACAGGTAGTCATTTATCCATAAAAGTTGAATGTGTGAATATATATATATATATATATATATATATATATATTAGGGGTGTAACGGTACACAAATATGACCGTTCGGTACGTACCTCGGTTTGAACATCACGGTTCGGTATAATATCGGTACAGTAGGGGGAAAAACTAAACTTTTTTGTTTTATATATATAAATAAACAGTGGTTTACTGAACAAGTTGCTCTTTCTTTAAATACATTCAGTTATAGTTTAAATTGTCTTGGTGCTAAAAATCTACCTCAGCTTATGTTTAAAACTATAGGGAGCCCTTTTAGATTACAAGGTTACAATTAGGCCTAACAACTTAACCCAAACTTAAATGTTAATGATTTATTTTTAAATAGATGACCAACACTTAACTTTAAAAAAAATAATTAAAAAAAATAATGCAAACATGTAAATTGCACATAATACAGTTTTTAAATTAACTTATAAATAATAAAATTTCTAGCATATTTGTTAAAATATATTCAATTACACACTGCTGTCATAGCAAAACAGATTAATTTAAACATACATTAAATAATTAATACTAACAGGTTTAGTAAAATATAATGAGTATTTGGTGTAATATTTCGCAAAATGCTCCTCTCTAGACTTCGTCTCTAGTGAACTAACGAGCTGTGGACACTGATGACTTGCTGAGGTAAATGAAATGCTACGTGACATTTTATTTCCACGCTGTTTTGTTGATGTTTTTCCACGGTTGAAACACTGATTGAGCAATTACATGAGGCATGAGATGTTCAGTCATGTTTATTCGCGTTAAAACTAGTCGTAAAGAGGAAGGAATGATCGAAGTCACGGCTCAGACACAGGAACCGGAGTTGATCGCGGCCGCTCGAGTCAATGCTTGTGTTGGGTTTATATCAGCACAAAACGGTTCGGTACGAATACGTGTACCGTTACACCCCTAATAACAGTATATATATATATATATATATATATATATATATATACACACACAAACACATATACACACATATATATATATATACAGTATATATATATATATATATATATATACACACATACATACTAGGGGTGGCACGGTACACAGATGTCACGGTTCGGTACGTACCTCGGTTCGGGGGTCACGGTTCGATACGATTTCGGTACAACATGAAAAAAAAAAGAAATCTACTATGCTCGGTTTCTTTTCATTTATTTTGAACAGACAGTAGTGCAAATAAAAAAAAATCCATCTAGATGTGAAAATACTACATATTACATGTTATTTACCACTTTGTAATGTTGCTATTCCTTTTCACAACACTTAAAAGACGTTTAGGGACTGAAGACACCAAGTGATGAAGTGTTTCAGGTGTAATTTTGTCCCATTCTTCCTGCAAACAAGTCTTAAGGTGGGCAACAGTACGGGGTCTTCGTTGTCGCATTTTGCGCTTCAAAATGCGCCACACATTCTCTATTGGAGACAGGTCGGGACTGCAGGCAGGCCAGTCAAGTACCCGTACCCTCTTCCTCCGCAGCCAGGACTTTGTAATGTGTGCAGAATGTGGTTTTGCATCGTCTTGTTGAAATATGCATGGACGTCCCTGGAAAAGATGTCTTCTTGAAGGCAGCATATTGTGCTCCAAAATCTCTATGTACTTTTCAGCATTAATGGTGCCATCACAGAAGTGCAAGTTACCTTTGCCAAGGGCACTGACACAACCCCATACCATGACAGACCCTGGCTTTTGGACTTGTTGCTGGTAACAGTCTGGATGATCCTTTTCTTCTTTGGTACGGAGCACACGGCGTCCATTCCTCCCAAAAAATACCTGAAATACTGATTCATCTGAGCACAGTACACGTTTCCACTGTGTGATGGTCCATCCCAGATGCCTCCGAGCCCAGAGAAGTCGACGGCGCTTCTGGACACTGTTAACATAGGGCTTCCTTTTGGCACAGTACAGTTTTAACTGGCATTTGTGGATGTAACTACGTATTGTGGTACTTGACAAAGGTTTGCCAAAGTAGTCCTGAGCCCATGTGGTGATATCGCTTATAGATGAATGACGATTCTTGATGCAGTGCCGCCTGAGGGATCGGAGATCACGGTTGTTCAGCTTAGGCTTGCGCCCTTGTCCTTTACGCACTGAAATTCCTCCAGATTCCTTGAATCTTTTAATTATGTTATGCACTGTTGAAGGTGAAATATCCAAATCTCTTCCTATCTTTCTTTGAGGAACATTGTTTTTAAACATTTCAATAATTTTCTCACGTATTTGTTGGCAAACTGGCGATCCTCGGCCCATCTTTGCTCCTAAAGGACTAGACCTTTCTTGGATGCTGCTTTTGTACCAAATCATAATTACAATCACCTGTTGACATCAACTGTTTCAAAACACATCATTATTTAACCAATTTACCTCATTACTAGCCCTAAATTGCTCCTGTCCCAACTTTTTTTGGAATGTGTTGCAGGTCTGAATGACAGGAAAGGATGTATATTTACAAATGACATGAAGTTGACCAGACAAAACATGAAATATTTTGTGTTCATATTGTCTGCAATGAAATACAAGTCAAAGTAAATTTAGAAATCACTACTTTCTTTTTTTATTTGCGTTTTCCATACTGTCCCAACTTTTTCTGATTTGGGGTTGTATATAAAATCCGTTTTGTTTTCACAAATAAAAGCAGACCATTATACAGTGATTATTAATAAGACAATAAGTGTTTAAAGTTGATTCTGCTGGTATAAGGAAACAGTTGAAGTGATCGCGTCACACACACACTTCTGGATTTAGGGGGTGAATTGCCTGTATTCGTCGTAAGGAATCATGCACCGAACCGAGATGCCTGTACCGTGACGGTTCGGGACGAATACATGTACCGTGCCACCAAGGAATAAATACTTGAAATATATTTGATTTAGTTAACAGATAAACAAGGGGAAAAAACAGTGCGACACGTAACGTATATATGCTGAGTTTCAGTTCATTTTTGTGACACGCTTAATTTGTTCACAGAAAGGAAACTCAAATGGCAGAAAGCGACATCCTATTTGTTTTCTTGGCTTTGCATTTTACAAAAGCACAATGTTTTGTTTTAATTGTGAGTGTACACAAATAAAAGTAGACCCTTTACAGTGATGCATTATTAATAAGATAATAAATGCGGAGTGTTTTAAGTTGATTCTGCTGGTATAAGGAAACAGTTAAAGTAATCGTGCTGGCGCACACACACAAAACATATCTGTTCCAGCATTGCTAACTTGACAGCGCAGTTGGTACTTTATCAAAATAAAATACAGTGAATCAAACATCAACGTGCTAGTCTCTGTCACCGTTGGAACGCGACTGAAGTACAAAGCCTATAATTTACATAATAAATAATAGTTTTGCATTGAGATACATCGCAAATATGGAGATATTATGAGATATTTGGATTTGTGCCAAATGAGAGAGCACAAAGCTCCATTTCGCAAACAGTTGAGTGCGCAAGCCTTTAAAGTATACTCCTTTGTCAGTGAGAGACGCGTTCAGAATCAGCACATGGTCACTGTCTAGTGGGCTTCTTCTGCTGGCAGTTATCAAACAGCGTTCCATTACTGAGGGCGCCCTCTTCTGGATTGGGGGTGAATTGCCTGTATTCGTTGTAAGGCCTCATGCACCGAACCGAGATGTCCGTACCGTGAAGGTTCGGTACGAATACATGTATCGTTACACCCCTACTATATATATAGTGCTGTCAATCGATAAAATATTTTTTTTACTAATTAATCGCACATTTTTTTTCTGAAATTAATCGCAATTAATCCCACCTAACATTAACGTTTTTAAATATACTTTTATATTGCAATAATTTCACATTCAATCTTCAAATTAATTTACAAACAACATATTTTTAATATTTGTTTAATGGCATCTTTTTTATGACTGAAGGCCATTATTATTGATACCAAGTAATACTGATTTACCTATAAAAAAAATAATATTTATTAATATTTTAACCACTTTAAATATTTACTAATATTTAACCACTGACTATAGCCATTAAACTTTATAATTAAGAGCTATCAATTTTAACATTTATTGGACTTTAAAAATAACTTCTAATTTAAGTGAACTTAAAACAATCTTCACATAAACCCATTATAATAAATGGTATAATTAGCTAGGTTACCTTTGACCCTCAGCAGAAATATACAGAAATTGAATAAAGTTATCAAACACTAAATTCTAAACTAAATACTTACAGCTATATAAAAGTTATTGATTTCCTCTTTTTTTCTTTTATTCTTGATGAACAGACATCACAGCAGCTGGTTATTAGGTTGTTTTGGCTGCTATTTCTTTAAGAGCCGCGCTGCTGAACGTGACGCGGATCTGACACGCGTCGTATTTTCTCTCAACTCTCTTCACCTTTTCTGACCCATTTCAGTCTCTAATGAGCTGACGAATTGAATCGAGTGTGCTAGATGAGGGAGACAGTGCTGGGATGCTCCAGAACAGTTTGGAAAACCATTTCAGAGACATGTTCTTAATGTAGCTCATATAAAACATATTACATGCACGCACAGTTTTAAGGCAGCTTTAAAGGAAAACGCCACCGTTTTTCCATATTCCAATATGTTCTTCCCTCAACTTAGACGAGTTGATATGTACCTCTCCCGTCTCAGTCCGTGCACTTAATCACTCTAGCGCGCGGCACCACTATGCTAGCGTTTAGCTTAGCACCATTCATTCCTTAGGATCCAAACTGGGATAAATTTAGAAGCCACCAAACACTTCCATGTTTTCCCTATTTAAAGACGTTTACATGAGTAGTTACATGAGTAAGTATGGTGACACAAAATAAAACGTGGCGATTTTCTAAGCGGATAAAAATGATAACTATAATGTGTGGCGGAAGAGCGCTTTGCAGCACTTCGACCTCGTGTAACTACTCATGTAACCGTCTTTAAATAGGGAAAACATGGAAGTGTTTGGTGGCTTCTAAATTTCTCCCAGTTTGGATGCTAAGGAATGAATGGTGCTAAGCTAAACGCTAGCATTGTGGTGCCGCGCGCTGGAGCGATTAAGTGCACGGACTGAGACGGGAGAGGTACATATCAACTCGTCTAAGTTGAGGGAAGAACATATTGGAATATGGAAAAACGGTGGCGTTTTCCTTTAATCGCCTTTTAACTTCATGCCTTTACTGACCACGACATTGCATGAACGTAGTTTATTTCGCGCTTTGAAATTAACTGATATAGGCTATAGCAAACTTATGATTTGGGGTGCAATGTCATCTGCTGGTGTTGGTCCATTGTGTTTTTTTAAAACCAACGTCACTGCACCCGTTTACCAAGAAATTTTGGAGCACTTCATGCTTCCTTCTGCTGACCAGCTTTTTAAAGATGCTGATTTCATTTCCCAGCAGGATTTGGCACCTGCCCACACTGCTAAAAGCACCAAAAGTTGGTTAAATGACCATGGTGTTGGTGTGCTTGACTGGCCAGCAAACTCACCTGACCTGAACCCCATAGAGAATCTATGGGGTATTGTCAAGAGGAAAATGAGAAACAAATTGAAACAAACAAACCACAAACTGATCACCTCCATGCCACGCCGAATTGAGGCAGTAATTGGGGAAGTTGTGGCCTAATGGTTAGAGAGTCGGACTCGTAATCGAAAGGTTGTGAGTTAGAGTCTCGGTCCGGCAGGAATTGTAGGTGGGGGGAGTGAATATACAGCGCTCTCTCCACCCTCAATACCACGACTGAGGTGCCCTTGAGCAAGGCACCGAACCCCAACTGCTCCCCGGGCCCACTGCTCCGGGTGTGTGTTCACGGTGTGTGTGTTCACTGCTGTGTGTGTGCACTTTGGATGGGTCAAATGCAGAGCACAAATTCAGAGTATGGGTCACCATACTTGGTCGTATGTCACTTCACTTCACTAATTAAAGCAAAAGGAGCCCCTACCAAGTATTGAGTACATATAGAGTAAATTAACATACTTTCCAGAAGGCCAACAATTCACTAAAAATGTTTTTTTTTATTGGTCTTATGAAGTATTCTAATTTGTTGAGATGGTGAATTGGTGGGTTTTTGTTAAATGTGAGCCTAAATCATCACAATTAAAAGAACCAAAGACTTAAACTACTTCAGTCTGTGAGCATTGAATTTATTTAATACACGAGTTTCACAATTTGAGTTGAATTACTGAAATAAATGAACTTTTCCATGACATTCTAATTTATTGAGATGCACCTGTATATATACACACATACATAGATATAAAGTCGTGATCAGAATTATTGGCACCCTTGGTAAATATGATCAAAGGCGGCTCTGAAAATAAACCTGCATTATTAATCCTTTTGATCTTTTTTTTTTTTTTTTAATCACAAAAATCTAACCTTTCATTGAACTAAAACAATTGAAAATGGGGAAAATCTCATTATGAAATAAATGTTTTTCTCAAATACACGTTGGACACAATTATTGGTACCCCTAGAAATTCTTATGAGTAAAATATCTCTGAAGTATATTCCCATTCATATTCACAATTTTGAGCACTCCAGGGGGATTATGAACATGAAATTATCCAGCCATGGCTTCCTGTATCACAGAAATATAAATAGGAGGAAAACAAAGTCCAAATTCCCTTAATCATCCATCACAATGAGAAAAAACAAAGAATATATTTCTGATGTGCAGCAAAAGATAATTGAGCTTCACAAATTAGTGAAGTGGCTTTAAGAAAAGAGCTAGAGCAGTGAAAATTCCCATTTCCACCATCAGGGCAATAATTAAGAATTTCCAATCAACAGAAAATGTTATTAATCTGCCTGGAAGAGGACATGTGTCTATATCGTCCTAATGCACGGTGAGGAGGAGAGTTTGAGTGGCTAAAGACTCTCCAAGGACCACAGCTAGAGAATTGTAGAGAAAGGTATAGTTTCGGGGTCAGAAAACCTTAAAAAAAATTGTCAAACAGCCCCTACATCACCACATGTTGTCCGGGAGGGTTTTAAGAAAAATGATCCTCACTCATCCAAAAACAATCTCCAGCATATTCAGTTGTCAGACACGACTGGAACTTCAAATGGTACTGGCTTCTATGGTCAGATGTAACAAAAAAATGAGCTTTTTAGCAGCAAACACTCAAGATGGGTTTGGTGCACACAGGGATAAAAAAGTACCCCATGTGTACAATGAAATATACTGCTGTATTTTTGATGTTGTGGGCCTATATTTCTGCTGGAGGTCCTGGACGTCTTGTTTAGACACATGGCATCATGGATTCTATCGAATACCAACAGATAAAAAAAATCAATAAGTGACTGACTCTGTTAGTAATCTTATAATGGGCCATGTTTGGATCTTCCAACCAGACAATAATCCAAACACAAACCTCAAATACAACACCAAAATGGGTCACTGGGCACAAAACCAAGCTTCTGCTATGGTCATTCCAGTCCTCTGACCTGAACCCTGTAGAAAATGAGTGAGGTGAACTGAAGAGAAGAAGCACCGTCATGTAGCTGTGAATCTGAAGGGTCTGGAGAGATTCTGGATGAAGAATCTGGATGAAGAATCTGGATGAAGAATCGGTCTCTGATCTCTTGTCAGGTCATAAACTCAACTTCTCTAAACTCATCAGGCATTATAGGAGAAAATTTAGAGCTGTTAAACTGGCAAATGGAGGTTTCAAAAAGTACTGAATAAAAGGGTGCCGTTAATTGTGGCCAATGTGTATTAGAGAAAAAAATTATTTCATAATGATATTTCCTCCCATTTTAAATTCTTATTCTCCAATGAAAGGTTAGATTTTTGTGATTTTTTTAAATAAAAGATCAAAAGGATTAACAATGCAGATTAATTTTCACAGCCTTCTTTGATCATATTTACCAACGGTGCCAATAATTCTGACCACGACTGTATATACAGGCTTGGTGAGGCAAGGTGTTTGTGTTTGTGTGTGTGTGTGTGCATGTTTATGTGGTTTATGAGGATACAAATTTGTTTAATGATATGGGTATGATGACATAGGTATTACAATGTGAAGGTGATTTATGAGGACACTTTTGGTGTCCCTGTGTTTTTTTTTGAAAACCTAAAAGTTTTCTGTGAGGGGTATAGGTGTAGGGTTGGTGTAGGGTAATAGAAAATACGGTTTATACAGTATATAAAAACCATGGAGAGTCCCCATAAACCATAAAAGCCAACGTGTGTGTGTGTGTGTGTGTGTGTATCTGCACTGTTGCTCATGCCAGACAGGTAGCAATGCAGCTAACAAGCTCTGCTCTTGTGGCAAACAACAGCATTGGAACAATTGGCTTGTCTATTGTAGCCAATTATTCCAGTGGAGCTGTGTGTCTCTGTCTGTAGCATTTTTAAGAGGTGACAATCACCAGGGCTGAGTGGATAAATTGGGAAACTCCTTCTCACTGTTTGACAATGCCTTTTGCACAACAGAAACTGACCACAGCAATGTTGATATATCATCGATTTCAATGATTTATTAAGAAAGTAAATTGAACCAACAAGAGAGTGAGGGCTGAGATTTAAAAAAAAAGGTAGATAACTAGATATTTTAGGTTTCCAAAGAAACCAGTGGGTGTTAAACACCCTAGATCGAAGGTGTGAAAGACATTTCTGCTTTCTAAAACCCTTATTGATCAAAACCAACGGTCTTGTCACATTTGACAAACTCCCTTTAATACAAAACACGTACTATGGAATAAGACTTGCAAGCAAAAGCAAGCGTACCCTCACACGTCCATGAACCCACCTAATGTCTGGTTTGGTCTGGTTTTTATTGCACAACTGAAATCAGAGTTGAGTTTCAGTGTGATACAGAGTTCTTATGACGTGAATGAGAGTTTAATGAGACTACCGGTACAGAAATCCCTTGGTGAATGTCTAATTAGCCCACTTCTATAATTGAATCCTAAAACGAGCCCCTTCGAAAACATCTTTGAGTCCGCCTTGCTTGGCTGTCTTTGACATTGACTATATTTATACCTACAATCCCCTTTAGTAGCTCTTCTGAGACTAGCTAGCAGATTTACACAAGAAAAAACTAATGACAATGTCACAAGGCCAAGGCTTCATCAAATAGAAATCGCGCCTAGTTTACTGGCACGCTGACGTCCAGAGCGCACGCGGCTTTGGCGGCACTTCTAGACCGGTGGAGAACAAATGTGAAAACAGAATTAAGCATAAACCTCATCACTGTGGCTCTGGAGGAGGATGAAAGGGTGCGTTTCATCTGCATGAATGAGATGAATGGCGAGGCTTCTTAGAGAAGTGGTGGGACAGTGCCAGATCGCTAATGTGGACTGAGGTGTGGAAATGTGCTAACGACATCCCACCAACGTTCTCCATTTTAGATCACTCTCAATCCCTTTGTGGAGCGTCTGCTGTGTCACATCGCCTGGCCCTCCTGGGTGCACTGTGTAAATATTACGGTATTCTGGGCAGGGGAGCCGACCCAGAACTTCTAGGGCACTCCTCTGAGAGCTGAAGGTACGTCTGACTGAGGGAAGGCCGCTGAGAGGGCTGTCAGACGCACAGCGCTGGGACTATCACTTTTAAAGAGTTCGCAGGGCCCTTGTGAGAAAGTGAAAGAATACAGCATCTTATCTCAAGGCAGAGCGGTCCAGCTCATTAATGCAGGCTGAAGCCCTTCTGAATACACAAAAACTGTTCTTATATGGTTTTACCGGGGTAAAAGCTAAATTGTTTGCCAATGATGGAGGTAACAAGTAGTGTATAACAGTCAGATTATGTTGAAAGTAGCAAATAATTAACGCTATTAACTTTCTATTTGTTTACTGACAATATAACCAGGGGTTCTCAAACTAGGGTCTAAGGTCCACTTGGTTCAGAAAGGGGGTTCTAGGGTCCAAAGAAAAAAATTATGAGAGGGAACCTAAGAGGATTTTATGAACCCAATACAGTAACATTCAAAAGCAACATTTTTTTTAAAAGGAAATAATACCTTTATTCAGTAAAGATACATTAAATTGAAGTGACAGTAAGGACTTTGACATTGTTGTAAAAACTTGCTCCCACTTCATATTAGTTATCTAATATGCACCTACATCAGAAAATAAGTACAATGTACTTATTGTGTTCATATTGCATCGCAAAACACTTCTGCTGCTATTGAGGTGGGATACGGCCGGGTAAGTTAGGCACAGGTTTGGAAGTATCAAATTTATAAAACTTGTAAGGGATGGGTCAACAGTGTAATTATCATCAATTACACTATTGTCCCATTAAATGGGAAATTAATTACAGATATAATTACATATAGGTATTTTTTTTAAATATAAGTACAATGTAAAAACATGTTCACAATAGTCACGTTTCCACTCTTGGGCCAAAAGTGAGCATGCTAGTGCATGCCAGTCGTGTTTCCACTGTCACTTCCGGGGCTTGATCGTGCCTCGTTGGGGCTTTCTTGGTGCCAACGGCCAGGGATTTTTGGCTCGCCGAAAACCTTGGTCCAAGTGGGCCAGCTCTGGCTCGGGGTGTGGTTATGAACAAAGGCGGAGTTTCTCAGAGTCAGGATAATATCAGCGGCATGGATTATTTCATATAGTTAACAGCTATAACACCAGCGTTAAATACTTTTAAAATGATTTAGCTCAAAACTCACTTTTCAACAGCAGCGAGTGTTTGCAATAACTTCTGTTTGAGATCCGATATGGATTATGATCACCATACAAGGCAGAAACATTTATAAGCGATGCAAAAGACTATGCACGCTAGCCATTACCATAGTAAACATGGTTAATATGACCACTTGAAGAAATCAGATAAATCATAGGCTATCACAATCATATATTTATTTAGTAACATATTTTATCTGTCAGTAAGTCTCGTCTCTTTATACCTGACTGTCTGATGTTCATATTTAGCTCCACGTATGTCATAAACTATATCATAATCATAGTTTTTGTTTGGGAGCTCCCTCTGCTACTCAGGTCGTATTTTTTGAAGGAGAAATCATAGAAATGATCATTCTTTCTAAATGTGATGTATTACTGTGACAACAAATAAACAGAAAAAGACGCAACTGAATATGTGTGTCCTCTTTTTCTTGTGAAATAACGGTAAATACCACTTTATTTCTGTGTGACTAATATTCAATCCTGACAAATTAATTAATTATGATCAATGTATCACTAATTATTGTAAAACTGGTAAAACATTGATGCTTTTGTATTTAAATCTTTGCGTAAACAACAAAAAATGCAAAACAATGGCCACGTTTATCATGTTTGTTTTGTGATCGCGCTAGTTCCAGTGACTTATTTCTGATTAGTTTTTTGATAACTTCTCTTTGATGGTGAAATGATGGGGTTGCGTGACGTTGTTCCAGAGAGGTGTGTAAAGGGCAGGTTTTAGTGAAGCGCTGCAGAGCTTCTGGCCCGACGGTGGAAATGCAGTGTGATTTTGGGCTTTGTGCTACAGGTCTGAGGCTATTAGCCCTGCCCGGCCCGTTTAAAGCACTGGCCCTACAGTGGAAAAGTGGCTAATAAGTGCATAGTATCAAATGATTAATCTAAATGTAAGTACATAGTAGTTAAGGCCACCTAATATAAAGTGGGACCACATATTCAAATAGTTTGTATTGATGTTAGGTTGTAATAACATTTCACAATGTTGCTGTTTTTTACTATATATTTTAGCATAAGTATATTACTATCCCATGAGGCCACAGGAGAAAAGATCCATAATGATGTATGCATAAATGTGGAGAACAGGGACACCATGATGTAATAAGTATGGATTGTATTTAAGCTACACGTGTATACTTATAAAATGTAGTTTTAACTGGTCAAGAAGTTCTTCATTAAGGCACTGAGAAGATTAATTTGACAAGATTATTCTCATTCACGGCTTTTACTGAAGTTTTTTTTAATGCCCATGATGACAATAAATGTAAAATTGATTTCCAGATGATGCAGTAAAATAATTTCGCCATGAGATTTTTGTTCACAATGCAGATTTTTTTTCTGTAACTCCTGGTGAAAAACGCTAGTTTAGACAGACAGAGAATCAAGAAGTGGCTGAGAGTGAAGCAGAAATGTATTTTTCATAATTGCATGGATTCAAAGACCAAAGCCATTTCCCGTAACTGCACAGTGCTATTCATTCTCCCTTCTGTTCCTGTGTATAGTAATTGTAATGATGTGATTGAGCTGGCATTCTACGTTCACTCTCAACCACAGTAACAAAAAAGCGCTCTGGTCCCCCGTGTGGACGCGCTTCCTGTAGCTGTCACTATAGACAGGGTAATTTGTTGATTTAAATGGTTGTATAACTCAGGGGCCCGAGACAAAATGAGTGGAGAAGAAGACTCCAGGAGGAAATCTGAAACAGAGAGGGTTATCGTCACCGCAGCTGTCTCACACACTTCCTCTGTGACAGTACGTCTGATTAGATTTGCCAGAGGACGACAACTTCTGCCCACCTCTTTTCTCTGTTCTCTCACATGGGATTGAGAGAGAGAGACAGACACAGATTGAAGAGGAGAGACAAAGAGAAGGGGAGACAGAAAGCAGAAGAGTGGAGGAAGGAAGGAAATGGAAGAGATATTTGTACTCACATCTGATGCAGGACCCTTATCTGCTCCGGGGCAGGAGAAGGTGACGAATTCATGGCAACGCTTGTGCACCACAAAGCAGCAGACTGAAAGGAGGAAGGAGAGAGAGAGACAGACAGATGAGATAAACGGTGAGAATCAGAGCTCATGGCACTGACAGACATTCATCTGCTGTGACAAAGATCCTGTTTGATTTCACGTCATGCCCTTTGACCCCACCTAAACCCCCCACACCCCTCACATAAACTGCATCGCAATACAACACTGCACGAGGCCTTACTACAACCGTTTAACAAAAAGTGGTACTTGCACACCATGAGTGCTTGTTTATTGCAGTTATTATTACATAATTCTTGGCTTTTGAATTGATTCCCAATTTGTGAGCACTCCACAGTTGAAACAAAAGAGACGTGTGTGTGTGTGTTATGGGCATTTAAATGCTTGTACTACACATCACCACATTTTCTATTTTTGTTGCAGCGCACACTGACTGCAGCTATTTTTTTTCTGAAATAAAATACATGGCAATTAATTCACACATTAAATTTGCCAACAAAATCATTGTATTAAATTATTTATGTCAATTTTGGAGTTCCTTTCATTCCTTGTCCACAAACTGCAATAATTCACTGGTTATATTAGATGTCAAAATCTTTAAGATCTCAAAAAAGCACACATTTTTATATATTTTTTAAAAAGAACTGCTACAACAAAGATGTATGATAAACAAAAATAGAATGTTTGCTTATTCAACTAGCTTAACCAGCAAAGCCCTCTACTGGATGATACAAACACACAGCTTTTTTGGTCCATTCAGGGAGGAGACTAGCATCTCCAGGCCAGGACCAACAAAAGGACAGCTTCATACCAGGCTGTCACATTCACACCACGCTACTGAACTTGGTCCACCAGTTCTGAGACCAGCACCAAACCAGTACAAGCAACCAGCATGAACCTCATTAACTACCTCTTCTGACAGTCTGAATAAAGAGCTCTCTTTTTGTCACTTTCAGACTTAATAAGCTTTTGCACTACACCATTCATCTGCACTGTCTGTGTCACTGGTTTGCACTATTTACCATGTGGGTCCTTACGTTCTAAGTGTTTAGTGTTATCATGCACCAGGGAGTAAGAGAGTAATGCCTTTTGATTTTGAGACAAACATTTTTTGGTCATTCATAGCATCAGAATCAAACCTTCATAAACATTCACAGCTATGTTGGTCCACCAGTTAGACCAGCACCAAACCAGTAAAAACCAGCATGAATTTATGCTTTTTAATAAAATGAGGCTGCATTTCCATTTTTGCAAAATCTAGCTTCCACTCATTGTTTACCATTATTGCAAAGTTTTATAAAAAAATTATATGTATATATATATATATATATATATACACACACACACACACACACACACGCTCACAAAAATGAGATATATGATAAAAACCATCACTGAATTAAACATTTAATATAGTTTATACACATTTAATATTGTTAGTCTTTTTTAAAATCCAATATGATATTTAATGTATACGTGACAACAATGTAGTATCACTACTGTGCTGTGTGAATGCATATCACTGCCTGGTTTCACTGGTGTTGGTGGTGTATCACTTAATATTAGTATATACGGTACTGTATACTACACTGTAAGCAGCTAGTATACAACAACCTGTGACAGCAGCCAATCCGCATAAGAGCTATAGGAGGTGAAACTAGCCTAATATGCAAATGCTGTGCTGTGCTGGACTATACATACAATGCCCCTCTGTTTACATCACTAATGCCCCTGGCACCTCTGCAGCGTGACACATCCAGGTCATCGTAGGGGCATCGTTCTTCCTGCTGCAGGTTAACGCTCCTATTCACTGAAGGTCACTATGTGTATTTGATCTATAGTGTGGATATCTCTGATCCCATGCGACTGGAGCAGGTTATAGGCATTTTCTCATGGGAAATGACATAAGAAGTCTTTCACATTCACTGTAATCTCTTTCAGAATCTCTTTCAGAATCTGTCTAGCAGCTCCGGCCAAAACACAACAGCCAAACTTCAGACAAGCTGAACAGCCACTGTCACCCACACACTCCAAATACTCTAGTGAGGAAAGTGAGAGATAAAGAAAAAACAGATTTGAAAGAGAGAACTGAAGCATATGATTCAGTGAAGTTTGCTCTTTTCATCTTTGCGATCCTAAACCAGTTTATTAAAAATTAAAATAAAAATAGGCCAAATACAACCCGAGCTAAACATTCAAGCAGCACCTTGTTACAACAATGTTCCAGTTCTTTTGAGCTCTTACATCTTTTTGGATTGGGAACCGGGCAACAGAACAATTAGTCCCTTGATTAGCTCGTTTGCAGATCTGTGGAAGGACCAGATCACTATAAAAACAATAATGTGTTAATACGCAATTTTACGGTCCATTAAACCCCCTTTTTTCTAGTCAAAATTTATTATTGAATATTATTGATTTTTTTTTCTTTTAAGAACAAAGATAGTACTAAGAAAATAGTTTAACAAAAAAAACTAAGAAAAATAAATAAATGTGGTAAATAACAGTGCTTGTACAGAATATTGCCAAATTCTCTCCCAAAATAAAAAAGGGGGTGATCAGTTGGAGGGCAAAGGTTTCTGGGAATTGAAGTTATAAACGGTTGCCATTTATCACAGAAAGATCCAGAGCTGCCATTCTGAGAACATCTTCAGCCCAAAACACTTTAATAGTAAATAGCTTTCTGAATTTGATCTTTAAACTTCTCCTCTTTAGAAGTGCATGGAATCACTTCAAAACGGAGTGCTGAATCCTGTGTATCTGAGCCAAAAGCAGACAAAAACACATGATAGATTTTCATCTCGCCTTTTGGCAAACACCTCCTTTTTTCCCCCTCTTTTTAGTGCTCAGAATAAAATTGTGATGTGCAGACTATGATCAGCACTTGAGAACGTTCAACACCACTTACATTTTTACATCCTACAGTGGCGATACATTATACACAAGCTTTATTAAAAAGAACAACTCCCCCCAAAAATGTGATCAATTACTCTTTTACTTTCTTCATTGCAACAAAATAGCTTTTCTTGGTCAGTTTTAGCTACACAATTACAATGAATGAGAACTTTCAAAGCTTAAGCACACACAATATTACAAGTTTTCTTCAAAAGCATGATTTCTTCACAAATCACACATCTCTCATAAACACTCAAAGGAAGGATCTTCAGTTCAGTTTAGAATATTTAAAAGTGCATTCAGCAGTTTGCTGCTAATTTAGAGTTTTACACATTAGGAAATAAGTAGAAGAAGAATCATCTGAATGGTGTAAACTCACATAAGTACTCATAATAGATTTCTATAAAAAGTGTTTTAATTATGTATTGTGTGAGTCACCCACAGTGTTTGACTAAAGAGATTCCTCACGCTCATTGGCTGCTGCTTCTGTAGATACACTAGTAGAGAAGAACAGTGTTGTGTGGTGATGAGTGAAAATTAGACAATGGAATACACTTATTTTCACACTTATTACTGGAGAATCAGACCTGAAGGCCTGAATACGGACGCCAAGGTTGCTTTATTTTTTTATTTTATTTTTATGCGTGAGTAACGTTGGTTTTGCTGCATCCCTTTAACCCAAGACACTTTACAAAAGTGTTTCGAAAGGAAAGAAAAGTTCAGGCAGAATTATGAGTATTTCTATTCTGGTGTCACCATTGCCTTGTGCATGGCGAACCAGAACCACAATTTCAGTAATTATGCACAAAAGTATTTACAGGTAATTGTACTCTAACTCAGTGGCGTTGCAGGGGGGGGGGGGGCTTTGGGGGCTTGAGCCCCTGATGTTTTGCCAGAAGCCCCTGATCTTTTTGAAGATGGACCATTCACTTCACAAATAAAATATGTTTTATTCATTTTAATTTGATCCAAGACTAAAATCCATCTGCCGTGAGAAAAGCAGTCTGCGCTGCTAGATTACCGCTTTCCTTATGTGTTCATTCCACTAAACACAGCTTTAAAGCCCTCTGTTTATGTTTTGGATATTTAAATAGCCAGATCGCGAACAGATTCAATCGCCCACGCAATCTTGTTCCTAAATGACAACGATTGAGCTATGTTTACTAAATCCTTAAATCACACTGTAACATTTACATTTGTAAATTCGTTCGCTCTGCCGCTGACCCAGTTATGAAACATCTTTACAAGTCTTTTGTATCATTATTTCTGCGTTACAAACATTCAAATAATCACAGAAGTACTGGAATAAACGTTTATAGTTCGGACATAAACATAGTTGTCTACAGTAGCGATCAAAATAGAGAAAACATTTTTGAAAGTGACTTAACGCTTCAAATAAAGATTGTATCAATTACATCGTAACGCCTGCAGGTGGCGACAAGTGACTTAAAAAAAAACGTTGATTCATTCAGGAATGAAACAAGTGAAGTCTTTATGAGCGAGTCACTGAATCATTCGTTCAACTTGATTTTTTTTGACAATACGTTGAATATAGAATACTAGGGGTGACCCCGAATCGTCGATGATTCGACGCTTCGATAGGAGGAGCCTGATTCGACTCCCAATCTCACAGTCGAATATTCGCGGGGTGTTATGATCATGCCATTTTGGCTATATGGGGGTGCTCAAATGTCTGATTTCACAGAGAACTACCGGTTTTCTCCTAATAAGTTAATACAGCCTATTATGATAATGCTGTAAATAAGAATCTGAAAAGAAAGAAGCTATAAATAGATTGAAGTTTCACTTTTCATAATCCGTGACCGACAGAGGAGCGGCAGGGATTTAAATCTTTAAAATGACTCAAATTGACACAGGCAGAGTGAAAGACAGGATTTTTTTTCGATCAGGTAGGGTACAAGTTATTTCAAAACATTTTGGCCGCTTTATATATCGTGTATATAGGCCTACTATTATTTATCTCTTATGCGATGCATTTGGTTGAGTTGCTCTGCAGTAAAAGCGCTATAACGAGAACACTATTATAATAAAACGCTGTTAATTTTAAGTTTAGCTGCCGTGTTTCTGCACGTTGTTGCATGAAGAACGCATCCACAGAAGGAGTTCATTCAGAGCCGCGCAGACACGTTCACTTGTGCACTCGGGTCTCGGGGCATTTTGTGCAGATAGCCTATAAAGTCGTAACATAAATAACGAAGAGTATTCTGTATGAGAGAAATTAGTTAAATCCCATTCATTAAAAAAAGAGCTATAATATGCTTAATTTTACTGGTCATCTTCAGCGCGAGCAGCTCAAAACAGAAATGCAGAACATTAATAACTATATAGCCTACATAATGTAATAATAAGAGCACTATTGAAAAAAAATGTTGTGAATTCTTAGGGTTTTGCTGACATTTAAAGGAGCAGTGTGTAGTTTTTAGCGGCATCTAGCGGTAGAGTTTGCGAATTGCAACCAACGGCTCAGTCCCCCGCTCACCCCTCCCTTTAGAGAAGCTACGGTGGCCGATACAGGGCTAAGATGCCGTCGTCTGAGACCGCAGAGAGCAATGAGGTTTCTTTACAAAGGTAAATTAAGGAATTATATTTACTTAATTATTCAATAAACGATGTCATTGCGAATATTACCGTTACTTGTTCATCATTGTGTCAGTGTTTTTTCGCGAGATCAACATAGTGACGATTCGCGCTCTGTAGAGCAGTTTGTCCGTTAAGGGCTTCTGTAGAAACATGATGGTGACTTCCATGTGAGGGGACCCACGGTATATGTAGTTATAAATCGCTCATTCTAAGGTAATAAAAACATAACAGTTCATTAAGTAAGGTCTTTATACTCCTCTGAAAACGTAGTTATGTATATTATATTGCATTTCTGTCTATAGATCATCCTAAATATTACACAGTGCACCTTTAATGTTAACTATCTTTTAATCAAAACATAAAACATTATTTACCCGTTTGTATCTGCGAGGCGTCCGTTACACGTTTTTTAATTACTGTCGAATGTCTAACTTGACTCTTGGTAATGTATTTTGACCACGCCCCCAAACATATGATTCGACTATCAGTCGACTATTGGCAAGATTCGAAAATTCCGATTCGACTATGAAAATCCTTTTTCGGGGACACCCCTATAGAATACATTTTATAAAAAGACTGTAGCAATTTGCATTTTGTCAGAACCTCTAGAAAATTGCATGCTATTTTGTTTAGTTGTCTATTTTTTCCAGAATCATGGTGGGAGAATCGTGATATCTATAAAAAAAATAAAAAATTGTGATTCTTCAATCTCCATTTATCCAGAATCGTGCATCTCTAGTTGGTCATTTATCCACACATAATGTAAACAAATAAATGAATTTAATGTCAGATAAAGCATCAAAGATGTGGTTAGTGAGGCTCAGTATCCAACGTATGGGGGCGGCCCTAGTGGAAAAAACATACTAAAATGTATTTGAAATACATTTATTTTGTGCTAAGTATTCTACAAATACATTTATATATTTATGTGTATAATAAAAATACCCTGCAATTGTACTTTTGGAATACTAAACTGGTATAATTAAAGTCTGCTAAATTGGAACAACTAATTTTGTACTTAAGGCACTTTAATTGTGCAGAAGTAGTGCTGAAGTCCAACTAAAGATATAATGTATATTTGATTGTGCTAAAGTGTACACTTTAAATATCTTGCATTTAAAGACCGATATTATATTACAGAGATCATACAATCCTTATTAATAGTGATAGTAAAACACATTTTAGGCATAATATTAAGAAATGTGCATTGTGCAATAAAGATATACTCCAAATAAAGATTACTTATAATTTTATATGAGTAATTGATATGTCAATAAATATGTTAATGTATTTGAAGTATGAAATAAATGTATAAATAAACAAATTAATAAATAATTAAATTATGAGGGGGGGAGGTCGGGGGGATAAGTCCCTTATCTCTCCCAACCCTAGCAACACCCCTGCCACTGTCATTAAAAATAAGAACATAAGTATATAATCATGATTATTGGTGGGTTTGCACGGCAACATAAAAAAATGCTGCAAATATCACCACAATTTTTAAGAAAAGACACAGAAAATTCAGTCGTTTTAGGCCTCAAAAAAAGTCCAGCAAAATCCTGGTGAGACTGGGCAGTGCAGCGCAGCGTCTAACATAGGGCTGGGCGATATGGCCAAAGAAATTATCACGATTATTTTTTCCATATCAGTCGATATAAATAATTATCACGATAAATGTCAAATCTTTATTTCTTTCAAGTTTAAAGACATATTTTTGCTCCAAAGTGAAAGTTGTAGAAACCAGACCATTAATTTTCCTTAACAAAATAAATATCTAAATAGAAAAATTAATTTCTTAGTTTCTGCATGGTCTAATGAGTGATATTGATTCAAATCAAGAAACAGGTTTGGGTTGCCTGATAATATTAATAATAATAATAATAATAATATCACTTTTTTTATCTCTTAGAAATGCACATTTAATAGTAGCTTGAGTAAGAAGCAGAGCTACATTTTTATTCATTATCAAAATCAGTAACATCTGTAAAAATTGTAGCAACCTCAGTTTTATATGGTAAAATTTATACTGACCAAGGATCTTTTTTTTTTTTTTAATTAAGCATTGGTCTCCCATTGTAGCATACATTTAAATCATGATAAACATAGTTAAAACCACACATTTAGCACCTCAATACCATGGTAAAAATATAACTATGAAAAACAGTAGTCTAAAAACATTCAGTATAAATGCATACATGCTATAGCTTAATAACAAATACATATTATAATTATATACCATTACTCCTGTAATAAAATTCAGTGTGAATATCCCACATTTCTGCCACAATACCATGGTGCAGTGAGTGTTACTACAGTAAATACCATGGTAAATGATGGAGATGTGTAGATTGAAAAGCCTTCTGACTGTCTTATTGCACACAGTGTTTCTCCTGTTTGGCTATAAACTAGTTTAAATGACCGAGTCATTTGTTCATCACTGAATGCAAGCGCTTCACACTGGATCTCACAGCACTGTTTAGTGCTCGCGTGACCGAGTAAACGCATCTGCTCTAGTGAGCTCGCGCTTTAGACATTATGTTAAAGGGATAGTTCACCCCAAAATGAAAATTGTCATTAATTACTCACCCTCATGTCATTCCAAACCCATAAGACCTTTGTTCATCTTCGGAACACAAACTAAGATATTTTTTATGAAATCCGAAAGCTTTCAACCCTCCATAGACAGCAACACAACTGACACGTTCAAGCCCCAGGACATGGTTAAAATAGTCCATGTGACATCAGTGGTGCAACTTTAAAGACTGACACGGAAGAGAAGAAATTGTTGAATAAAGTCGTTATTTTTTGTTTTCTTTGTGTACAAAAAATTATTCCCACAGCTTCATAAAATTACGGTTGAACTACTGAAGTCACATTGAATATTTTAATGATGTCCTTACTACCTTTCTGGGCCTGGATTAATTTGTGTTCTGAAGATGAACGAAGGTCTTATGGGTTTAGAACGACAGTAGGTGAGTAAATAATGAGGGCGAGTAAATAATGACAGAATTTTAATTAGATGTAGATGATGACAGAATTAAAATAGCATCTAGATTGGAAGTTTAAATAAATAAATAAATAACACTGAAATAAAACTCTTGTATTCTGTAGTTTTGTAAATTTCCACAGCACTGGGCAACAATCCACGTGCCACAGTTTGAGATCAACTGTCATTCATACAAATTTTAAAAACATCACGCAAAAAAAAAAAGGTTTTCAACAGCAACAGTCCCTAATATTAAAAAATGTATATAAATATATCTCTCATCTACCAAGAGGTATAAGCGTTCAGGTACAGGAAGTTCCTCTTCTGCTCTTGGTGACAGGGTAAAGATCAACCCAGAGGTGTAGCGCAGACTGCCATCTCCAAGCGGCTCAGTTAAACAGCCTCTCACAGGGCCTATTGAGCACACGCTTACATAATGGCCAGCCTGATGGAGAAGGATCAGGCCCAGTAGGAGTTTCCCTGACTCTTTCTCTCTCCAGCACTCTTAAAAGGTCAGAACGAGAGAAAGGCTCATGTAGCAACCCACGTCCCTTCACAGCGAGACTGATCTAGCACTTCATAATTAAACAGCCCATTAAATATCCATGCCACACTAGCGGCTCAGCGCATAGCAAACGCAACCATGCCGTTAAGACACCAAACTTCGTCCCAGCAGATGCCGCTCAGAGTCGCTCGGAGACGAATTCAATTAGCTCGGAAAAGCACAGGCATTAGTCCTCTCCTGCTAATCAGTCAGTCGCTCACAGACAAACAGCAACGGTGCTCACCCACGTACTCACACACTTGCAGCTCAAACGCACACACATACACGAGCACGCCCACACAAACACACATGCACTCGACATCCAAGCATATCTGCCTTCTGGACAACTGCAAACCTTTAAAAAGAGCCTCCAGTTATAGCATGCCGCGTCTGACCAGAGAACCCCCGAAAGAACCTTTCACGATTTATATTCACAGGCACGAGAGATGTGCGAGTGATCCAGGAGATGACTGGGAACGTTCATCTTGATATTGAATTCAGCCCAGCTGTCAGGGAGATGCAGATTGGGAGGAAGGGAAGGGAGTTTGTGCGCTTGTTTACTAGAAATGGAACAGCATGCAAAAGATACTCCTCGTGGTGCAACATCATTAAGGCTTCATGAACAGAACAAGGTGTTAGAGCTGCTAAATTGAATCAAGCTGAAGGAAGGGAAGGATGAACACATTAAAAACAGCCTGTTTTCCCCCACACAACCCTAAAGGAGGTGAATTAAACAGAGTTCAGCTGAGTTTACATGGGAAGCCTTGCTCTGTCGAAACAGCCAATCAGAACGCCGAGAATGAATTGTGCACAAAGGAGGAAAAACAGTCCTTACTGTTTGGAGGTTGATAAAAATATGAAACATGTTGGAACTGTTAAATACCTAATGTGACTTTTCATCATAGTCTATTATCTGCATTCTGCTAGTGTATTCCTAAAATGATGCAAAACAACACTTATTGTGCATTTCTGAATGTAAATAAACTGGGACACTCGGTGACCTTTCCTCAGTCTGCATTGTTGAGCAAAGCATTCAAAAACATGCCGTGATATCATAAAATGATCACTGTTTTTGATTCACACCATCTCAAGAAAACGTTATGCAAATCTGCAGTCAGAATGGATATTAGCAAATTTGACATTCTCGGACATTCAATCCATAATCCATCTCCATCTGAGGGCTTTTGAAGACCAGTACAAAGCCTGCATGTTATGCTCAATAAATCTAATGCTGGTTAAAAGGGCCATTCACCCCACAATCACCTTCATGTCATTGCAAACTTGTATGTTCCACAAAGGAAAATCATACAAGATATTTTCAAAAATGTTGTTTACTCATATGTTTTGGAGACCTTTGGCTTTCATTGTATGTGCAAAACACTGAGACATTTGTCAAAATATCTTCTCTTATGTTTCACAAAAAAAGTCAAACAGGTTTGATACAACTTGAGGGTGAGTAAATGATGACAGAATTTAATTTTTTGGGGGGGTGAAATATCTCTAAGTAACTTATTCGCACAATGCATTCAATCTAGGTAGAAACCTTATTTTGAACAGATTCAAAATAACAGTCAGTGAAAAAAATGTGAATTTAAGATCAGACCAGTTTAAGGGCAGTTTATATATACATTTATTTTTAATTTTGTTTTATGTTTAGCTACACATTTTATTTTGTTTATAGTTAAAATAAATACATTTAAAAAAAATGATAAGAAATTATTTTAACTGCATTAACTGCGTCTTCATGAAAATTCAAATTTAAAACTCAAAATAAACTTCAAATTTGTTCATAAAAGTATGTCTAAGGAAACTGAAACTTAATAAAAAATAAATAAAAAAAATAGGAAAAGCTTAGGGCAATAACAAAACATTATTCTGATCCTAATTATGTTAATTTGCTAACCTAATATTTGTATGCAGCTTTTCCAACCATGACTAAATAACTGGGTTTAACTGTCTGGAAAATAGATTCCCTTTACTGAGGAGACACTCATAAATGATCAATTTAGGACACATAAGACGTGCTGTGAATTCTCACTCATAATCAAATGTTCACGCTGCGCAGGTCACACTCACAATATGAATTTCTAAGCTAAAACATACAAGTCACAACGTAACACAATGAGCAGGAATATTGACAATAACAGCTAGCTTAGTTCTTACCACAGATCATTAAACACAGATGGACAACAGCCTGCTGTTAAAATCCAAACAAGCTTGTCTTTCAATCTAAAGTACAAGTTCTTCCTCATTTTAGTAGTGTGATACGATTATAAAAGTCACTACAATGCCAAGGTTACACTTACATATTTATCTAGCTAAATGAAGACTTCCACGTTTACTTTTTTTTCAGTGGTAGAGAGAAGCTCCAACCTCAAATTACCACATATTAGACATTTATATGCCATTTGAATAGCAAATTACTTCATTTTCTTTCACTTGTTTTCTTTCGGGGTGAAATGTGACCAGGACATGTTGGTAAAAAATTAACCGTGTGAACCATTTTTGTAACATTAACAAATATTAATAAACACTGTAACAACTGTATTGCTCATTGTAAGTGACTGTTAGATAATGCATAAACTAATGCTAACAAATGGGACATTATTGTAAAACGTTACATAACCCTATTTTTTTCCTTTCAAAAATGTACATACACAAAGTTTTTACCAAACTTTCAGATTTCACAAACTTGAGGCAAAGTCAAAAACACACACACTGAAACACGCAGAGGACGGATGTTAGCTGTGACATTAACTGGATTAGCTGGGCTGATCCTGCACTCAGTGCTGATGGGACTGTTAAGAGTGAGGCTTCACTGAGATTAACACATCTGAACATCACCGCAGCGCGCACACACACACACACACACACACTCCTGCTGTCCGCCACACAATCAACAACAGATGCATCTTACACTTAAAAAAGATGACAGGTTGGCCCTCTAAAAAGTGTCAGTGACAATTTTTTAGACTTTTTTGTTGTATTTTGCGGTCTTTATTGCTCTCTTTTCTATTTGTATTATCTGTATGTAAAATCAGAATTTATAACATGACATTAGTGAATTCTTGAATTCAAGATTTTTATAATTATAGGCATGCACTGATATCAAAATTCTGTCAGATACTTTCAGAGACCATAATTAGTTTTATAGCAATAAATGACAAGTGAGTAATAAAACAATTCTCAACTATTTTGTCTAAATAAATTAAAAATAAAACACAAAAAAAAAAAATCTGCCATTTTAGATGCTACAAGTGAATTCGATGGTAAAGGTAATGTGTAAAAATGGAGAAATAAGCGTGATCAGTTAATTAACCGATATCAGTCAAAATGACCAATTAAAAAAAATTGTCAGATAACCTGTCTATTGACTGACCTGGTACTGATATATTGTGCATCCCAATTAGGGTTGGACCGATAGACGATGCCATCGTCCGTCGCCGATGGCTGACAGACATCACGATGTTGAGCCGACCATCGTGATTCCTTCCCACCCACCCCCTCTTCCGCAATCCGCCGCATCCCAATACCATGTTCGGAAAGGAAATTAAGTGTACTACGGAATCCCTAAAGGGAATAAATAGCCTACAAAATGGGAGGATAAAAAATATATATTTCAATACTTTCTCTCGCAATTAAATCATTGGGTAATTATACTGTATATAAATTGCGGGCATCAGGGAGCCGCTACTAATATGCAGGGCACTGAAACCGCTTTCGATTGCACGCTCTCATTTCACTTTCACTTTCGAGAGTCGCGATCACACGGACTCTATACTACGGAGCGGCAGTACTTACCACACATTTTACAAGATTAGATATTTGTCAGTGGTGCTCAGTATATGCAAATCATTCGCCATTGTCCTATCAGTCATCTCTCCTTACTCTGTGTATGTGGTAAGAGTGGTAAGTAACTTTCATGTGCTGTAATGTAATGGACAACCGCTAGCTAGCGGCTAATGTCCCTTTAGTGGCTCCGTAGAACACGTTATTTGTTTTCCGTGCCTTTCTGAATACGGATTCATGCTTCGGGCACACCCCTAACCCCGCCCCCCGATGTCATCGTCCATCACGATGTTTCACTGTAGACATCGTCCGATGCCAATTTGGTTTGGTTACAATCCCAGAAAAAAAAAAAAAAAAAAAAAGGAGTAAAAAATACAAATGTGTGGATGTGAATATATAAAATAGAGAGAGAGAGAGAATAATATAGGTATTAGGTAATATAAGACAGTACACATTTATATACATTACATATGTATAATTAAAAATACATATTTTTGTTAATTGAAAGACAATGTGTAGTCATTTTTACATAAAAATATTGTACATTTTATTATAATTTAATAAAATCATATAAATAAAAGGAAAATGGATATATTGCACTTCTTCCATGTTTTCGAATGTTTACTGTGCTTCTGTAACATGACATCTCAATGTTTCCATTATTAGTGTCATGAAGCTCTTGAGGGCTCAAGGCTCTAGTGCTTGACGCGTGCAGCGGTGCATATTCACACATCATCCCATCACACCAGCCGAGTGGGTGGATCACACTCACACACAAACACGATCTAACGCAACAATCATGACCATCACTGCACTGATTCTTTCCTTTATTCCGTGCAGTTCTAGATATGAAAAACCCCATGCACGCCACACAATATACGACCAGGCCATGAGAAAATAAAAAAGACTGAAAGAGAAGTCTAGAGTTTGTCTGATATCCCTCCACTCCCATATGGCCTTTATATAATACAGCTGCTGAGAACTCAATCAATGAGGCTTCCACCCACCATACATTAGGCCACTCAATAAAGGAGTAGAACAGTTTTTTTTTTTTTTCAAATCTATTTCTTTTTCATTCTCCTTCTCTTTCTTTCTCACCCCCTCACTTCAATCTATGCACAGGCTGGCGCTCCGGTTTCCAGCTTTACACTGCCCTGGCAGCGGTGCCCGCACGCCGAATCAGTCGCATGCCAATTAAACCTGGCGTTCGTTCCTATTCTCCCTCTCGCTGTCTTTCTAATCTTTCTCATTTCTGAGACATTACAGAAAAAGACGTTTCACACACACCTCATCCAGTCTTCAGCCAAGGCGGCGCTCCCACCAGCCTCGGCGTTCCCTCTTCCTGAAATCTAGATAATGAGAGAGAATGGCTTTCACTGCTAATGACTCTCTGGCAGCTGATGTCTGTCACAGCCTTGGCAGAGCGGTTTGAGCTGGCTGAGAGGAAAGTGGAGCCCAGGGCTTCCTGTTAGAACAGGATATACATGCCAGAGACACTGCAAGCACCTGCATCTCTCAGCTGAGGAGAACAAGTTTTCATCTGAAGATCTGGGGATAGAATATCATGGCTGCTGTCTCTGGCTCTTGGTTATGTTTTTAAAACAGGTTATTTAAATACAGCCCTAGAGGCTATGTTTTTATTATACTGTGCACATGGCACAGACAGCTTTCCCTGAAGGGAAGTCAATTATGACTATAGCTAGCATGAAGGATTGAGACAGGTTGAGAGAGTTTTACCTTCAGTTTTGGTTTGATTCCTCTTTCTGTTCCTTAATCATCTGTGACACTTTCCTACATGAATTCCTCCAGAAGGTCCAGCAAGTATTAAATCACAATAAGGAAGACACATTTTTACTGCATTTTTGAGTGAGTGTAAGAGACTTCTTTAAAAATATAAAATAAAATAAAAAGAATCATGTGAAACACTTGTTTATGATCCTGAATGAACCGATTCACAAAACAGAAACTGACTTTACAAAGCTGTATAATGACAGTTAAGAACATTCTAGGAAAGAGTTGCCTCGTTTCACTTGACTGAGCTGTGCGCGTAATGCAATGTGACAAAAACAGCAAAGTAGTATTTTGTCACACTACACCACTACTTGTTAGGAAGCAGCTTGTTACTAGAAAACCTACACAGTTTTGAAAACAGCTGAGCTGTCATACTGAAAATGTAGTTAAAGGGATACTAAATAAAAAAATGAAAATTCTCTCATCACTTACTCACCTTCATGATTTAAGAAAGATTTATCCTCCTGAGACTCTGCGTACTCATATGAGGACATTATATTTTAGTGAATTTCTCTGAGACTATACATGCCACAGTTTTAATGTCTGGATGTCCTGTACAGAGCACATTCAGAGCTTTTCAGAGATACTAAATGATTGGCTGTTTCACCATGACCACTCCCTCTCCTTGGTCTTCAAAAATGTCTGAAATTAATTTAGTGACACTCTTATGGAAATATGATCATATTTTGTAATTATCATTTAAATCTGACTAATTTTTAAACTGTGTGTCATAAATCAACATCTCGGGAAAATGTTATGGGTTTTCAAATCAAAATATGACTTTCTTTTACGAAACATGATGTTGATTTCTTATATTTTCTCAGTTGAGGACACTGGGACTAAAAGCATGTTTATTACACATTTTGGGAGACACAACAAATGAATAGGGAAAGAAATTATATTTCAATATTCCTATGAAATATTACATATTATTATGAAAATCTTGTCAATTATTACTCCCATTATTACACTTCTTTTTTCATTACATGTTGCCCCAAAAACACATTAATATGCAAATTATATTTAGTTTATAGATGCATTGTATATAATGAGAAAATCCATTTATGGCCATTTTACACACATTTTGCATAAAGATGGTATATACAGTAAATGGTATATCATAAAAATGGTATATCAAATCAGTCTGTTATAACATAGTTGAGAATCATCTTTATACAAAGTTTGGTAAAAAAAAAATATCCTGAAAACTAAAAATGTATTGGTGATTTAAAAAAACAAAAATAGTTTTTGCCTATGCATGTCACGGTGCACACAGCAGAGAGAAACGAGGAACACGCAGACGAGGACGTAAACTCAAATAACAGTATTTAATGAGGACAAGGCAGGACAAGGCAAGGCTGGCAGACAGGAAACACCGGGAGTAACGAGTAGACCAGACGAAATCTAACTGAACAGACAGGACTATAAATACACAGGTAAATCATAGATAATTAGACAATTAGATAATTAGACAAACACGGCTGGACAAGAATTAACCAATAATCACATCAGACGAGGACAGGAAATAAACCAAATATGGACACAAGAGGCGGGAACACATGACACACACAACAGAACCCTGACAATGCATGTTCATTCATGTTTTTTTGTTTTTTTTATATGAGTCCTGATGTCCTCTACCGAGGACATAGCATAACTTATGAATGAAATATCTTCTCTTTTTTTCAATGCTCTAGTCTAGACAATGTAATGACATGAAAAAATACAATTGTTTTCCTAAAAAAAAATTCCGGGTCTCAGGAGGCTAAAAAAATAAAAAAAAATTAAAAATCTCATTGAGCACATATAATGCTAATGAATGGGACCATGAAACTTGATGCTTCAAAAAACATGCAAAACAAACACAACAATCCATAAGTTAATCTTAGCATTTTAGAAGACATTGATTTATCAAGTGGGGTCATATGGATTACCATTGTGTTTGTTTTGCATGGCTTTTGAAGCATCATCTTTTGGGGTCCATGCACTTGCATTTTGTGGATATATGGACAGAGATAGATATATAGCAATACACCCAAAGCCAGTTGAAAATGATATAAATATGAGACGATTCAAATCAGTTGAGATGGTGAATCGTGATAAAGTTGGGGGTGGGAATTTATATGAATGTACATCTGAGAGGAGCTGTCTTTAGAAAAGGTTAGATGATATTTTCTTTTCATCTTATCTCCGTATAATGCATATTAAAGTAATATTTAAATGCTCAGCGCTGATTTGTTTACAGCGGCAACCAAGGAAACGCTGTATAGCTGCTGTTCCATAAGCGCCACCTGCTGTCAGAGAGTGAATCTGCGTTCTCATTCAGTCCGTCTGCTGTTTTTGTTTCGTGCAGATATGTTTTATGCAGTGCAGTTTCACCAAACTAAATTCAGGCCATTCTGTTTTTGCTTCAAATTTCAAAATTATACAATCTAATTTAGATTAAAACTGCTCATCCTGCATGTATGCAGCATCTTTGTTTAGATTGTGATTAAAATGCAGAGATTGCCTCTAATTTTAAATGGAAAAACCCTTGTCTGTATGAAGTGATGTGTTTATTGTGTGTTTGTTTTAATTTTCAGTTTAGTTTTGTTATTTGATATATTTCAATTTCATAAAGAAATGTGCAACAATTTGTCTGAGAAATAAAAGGACACATTTTTTTAATTCAGAATTTGTCTTAAATCTAATTTTGTTAAAAAATTTGAGAAAATTATATTGTGTAATCAGTATCGTGAATCGAATCGCACCTTGAGTTGAGTGCATCTCTAGACAGATTATTTTTTCTAAAAATCTATGTTAGTGTTCCTCTGATAAAAAGATAAGCAGTGATAATTTTATTTACAGTAGATACTCCCTAACGCTGATTGCATTACACCAACCGATTTAATCCAGACCTTTATCAAATTTACTGGGTCTTGATTTGAATAACAAAGTAATTTATCTTTTGAAAGTTAACTGAGGTCTGAGCACGGCATCCCTTCAGCAATGTGTGTGATCTCACACTGAATGAGAGACGCTCACAGAGGAGAAGAAACCTTCCTGACCTTCCATCCACTAAACGAGTGATTCTCACTCAAGCTCAGAAACATTACAAAGTCAAATAACAGAACAACAATGACACAAAGAGAGAGAGAGAGAGAGAGAAGCAGAAGGGGAGCGCAAGCGCTGGTAGGCAGCGAACACTCGCTTTTTTCAACAGGAGATACGAGTGATTGTTCACAAAGAAAAAAGATATTTGATTTTCACCTTTTCTGCCTGTGGTAATGGGAGTTATGCAAGTGAGTAGGGCCAGCCTACGCTCTAAATAAAAATACCACGGCTTGCTGAGCGCTACGCTGAGCTGCCTTACAGAGATGCAGGGATGAGGTCAGTGAGTCAGCCGTCAATCCACAGCTGTCCTCAACATCTCCTCTCTCACTACACACACACACACACACACCGGCCTCCTCCTCCTCTGTGCTGCGGTCTGCAGCTAAACACACTTCGAGTGCTGTAAACATGGTGTAGTGCACTAAAACTCTGCCCTGCACTGGATGATGCCATTTACAAACGTGATAAATGAATCTGAATGATATCTGAGGTTGATAGAATCAGCAAATTTAATGTATGAAATGTGCTTTACTGTACAAGTACACTAGAGAAAATTAACTATAAGAAAACTAAGCTAAAGCAAAAACTAAGAGTAAGCTAAACTGCTTGGGTGTTTATATTACACAAAAATTAATTACCCTGGTTGAAAAGTGTAGCATATGTTGTGTTTTGGATACTAGACCCGAACATGGGATACTGGTGTTGGTGTTCTTAACTAGTTTCACCAGCAACACTTCACTGTATCAAACATGCTCATGCTAAACAAGAACCAAATCATCACAGACCAGCATAAACCAGCTCAAACCAACATAAAAAGCATGGATCAGAGAGTAAATTTATCCTGTTCTGAGCTGGTGTTTTTAGCAGGGATGTCTCAAAACCTTGTAAGCAACCTAAAAAACATTGCTGGACATCATAGGAGAGTTTGATTGATTCAGTAACCAAGCTACTAAATATTTTTCAATCACTGCTTACAGATTTATAAGGCCTCGCTGCACCTTTAAAGTCAGCATGAAATGAAAATTCATCCTGTCTGTTTTCTAAATGCATGTTATTGGTCTTATTGCAAACAATTTCTCCATGCATGCATTTAATTACTTTTTATTTTACCTCGTAATTCTTAATCAAAATGTCATAACTCAAACTTCTGGTGAAATGACAGGCATGCAGAACTTCTTCAATCATGTAGTCCACTTAAATCTACTGCAAGCTCAATGGTGACAAACACTGGTCCACAGTGCAAAATTACACTTTGTACATGAAACACATACTCGACCAAAAGACGGTGACAAAAAGTAACACAAAAATATGTGTAACAGGTAAAATAAGCATTTCAACAGTCATGGACAGTTTCTATCTCTTCAATACTGTGGCGTTAAACATTTTTTCACTGGAGTCACAGGGTTGAGTTCTGAGGGAGTGTGTGTGTGTGTGTGTGTGTGTGTGTGTGTGCGTGTGCGTGTGTGTTTGCCCCGTGACAGGCCCGTGTCTCCACTCTACCCATCCCATCTGTTTGAAGAAGCCTCTCCACTGACTGCTTGTGAATCTGCTGAAGAGTCTCTCCATGCAGCTCACCGCCCCCTCTAGACCACGACCCCCCGCTATACCTGTCCCCCACACAACCCTTCCCCCTGCCACCCACGCAAACACACACACACACACACACACACACAGAGACAAACAGAGAGACAGAAGCAAATACACAAGACACACGGACGGATAATAATGCAGAAGTGAGAAAGAATTACTATGATACAAAAGTAAAAAGAGGATATGGCTAATAAAAGCAGAAAGAAAGACAGCAAAGTTAAAAAGGGCATCACAAATTGAACAACAAATAAAAAAATCTTCTAACCTCCACTGAAAAAAAATATTTTGTAGAAACAATCAGAAATTGCTAGTAAATTTCAGAAATATTTACAAACAAAGGGAAAGCAACTATTTTGAAACAGTATTTTCTTGTCAAATGTACTTGATTTGTTCACCTTATAATAATCATATGCATTTCTTAGTGGGCATTTACATTAAATACAATTGTGCATTACAAAAAATAATTACATGGATGAAAGAATGGATGAAAGGGTGAGACACGTTAATAAAAGTACAATTGTTTTAACCTTTAGTCAACAACAAGTCACTATTGATATATTCTACTAAATGCATATGCATAATTGAAAAGATAATTTCCATTTATGAATTTAGCGGACGCTTTTATCCAAAGTAGCTAACAAAAAAGGAAGAACAAAGCAAAAAAAATAAAAATCAATTATAAAATGCTCTAAAAGCAGCTATTTGAAGATGCCTGTGTTCAAAAGGGTTTTATCTAATTGACTGAAAAATAAAATAAAATACTCCACCCAATTAATCCAAAATAAAATAATAGTCGTTATAAGACATAAAATGAAAATACTTTGTTATATGGATACTGTAACCATTTAGCACAATGGAATAAATCAAAGTATCATGCATGCTATTTACCCTTTGATAAAAATAATTTTACCAATAAAAGCAAGGGGGGGAAAAAACAAATACAAGGAAAAGAGATGAGGAATGATTAAGAAGGAGACCATGGATGTAATCTCCAAGGAATCTAATCACACATGCAGTGTAACCTCCAAACAACCCACAGATCACAGCTCAGTCCTCTAACTGCTCCAATGACATCAGTATGACCCAGCAGCATTCAGCTACTGTGACAACAGCTGCTTTCAGTACAGCGTGTGTGCTCAGTCTACAGTCAGCGGCGTAAATCACACTTCATGACTAGAGCTATGCTGATTACTGATTTATATTAAAAGCGATGGGTCGTGTGTGTAGATTCCAGTTAAAACAGAGCAGTGATTTCACATGCAACTGATCCAGGATCAGAGGACAGCAGCCAATGACGGGCACAGAGATCTGTGCTCTGATTTATCTATAAATGCACTGTACACGTGCTAAAAGCCCTCTTCAGACAATACTAGTTTTGCCTGAGGTTAGTTAAATTTGTGTTTGACAGACATTGTACCCGTCTGATTTGACCATGTCTGTATTTTTAACACATACACAAAACACATCTAGTACAGTAGTATCTATACTCTATATTTTCCAATAAATCTCCAATATTGGTAGATAGCAATATATTCACAAATGTCTGCAGATAACTGATAAGGTGCTGATATTTGATGCATCCCAAGATTTAGACATTTTTTGGCAAATTATAAAACAACAGTTGGTGGTTCAAGTACAGCTGGCACCCATCTTACAGGAAAAAGAAAATGAAATAAAATTAAAATCAAATCACAGACTGCTCACAACAGCTACCACAGTATCTTTAATATTGCATTTCATCCCTAAAATAATTGTAGTCTATATAATTAAAATGTTAAATTAAAAGAATATTCCTGACTGAATATTACTATAACAACTGTTCATGGCATCATGGGAGATATGAGTTTGGTAACAGTTTTATTTAGGATTATCTGAATCAAACGCTTCCTTTTTTATGTAATTGATCCTGTGATGAAAATAATCACAAGTGGAAGCTAAAACTGACACTACAACAGCTTGAAACCACTAAAGGGAAATTAAGTTTACTTTGATACGCCACTTTTTGCGCTCTGACCCAAAAACAATTCTATTTAGCTGAATATAATCTCAAGAAGCAGTGATATTTGGGACAGTGCATCCGCAAGAGTGACAGAGAGAAATAGCGAGAAAGAGAGAGAGCGCTTCAAAAAGTAGTCATGTACTGTGAGGCTACCCATCTCCTGTTGCCTAGCAACTGCAGCAAGCAGTTAAATGGTCCTATGGGTTAAATGGGTTTGAGGAGCACTGCAGCACTATTACTGAAGCCTTCTTACAGGTCTTTACTTCACCAATCATCATCAGCACCATCTACACACCCTATTTACTTTCATTCAAGCTAGATCATGCAGAATGTAATGTATAATTATGCATAAATAGAGTACGACATGAATCAGTGCGACACTATGAATCAAAAGTGAGGCATTTCTTGTTCTATCTGCATTTAGCAGAAGTATAAACAGCTCATCGTGGATTAACAGAAACCTGAAAGCGTATAAAAATAATTTTCTCGGGTCTCTAAGGCAGTTTGGGCATTTTGGTATAGGCTGAACTGAACAAGAACATTCAGGCCAGATGTAGAGATTCAATTTATTTATTTAGTAATAAATTATTTATTCCCAGAGTTTGGTATTTTGGAGCTTAAGAAAAAGCAAGACCTAAAAAAAAGCAATGAAAATGTAACTCACATCAGTGTTTGTGAAATCTCACAAACACTGTATGTAACTCACATAAAGCTTGTGAAATCATTAAATTTAATTCTCATTTGACTTCAATCATAATTTTCTCCTTTCAATTCAAAACCTGGCTGAGTCAGTGGAAAGCTTGCATATGCATATTTCCCTGTTTTTCTACAGCAGAAAGCCCATTTCAATTGCTGGCCAGAGGGAATTCACTGCATTAACATCGATCAGGCTCATACAAACATCAATACCAGTAGGGTCAATACTAAAAAACTTCAACCATGGTTCAACCGGGCTGTCTAAAAAAGGGGTCTGCCCTGACCCTCATGCCTATCTGTGCACTTCCAGAAAACAGAACCTGTTGACCGACTCAAGTGGTTGGTAAAACATCTTTTATTATGAATGAAGTCATTCAGACAAAGTTTCCAGTAGTGACTGTTCATAAGTTTCAAAAGGTTTTTTTCAAAAGGAAAAAAAAAAATACTATGGAAGTCAATGGTGCCCCAGAACTGCTCTGTTTCCCACATTCTTCAGAATATCTTCCTTTGTGTTCAGCAGAACAAACACATTCATACAGGTTTGGAACTACTTGAGGATGAGTAAATGATGACAGAATTTAGATTTTTGGGTGAACTATTCCTTTAATACTGTATGTAAATAACAGGCAAGCAACTAGTTAATAGTCAGAATTGGTCCCTATAACGTTACATATACAGACCCCAAACTTTTGACTTGCATCACATAAAAATATAACAAAAGCATAATGTTCTTCATAAACAGTTTGGAAGTCCTTGAAGTCAATATGTCACAGCAGCTTACTTAGAGAAAGATAACTGTTAGCATTCGCCATTCATCTCAATAGCAGCTGTAAGATGCCACTAGCAGTTAATTAGAGGCTAACTGGACAATGCTCACCAGTAAAACCCTTGAGAGGTGACCTGAATTGCACCCTGAAGAAAATATCAGGTATTTTGCAGCTATTCCTTTCTTTTTGTGTAGTATTCATGAAACCCAATGTATGCTGTTTCTGTCAGGTAAAGTAGGCTAATCGTATACCTCGCTGCTTTTTGATATATTTTTAAACATTCAACCAAAGCCTCCCATCTTTGTCAACTCAGGTAAGGCCAGTAGCTGTGCTTAAAAAGAGCCCCTGTGTCCTAACATACTTGCATTTCAATTAAAAGTGTGACTGACAGCCTGGGGAAGCTTTTAACCTAGCTGGCCCACTCTGAGATTGCCCATTTTTAATATGCGACTGACAGTGATCCCAGCGGTGAACCTGACTTCACTTTAATACATAAACACCTGCACCTCAAACTGCCTCTCAGTTCAGCTCACCAGCACCGATTCAGCCACCACTCACAGCTGTACCGTCTGTGAACATTTCAGTCTGAAGTTAAAAATGATCTTAACCCAAAAACAAAATTCTGTCAGAGCCCTAGCTCTCAAATCTCATTCATATTTTTGAATATTTCTTCTCCACCTTCTTCTACTTGTAAATGGTGTTGAGTGTGCTGCATTTCTGGCTGTCTACTTCTCATGTCTATGATCATTTGCTCTAAGGATGCACAATAAATCAAATGCTTTATTGGTGATGGTACAGATGGTGTGTAAGGGATAAACTACAGTCTTTACAATGGTACATACTGTATAAAGGTAGCCTACTATATTGAAGGTTTATTTAATTTTTTTGTCAGCTGAACAATTGGTATCCTGTTAAAGTACAGTACAGTCCATTACACACACTGTGCTTCTCATTCTTGTCAAACATTAAATTTAAAGTCTATTGGCTAATATTAGAATTTTTTTTAATAATCTTTTTTTAATTATTATTTTTTTAATCAGTATTGGTCCATATTGGGTATTTAATTGCTCATGCTCATTTCCTCTAATTTTACATTTAAACATGACTCATCATCTAATGGTCACTTTAAATTTAAATCTTTAAAAACACTGATCATTTAAATTACTAGATTACTAGTAAATATAATCTTTTGCAAATCTCAAAAAGAATATCCATTTTTCATAACAACACAAATTATACATTATAATGCTATGTTGACTCACTTATAGCAAAAGGATTGAGTTATTTTTTTACCGATATATTTATTATATTATATATAAACTATAGGTATTTTTATAGTTATATAGCATTATAGTAGGTATATTGGCCAGACAATTTTAGATTAGCAGCACCACTCTGTAATCAGGAAGAGTTGACAGACTGTTAATGAACAGCACACATTTTCTATTTTCAACTGCTTCAGTATGTCTTGTCAAGTTCTTTTAAGTTCAGCAATACTGAGCAAATACTAGGCTGTATATAGACCAAGACAGTTCACTCATATTAATATGAATGAGAGAAACTGCAATGCACAATATGGTGGAAGTCCCACCTTGTAAATAAAAGAGACAATCAGGAATTGCATCACTACAGAGGCTGTTAGAAGCTCTGTTTCCAACAAAAACAGACTGCATACGCAGCTCGGCAGGGGCAACCTGAAATACATGCTCTTTAATGCTATGTGGGCATGAGAAACAACATTTATGAAACGGTTCATGTCAGATTTTGTTGATGATTTGAAATGTGTTATTCAACTGTGAGGTCAGAAAACCCTTTCTGTATTTCCCCATTCATGTAACAGGAGTTAGTCTTTCATGCCTGAAATAGCTGCCCAGAGGCATTGCAAATATGGCCACCAAGTGAAATGTCTTCCTTTGAAAAGGATTTTGGTAACTCTTATTTGATAATATTGCCACTCTGCTTTTTAGATAATGTCACAAGGTTTTAAAAAACATTTCAAGGGATATTGTTTTAGAGTGAACTATGCAGACTACTGGAAAGAAGAAATGCCCAGTCTGTGCTAAAAGCATGGCAGAACTACTTAGCATGTGGAAGTTGTCAGCGAGGTTGATATCTGGACAGCACAGCTCGGAGTGCTTTCTCTGGAGAAAGGGCTGCACTCTTGTGTTCTCTGTTCTGACAGCACTCACAGACTGTGGTCTTTGAATCATTGTCAGTCATCGTGATAATGCTGAGACTCAAACACAGAGATCCAAGGAGGAATTAGACATGTTGATAGATTTGTGACAGGATCCCACACTCAAAGCACTAGCACAGGCCTGGGTGGGTGACATACATCTAAGATGGCAGGTAAATGTTGACATCTCAGATTTACAGATCCCCTTTTGAATCTCTCTTGAGTTCTCACAGATGTGGGCGACCACACTGGAAAAAGCAGAGACTGTTTACATAAAAACAGATGATGAACCAAAGTAGTCCTACCACTGCTCCTACTATGAAGCCGGCACATCTATATCAAGCACAGTGAGTTTAATTTAAACATAAAAATCGACATTTAAAACAGGGATAAAAACAATTCTTGCTATAGATTCTCTTTTTCTGTAGTTAGTTGAATTGACAACAAGATGCAAGATGCATTTTCAAACTTTAAAACTCACTGCCACACTGTAAAGGCCACTCACGTTATGAATGTTAACTATAACAATAATTATACTGGCATCCACTACCAATGCAAAAAAACATTCTGTTAATTATCAGTGCACAATCCAGGTACACTATATTGCCAAAAGTATTGGGTCACCCCCTTCTAATGAACAGGTTTGACTACTTTAGTAATTTTTATGAGTACAAATCTTAATGTTAAAGCATATAATGATATTCTAGGAAATTGTGTGCTTCTAATATTATAGCAACAGTTTGGACAGGACCCTTTTCTATTCTAACATGACAATGTCTCTGTGTATAAAGCAAGGTTCAAAAAGAAAATTATTGATTCAGTCAGTGTGGAAGAACTTGACTGGTCTGCATAAAACCAAGTCCTAATCCCAGTTTAACACCTCTGGTGTGACTGTAAATGCAGACCTTGAGCCAAAAACTCATCACCAAACACCAATGACTTGTACATATGGGTTCAGTCATTTTAGACACTTCCAAAACTGTTGCAACAGAGATGGAAATACAATCAGTGTTTTCATCATTCATCAGCTGGAAAAAAATCTGTCACAGTCACCAAATAAGAGGCTAGACACTGCTAAAATAAGACCAAGAACAATGCACAAGCAATATGTAAATAAAAAAGAAACTTAAGACAATTTTTTTTAATTTAAAATTCACTAGCAGTACACCAGGATTTCTGGTCCAAGTCAAAAGAGTCCCTATGAAATCCTCAGCTATGCCACAGGCCCCTACTTAATGCAATTATATGGGATACTTCTAGTCTTTTATAGTCCACCAGGCGCAAATTACAAGTTGAATTGCTTAGAAAAGTTATAGCACACCTCTCCTCAACAAGACCCATGAGTTAAAGTATAATTTAGGTGCCTTAGCAAGCACCATTAAACAGTGTAAGTCCTCAAAGTGTCTATCTAGCTGCAGCTCAAAACTGGACTGCCTCACTGATGGAGTGAGATCTCTCTTATGGCCCATTTAAAAGTAAGGCCAACTAAGACAAGATGATCCCCACAGGACCTCCAGCCAGCCAGTTTCAGACGCTCAGCTGGTGGCTGCCTCTCCTGTCCTCCTAACCCTCTTTCCAACTTCCAACAACGGACTCGCCGGCCGGCACACACATCAAATGCAGCGCCGGCTACCATCAAACAAAGAGCACCTGAACAGCCGGCTCGTGAGGTGAAGGTCAAAACTCTTCCAAAAGCTCTCTCATTTAGCCCGAGTACTTTCAGGCCATCAAAACTGAAAACTGACAAAGACATAAATATTAAAAGGACTGAAGTTGGTTTAATTTAGGAGAGAGACCGAATAAGGTCCAGCAGAAGGGAATATCAAGCCTCATGCGTCTTGTCCTCGGGGACACTGGAGCCACAAAGATCAGACATGTTTGTTCTAAACAAAAGGATCCTGTTCTGCAGTAAACAACCTTGCAGTGTCAATAGAGCAGAAACCCTCCCTTGGGTTGCCTGGAAAACACCACCATGATCTAATCTGGTTGAAAGCACCGGGAGAGGCTAACAGCATTCAGGACTAAACTGAGTTTCGACTGTACTTGCTTAACATGGAGGCACTTTTACAGGCAGTTGAACGTCCTTATTGCATTATTACACGCATTCTCTTCCTGCAATGTGGCTCTCGGCAGACCTTTTTATTAGGTCCCGAAAGCCGAGCAGATGGCCCTTGTTGGGCTCTTCTATCCATGTGTAATTGGCTCTCAACATTCATTAGCTGGTTGAAACCTCAGCAATCAGCCATTGACTACTCAGATTTAACTTCTAACACAAATGGATTCCGATCGAAATTGGATCATAGCTACAATGGGACTTTTGTGGAATCATTTTTATTTCTATTTGAGTTTAGATGATAAAATAACACATTGTGATAGTGGCAGAAGTTAGAAAAATTGGAAATACAGCTGGGCTACATTCACACAATCAGTGTTGACTTGTATCTACTAACAGATGTGAATCTCAAATTGTCTTGTATATTATTAGCTTCCAATTGAGGATCCAACCACGGCGAGTTGATTCTCAAAATGCAGGTGTGTGTCCTAAAAATTGAAGGGAGTTAGTTAGGTTATTGAATGTGGTTGTCAGTCTAGTTTACAACCAAAATGTGTGTGACCAGAAGCGTATTTAGCATCAGGACTGATGTAGTGAAACTCAAAAGCTCAAAACAATGTAAAAAATAATACATTTTAAAAATAGCTGGCAGTTATTAAGCCTCTCATTAAGAAACCACAACTAGATCCTAGTGAACTGGCAAATTACAGACCCGTTTCAAATCTCGCTGTAGTTAGTAAACTTTATTTAACATAAATGCCATTAAAATTCATTAATGCACATATTGGGGAAGTCGTGGCCTAATGGTTAGAGAGTCGGACTCGTAATCCAAAGGTTGCGAGTTTGAGTCTCAGGTCCGGCAGGAATTGTAGGTGGTGGGAGTGAATGTACAGCGCTCTCTCCACCTTCAATACCACGACTGAGGTGCCCTTGAGCACCGAACCCCCAACTGCTTAAATGGCTGCCCACTGCTCCGGGTGTGTGTTCACGGTGTGTGTGTGTTCACTGCTGTGTGTGTGCACTTAGGATGGGTTAAATACAGAGCACAAATTCTGAGTATGGGTCACCATTCTTGGCCGTATGTCACGTCACTTTTACTTTCACATATTAGATGTGTTACATAAATGCCTGATATGTAGTTTATGCAGCTTGGCTCTAAGAAATAGAGACGAACTCACAGAGTCGTAAGATAACCCGTCAAGTCCTGTCCCAATAAAGACATAACTTTGCCTGAATTAAATAATATACAGCCTTGAATGAGCACATGTTTGAAATGAAAGCTCTGAATTTAATTCTCTCTCTGTTGTCTATTTGCTCATAGTCAGTCGGAGTCATGTAGGCTAAGATAACCCGTCAAGTCCTGTCCCAATAAAGAGGTAACTTTGCATGAATTAAATAATATAGCCATGAATGAGCGCATGTTGGAAATAAAAGCGCTGAATTTAATACTCTCTCTGTTGTCTATATGCTCATCATTAGTCTCGTGAAGCCGCTTTCATATTGCTGTTCTCTCAGCGGGTTGATGTGGTTGATGCTCAGGAAATGCTCCAGCACAGCCACCGCATGTAACTTTTAACAAGATTCACTCGTTTAAAACACCCTAAATTGTTTTGTTTTGTTTTGTTTCTTTAAAGTTATATTTTCAGGCTTTTATGCCTTTAATGGACAGGACAGTAGAGAGATGACAGGAAAGCATTGGGAAGAGAGAGGGGAATGGGATCAGCAAAGGACCTCGAGACGGGAATCGAACTCGGGTCGCTGTGAGCACAACTGCGCTATATGTCTTTAGCCTATTAAACAGCTTATAAACCTACTAAAACTGTGGTTTAAAATGAATTTGATATGACTCCTGTTCTTTATTTATTTTCTCCATTTGAAAACATTAGACATTCTACATTTGTTTTGCTTATTGTTAATATTAGTGTTGCTGCTGATGCTTTTTATAAATAAAACGGGTTTTTTTTCATCTTTTTTCACTTTCTTTAAAATGAGGGTGAGTAATTAATGATATAATTTTCATTTTTGGGTGAACTATCCTTTTGACTACTAGGAGTCATGAGGCCTTTGAATACTGTTAAGAATATAGAATCTTTAAATGATTAAATACACAAATACTGTTTGAATATTCAAAAACTGCTGTGGACATTGCATATTTAAAGGATTAAATAGGTCACACGTGACCTCTGTATTTCAGAGCAAGTGTACAACACTGAGGTAAATTGTACAGGTTTCTAGACTAGTGATTTCAGTGAGACTAAAGCATTTACGTTACACTGATGAATTACTGTTTTATTCTGAAATCTATTCTGACTGAAATCAAACTTTTAAAGTGCATGTAAATGTACTTAATGAGATCACACAGAGGGCAAATGGAAGCTTCTGCCTCTCAGATTCTTCTCCTGAGGGAAAACAGTAATCTCTAATGTGCCTCCTCTAGTGTTTCAGAAAATATATCAATGTCTCAAATCGTACACAGAATTGCTACGGTATCAAAATCTGCAATCAAAGGTCAAACATTTTAATAAGAAATCAAACATATTTTAACAAATTATTCCAAAACCAAAACTATGCTTTCTATGTTAATTTTATAGCTCTATACTCTTACTGAGTGTCAACAATTGTCTTATTTGTCTCTATTTTTAGGAGAAACATCTAAGTTGATATTTCAATTGTAAATGACTAAAAACTAACTCTCTTGAGAAACCTAACAGCAAAAACAAAAAACTTCCTCAATAGATGCACTGATTCACACAGCTTCACTCCTCTCTACAGAGAAACGCAGCAGTGCCTTATGTCGCCATTGATCATTTATATCTTTCCCCTCAAAATGAGGCTACTGTCTGGAACATGCCATTCCAAAGCTGCTAAAATGGAGCAAACATGAATTATTCTTGCGAGAACAGGGTGATGACGTATATGAACTGATGCCATGTTCTGATGATCAAGGTTCTTCTATGCGTTTCATATACTACTGATCTCCCCGAACGCCCACGCATACCCCCCCCCTTATTTAAGCACTGCTTCATGGAACACTTATGCTATTTATAGAGGCTTTAAACAGCCCACACCTTCATATGTGGTTATGTTCTGCCTTTGCGAAACACAGAGCGAGGTGTGAGACACCCCCCGCATCACAAATATATAAATGCAATCACAGTCTGCTTTGATTTCCAAGGGCATTTAGGCAGAAGGTGAGTGGTTGGATATATACAAGTGAAATCATCAGGGTGGTTTTGTAAGGTTTTAGGTGTACAAATAATGATAATTGCCGTTAAAGAGACTTTCTGTAAGTCTGAGTGATTCTGATTGGTCAATATCCAACAATATCTTCTCATATCACTGCAGTCTCTGTTTTCTTACATAATAATTTAAAATAAAAAATTTATATTTCAAATCAGTTTAATATTTGTTAAAATAGTAATTTTCCTATAATAAGGAGGTAAAATTAACCAATAACGGTTATCGCAAAAAATACATATATTTGTGTGTGTGTGTGTGTGTGTGTTATATACACACATGTACATATATAAACATATACACACACACACACACACATATATACATATACGTATATATACATACACACACACATATACATATATGAAATATTGTGTAATTCAATTGAAAATTGGAACACTTTTTGGATTTCTCATTTCTTCTTCTGACCATCTCGCTATCCCATCTCATCATTCATGCGCTTTTTCCTGTCTCTGTTTCTCTTCCTCAACTCTATCCAGATGTAGCACGTTCTACCAGCTCTTCTTCAAACTCGTAATTTTGCAATTAAGACTGAGGAGGCAAAAGAGGCTCTCCTAAGCAGCTGGCTCACCATCAAGCTGACAGCAAGAGGAAATCCTCTTTTATTATTTACTCACTGTTTTCCACACACTGATGATTAAGGAAGAGCCAGATAACAGCTGTTCTGGTATTCCATAAGGAACATGTAAAACTTCCTTAGATAACGTCTTTCTCTTTTTCTTTGAACGCACACAAAAATTGCCAGTGAGTGGCCAGCTTGTCTCTTCAGTCTCTTTGCTGCGTAACAGCTGATGGATTCACTGTTACATTAAAAGGTCTTGAAGGCAAAATAATTTCCTGTGTTTTCTAGACACTACAATCTTAAGTTCATCAGTTAGTAATGACAATAATTATGAATAGGCTATAATATTATTTCCTTTGAAATACTCAATGACATTTTTCATGGGCGAAATCCAAACCACTCAAAAGAAATCCATGCAATTGGGTGAAAATTTCCCCATGCAGATTTTGCAGTTTTCCCACACTCAATGTCCACACCTTAAAGTTCAAGTCAGGGTGACCCAGTAGATTCAGTGTTGTGGGTAGAGCATTACAGGTAACGTGAGTTATGCAATCAGATTACTTCTTTCAAGTAACTAATAAAGTAACACATTACTGTTACATGTACAATAAAATATTGCAAGTAAGTAACGCAAGTTACTTTGTTTTCCCATTTATTCACTGACATCTCTCCTGTCCCCATGTTGAGAGAAATTAGGAGTGCGGTGCAGAGGCACTTCCTTCAGTCTGAGGCTTAATAATTTCACTTTTGTTGCTAAAGGGCCTTTACATTTGCCAAATATATTATATTATAAATAATTAAAAAATTAAAAATAAGCAAGCCCAGCCCGGGTGACAAAAAGTAACGCAAAAGTAACAATGCATTACTTTGCATAACTAAGTAATGCAACTTATACAAGCTGATCTGTTATTACTCATGCATAAATACTACATGGACAGTACAGCATAAATAGTTACCAAAAGTGAGTCCTCCAAAACTTCAGAAGTGTATGTTGGATGATTTTTGTATTTTATGACTAGTCCCACAATGCTCTGGAATGTTCCAGAAAGCACAAGAATTTCCCACTAGAATATTTGCAAAAGCAAAATACCTTAAAAAAAATAGTACAAAAACCTAAGTGTACTAAACCAATGTTTCAGAATTAATAATAGAAGTTCTAAAATGGACTATTGTACCTAAATAGTACAATAATAATTAGCACCACAGAATTACAGAAGAACCATAAAAAAATTTAAATGTAAGATTTCATTGGACAAAAGGCCTTTAATGTCTACAATAAATAATAATTAAAAAAAACTCTTTTATAAATGAATATAACTTTTCTACCATAACTTTACACAATTACTGGGTAGTTGCTTTTCATTAATTGCATTTATTGCCACTGCTGTATAGGCTCATTCTGTACCATGAGCAAAAGTCTAGAATTATTTAGGGCGTATTTTAGATATGCAGATAGCTTGCTTTGTCCAAAACAAGAATTTAAAGTTACAATGTTGCATTTTCTTCTTGGTTCAGTTCTTTTTCACAAAAGAACATTTCAAAGTGTACACACCAAATATGTGTTTATGCAGGTAAAGTGTAGATAAAGCTTTTCCCTTTATGAATTATGATACAACATGGTCCATTATTTCTTTCTCAACACAAATGAATCGTTTGGCCAATCTTTAACCAATTGTTTTGGTGCAGATCTAAGTGCAATTGTTGTGTTCACATATGCCAAAACAAATCGAAATAAGGGAGAAAACCTTTAAGGCATCAGGTTCTGAAACAAACACTCCAAACAAGCTAGGTGTTAAAGCTCCCTTACATGAACAGTAAATAAACTGACATAAAATGTCCAGGCTTCTATAGTAAATGGGACTGTCAAGATAAAAAATAATAATAATAATAAAACTAAAATTTTGTGCAATATTCTTTAAATCATTAAACGAAAAGCATGTCGTCTTCTGGTGCGTTCACAATACACACCAAAAGGAGGAGAAGAAACTGCACAAACTACATTAATAATGAACAAGACGTATAGTTCCTACACTGTTCTAACAGAGCTTCACTCTTCGAGGCATAATCTACAGGAGGCACAAACAGCTTTGCTCTCCAGCAGAGACCCTCAGGTTTCAGCATGTCTGAGCATGACCTTGCAGAAGAATTCCCTTTCTCCCTCAGCTCCTATGGGGTCCCATATTCCAGCTACAATCAATGGAGGGTTTCAACAGGTTTAGAGAAGATTTGAGAATGTGACTGAAAGAAAAAGAGCTAGGAACAGAGGGAGAGAGGAGAAAGATCGAGCAGTGTGTAAAGTCATCATACACTCAACTGTGCACCTGTAATTAGAGCTAGTGCTGAAGCCTGCGGTGGAAAAATGGAGAAGCGCAGCACCGCAGAGGGTGCCATTGACCCGCCGTGACCGGTAATTGCAGTCGCCTTAAAGAACATCCAGTGCCTTTAGTGCGTAAGAGGGGAGCAGGAATTAAAATCACTTTTCCAGGGTAATTTAGACTCATACAGTGAAGAAAACAGCTATCCACAGGTCTTCAGGTACAAATCGCAATGTTACAAAATGTGTCAAAACTTCACACTTCCAAGTCATACTGCCTGTGCAAGAGTTTGAAAAAAGCTGTCCGGATGGTCTCTTTGCATAACATGATTTCATATGAGAAATCTTGTTCATACTCCAATGTGAAAGGCGTCTCTCAGAAATTTGATAATTAGACTCATGAGACAAATGAGAGGCGTGAACATCTGCAGTGAGGACATCAGATGCTTAAAATCTGAACAATTAAGCAGGTAGAATCAGACTTCTGTTGTTAAAATGATTTGAAAATCGAATTTAAATGAGATATCAGAGATTGCCGAGAATATCTGGAGGACCATCTATTTTACCAGTGTGCAAATTTCTAGTTTATGAAACGTCCTGTTAATTAGTTTCCATTTTACTTTCGAGATGCTTTGTATAATATCGCAATATCTACTCTATAAAAATGAAATGTACTTGAGGCACCATTTTGAGATTCCCAAGATCATCACACTGGTGGAAACCTCTGGAAAACCTCAAGGCTCTCTTTCAAAACGGACCTTATAAGTTCATGCAAAAACAAAATACAAAATATGTAAAGAATAAATTCCTACCTTGACACTGAAATCCTTGTTTCCCAAAACCCCTGAAAGATAAAAGCAATTGTTCATTGAAAAAAATAATAGAACCATAATTTTTTTTAAACATTTACACTTGCACTAAATCACTTTGTGGTTTGATTGTTGCCTCATGTAGTATGACTCATCTCTTATTTCCTGTACTGTCTTACACTCTTGTATCGTCCTACAACAACAATCAAGTCATTTTTTCATTCATATTTTTACATTTTCATTTTACTTTGTACTTTACACCCTTTACTTTGGGAAATCAATAAAGCTGTGGCTCAAAACCAAGTGAGCTCCTACTGAAACAGCATTTTGCCCATTCTAGGCTTGTTCAGAGTCAGCCGAGTCTACATATGATGCCCATAAAGGAGTGCTGTCTAGATAGACAGCACAATAGGTCTTGAGACAGTGTACAGTGTTACACCTGAGCTGCTACAGTAACAGGTCCACCTATATGGAAAGCCATTTTAACATTTATTCCTTAATTGAACTAAAATCTCTTTTTATGTTACTACTTTTTATTTGTTATTAATTTATTTGCAATTTTACTAGAAACATTTCTAATTTAACTAATAAGACATTCAAAGTAACAGCAAAGGAGCAGTTCTGGCAAGTCATTACGTATAAAAAAAACATTTTAAGACATATACTAGAGCCTCTTATATAGATACTAGCATCTCTCTATTAGTAAAAAAAAAAATGTTATAGCAAAATTGACACCAGTTGTCAGAATTGTTACTAGTAACTAATGAATGAGTACTAATAGTATGTACTGAATATGTACATGTATTTTAATAAATAGTTGCATGTACATTTGAAGTCTACTAGTCACTACTGGATTACTTAGTAGTAGCCTACTTAAAAAATATATATAAAAAAAGAACTAGCAACACAATAGTATTTAGTTTTAATAACTGAATGTTAAAGCAGCTTGCCATATACATCTGTAAGGCGCGCACAAACTCTTACCAGATAAAGTCCGTGCAGTGGCTGCAGAAAGTAGGCTGCTTGAAGAAGCGAGCGATAAACTTGTGGTCCTTAACTTCGTGAACGTTCTTCTGTCTCAGAGCACCTTGTCGGGCAAAGCCCCTCATGGGTGTGCTCTCCTCTCCATCGCTGTTCGATTGCTCTGCCATTCTCAACGCGGGGAAAGTTTGCGCGAGCCTGTACACTGGAGTGAGTTGTGCGGAGTGCGTACATGTAATGCAAAGCTTCAGACTGCGATGAACTCTCAGGCGCGATGCTTTGCGTCCCTCTCCGCCCAAGTGCCCTCCTTACGCACCGGTACACGCACACGCACACACACACACACACACACACACACTGACGCGCTGTTACAAGACTCCTCCCACCCTCCCACTCATTTACCTTTGGCAAGCTGAGCTGATTGATAGAGATTCTGTCAAACCTCTCTCACATTTACATGAAAGAGCCCGACAGCATAATGAAAAGGAGACAATGGGAAACATTTACGAGTAGATAATGAAACGAGGCTCATGAAAATGTATATGGCAAGAGAAGTGTCAATCATATAGCTCTCACTGCCTTGTTGATACTGTATAAGTAGAACACCTACTCTAGTGATAAAACTTAAAGGTGCACTCAATATTTCTTATATATTTCTAAATACTTTTTATACAAAAAGAAATAACACTTTAGAGAAATTATTAGAATCATTTACAACCATAAAAGTCTAGACTGTATCTAGGAAAAGCGATGTATTCTACATGGAGCGGGTCGCCCCCTCATGGGCACTAACATGTTGACATCACATGACCAGCTTAGAAAACAGAATTTTTTCAAAGATTAAATTTGTCTAGATTAAATAGAGTGCATGTGCTAAATATTATAATGAGAGAAACAGAAAAGGAACAAAACGAGATGCGTTTGTGTGAAGCTGGAAATTAGTAAAATTAGTAAAACTTCATTGCTGATAGATTCACATCCTGGTTAAATTGGGATGATATGAGCCAGTTAAAAATTACAATTTAGCAAGCGCACCTTCAACATTTAATTAATTTTAGCACTGCATATTCATACCTGAGACCTGATTAGACCATATCAAGATAATTAGGAAATCATTCCTAAATTTAATTAGCCTGTATTTAATTACACATCATGTGATAAAATGTGGTGAATTAAGAAAGAATATTTATGTTGTATACAGGGAAGGAACCACCATAGACAATATGTGGATTTCAATTCTGATGTATTTTTTTATATTTTTGTTCATCCGAATCCTGAATATGTGGTTAAATTTGACTATATGCATGAAAAAAGCACCAACTCTGTCATTACTTCATATGAAGTACAATTGTGAACAAACCCTCAAGTTAAGAAACCATTAATGATAATACTTTTACAGCTGCACCAAGCATTTTCTTAAGGGGCTTTGATGCAACAGGCTGCAGGGTCTCTGATCTCCTCACAGCCTGAAGCTGCACGGAGAGCAAATTATTTCTGTGGCTGCTTATATAAATTGACGTCTAAGCTTTGTTACATAAATGTTTGTGTTGTGTCCCAGCTGACTCTTTTCAGTAGAGTTGTTTCATTCCTGTTCTGACGCACTAACAAGTAGGAGGCAAGGACAACCAGCGGCTGAGAGTAGCTACTCTTACCGAGAGAGACTGAGTAACCCTCAGCAGGGAGCTTGAACTTCTTGTGCTGATGCTGTCATATGCCTGTTGATCATATCGTGTGATTCATGCTTGTTGCTGAACCGCTATATATCAGGGATGCCGCAGTCGATTATATTGGTTAATCGATTGTTACGATGATGAATCGAGCATTGTGAGTTTGTGAACATATTTAATAAAAACATAATTTAAGACGCGAGACACGTGCGACAGAGATCGCATAAATATCGTCTGTATGCATTTGCGTGAGGGATTGTATGAATATGCTTTGTTAATTAATAAAAGTAGATTTAAACTAGGCAGTAGTGCCGACTATTCAATCCAGAGCCAATCATGCGTCACCTTTTTTTAACCTAAATGCGCATGCGCACGCATGGGCAGCAAAAATACAGCTTCTGAGTGTTTTTTAGCTTAAGTAACTCAATGCTCTCAAATTTTACTCCTGATTTATGCATATTTTTAAATATATATACTACACATAGGCTACATTGTATTTATTTAAACGTAATATTGATTGATAAACATTTTGATCTCCATTAGGAGCCATAATAAACTGATAAATGAGTGTAACGTTATACCAAATTTTTATTTTATATATGCAACCTGCTGTTCATATTGGCGCAGTAAAGACAGTTGAAAATAAAAATAGTGAATGAATGCTATGTCTATGCCGAAACACACACATAGGCTGCCTGGCTACTGCGATTATAACATTTCTAAACACCTTTTAAACGGTTATGGCTTCTTTTTACAACACCACAGAAATAGTTCACCCAGATAATCATGTCTTTTGAAGCCTGTGTGACTTACTTTCATCTGTGGAACATAAAAGGAGATAATTATAGCAGAATGTCCCAATTCAGTTTCCCTGCATGGAAGTGAACGGTGTAAACATTCTTCAAAACATCTCATTTTACGTTTCTTGAAAGAAAGAAATTGAGTTTGTAATGACATGATAATGAGTGAATGTGAATTTTCATGAATTTTTACTAAACTATTCCTTTAAAACCGTCTTCACATCCTCTTGCGGCTTACTCTTTAAAGTTGCTTTACAAATTTTCAACCTATGTTGCAAAATACATCTCTACCGCAGATGAAATGGCTCATTTTTGCTTCCAGAGCGGTTGTGAAGTTTTGTGTTGTGAAGTACGTTAAATATATTTTCTCATGGTTGACACTGTCTTTTCCTGTGTTAAGGGAGTCAGAGGAAACTGTTAAATGAACAACAGCAAGTGAGATGGACAGAAATGCAACCCAGAACTGCGTGGTTTAATGCTGGAGCGGGAGATACAGTGTTAAGGTCACAGAGATCACCTGTGAGTAGTGATGCCCACAAGCTAACAGCATCCAGAGCAGCTTACCTGTTCTGCGCCCACTACGCTTGCTGCTGCTGGTCTCCCACACAATCATACCTACAGTACATGCACTGAAATCCTGCCATTTGCAGTCTTCTTTGTGAGTTTGTGCATTTTGTGAGAGAGGTTCCTCAAGACTGGAACCTCAGGAACCTATTGATGCAGTTTCTTTGTAAAATGTATTTGATTTTCGAGCACATCCATCATTGCAAAATCTTTCCTTTTTTTTGTCAGAAGAGCAAAATTCAACAATATGAAACACTGCCACCTGCTGTTGGAATATATGTGTTAAACATACACTCCTAAGGGATGGTTCATTTAAAAATAAAAATTCTGTTATGTGTTGGTCCAAACCTGAATACATTTCTTTCTATTGTGGAACACACAAGAATGTATCTGCTTTTTGTGTCTACTATGAAAGCCAATGGTCACCAAAGTTGTTCTTCAAAATATCTTCCTTTTATGTTTTATTAAGTCGTACAGGTTTGGAATTGCGTTCTTTACTTTAAATGATTATTTTTGCTACACTGGTTGTTACTACAGTTGTTACAATCCACATCGAGATGAATATGATATATTCAGTACTCTGAGATATAGGCCTACTGGTCCTAAAAAATGTCTTGTAACCTTTTCTAGTGTCTGACCTCTGCCTCTCTGTAATGCTCTGGAGTTAAATGAAATAAGGAGAGTGGGAGTCTTTTTCCCTATGGTTGCTATGGAGATATCTTTACATAATGATAAATATAGGTTGATCACATCCTTTAAAAAACACTTGGGATTTCGGTTCTGCTAGATGAAGAGCATGTGCACAAAATCCTAATAGAATAAGGCATTTTGAATTTGTTCATTCAGTTATTTTATGCGTCCATTACGGTACTTGTTTTTAAATACTTTTTCTCAACTCTCTGCAAATCATTAATGTCTAAATTGTTTTATGGTCAGCATAATCTAATGTAATATGGATGCAACTAATAAAAAAGAATCCCAAAATCAGACAATACATAACTTTAATATGTCTGGAACTAATATAATGTGCTTATTCACTGAATGAAACAAAGCACTACTGAGTTTAAATGGATTCTGCTACAGAAGGGGTCAAGTTTGAAGGGCTTCATATTAAGAGTCGGATTATTTGAAGATCCAGAACTTGATTTTACAAAGGTTTTAAACGTTTTTTATATCAATGTAAAAAAAAAAACCTGGAGTTTTCCAGATTTTGTACATTTCGCATCTAAATGACAGTGATTTCAATATGAAACGATTGTATCAGCAGTACAAATAATATAAGTTACCATACAGACAACCCAACTAGAGACCTGAGCTAGTATTCAGCATTTTAATATTAAAAACAAAGTAAAAAAAAATAAAATTAAAAAAATAATGACTTTTAAATTTAAACAAACTCAAAACCATAAACCACTAGACGAAAGAAAAAGAACAATGTTTAAAACAGACATAGAAATCACTTTATTGAGGGAATACCTTCCAACAATACAAAAACAATAATCCAGAGGCTTAATGTAATGCCATTCCATGTAGATATCTGCTCTGTGTGGTCAATCTGTTGCAATGGAAAATCATGAGTACTAGCATGGCTTTATTTTAAGTACATAAAAAAACTAGGATGAGTGAGTGAGTGAGAGAGAGAGAGAAAGAGTGAGAGAGAGAGAGGAGAAAAAAAAATACCACAGCCCACAGACTACTCAACTAAACTGTGAAAGGATGAAACAAAGATATACCATAAAATAATCGTGCCACAGGTAGATAAAACATGGCAAGTGACATCAAAAAACCTTGCACTTCGGCTTTTCGCAAAAGATTGGTGACTGCAGGATGCAAGCGTTACATTTTACTCAACATTTGCCCACTTTACAATGATAAAACAGCTTTTTAATGGCCATAAAGCTTGAGAGTATTCAAGTGGGCTTGTAACATCAGGGTTAGATCAAGTAAACATGAGCATGACTGAATGTGTGTGGAACGCCAATTAAGATTCTGCTGTCCTTCCAAAACATTTCACTGAAGAACATTCGGGGGGGGGAGCAATCATGTTTCCCTGTCTCACTCACTGACTGGCAGGTCATAGGATTACAAATCCTAGAGGACAAATGACTTTACACAGAGTGAAGTGAGACTTCGTAAATGAACATGAAGTTTAGGAGCTGGGGTTATTGTGGCTGGGTGGGCAGCCGCTCTTCAGGGGTGTCCGAGGCCTGGGGTTCTGCTGGGGGTCCAGAGCTGCTCTCAGACGGAGCAGTGCTGTCGCTGGTGCCCTCGTCTGTAGCGCCCTCTGCAGGCTCAGGTTGGGCCGGTTTGTCTCCTGCTGCAGCCGGGGCGCCTTGCTCAGCCTCCTGAGATCCTTCAGAAGCTTCAGCCAGAAGAACAGACTCTGCAGAACAGACACCAGTCAAACATCTTTTACTCTATTTTTGTTGAATATTCAAAGTTAGAGAACATAATGGTGCAGGTCTGACCCGTCTCCATAGGGGTGGGCTTGTCTTCTCCATCCTTGGCCTCGCTGGCAGAGGTTTGTTCAGGGTTGGCATTGGCCTGGGCGCCGGCGGCAGGCTGCTGCTCTTCTTGAGCGGCTCTTTCCACCTGCTCTGCTGCTTCCCGCTCTCTCTCCTCCGCCCTCCGGCGAGCCGCCTCCTCTGCAGCAGCCATTTCGGCTGCCAGCTTCTCCATGTCCACCTCCACTTTCAGACTGCAAAGCTACACAAACACAAACCACACATCAATCACTGGCAGTGCATTTGGCATTTGAGCTCAGGCTAAACACAAAGGCTATTAGTTCAGCGATAAAACTGAATTTCACACCCGTTTGAGCTCGTTATTGAAGGAGTCTGTGCTCTCCAGGAACCTCCTCTTCTTATCCTGGTGCCGGTCCTCGATTTGAAGCAGCTCTGCTTCAAGCTTCCTCTGTTTGGAAATCAAGGTACGATGATTAAAGTATGTGTCTTGAGTTTTATGTCTTGCGTGTTTAACATGCCCAACATACCTGGTGCACCATGAGGGACTGGACTTGGCGTTTGAGGACCTGCATGCGAGCAGTGGTCACCACTGAGCGAACATCAGGCACCACAACCTCGCTCAGGATGTCACTGATGAGCCGGTGGTTCCTCTGGAAACGAGCTGCCGCTATATGCTTCATGGAAAACCCGTCATCATAGTCTACAGAGATATTTCATATTTGAAAGCAAGCAATAGAGAACACAGCCAGAGTGCTTTCTCTCAAATGCACAAGTTTCAGAACTTCCTTTTACAATTTAGTGCCATTCAGATAATTATCTGGAAATAATTATTCAGATAATTACTTCTCAACAGGAGGCTTGTAAAAGAAAATCTGAATGGCTTAACCATTACAAACTCAAGAATTTAGATGCTTGATATTTAAACCCATGGCATTTGCTGAGCAAAATTTAAAAAAAAAAAAAAAAAAAAAAAAAAAAAAAGTTGCTGCCATTATAATTACCCATTTTGACTAAAGCCCCAAAAAATATTAGGTAATTTGGAATGTGAAAAACGCTGGAGGAACATTCTCTCCAGGTATTTGACAATATCTCTCTGAGGAAAAACCTGAATATGGCTTTTACTAAATGGTAACAGTAAAAACACTCATTAGTACATGTCATTAGTACTCCTTAAGGTGCATATACACTTACCATTAATCAGTGATTGTTCATGGGCGGAATCTAGTCATTTTATCAGAAATGCACGCAATCGGGAATTTAGCATGAGGAAGAAAGATTTCCTCATTTAGACTACACACCAGGTTCAAGTTGACCACAGAGATTTGCTGCATTGACCAACAGAAAGCTGCTTGGTTTGAAAATGAATTCTGTGTGAGCTGTGCTTCATACGTCGCTACACTGTTTACTAGCGATGCACCGAAATGAAAATTCTGGGACAGAACCAAAACCGAAAATTTTGGATGCACTTGGCTGAAAACCGAAAAAGATTTGTAATGATTATTTATTAAACAATATAAAAGTAAGGTAACACTTTATTTTAAGGTGTCCTTGTTACACAAGTTACATGAACTTACTATTACAACAACAATAAATTACATAAAAGTAATTTACATATAGTACATGTAGTTAATTAATATTACTCCGTACTTAAATGTATAATTACATTGTAACAAGGACACCTTAAAATAAAGTGTAACCTGAAGTAATTTTGTAAGACTTTAATTTAACGCAATTTTAAGGATACTGAATTTAAAAAAAACAAGCCAATAAAATAACCACACTTTTACTGAAAGTTACGAAATAAAACTGGACAGAAATTATTATTATTGGTAATACTTTACAATAAGTTGTATTAGCTAACATTAGTTAACTACTTTAGTTAACATGAACAAAGAATGAACAATACTTTTTCAGCATTTATTAATCTTAGTTAATTTCAACATTTACTAATGCATTATTAAAATCAACAGTTGTGCTTGTTAACAGTTAATGCACTCTGAATTAACATGAACTAAAAATGAATAACTGCACTCTCATTAACTAACATCAAGAAAGATTAATAAATACTGTAGTAAATGTATTGTTCATTGTTCGTTCATGTTAGTTAATATATTATCAAACTAATGGAACCTTAACATATTGTTTTAATTCAGAGGGTAGCGTCATTTTAGCAGTGTTACCATTACAGTAGCGCTATTGCCAGAGCCGATCCTCCCTATACGCAGAATACGCAAGCTGCGTAGGGCCCCTACGAGTGAAACCTGAGCGCTGAACACTGCCGGGCGGGGCGGTGTGCCATATATATATTATTATCTAACCTATTTATATTCTATTATTATATTGATACTGTATTATATTCCTGTATGATATTATATTCCCCAATATTATATTGGGGAAGTCGTGGCCTAATGGTTAGAGAGTCGGACTCGTAATCCAAAGGATGTGAGTTCGAGTCTCAGGCCGGCAGGAATTGTAGGTGGGGGGAGTGAATGTCCAGCGCTCTCTTCCACCTTCAATACCACGACTGAGGTGCCCTTGAGCAAGGCACCGAACCCCAACTGCTCCCCGGGCGCCACAGCATAAATGGCTGCCCACTGCTCCGGGTGTGTACTTTGGATACTCCTCGATACTTTGAATGGGATAAATGCAGAGCACAAATTCCGATTATGGGTCACCATACTTGGCCACGTCACGTCACTTTCACTTTTTTTTCACTCTCATATTATATTATATGTAAATAAAACAATTTTCAGCTTGTGTTTTTGCCCATTTTTCTCTTTCGGCCAAAAACGCCGAAAATTCGGTGCATTCCAACTGTTTACAATAGACAATGGTCCTTTTTCTGCCTTTTTCAAAATTGCATGGCTGCACCTTTACGCTTAAAGGGTTAGTTCACCCAAACCCATAAAACCTCCGTTCATCTTCGGAACACAAATTAAGATATTTTTGTTTGAATCTGAGAGCTCTCAGACCCTCCATAGACAGCAAGGGTCCTTACACGATCAAGGTCCAGAAACATAGCAAGGAGATCGATAAAATAATCCATGTGACATCAGGGGTTCAACCGTAATTTTATGAAGCTACAAGAATACTTTTTGTGCGCAAAAGAAAAAAAAAAAGACTTTATTCAACAGTTCGTCTCCTCTACGTCAGCTTAGCGGCATTTTGGAGAATATCCACTGGACGAAAACTGCGTACGCTCTTCTGTGTCAGCCGCAACGCGCGGATACGTCTTCTACATATATTTACGATTTGATTTGAATGAAAACAGCGCATCCGGTATGCGGCTAACACAGAAGAGCATACGCAGTTTGCGTTCAGTGGATATTCTCCAAAATGCCGCTACGCTGACTTAGAGACGATATTTTTGTTTTCTTTGCATACAAAAAGTATTCTCGTAGCTTCGTAAAATTATGGTTGAACCCCTGATGTCGCATGGATTATTTTACCGATCTCCTTGCTACGTTTCTGGACCTTGATCGTGTAAGGACCCTTGCTGTCTATGGAGGGTCTGAGAGCTCTCAGATTCCATAAAAAATAACTTAATTTGTGTTCCGAAGATGAACTGAGGTCTTACGGGTTTGAAACGACGTGAGGGTGAGTAATTAACGACAGAATTTTCATTTTTGGGTGAACTAACCCTTTAAAAAGGATTCTGCAAAAATACCACAGTTTTTTTTCCCTACTAGCCACAATAGCTCTGAAATATTAAATACTTTGAAATTCAACATATTTAGACCATGTTGAGTGCTCATATTAAGGTAATATTCAAATAAATCATCAAATGATTTTCTTGCCATCCAAAGGTGGCATTAAGAGTGTCAATCTCACCATCAGGGTCCTCAGCAGGTTGGATGCTCATATAGGGCTCGCCCTTGTCTAGGCGCGACTGTCTCTGCCGGCTCTCTTCTTCTAGAGCAGCTTCCGCACGGTTCTTAGCGTTGACGTACGCCAGGTAGGCCGGAGAGTTGTGGTAGGCTTTCAGAGAGTCATTATACTCGATCTGTGGGAAGAGAAATTGCTTAGTGCTTGACTTCTCGGGAATCTCACTGAAGGCGAGAAAAAAAAAACAAGTGAAAAAGACAAACCTTCTCGGCTTCGTATTCGTTTAAATAGTCCTGTTTTTCCTCATCAGTGAGGTCCCTCCACATGCCACCGATGATCTTCCCAATCTCCCATAGCTTCAGGTCAGGATTAGAGGCTTTAACTTGGTCCCAAACCTAAGAAGATACAAGTGTCAGTTCAGAGTCGACAGAGCAGTCTGGATTCCTGGACGGAGAGGGTTGCATTTTCCCAAAAAGGATAGAGAACCAATTTTTGCCTTCTTTTCTATGCAAAACTAAAGCACGAATGCAGGACAGGAGAGAAAAATAATTGATCTGAACAGGTTTAGAATCTAAACAATATGTTTAAATGTAAACTATCAAAATGAGTCATCTCGTTCATCTTTTAAAACACTTTTTGCTCACAACAGAAAGAAAAAGGAGCATATAGTTTATATTCTCAAACAAGTAAATCAGAAACAACAGATGTCAGTTTCCCAGCCTTGTTCAAGAGAAGAATGCAACGAAGCGAAGTTGGGGTCTACCCATCTGAAGGGGCAGAATCAGATGACTGACTTCCCCTCAGCTTTCGAGCTGATCGCAGAAGCGCTCTCCTCAATTTACAAGCAGTAAAAGCAGACACCGTGGGTGTCTTACCTTCCTGCTTACCTTCCGGCTATACCGCATGTAGGGCATCAGCGGCTTGTCGGGCGGTTTGGGCGGCTTAGGAACGGTGATCCCTGTGGAGTTCTGTGGGAGAAGGAAAGAAGCCCACACAGGCCGTTAGAGATCATAAAGGGCACACGCGGTCATCACAGAAAACAGTGAAATGTCATAATGGAGCACTATGTAGAGAAAGAGACAGGAGGCAAAAAGCACGACAAAGAAACGATGACAGTGTGAAGCGCTTCGCAAAGGGGGCGGGAGACGTACCTAAATGGCAAACCAAATACAGCACATTAACATTATGCTGACAAGGCCATGCATTAAGCTCTTTTACGCCTGAAAATCATTCTGCAGGGGTTTGGATGAAACCAGCCAACAGCTAAAATGCCTCAAGCTTGCTAAGAAGCTGTGCCAAGTTACTGCGTTTGGCACAGGCATCTAAAGCCATGCGAGCGGACGGCCGGTAGCTCTTGTGCATGATGAGGTGATAGGATGGCCGACAGGGGAAAGGGGGAACAGTTCTGAGAAGCAATCACTCTGAAGCTATGATTCATACTGCGTCAATCACACCCATCCAGACATTAGAGAGTGAGTGCTTCACAGAAGCATGAAGATTATGGAAGCTACTCGTTGAGAGCTACAAAACTACCCAAGACTCAACTCTACTACCCGACAGACACCTTCGACTCTATGAAATGAGTCTGTACAGTGTAAGAGCAAAGCATTTCACTCTATTTCATATTCAGGCCGTGTAAGTTAGCTTTAGCGTCCTCTCGTCTGGGCTTTTAGTCCCTCGGCTGTCGCTAGGGCCCTAGTTGGCACCGGTCCTACCATTACCCTGTTGTTCCCGCCGGGGTTCCCTCCCAGCCTGTAGTTGTTGTAGGCCAGATGGCTGTATGGGTTGTACCCCACAAACCCAGGGGTGGTGGGCATTTGCTGATGGAGACAAATGAGACAAAACACGAATGAGAAATGACACAAACAAGGGAGGAAGGGACAAAAAAAATGAAAAGGAGAACCTGCTTTTGTTTTCTGTCGTGATTTGCATAAAACATGCAAAAAGCAGCAATCTTTGAGAGCAGCACAACCCTGGCATTATTCTACATCCATTTGTAGCAAAGCCACAGGCGCTATGGGTGGTGGTGGTGGGACGTAATGAGATGCTAGAACTTAAGGCTTCGTTAAATTTAGGGATTCAGATCGGGAGTATTTGAGCCAAATCTCTCGGTGGCATGTGACCTGTATAATCAGTCTCAAAACTGACAAAAATAACAGTTCTGGGACACTAAAAGTAATTAATTGGGATTTGGATCAAATATTTTAACCGTAAGGGATTCAAGATTTCCAAGGATGCGTGCGGAGCATCAATGCTAAATTACTGCAAACTGTTCTCTATCTATTTTAACGAATAATGATTAAATAATGTGTGAAAGCCTAAGCATAAAAGGAGGCTCACACACTTAATGCTCCAAACAGTGTTTAACAAATAACCAGGAAGGTTTAACATCTCATGAGTCTATAAAGTTATGGCTGCAGAACATATCTAAATAAAATTGAATTGTGATGACCAAAAATATATATATATCAGAATACAATTCTCAAAGCCTGCGATTTAATTAAATGAACACATGTGCTGCAGGTTTCATAGTGAAGCACGGCACTGTTCATTTACACGCATGCGGCTCATGATACAGTCACAGAAAATGAATCAAGACACTCTTAGATGCTGAAACACCATATCATGGGCTTCACTCTGAGCATGTGGAAGTAGCGCATGTGTTTATTTGCAAGCAAACCACCAAAATAAAAGCCTGATGGTTAAAATTTTAAAATTAAAACAAATAGTAGTAGAATAAATTCATAAAAGATTTGCATTAAATATTTGATTTTTGTCTTTAATTACAATAGTAATGTTATAATAAATTTATTATTTTGCTTAATACTTTTAACAACAAAAATAATTATTAGTCACATTGAATGGATCAAAAACAGTGGGAATGTGGCTTATGAAAAAGATGTAAAGAATACAACTGTGAACACCCACATTTTTTGAGGTTTTCCCCAAATCAGTCAGCTCCAAAAGGAAGGTTCACACACACACACACAAAGTCAGATCAAAAGTAATTTCCCAACTTTTTAAACATTTTTATGTTATATGCATATTCACTTGACAGAATCGCCGCAATCACACAACGTTGTTCCTGGAGGGCCGGTGTCCCTGCAGAGTTTAGCTCCAACCCTAATCAAACACACCTGAACCAGCTAATCAATGTCTTCAGGATGCAGTTAGGTTTTTTCAGGGTTGGAGCTAAACTCTGCAGGAGAGTGGCCCTCCAGGATAAATGTTCCCCACCCCTGCTCTAGAATAATCAACTCTTTCTATTTAACTCAATCTAGAATTTTTTTTCATAGTCACAGAAAAACTAAATATTGAATTTTTTCCCCCCACATCATGCAGCCCTAATGGTTATTCATTAAACACTTTCAGAGCCTATAGTAAGCGGCATCCTTGGCACCTCACGGATTGACAGAAGCCTCATAATAGCACTTTGTGTAAAACTGCATTTAAAAAAAATTAAATAAAAAAACTTGCGAAAGCCACCCCATGTGATACTGTGTCCTTCCCACAATCCTCTCATCTCTAAAGGCCGGGAAACACCAAGCCGACGGTCGGGCTAGTTTGTTTTGTGTGTTCCACTCGTCGGCGGCAGTTTGCCCGATTCGCGTTGGGACAGTCGGCGAAAGGGAGAACTCTGATTGGATGTTCAGTTTAGCGAACGAGTCAGTGGCCGCGAATTACAGCGAAAGTGATGAAAACAAGCACGTAAATGAAGGCGGTACAGACAGAAGGCTGTTTAAAATGTTACATGATCTTTCCCAATCATTCTAATACGCGAATGTCTTCATAACAACATGAGCCGCTTAAAATGATTAAAGTTATCAACATTACTGATATTCAAAATGGTAAGCAAGCACTGCTTTGTTTACGTTTCGTATATCTGCGTTTATCTCATATATCTTTGTTTCGGTTTCTCCTTTTAAACGACAAATATATTCTTTTGATATCTGCTGATACAGACAGTTATTTCCTCTCACGCATGTGGAGAACCCACATGTTAGTTTGCCGTCGGCTGTAGTCTGTGTGGTGTTTTCACGCGCAGCTTTTTGGTCCGATGCTGCCGACGCGAGGCGAGAACACCTTCGGCTTTCGTCGCCGCTAGTTCTTTGAAGTCGGCTTGGTGTGTCCCGGCCTTAAGAAACCTATGGTACATGTTTGTGTGATGGAGGGGAGGGGCCATATGGATGATTGGCATGTTCAGTTTACTTACTGTTGTGGGGGCTGGGGCGGGGGCTGGGGCATAGGGTGGCCGCTCTGTATGAGAGAGATGAGGGGGAAAAATTAATCAATTTTTTTCCAAACTCGATCAAAAATTAATAATCAGTGGTAAAGCCTACTTATTCATCACATCGGCATCAGTTCAATGTATCAAGTCACACCAGAAATATTATTGTCAATTACATCAAGATAAGCACAGCCATATTTACAGATTAATTAGAGAAAGTAGTATTATCAAATAAATCAATGGTAAAGCATCTTTAATAAAGTCATTTCTGAAGATCTGATGGGTGAGCTTCAAGGGGGTCTAAACCAACTAAGTGGTCTAATCAATCAGTTGAAACTTGCTCTTACTTGACATCTTGTTTGTAGGATTGAGGATATCAGGCTATCCCCATCATTTGGTTCTGCAATAGGGCAAAAACTTATTAGACGAATAGGCATGCTTTCAATATGTGCAAAAAACATAACTTGATCAAGCTGCAAACACAATTATTTCAACCTGCTTTATGATCAAATCTGACATTTTCTTAACGTTTAACCACAATACACCTACCTTTCAGCTTTAAATGTGAAATTCAAGACAATGTTTGATTGAACTGGCCGGAGTTTGTATGCTTGTTATTAATAATAATAAGATGTGGATTTAAAGAGAACTAAATGAGATATTGTGTTTATGTATCTCAGGCCTGTACTCAATGCGGATAATGGCGCACACAATGAGGCGAGAGAGCTTGCAGCTCGCCAAGAGGTTTAATGACAGCTGCATGGGGAAAATAACAAATAGTGGTTATTAACACGGAATATAATGTAAAGGTGTTGTACTTAGCGAGCTATAAGCCATCCCGAGCACATGAATGCGAGTCGGTGAAGATGCTAACATGGAAAATATCAATGAATGAAACTGGCTAACGCTAGCCGAATAACATAACAGTGAGATATCATATGAAATACAATTTATCTTCGCATTTCAGGCAGAACATGGGTTTTAAATTATTTGGATTGTGTTTGACGTTTTCAAAAGCTTTTAATATTTTACAAACACAACCCGTTGTCATCGAAACAGCATTAGCTAGCGGGCTAACGTTATAACGTTAACAGCTAAAGTCGGACAACGGTTTAAGACATTAAAATCACCATACGTGTCAAAGAACTGGGTATGTTTGATATATTATTACATATAATAGCATGGATAAAAAGTTGTTTGTGGAAACTAATAATTCGGATTAAAATACACAAGGATAGCAAACACTCACCCCCAGCTCCTTTGTTCCCTCAACGGTGCTCCGCCAGGATGTGACACATTTTGAGCTGCCCCCTAGTGGCCATAAACTAATGCTGTACTGACCAGACGCCAGGAGGAGAGAGAATGTGGTCGCCAAATGTAAAACCACCCCATTCTGTCTGATTTAGCAACAAAATCTGCCCAGTTTAGGTAGATTTAGAAAAAACTGCCCAACTTGGTCATATGTACATACTGTTCAAATGTACTTTATTCAGCAAGGATGCGTTAAAATGATCAAGGCAATGGCTGCTAAATATTCAGCGGTGCCATCACCTGAATGAATCACATTTTAAAACAATGTCATTATTTACTTATACATTTTTAAAACAATATGATACATTAAAAATAGAAAACAGTTCTTGTAAATTGTTATGTTTTACAGTACTGTTTTACTGATTTTTTTTTACCAAATATGTGCAGCCTTGGTGAGCATAAGAGACATATTTCAAAAACATAAAAATCTTAGAGACCCTTTTTTGTGCTGTAGTGTATATCCACAAAAACATTTTATCATATTTATTGGCAAAAACTATTTGCCAGATTTTAAAATAGTTCTCTTTTAAATTTCTCTTTTCAGTATGTTTAATAACTATAAAATCAATGCAAATTTTTTTAGTATAAATAATATTTAAATCTAGCATGATGCATAAGATCATATTTTAAATTATATATTTGTATTTATGGTACATTTAGATGTAAAAGATTACACTGAATGATAACCATACAATATTTAAGAACTGAGACATTTGAAAAAATGCTTATTATTTTGTTAAATCCAACAAAATATAGCAGTTTTTGATGCTAAATCTGACCAGATTTGTTTTCTGCAACACTCTTCTACACATTCACCACCCTATAAATATTCATATCATAAATCCATTATAATCCAACTGAAAGCTTGAGCACTATAGCAACATTTTTATATTATTATTCAACAGACTGAATTATTCATCAATTTTATTGACAATCCACTGGCATCAACTTGATACCCATGTCTACGTGATACCCATGATTCAAAAACATAATTAAAAAAGTAAAGAGAAACATTCACCATGACCACTTCAAATATTTATTGGGCAGATATCACTCAATTCATTTAGAACTGTAAACACTTACGTAGAGAAGGCAACATGCTCCGAATAGTCCAAGATATAGGCTTGAAATCCTTTCGTTTGCCTCGTGTCAAAGTAAAGTTTAAATCCCTGTGCATAGAGCAAAGGTAGTTTTCCATTCGCTGCAACAAGGCTTGATTGCACCTGCTGTTCAGATGCAAAGAACGAGAGCAGACAGTACTTCAAGACCCAGTGTCACTGAGAACCAGTCCTGTCTGACTGAATAGTCTAAGTAACTGCTTTCAATGTCTTTGATATATGTTGTTAGAAACATATAAACAAGTATAAAAGTAATTATATATATTTTTTATTGAAGAGTCCTCTGTTAAGTCGTTTTCTTCATCTCATGGTATGTATCCCATTTTCCTGTCTGTTGGCCATATTCTTCAGTTGTTCCCAGATTGTTGTAGTAACTAATCCACGTCAAGCTGTTATTTCAGAAGCCATTCATTCACTGAAAATAGAAGTAGAGACTGTGCTGTCAGATAACTTTCTTTGTGAAGCACAACACTTATTCATAAAGACAAATGTGTCATTTCCATCTGTTTCAAGAGCAATAATCGTAAGTGTCTAATTAGAGCGCTCAGCTTTATTGCGCACAGCATGCATGCAGCAGTGCGTTCGTGACACAAAGCTGGCGTATGTTATTGATGGGAAGTGTGACACAGACCTCTGTATTGGGGCCTCAGCACACGGTTGTTAGGACAGTCCCGTCTCTGACTGAAGTTGATGTTGGTGCGAATGCAGCGCTGGTGCAGTGGCTGCGTCGGCCGCATGTTGTCACCCATACTGAGGAAGATCTGAGAGGGCTGGTTTTGGCTGAGGAGACGAAGGGACTGCATCTGAAAATATAATATAATATACGATTTTTGAAAATATATAATTACTTTTTTTTCAGCTTTTCTCCAGAAAAGTTGCTCAAAAGTGACAGTAAAAACATTTATAATGTTACAAAATATTTATATTTCAAATACAAGCTCTTCTTTTGAAATATCTCTATCTCTATATCTCTAAAAAAGAAAACAGTTCTTTTAAAGTGTAATCATTTTTGAAAAAAAAAAAAACCTTTTGTAATATTTTAAAGAGTTTTCAGCATTTCACCTCTATCTGTGAGATGTAAATTGGCTTATTCATTAATATCCAGGTTGCTGTCTCAAGGCACGGTGGAATAGTTGTCGACCCTTCATATGTGATAAAACGGGAGGTTTCAGGATACAGATCCTCAATATCGAGCCCCATCAGTAAGTATGCATCATCTGAAAAGATATGAAACATTCAGTGGGATGAGGTGAATCACACACTTACAATAAAATATTCAACAGCTTTGATCAACATTCCTACAGTACAATATAGGATGTTATTATATCACTATTATTATTATTTATTTATTTTTGTTCTGATGGCAATGCTGAGAGAAATAAAATATCACTTCTTATCCAAGACCACCAGGTGGTAATACAAAGCCAAGTTTGTTTTTCTCATCTTTTTTCATTAAGAGTTATGAAGGCCTTTGCAGAAGCAATATTTCACACTCAAGACTGTGGAAACCACTTGACGTAATAATACAGATGCAAGCGGTTTTCAATCAAATGTTATTTATTGTTAACAATATTAATATAAATTGAATTTAATGTTACTAAAAACCATATGAATTTAATTTAATGCCAACAAAAGCAACTTTTAAAAGTTAACGAGTGTGAAAAATGCTCCCAAGGCCACTGACATGAACAAAGACATGGGTATTTTGCAGATACTTACGTTTATATGTAATCCTCATAATGGTCGCTCTGTTCAGCATGCGGTCCAGAAATACATTTGTAGGCTCTGAAATCTGAAGTGTCAAATTTCAAAGAAAACATTACTTAAAGCCTGACATCTGCAGCTTTTCTGATGAAAAAGCAGAGTTTCATAAAACATGGTTTTGTTCAAAGCATTAATCACAAATGACATGACCGTTAACTTACTGCTGAGATATTTCATTACGGCTTCACCATATCACAAGTATAATCAATAATAGTCTAGTAGAATTTATTCTAGGGGCATCTGGACGTGTTTTTTCCATGTACTGAAGATGAATGGCTTTCATCCATGTGCCTTCATTAGTAGCAGAATGCTGGAGATTCCCCGTCAACACGATCACTGCGATCTGGGATGAAAGTGAACGGGGAGGCTGCAATACGGCAACACCTTCATCTGAACTGTAGCAGTTCTGCCCCAATTTACAGAGTAGTCACGATTCACAGAGTCAGGGAGGCGACTCCTGCTGCGATCCCTGAGTCTGATCATGTCATGCTGTGTGATGAGGTTTAATGCCAAGGAATCGCCACCATCATCTCACTTTAGTGGTTAATAAACAAATATCAAGACAAAACTCAGTTTGCAGTTTTTAAATGAATTCATTTACTAAATTTTCATTTAAAACCTCTTGAAATTTAAAATCTGCCATTATTTTAATATAGTAATTTATATACCTTATAAAGTATATTAAATGTCCTGAACTCTCAGGAACACAAGTAATTCCAGAGCAGCTCTTAACATTGCATTTTATTTTTAGTTCAAATAGGCCTGCTCTGAAAAAATGGATTAGTGGTTCATTCAATCCCATTCTCGCCTTTCCCAGCACGCACTGGGGCATGAATAATTAATATGGATTGACCATTTGCCAGTTTTATTTACACTGTTATTTGCAATCATGTGTGTGAAGCCAAACAGTTCAAGACATCAAGCACTTTCAGATCTTCATTACCTGTAAATGTCTCACAGAAAACATAATATTGAACAATTTATGCAAGAAATTAAATATAATTCATAGAGCTTTTTTTTTTTAACTTAATATTTCTTTTATTTTTAAGAGATAACATAGGAAAAGTAAGTACATCTTAGGTCTTTTTTTCCACATCTACAAATATTTTTTTTTACACTGCACCTTGCAAAAGCACACAATGCACACACAATGAGATATTGCAATATTGATGATTAATAATGAAGATATAACTTTGAATAAATCAATAAAAATATTTTTGTGGTTATATTGCATCCTGGCTGTCATTATTTTTATTTTTTTCTGGTCTGGAATGCACATTTTTGCCCAACAGAATTTCCTCAGAAATGCATTTTATTCATTTTGCACCCATCAAAAATATGACTCTCATTTGTCATCAAGTAAACTTTGTTTTAAATCATTTAGATTCATATAAATAATTTAAATGTTATGTGGAATTGCTTAAAAAGGAATTGTTTGTTTCCTTCAAGAAACATGAGCAGCATTGATGCATAATGAATGAAGATGATATGAAACAACTGATGCAGAATACTGTAGTCTTTTTTTTTATTAATCGTTATCTAGATTTTTAGAACTGAGCAAAAACTGATTAAAAGCTAATATACGTCAATTCTATTAGATTATTCCATATTAAGTTTCAAGTATTTATTTGTAGTTTGTAAGATGTAAAATGAAGAACATTAATATATTTTATAATGCTTAAAACACAAATTCAAGCACATTTACATTCAAATGCACATTCAAGCATTTTTAATTAACTGTTAATTCGTTCACATTCATATCTGACTGGACATGAACTTCTGATCTCTTAAGTCTATATAATGCTTGCTAAAGATTAATGCAGTTTAAGGCTAATTAATGAATTCTCACCTCTCCATTGTATAAATTTGAAGCAGCTGAGACTACTAACCTTCATGAAGATAGAAACAACTGCTATTCCATTAGGACTCCGGACGGCATCACTGTAATTTAAATACAAATCCTGATTATAATGGATGAGCTGCACCTGTGAAAAGAAAAAAAAAAGTAGTGTGACTTCCAGTAAAAAAATAAAAAACCTGGATTAACAAACACCTGCTAAGTGTGAATTGGGGCCAAAACATTGTGATTGTATATCTGGCTGTGCTATACTTTCAACAACAAAAAAAAAGCCGTAATGCATAAAACATGCCCATACATTATATGTATATGACTGTATATAACTCCATTATGTCAGTAATGAGTAAACTGTAATGAGGGTCAGTACATTAATCCGTATAAATATTTTGCTGTGTGTTGTGTATAAATTGTTAATGAGAACATTACGAAGCTCCTTTATGCTCCTCCATCCTGCTTTATCGTTCTTTTAGCGCAGCTCAATGAAAGCAGAGAGATGGAAGCCAGGAAAGCTGCTGCTTAATTTTCAGTGGCTCAAAATTGCATTGGAACTCATTAGAAAATATGCTTCAGTCATCAGCTATAATGAGCTTGCTTGTCAGCTTCAAAATGAATTTGTTGGAAAGCTGCTACCAATATAACCTCATTTGGATTAGGAAAATGAAGTGAAGCTGCTGACTTCAGTGAAATCAGAGGTGAGGATCAGGGAGGGCCGCACATCTTTGCGCCACAATAAGGTAAGGTGTAAACTCATTAAAATGATTTGATATTTCTGGCACAGATTGGTGGTCTTGACAGTTTGAAAGCTGGCTCTTGTAGTACATTAAGAATTGTTTACTCTGTTTCAGTATGAGAGTCAATGACAAGAGTCTCAACAACAAAGAAAAGGATATCTTAAAAAAAAAACATAAAACTGTAGATTAAATGGTTAAAATTCTTTTAAAAAAAACATTAGTATAAACACACACACTTTTTTACACTTTTAAAGAAGTCTCTAAAGGCCCGTTCACACCAAGCACGATAACTATAAAGATAACGATAAAGATATAGTTCTAAAAATCGTTCTCAATATTAAAGAATAGCAGCGTCCACACCACAACTATAACGACAAAGGCACAGAGAAACGATATCGTTGGAATCACTTCCAGAATGATTTTTTCAAGCTGCTGAACGATACAAACATTGACATCCAATCAGAATCCATCCTGCTGTAAGGAGCTTGTGAATTTAAAACGGCAGACGCGAGTGTGCTTAGAATAAACAGACGATATTGTTCGCCAATGTGGACGCTAATATTGTTATCTTTATAGTTATCGTTCTTGGTGTGAACGGAGCTTTATGCTCTCCAAGGCTGTTGGCTGCTTAACAGTTTTGTGGAACATTATAACCTTTAACATAATAATTGTCTTTACGGTCAATTTTTTTTTTAATATTTTTTTTTTTGTTGGCATTTTCGCCTTTATCACAATAGGACAGATCATAACTGACAGGAAGCAAACTAAGAGAGAGATAGGGGCGGGATTTGGAAAGGTCCTCACGTCAGGATTGGAACTCGGGACGCCTGTAGCGCCACAGCGCTGTATGTCGACGCACTGCCCACAAGGCTATCGATGCTGACTTTACGGTCAATTTTGATCAATTTAATAGTGTGTATTAATTATGTATATATAAATACACACACATACATTATATATTTTGAAAATATTTACATGTATATATTTATATTCATATAATTTATATCAAATATAAATATATTTAATATATAAACGTAAAATTTTTCTTAAATATATACATGCATTTGTGTGCATTTATATATTCATAATAAATATACACAGTACACACACATATATTATGTAAACAAAAACTTTTATTTTGGATGCGATTAATCACAATTAATCATTTGACAGCACTAAATTTAATGCATCTTTGTTGAGTAAAAGAATAAAAAATCTTACTGACCTCAAATTTGTTTATAAAATAACAATAACAATACAATTTCTTTTCAATAATTTCATTCTTCTTCATTATATGACCAGGATAGTTACCCTTACATTTTTGACTGTCACTCCCCCCAAAAAAATTACATGCTTATCATATAAGCAATTTATTCAAGTCACTGTATGCATGCATTTCATTTTTAATATCGTTTTTAATAGTGGAATAGATTCAGACAATTAAAGAGAGTCAAAAACTAGGCTCCACAAAAGCTTTAAGAAGCACCTGTGTGATGCATGGTTTTTTTCCTCACTATAAAAATGTACATTTCCAGCACAAGTCCAATTTATATCCGACTGTGCAATCTGGAAGATGACCCGTTGCTTTACGGTTTTATTTAGTCCCTTCTTAAAGCACAATCACGTCTTAAGATAGGAATTTCCATAATCCTGACTTTGGCCTTTAATCCTGAATAAAAATACTTTATTAATCCAAACTCAGTGACACTGTACAATGCACACATTTTGTGGGAAATCATGAATTTATCACTCCAGTGAAAGTTGCAACAGTTGACTTGGCTTTGGAATATTTCTCTCTGATCTCCTCAAATAAGATCTCAATGTGGTCTTTTGTCTAACTCTGTTTCATGTTGCTGAAGGAACATGGTCTAAGGGAAGTAGATTTTTATTTCTGGTGCAAAACTGATGCGATAAAAGGGACTAACTTCAGAATTTTGCCTATTTCATTAACTTCAGTGCCAGCACTTCAAGTGTTTGTCACCCCAGTCAGGCCTTTGAAGGAAGACAGGTTTAATTGAATCCCACATTAGTGATGCATTTCCAGGCTCTATGTTGCCTCACCTCTCCAGGGAAGGCCTGGCCGTTGAGCAGGTGCTCGGAGCCCCGACTGTCCTCTGCGCCAAAGTGAAGCCGGATCTCTTCCAGCCTGTAGCTGTAGCTCAGCGGCCCGCCAGAGATGTTCACCAGGTGTGACTTGTCTGGGCGCAGGGACACATGTCGGCCCGTGTTATACATTGTTCCACTGACCTGAAAAACAAACCTACGCTGTAAACAAGCTGTAAATAAAACAGATTCTTGGAGTATGTTTTACAAGAATAGAAAAAAAGGTTTCAAAGTAAACCTTGCACCAAATTAGCTTACAGATCAGATATTTTCTGCGATTCTCATTTCTGACCATTCATGATAAAATCATCAATTAAGTGATTCCATGTTTACAGTGATTAAATTTGGGAGGACAAAGGTGAAGTAGTTTTCATCTGGATAGGCTAAAAGGTATTATACGCGCTGTTGGACATTGTGCCTCTCACACAGGAAATTCCTGGAATAACAGGCACGAATGTAATAAACAGACTGTTTGATTCTGATGGACTGAGGTTTTTCCAGGTAAACCTGGTTGTCAGGTGCAACTGCTGAGGTATGAATAATGGAGCAAATGCATCGAAGCTGACAAAAGAAAACCTATAAATGGAAAACAACACCTGGAATACTTTGTCTTTACTTTGTGATAACGTTGCTGCTTAGGATTTCTAATTGAGACCAAAATGTGTCTTGTTAAGGCACCCGAGCAATCAGAACATCTTTGTAAACAGCTGTGAGAGCGTTCAAGAATGTATTCTAATGGGAGATTTCAAATTAGTTGAATATAGTTGGCTCATTTGTGATCTGGAGACAGTTTAAGAACTGCTGATCCCTCAGGAACATGAAAATGAGCAATACATTTAGCCTGACGCCTCATCTGGATAAATTCTTAGCAAGAGGTAATTACGATCACTTTGAACTGTAGCCCTGAAATAATTCAGAATAAAATGGCAACTTAAGCTGAACTACAGTACAAGGGGTGACACTCATTATTCACAGCATTAATCACTGTCCACCAAAACTCAAAAGACTATGGAAGCCTATTTCCAACTCAGAGAAAGGAAAATGTGATGTCAACCTTTTTCCTCATGACTGTGATTTTATTTCACATACACCGTCAGAAAAATAAAAAAGTGCAAAAAATTTTACCTTTAGGGGTACAACAGCTTGTCAGTGGGGCAGTACCCTCAAAGGGATGCCTTTGTAACATCTTTACCCCCTAAAGGGTGCATATTGGAGCCTTAAAGTAGTAATATGTACTCTTACAGTATTATTATGCACCCATTAGGGGTAAAGAAAGTAGAAAGGTGTCCGTTTGAGGGTACTGCCCCAATGACATGCTGTTATACCCTTTAAAGGCACAACTTTTGCAATTTTTTTTTCTGAGAGTGTGACTTAATATTTGACATATACAGCTGATGTTTTTAATTTCAACTTTATATCTTATAACTGCAACTTTATATCTCACCAGTGTTATTTTTGTATTACTTATTTCAAATTTTATAAATATGTATAAAATTCATAAAAATATTTTAAATGGGCTTTTATACATTATCAGTTTTTAATTTTTGTATATATAATTTGATTGTTATTTTCATAATTTTTGTTATTTTAATATTTCTATTTAGCATTAATTTGTAGTTATGTCAGTTTTAGTTTTATTAATTTTTAACACTTCAACTTAAACACTTTGTTTCAGTGGGAAAGGAAACATTTCTAATTTGAACATTTATATTTTATTTCAGCTTTACTTCAGTGTACAAAATCTTTCTTTAATACTTTAGTACAATAACAACACTGTATCTCACAGCTGTGACTCACAGTTGCAATTCACAATGTCACTTTATTTCATATTTTAACCTATACCTCAAATTCCCTGAGCTCAAGAGATATGAGCAAGAACGAGTAAATCTGATATTTCAGTTCAGTAACTTAAGAATGAATAAATGAACACTTGCAGGTCACATATATAGCTAGTTCATCTATAAGAGACCATAAACTTTTCCATTACAGCCTTGAGTTTCCATGCATAAATTCCATTATTTAACAGCCCTCCGGTAAGCAACCAATCAAACGGACTTGAATTCATGGAGAACATTTAGGTCTCCAATGGAATTTTCTCTAGGAATAACATGCAACTCCCCACACAAGAGAGCACAGTCATAACAAGCTCAAAGGAGCAATGCATACATAAATGTAATTGGGTCTCCCGAAAATAAGAGCAGAAAAACCTCCAGAGGAAAACAGCAGTACACTTTTATTTCAGGCTCCAGACTAAGTCTAGGGTACTAATGTATTATTAAGCGAAGATGAACTACGGTATATCATCCATAACCACAACCTCTTGGAGCTTCACTGGAGAATTCTTCACTGACAGCCCCTGTCAGCACAGATGGTGAGCCTGCCTAATCTCCCCCAGCAGATGCACAGCAGCATTAATCATAAAACAGGATGTTAAATGAGAAATTAACTCCTTCCTTTCCCTCTCGATCTGTGGAATAAGTCCCCCTTAGCGCTCAAGATCTGTATGACAACAACCGCCCGAATCCCTTCAGAGGTCAGAGCGATATCTAATGTACCCCAACCATCGATAAACAAACACTGGATTTGTGTTTGGCAAATGAGTTTAGTCACACTAATCTGCTGACTGACTGCAGGTGCACCTTATTGAAAGAAAATGGCAAGCAATTTTGCACGCCGGAGAGAATTAGCGATCTCATTACAGCACTGTTGTAACAAACTAACAGTCGTGGAGCATTAGCCATCTTCAAAGGCTTAATTTGGAAAGCTTCACTGTTGTGCTTGGCAAAAATAATTGAGGAGCCGCTTCATTGGCCAACAGAGGTGTATAAGAAAATCATCCAATGAATTAAGACTCAGCAACAAACCAAACAAGCTGTCTAAACAACAGCCACAGAAGTAAATACAGAATGTGATTAGATTTGACAAATGGACCGTTAAGCTGGGGTTATGCTGTGTGACCCGATCTTGTCAAAATCATAGTGAATTATGGGACAGTGGTCTAAAGTGAATAATGTGTGACTGTCCATCTTCTACCAGTACGAATGATGTGAAAAATAGCTATTTTATGACCTAAAACAGAAATTATAGAAAGGATTATGATGCAACAGTCAATCATATTCTGTGATATTTTAAGAAAGAGCTTTATCCTTTCCAGTACTTACCTTACGTTGCCCTGCATTGAGCCGTAGCGGATTGAGGAAGGGGTCAAAAATCATTCGACTGGTTTCAATGTTGACCGGCGACTGTCTCTTCCCAATCGCGCACAGGTTCCAGGCAGTGTTAACTAGTCCCCAGAAAGATGGCACTAGCAAAATATAAACACAAAAAGTGAAGTTCAGAGCATTAGCTTGAATTTTCAGCCGTAGACTGTTGTGTTTGCCGTTTTGTAAAGGGTCATGATCTGATCGGAGGGGGATATGTTTGGGATTATCTCAAATTGCTCATCCCAAATTTCCTCCGTAAGCCCCATCCGTAAGTGTGATGTTATTTTTGAGTTTGGATCTAGTGGTTGATATCCTTTGAGACAACCTTTTGACTAGCAATCAATTTTAACACTTAATTACCAGGCGCAGCGCCGGTTCTCTTTTGAAAACGAGGTCATTATCGTGCATCCAAATGAAAGAACTGCATGTTAATGCGATTCGCTTCGCAAAAACAAACTCATGAAAAAAAAAAGAAACAGATGGAATTAGTCACATTAGCCACACAGCCAAAGGACATACTTGACCTTATATGATTAATTTATTCTCGGAGATGTTTCACAGTCCTAGAACAGTAAACAACTTTATTTGCTGATTGGAATGACTTTTATTAGTGCATTGAACCTCAAACTTCATTTATCTTATTTAAAATCAACATGACAGATTAAGGGAGGAGCCCAACACCTGTGGTTTAAAGGGATAGTTCAGCTAAAAAATTGATTTTTGTCATCATTTACTCACTCTCGTGTCATTCCAAACCTGTATAACTTTCTTTATTTTGTGAGACAATAAATGTTTCTTAGAATGTTGGAAGACAAACAACATTGGAGACCATTGAATTCAATTGTTTGGACAAAAACAAGCAAACAAAAGACATTTCCCCAAATATCTTCCACAGAAGAATCAGTCATACAGGTTTGAAGCAACATGAAGGTGAGTAAATGACAGATTTTTGGGTGAACAATTTAACAGGAACATCTAGCGTGAGTGACAGGAGCGTGAGAGCATTTTACATTTACATTTATTATCCAAAGCGACTTACATTGCATTCAAGTTACAGTTTTACATTTGACCAGCTCTTGCTTTCCCTGGGAATCGAACCCATGATCTTGGCGTTGCTAGCACCATGCTCTACCATTTGAGCTACAGGAAAGCATGATGATATTGTGACCCTGACCTCCACACTGGCCACGTCATCCTCATTAGTTCACCAAGAGCTCGGATGCTTCAATGTAAAGACAGTATCACCTTTTGTCCCCATAGGCTGAGATTAAAAACAGATCTATCCAGCATGAACAAGTGATCCCCTGGCCTGATTTTCCTCTCATCATGTCCAGCTCTGTGGGAGTGAAACTGGACTGTGCTACGTGATGTGTTGCCGTATTAAATTAGAAAGAGCGAAAACACGTTAGATACAAAGATTATGCTATACGAGGAAGCTGTGGAATAACACAAGCTCTTTTCCTTCGAATGCATGAAAGCTATTTACGGTGTATTTGTATTTATTTTCAGCATCTCTTTGTACAGTGACCTAAATAAATGATTGTTTCCAAACCCGTGATCTAACTAAGGTGTAATCCTGCTTTTGTCTGGCATCCTAACAGCTACTGAGCTCATTACGTCGAGTCGGTTTTTATTTTTTCACTTCTAAAATGTCTCTCTCGGTGCTTTCTTAAATGTCAAGGACAGACAGAATATGCAACTGCTTATAAAACTGAGGGAGGAACGAGTAAGACATTTGTGCTTATTTAGAAGTAGGCTCAGCTCAGCCTATAATTCAAAATGTAAAATATCAAAATCCTGAAGTCACAAAGTTGTCAGACGCTAGTTATATCATCTTGGATAGAAGAAATACAAAAACCGTAAATATGAACATACTCATATTTCGGGGGGGGTTGCACCAATTTTTTTTTTTTAAATCTAATGATTTCCACGCTCTCTGATGCACCGATATTAAAATCCTGGGTGATTTGATAAGCTGATAATGGACGCCAACTGCCTATGTATTTCTGCTAAAATCTCAGTGAGCTTCCAATAGTATTCTCCCATAGCAATCTGTGGTATAGCAAACTCTTTGTCATATTTCTATTAACTGTAAATAACAACAATAACAACTAATTATATATAATAACCAATTTTAATTAGATACAATATAGTAAACTATAACATTTTAGTAATGAGTCCAGAAATAAATTGGCAGGTGAATTGAATCAATTATTGTTTTATCCTGTTGTGGGACACTTCCTCATTTCATTTTGATTTCATTTTTATTGTAACTTCCATTCACTGTGCTATACCAGAGGTAAAGGCTAAATATGGAAGCATATTTTTTTGTACAGATTTTTATAAGCTGATAAATAAAGATTATGATTATGACCATTATTAAAACATGAAAAGATTATGACCAATATTAAAATGACAAAAAAAACACCAACAACATCGCAACATTGCAATGTACATTATGAAAAATATGCATTCACTTTGAGTTTTGTAAAGGATTTAATTTAATAGTGTTATTAAATTATTAGTGTTTTTAAAAATGAACTTTAAAGTAAGTGTTAGATGGCATTAAAAGGTTACTCCACCCCAAAATGAAAATTTTGTCATTAATCACTTACCCTCATGTCGTTCCAAACCCATAAAAGCTTTGTTCGTCTTCGGAACACAATTTAAGATATTTTGGATGAAAACCGGGAGGCTTGTGACTGTCCCATTGACTGCCAAGTAAATAACACTGTCAAGGTCCAGAAAAGTATGAAAGACAAAATATCTTAAATGTAACCTTTGGGTGGAGTAACCCTTTAAAGGTAATTTAAACAAAAATAAATAAAGAAAGAAACTAGGCACAAACATATAATTCTAAGCCAATATTGGTTGTTATATATCCAGTATGAACTAATACTGATAATTTAAAAATATAATACTGGTCAATAACAATACAGTACCAATATATCATGCTTTTGGTTTTAAATCAACTGTATGTAGTTTTGTGAATATTTTCAACTTTGGAGCCCCCTACAATTTAGTGAGTGCAATTCACTATTGTAAATATATCACTGTGGTAATTTCAGTGGATAGCTGTACACATTCATGTGTTGCTGCCGTAAAGCAAAATGCACTTTAAAAAATGCTGGGTTAAATATGGACAAACCCAGCGATTGGGTTAAATGTTTAACCCAACCTTCCGGGCAGTAACCCAACCACTGTGTCAAAAACAACCCAATTCACTGGGTTTGTCCATATTTACCCAGTGCTGGGTTGTATTTAACCCAGCATTTTTTAGAGTGTGCCCTTTTAGCGGATTTTTGCACCCGCTCAGCTCACCAAACTTACATGCTCCAAGACAGGACATTTGGAGAATGCATAGGAAAGAAATAAAAGCCATTCACCGTACCATCAGAATGCAAATAAGACAGACAAAAAAAACACAACAAAATAACAAGCCATGCATCCAAAAATATAAAAAGCAACAGCAGCCTGAGTTTATGTTTGAGGTCCCGCTGAGTCTGTTTGTATTTTTAGCTAAACTCATTCTGAATCCATTGTTTAGGTCCGCAGAGCATTTTGAGCTCTGATGCTACCAGTCTGTCCTATCCAGAGTGATATAGTGATTTTGCTGTAGCAATTGATGAGTGGTAGACAGATGGCACCCTCATCCTCAGGGATCTGTGCCAGATTTGGCTTTGGGTTCAATACATTAATGAGAACTCTCTCAAAGTGCTTTTTAGGTATGACAGGGGACAAATACATCAACCGAACAGCGTACAGTAACAATGCGAGGCTGAACGCTGCTGTTACATCATACTGAAAGTTGCATAAAGTCTTACAGTTGGAGGCAGCACATTCATTTTAATGCTACAAATATTTACATTTTACACATTCTCTTGGCTTTACACATTTCTGCATCTGAGAATTTATTCAACAGTGCAGTTTTCCAGATGAAGAGAGAGGAATTAGGAATTGTTTGTTTGTTCGGATTTGCTTACGCAATATTTGTTCATCCCCCGAAGCACAAGTGCTGATGGGAGATAGCTGAACATATACATTTAATCACAGTATAATGGTGAATTGCTTCTTCAGTTTCATTAATAGTAGCACATAAATGAAATCACCCGAAACATCAGACCAGCACTTAATTATGGCTTATTTTTAAATGTTAAAGCAAGCAAAAATCTCCACACTTTACATAGTTGAGGTTTATAATGAAGACTCTTAGGCTCACCATTTATTTTTTGGGATTCTTTGATGAATAGAATGTTTTTACTGCAACTTTTGATTAATTCAATCCATCCATGCAGAACCAAACTTGCTGACCCCAAACACTGTCTCTGATTTTGTTTAAGAAATATAACGTGCTGTTTTTAGTGCTAGCGAGACGAGTTATCAACATGAATTTCAAAAGTAGAACATGTCATGTAGCAACTTCAGCAAAACCCTCAGGAGAACAGAAGAGATGTTCTCTTGCAATTAACAATGTAGAAACCTCCTGCCACAGCTATGTAAGCATATAATGAGCGCATGCTAAAAACAGGACTGAAATATTCATTCATGAATATGCACACATTAAAGAAAAGTTCATCTCTCACTGGAGTGAATTGAAGTCCATGACTGAAAATAGCAATGCATGTCAATCATGAGACTTTTTGGAGCATCACATTCAACTGATAAGACAAAATTATAAAATGAAAACGGGTTCTTCCTCCTAAACTTAAATTAGTCTCTTAAACCTTTTAATTGTAAGATATGAAAGCTAATTTGTGTGACTGGCATGATAAAAGTGACTGAGAGTTACATTTTATTCCTGTTGTAAGTATGATGAATCAATCTTAAAAGCACTTTACAGTTAAAGCTGATGTGCGTAATTTTTTTTCTTCAAATGCTAAATACTTCCTCCTATTGCAGCTTAATATGCAGAGACAGCTATAAGGAAGCCAATTTGTCAAGCTGATTCTCCAAATTGAAAAGCGAAAACACTGTGGTGCATTCAAAACATTGATTTGTTTAAGCATCCAACCACAAGAACACAACAGCAACAGCGACTAAACCAATGATGTCAGTTTGAGGGCGGGTTCATCTGTTTACCTGGCCAATGGCAGACAGGGGGAGGGGTCAGAAAACACATTTAGAAAACAAACATCCTATTTTTTGTTTCATTTGGTGCTGCAGAAATTCCACACTTCATATGTACTATGCCTCATATTTTACAATAAGATAAGATTAACCGTAACTGATATATTCTTTAACAAGTGAACGCATCACAAGCGCTTCAGGGAAACATTTAAGTTTAAAGGATTACTACTAAACCATAGCCGTTAGTGTGCTCAAACCATTTGGACAAGAAAAGTGTGTTTTTCCTGTGAGGACTGTCTTGAAATGAACCCAGACACGCTATGGGAAAGAGATGACGTTTGCTATTTGAATGCTTTCTCATCTTCTTTCTTTCACAGTCCTTTTTAAGTCTCAAGGTCATTTACGCAATATAAATCCAGAGAGTTTTTCTCCCTTGCAGAACACTTAATAAAGAGGTAAATTTATGTGCAATACATATATTTATGAGTTGCTATAGGGCTTACTTGATATCCCCTACAACTCGGATTGATGCTGCACTACATGTCCTTGTACAGTAAGCAGATCAAACATTACTTTTTTGGAAATATAAAGACCCTTCCTCATGAATAAGTAGGCATTGTATGGTTCTGTCCCCTATAGATATCTTCTTTATTAAAAGCTTGTAAGCATACTAAAAGGAAATTACCATTACAGTCCTTGTCAGTGTTCAAAGGGCTCCATTGCTGGCAACATACATTACTCTGACTGACTACATAATGAATTACTTAGAATAAAACTCATAAAGAGTCTCAGACCTCTACTGCAATAGTAAGCATCAATCAGTTGAGACCACAAGCTGTAAAAATAGATTAAGCTATAACAAGGCCCACACGGGATCTGCGCCCGCAGAACAAGATATGGGGAGAATTCATTCATCCACCTTTCACAGGTTTCTGCCCTTGCATGTTCAGTTATTAAATATTTCGGCTAATTTGATTATGATTACAGTTTTGAAAGCTATTCTGCGTAATTCTACATATCTGACACCAGAAAATCCTACCATAAAAATGTCGGTCATGGCATATACTATCATTCAAAAGTTTAGGGTCAGAAAGATTTTTAAATGTTTTTGAACTAAGTCTCCTATGCTCACATAAGGTGTATTTATTTACTCAAAAATACAGTAAAACAATAATATTGTGAAATATTATTATGATTTAAAATAACTGTTTTCCATTTTAATATATTTTAAAATATTGTTTTTCCAGTGATGCAAAGCTGAATTTTCAGCAGCCGTTACTCTAGTCTTCAGTGTCACATGAACCTTCAGAAATCATATAATATGCTGATTTGCTGCTCAAGAAACATTTATTATTATCAGTGTTGAAAACAGTTGTGCTGCTTAATATGTTGTGGCGACTGTGTGGTGAAAAAAGTACATATTTCAGCCTGCATGCATCATTTAGCGACCTTAAACGTATCCGGTTTACTAATCTAGTGTTGAAATGTTAGCACTACAAAACTCCCCATTTAAGATCTAAATTATGATGCAGAATGTGCAAAGTACTTTTAAATAACTTTTCACCCTGATTTGTGTTAAATCATCTCCTTCACACCACATACATACATTAAACGTGTGAATCAAACAGAATAAAATATTCATTGGCACCCTGGAGCTTCATGTGCTATATGTCAACACACAAAGACTCTGTGAATAAAGCATCTATCGGCGCATATCTTGCGCGTCTTAGCAGCATGACTTGATCAAGACACATTCTGCATTCTCTCACACTGTTTTCTTTTCTTTTTTGAAAGGCTTACCTGGTATAAAGCTCCCCTGGACAACATCTTTGTATGCCCACCAACCATCGTGCAGCTTTGATGACACTGGCTGTGCTGCAGAAAAAGAAGAGATTCACACATCACTCACCCACTGCTCTTTGAAAATACAGTCACACCTGTAATAGACCCCAGCTCCCCACGGAGAGAAGTTTCTGCTGTCAAATGAGAGGATGAAGTTGTATGCTTCAAGGCACATTTAAAAAGTCTTTTTGAGGCAAAACTCGATGCATTTGACAAAAAAACAGCATGCAAATTTATAAAGTCAATATTTGCCTAGCACCGCTTAACTGCACGCAAAAAAAGCACAATTGTGTGATGACGACAGATGCATCCTGGATGCTCTGCTCTGGGCCTTGTCGGCAGGAAAGTAGGTCACAGAGGCAGCAGACTCCTGCATTCTGAATCCACTCTGTTATCTCATATCACTATTCCCCTCACCTCTCTCCCTCTGGCTTCAGGCTGCGGCTTGCATCACATCCACTGCCAAGTCAAGCACTCAGGGCTGCTCTTTAATACACCACACCACGGCTCTACTCTCAAGCCAGGTCGCTTTGATGTGCCCGTCATGAACGGGGCGGCGGAGGATTGGAGTCCAATTTGCTTCCACCCCAATTTATCGACATCTGTATCTGAGATATGAGAAGCTTGTGCACTTTCACTTATGTGAATCGTAGGAAGCCGCTATTTCTGAGGCTACAGTCTGCAGTATCTAGAAGCATCGAGAGCCTGTAAGTGCAGGTGCTGAGATTCATATGCCGGGAGATTCGCGAAATGCTGACACTTGAATGGAGCCCCGCTACCAATATATCCTTTCTGTTGTGTGTGGCTCCCTGTGCGATACTGAGCTGAACATAAAAGGGCTTGTATATTATTTTACACCACACGTTTTTGACACGCATGAATCACTTTGATATTATTGGCTGGAATGAGGAAAATAAACCTCACGCTTTTAACCAGGTACAGCTTTTTTTTTCTCTCTCTCTCTCTCTCCGCACAGCCGTCGTCCCCTTTGTACTATCCTGACCTCAGATCACACGTCAACTTCCTTTCAAACATATTACGAGCTTTTCTGTAGAAACCCTTCATGCACATATCCAGCTCTTTGAAGATCTAACTTGTGTTTGTGTTTTATAGATGCCCATCCCCCGGAGAAAGGATGACGTCAAACTCTGGACTGCCAAAATAAACTGGGTACTTCAATAGTGCAGAAGAACAGAAGAACCTCACAGACTCTAGATGAGCTTTACTCTGAGGCTTATGACTCACCGACAACCTTTTTACATTGATTTTTTAATACTCTTTTTTTTTTTCCATGTTTTTTTTTTTTGTATTTCTTAGCAATAAAATGCATTTTCTTGTGATGTTTAATATCACTATAAGATGCTTGCACTCATTGGAGAACGATTATCTGAGAAGAGAAACACCAAAGATGAAAATAATTGAGAACTAGTTGGAACCAGTCTAAGATGGTCTGCTGGTCTCCCAGTTTCAAACCTGTTGGCTGATTTTAAAAGGGTTTGGGCACTTTTACCTGAATAGGCTGGTAGATGTGGACCACCTGAAGACCAGCTTGGCCAGGCTGGAAAGCCATCTAAAACCACGCTAAAGACCTGCAAACTATCTTAATCTGGTTTAAGACAATATTCTTCTAATCCCTGGTTAATATTTTCTCAAAACTGTTTTATTTTTTAATGTTTTTTTTAGCAAGGAAAACAAGAAAACAACACAGCTATGCAGGAAATGAAATTTATGGGGATCATTTTTTTTTTCTCTCCAAATCCCTGCTGTTACATTTAAAATCTTTTCATTTTTGAGGTGACCACTCTGCTGCAGGGGGGGCATGAGCTAAACCCAGCCTAAACTAGCTGGTTGGTCCTATCTAGTCTCACAGCCTGGTCAAATGGACTGGTTTTGAGTACTTTTCAGATTGGCCAGACCAGCTAGACCAACAGAAGGGTTAGGCTGGGAGACCATGTTTAACAGCAAAAGCCTGCATAAACCAGATACAACTAGTCAGTCAGTAAACAATCACTTCAGACAGTAAATTTCCAGAATTGTTTTACGAGCACAAGATGAATTAGGCTATCACTTTCAAACGACACATGCAATTTAATAGCTGTTTAGCTTTGGATGTTTCTGCATTATGCCAGCATAATGAAAATGCCGCTATATTAACCACAGAGCTGTCAGCAGTTAAACATCTTAAGCGTCCTGAGAGAGAGTTTTCATATGTGAACACAGTTTACCTTCTACAAAGATGACATTAATGTTGAGAATCAGAATGAACTCCCAAACGTGCGGCATTCTTCATTTAGTCCATCAGGTAATTAACTTGATAACACTTGGTCAAAGTCTGAAGCGTCATTCCCCGCGAGCTCCCGTCACTCTCAAATGTGAAGAACGTCGTCCTCTCCAAAAGACGCGACCCACCGCGCAGGTTTACTCTGAAATTTAGCAAACCAAAAACCACTTGACAGTTCACTGCGTAGAAACTTGCGAGTCCAGACGCCGACCTGTCGTCTGGTGTCGCGAAAGCCGAATTAGACCAAAGCAACGGCTTTATTTATCCTTGTTTGTGCTCTTAGGTTAGTCGTGGACGGTGTTTGCGGCGTTACCTGACAGAGCGCGCGGATCTGAGGTTTAGTGCGTGCTAATCCCCCTGCAGGCGGGGCTCGCGCTCCCGTGACGCTCGCTTGAGAATGCGGTTAGTTTTGACATCTATTCAAACTCTAATGCAATTACTTTCCTGCTGGTGTGAGGCTTAACAGGATTAGAAATCATCACATTCCTGTTCATTACTTACAAAATTAGTAACACGAGCGCGCATTTAGGACAAAACACGCAGTCATTGTCTTTTATTAAGCCATCACTTTATTTATTTATTTACTAACCCAGCTTTGAGAGATAATTAATGCACACGCTTTGATAAACAGCGTAGATTTACAGGTCTGTTGACACATGTGAGCACAGGACTTATTTTCACCAAATGAACGTTTAAGGTAGACATGTAAACAACATCCACTTAATTTAGAAGACATTTTAAATACAAATATAAATGAGTTGAAACATATCTACAAAATCATGACAGGTTATTGGACACTTTTAGACAAATTTAATCATCACATTTACAACTGACAAACCACCAACAAGATCTAAAACTTGACTGTAAAATGAACAACAATCAGGGCATGAAACATGCTACACATACATGTTCAGGTCACACACCACAGCACCTCAGAGTGGAGCTAAAAAAGCTGAATTTGAAATTAGGTACTGTCTCAATGACATAGGTGAGGAGTATTTGTGTGTCTGTTTACTGTCCTGCACTGAACGATTCACATTCATATGTTGAGTCATTTTCTTTGAAATCCATCAGTGTTCCACATGAACGTGACCTGATGCAAGATAAAAATATATAAAGCAAGAACCGAATGAGAGGGATAGTGAGTCATGACTGGGCAACAGATTTTTAGCACTATCGGAAAGTCGAAGAGAAAATACAGTGCTATTTTCAGATACAGGGCACATAACATACAAGTCCTCACAGACAAATGCGAAAGAATGAAAATCAAACATAACAGAGCTCAACAACAAGATGTATTCATCTTGTTGGTTAACAAATATAAGGTTTTGTTAAATTTGAAAACAAAATGACTTGACAGAATCAAAATGTGTTGAAAACTACATGCCAATATGGTTTGCACTGTACACTGTAAAAAATATAAAAGTTGTAAAAAAGATTACTGGAGTAGTTACACCTTAAAAATACTATTTTAGTCTTTCTACTTTAAAATTTCATGTTTAATTCAATTTGTTACTTGCCGTTTCTTTGTACTTAATTGTAAAATTTCCAAGCAATTTCTGAGTGAAAACTGTTTCAAAACCATGTTTGTTTCGTCAGTGTAAGCCATTGTTTTTCAACAATTTTAGCTTTATAATTTCCAGCTTGTTGCATGTTGTCTTCTTGCAATTATAATCAAAGAATTTTACTCAATAAAAAAATAAAATGTAACATTTAATGAAGAAATTATTTATAGCAAATATACAGTAAAAACACATTGCTATTCTGTTAAAAATAAAGGTTAGGCTACTATAGCGGTTTTTGCTGTGAATCCATAGAAGAACTATTTGGGTTCCCCAGAGAACCTTTCAGTAGAAAGTTCTTAAAATAACTTTTTTCTTAGTGTAAAGAACATTTAAAAAATCTAAATAACATTCTTCCACTATAAAGAATCCTTTGTGGATTGGAAAGATTCCATGGATGTTAAATGTTCTTCATGGAACCATAGATGCCAATGAAGAACCTTCCTTTTTAAGAGCGTAAATATAAAAATGGATCATCCCTTTGTGGTGGGTGACAGTGAAAATGTTGGCAGGCCAAGCACAAATCTGAACTACTGAGCCAGCAGGAAAAACCCTTATTGCTGAGCCTGTCAGCATACATAATACATGTATTCTGTTGAAAAACTGTAACCAAAATAAACATCAATACAGTATGTAATCTCACACAGAGTCTTCTGTATAATCAGTTCATGTTTGACAGTTTTGAATGAAAATGTTCAATTATATCTGATATCCAGAAGAAGTTCCAATCAAATCAGGTAGAGTTCAGGTAAAGTCCATTCCACTGTCTAAAAAAGACAATGTAAGAGTGCTTTCATCAGTAGTACTGTGTCTTTTCAGTCCAGCTTGTGATCCAGTGTTTCTTATTTTTTGTGGTGTCCACAATTAAAAACCCCTGGTTTACCTGGTACTGTTCCTTCTTACAAATCTTCACGCCTTGGTATTTTGGCATAGTTCGAAAGTAGGCAGCCCGCTTAAAAAAGCCACTCTGTGAGAAAACATAAGAAAGAGCATTGTGAGCAAGCATCCTACCACATTATATTACCAGGATTATTATAGTGACAAGGTAAGTAGCATGTGTTCAAAGAAGCTTTGAGAAATCCGAGAGCATCAAATGAAGTAATTTACAAGATTACAAGATTAACATTAAAAAGCTACTGAGAGAAAGCATTCTTTAAACTCAAGTGAAATTATGAAGAGAGCAAATTATTTAGAGATAGAGCAAGTGTGTCAAAATGTATTATAAATTCAGCAGCAGATTGTGAGGGGGAAAATAAAGCTTATCTCTGTAAGAGAAGATGTGATCAGAAGGAGTTTGTTGCCTCAGTTGAAAGCAAGCTCCAAATTGCAAAAAAAGAAAAGAACATGGTAACGCAGAAGGAAGTTATTAGTCTTGTCAAAGCAAGAAAAGACGTTCAAGAGTTGGATTAAAGCAATATACAGTTGATGTTTTAAAACATCATTCTATCTCCAAGATAACAGCATCACAAGCCTGAGGACAAAAAGAGCCTCACATATCAATTTGTTTCAGGAAAAAAACATCCTCTAGTGTTTTTGAGAGCAATGATGAGTCGAAAACAGACGAGGCAAGCGTTGTGTCTCAAAAGGGAAGAGGAAAGACAGTATTAGCGGAGCTTGCATGGAATACATTATTGTTAATTAAGCCGAGCGTTTTATCTAGGGAGCTGTTGGCTGTGGCACCTACGAATTTGCTATTTGTGTCAGAGGCAACGGCCAGCGAATCTCAGTCCTCCTCTGTAAGGCGGTCATTTTCAGATGGCTGTGTTTTCATTTCTGCTTTCTGGGCCTTGGCCTCATAAAGCTCTCTGGTGTTGGCCCTCTTGAAGAAACCGCACTGGGAACAGGATTCAGATATGAGCGATCAAACAAAACACAAGGCATGGCTGGAGAAATTGATCTAGGCTGGAATCAGCTGCTCTTCTGGTACAAATGTTTTCATACATGTGTGATATATTTAAAATATATCCATGTGCAGCATCTATCGACACCATAAAACATTCAACATAAAAAATGCACTGCAAAACACTGTAAAATGTGATTTGGGAAGTAAAAAGTATGAATTACATATAATTTAAGCTTAAAAACTATATTCCATTCAACAAAAAAATGCACATACTTTCACAATAAAATGGCCTTTTAACATTTTAATTGTTAATTATTAATTATTTATTTTTTTGTGATTTTTATTTAGTTTTTTTTCATTTATGAAGTCACTGCATGATGCGTCACATTTGATTATATTATGATAGATTTTTTGTTATTTAATTCATGCTTACAGCATAATTTGAGTTTCATGTGTGTTACCTGGATGGTGGTTTATGTCTGACAATATATGGTCAATTGCTATTGTAAAAGTTTAAATAATTAATTATTATTAATTATGTGGCCTACTATTTTAATAGCGTAGGAAGGAATTTCAACATTTTATCAGTTAACAGAATATATGGTTATGATCGGTAAGTTTACAGGCAACAAAGTGCCTCACAGAAAAAGATCATTAAAATGTGTTGTTGTTTCTCTCAAGGTGGAGGTAAAAAATAACTTCACACTTTGTTTATGGTGTCAAAGCATAATGTGATCAAATAAAGTTGTTGTTTGTGTCCTTCCATCTAGAATAACACGCAGATGTGTGAACAAAAGGAAAGTGTGGAGCATTGAAGTACCAAAGGATCCTCACCTTCCACAGTAAAATGACAATCAGAGCCAGCAGAATCACTCCTGCCAGCGCGGACACAATGATTATCCACAGAGGCACTTCATACTGAAGCTCTTCTGCCTCTGCAGGGTCTATAGCTACTGTAAACTAAACACAGAAAAGATGTTTACTGTCATTAATCTCTAATGCACCAGAAAACATATACAGGAAATTGCCTCATTTTAATAATTATTTGATTTTCCCTCACTTATGCTAAATGTATGCAAGAGAGAGTTCCAGATAGAAGAGGAAACTCGGAGATGTTGAGTTTGTACCTCACGGGTGTTATTGCTCATCTTGATGCTTGGTTTGTCTGTTTTTAGACTCAGTGTGGCGTTACCATACACAAGTACTCTTGCAGCATTGTAGTCCTGTAAAAAGAGAGCTGCAAAAATGTAATTTTCTGAACTTCAGAATGAGTATCATGTACATCACTGCACATTTGGGATGTTTCTTTTATTTGGAGTTGTGATGGGTCGTTCATGAACGATTCATTCATTGCATTTGTCACGTGGCAAATGAACGAAAGACTTAGGAGGGGAACTAATCATTTGTGCTTCTCATAATTATATTTCATTATAATGATTTCCTAGTTCACAATATGAAAAAAGACTGTGTATGTGAAATTTTAACTCAGTTCAAATGTACAAAAGAGCCTGAATACAACTTGCTTGCTGAACAAGTGTGTCAGTAAAATAATCTGTTTTTCCCACCGTTATATTGGACACACTCAGCTCAGGACACGGAGATCTCTACTAATCAGCTGATGAATTAATTCAGCTGGGTTAAATAAGGGAGACGTCTGAAATGTGCAGTGCTGGTGAGGCTACAGGAACAGATTGAAAACTCATACAGGGCAACGTTTCTCAAAAATACTGTACCTAAATAGTTCATAGAGACCAGGGGTACTAATAAGGGGCTTTCGCACCACGTAGTTCTAGGAACTAGCCAGCAGGGTTGTTCCTAGAGAACCAATTTCTCCCTTAGACCATTTTCCTGGTTGCATTCGCACCGGCAGCAGAAACTCTGAAGCGGCTGACAGCGACGTCTTTATTCGCAGCATTTACAAACGTCAACAACTGGTGAATGGAGGACGCCGTGATCTGAGCTGTTTTTGTTGTGTGTCGTGGGTTTCGCGATAACGGAGATGGACTGTAAATACACAAATTACGCGAGTGAAAGAGCATGAAAATCAGACTAAATCTCCTGTGACAACTTGCAGTGTTACATATCATTGAGGCAGAGAAAAGAACACAACGCTGCAGACAACAGATAAATGCTGTTATCCCCCCACATGAAAAAATACTAATAGTAATTTATAGTAAATACTATAGTATTTTTGAACCATACTATAGTATAGTGTATTATACTGTATATATTATAGTATTTACAACACTTTGTTAATGAGTGCTACAGTATACTGTAGTATTAATTATAGTGAACTGATAAACTGTAATAAATACTGTAGTATACTTTAGTTTTTACTACAGTAAACTTTAGTGTATTGTAGTATGTACCCTATAGTTGTAGAAAACTTAGTACAGTATTGGGCAAAGTAATATTACTATAGTTGTTATATTACCACAGCAACTATAGAATTACTACAACAAATTAATTCAAGAACTTTACTATAGTATGGTTCAAAAACACTATAGTATTTACTATAAATTACTATAGTATTTTTTCATGTGGGACTGTTTTTCATGTTCGTGGAGTAAATATTTTTTACATGGCTTTTTAAAAATGCAGAGTAACTGGTGTTTCGTATGTGTTTGGCCAATCACTACTTGTTTTAGACTATACTCTGAAGAAGGAGCTAATTTAGTTCCCCCAAACGGAGTTCCTAGAACTAAAACCATTTCTATTTCCTGCTGTGTGAACACACCAAATAGCAGGAACCTCCGCCAACAATTCTAGGAACTATGAAAAGGTTCCTCCAGTGTGAAAGCCCCTATAGTTTCTCTATACAGTAAATGCTGACATATATTAAAGTGCTGCTAGAAAAATGTAAATAAGGCATTTGAACATTCTTAACATATTTCACAAATTAGATCAAAATTAAATTTTAAATTTCCACATACATCAGCCCCCAAGAAATATTTGGAAGAACCCACAGTTAGAAATGTCTAAATGTCATAAATACAAAATATAAATCATCAAACCAAATTATATATATTTTACATTATACAAAACAATTAAAAATAAAGTTAGGTTTTAGATGATAAAACAATATATACTGTATACTGTGTTCAAAGTTAGTAGAACGTTTCTATAGTTAATGTGAAGAAATACTTGAGGAGATATGACTTCATACATCCACTAAAATCACACTGGGACCATTTAAAAGTAATGGCTTACAAAAGTTAAGGTGGTTCTGAGAAAAAAGTCTAGCATCATTTGTTTGCAGATGCCCCTTTGCTTCTAATGCAAGTTTTAAGTGTCCAAATACTTTTTGGGGCCACTGTATCAACTTTAAGCCAAAGTATATTGCATATTTTGAAGTACCTGCACCTGGTGTAACAAAGATGAAACCACTTAAACCCTCATAAACTCGGAAAAATATCACAAAGCTAGTGTGGGATTTATCCTTGAGAGCCTGGCATGCAACAAGCCTGCAGTAATGAGATGAGGATGTGAAGTTTCAAATGAAAGCGGAGCTCTGACCTCAAGCATCGTGCTGTTCCATAAGCGTGCTCTGACAGTGAGATTGGCCGAGGTGTCCATGCCAAGCAAGGGGCAGGTGAATGTCTGACAGAGGGCACTACCTGTTTTACAGTCCTGAGATTGAGAGAGAATGAGCAGTGACAGCCAAAACATTCTTAATTTTGTCTTTGTCTAGTCTCTGTTGCATACTACATCATGCAAAGTATCAGAGGAGACATGATATGCCAGTATCATCCAGTTGCCTAGCAACAAAACAATGGTTGATGGAGATGGGTATACTCACCAGGTTGGCAGGAGGTTTCCTCTGGACGGCCTGCGGGTTCGGGAGGGCCTGCGGTTCAGTCTGTTCAGACTCCAAGGAGGCCTCATCTCTTTTCCTCCTTCTAGTCTTGCGCTCTGACACCTAATCCACAGGAGGTAACACGTCCATCACATTAACAAGTACTTTATTTTAAGTGCATGGCAACAAAATGCTGCAGGGATGACGTTTTTCAAAAACCTGAAAACGAGTTAGCATATTAGCACATAGAGTTCCCTGGTTTCCAAAGTTAATGGGTTTTTCGAATGGGATTTTTGTTAAAAGCCTGAAATAAGGTCAGTGGTTAACAAAAGCTCAAGACATTATGTTTTATTCTACAATATAAAATACAGCAGTAATGATACCCCTTATGATTTTTTTAAAGCTTTTTTGCATCTTGACAAATTTGGTTGCTAACAAATGGCTAAACTGAATTACAGAGGTTGTTGGGCACATTATATCATCACACTGAACAGGAAAACTCATCTACTTATTAATTCGCTTTGTTTATAATTGTACTATTCTAACTTAAGTTTTCAGGGAAAATGTTTTCTTTTATAGTAGTTTGTCTATAGCCTATGTTTAGTTTTTGACTTCTGGCAGTTGTATTTTGGCTTCATAAATCATAAAAGTTTAAAAGTGTTCATTTGCAAAGATTATCATCATGAACAAAATATGTAAGACTCATAAATGTGTGTTGGTCACAGAGCTTATATTCTAATCCACAAAAATTTTGTCGAGGGATCCAGGGAGATACTAACTTCCAATTTGGCCTACAGAAATATGCAATTCCTGCAGCGCTCTACTGGATTACTTTCCACCACATTACGGGTTTCTATGCCATATTAATAAGCATAAATCACCTTGAAATAGAATATTTTTATTGACTTGCTTAGTATGGTGTTTCTGTCTTAGTTAATTCTTTTCTGAGTTCTTGGATTTATTTGTAGAGCATCTAGACCACCTAAGCACATGTCACACTGATTTATAGGCACAGAGAGATAGATAGTCTCCGAACCGCCCTATGCTTCATATTAGGAGATGGACTTTTTCTGAAATAACTCCCACTAGGCTTTGTACATTGAGCGAGATTGCAGTGCGAGCTGTGGGAAATATAGTTCTGGGAAAGGAGGAGGTCTCAGTCCCAGCATGATTTCTTCTGCTGCTTCTCTCAAGGATTCAAAGGCTGGATTGTGCTAAACTGCTCTGTCATCAACACCGTACTGCAGAAAAACAATCAGTGAAAGTCAGACATCTAATCACTTACAGTGAGATTAAGGGGGTTTATGATGTTATTTTCAGGGACACAGAATGGCTTGGAGGTTCCTGTCATCTGAATCTCTGACAGATAAAGCAGCCACTTCTGATTAGCCACAGCATAAGGCCACTGAAAGACCACTTCCAGATACCCCAGATTTCCCAGAGGTTTTCCAGAAAGAGACACCTGCAGACAAAAGAATAAATTAAATAATTACTTTGAGTAATTGCAAACTGATTGTGTCAAGTAAAGTGATTGTGTCTACTGACTTATCTAGTAAAGAACTTGTTTTAGGTTTTTAAAAAAGGGGTCACATCACACCACAGCTAGGACAAGCACAGGTATCACACATAGTGTGTCACAATTGACAATGACCAAATTGCCAAAGTATTTTCCATTTTGGCAAAATGGTGCCTAGTTTGTATGAATTCATATTCTCATAAATCTCATCTGTACATTTTCGTACAGTCTACTTGCGCCCCATTGATGGTTAAAAGGATAGTTCACCCAAAAATGAAAATTCTGTCATTAATTACTTACCCTCATGCCGTTCCCATAAGACCTTCGTTCATCTTTGGAACACAAATTAAGATATTTTTGATGAAATATGAGCGTTTTCTGACCCTCCATAGACAGCAATGCAACTGATACATTCAAGGACCAGAAAGGTCTGCGACGTGCGTTCACAACAGTACCATGACGACACAGAGGTCTTTGTAAACATGTCTGGTACTCTTGTAAACGTGCGTTGAAGACTGACACGGAAGAGAAGAAACTGTTGAATAAAGTCGTTATTTCGTTTTTTTTTGCACACAAAAAATATTCTCGTAGCTTCATAAAATTAAGGTTAAACCACTGATAATTTGTGTTCCGAAGATGAACGAAGGTCTTATGGGAACGACATGAGTGTGAGTAATTAATGACAGAATTTTCATTTTTGGGTGAACTATCCCTTTAAGTTTAGGGGTGGACCTATCAAGAGATTTAGTCAGTCCTTTGGTTTCTCCACAGCTCCGCCTACCATGAAATTTCATATCCAAAATCCCACTCCACAATGCTGTATGTTAAACATTAAATATGTTCTCAAAGGCTGTGCTGTGTCGCATAGTATTGTTTCCTTATGGTGAGGACAGACAAATTGTCCAACACTGGAGACTTGCCACATCACAGCTAGTTAGGAATGTAGGCTGTAAAAAACATCTTGCCGTCAAGTTGAATTCCACTGGGCTTCCAACGTCACTGGTACTTTTCATGGCTGATTCTCCTGTTACTTTTCCACTGAATTCTGTCCTAAACTGGGGTAAAGGGCTACAAGAAAAATTTAAATTTTCAAATTAATTTATTTGCAAAATGATTTGATTTTATGTAGCTCTTACTAAAGTTTAATGTCAGGCAAAAAAGTGAAATGTCTGTATAATAATGAAGTGTAACATGAGTCATTCTGACATAGCTTTGAAAAGCGGTAAAGCAGACGAAAAGATTCGGTGAAATGCTCTAAGGATAGAAATGGCACATAACTCACATATTAAAGAAGGGCTGTAGGATGTACTCCACCATCAGCACTCTCGACAGGGGTCGTAGATCATTCTGATCGCTCCACCTGAGAAGTGTAGATCAAATCATCAGCCAGAGTCCAAATCTGAATCATACTCTTTGAACAACCCTCTTTCACAGACAATTGTTCTTTCATATGCATATAAGCCATATGTTAGTGGTTAAAACTGCAGAACTGAACAGTGAATCACTGAATGCTTTTGACCCTGTTTTTATGCACTGGATTCCTTCCTGTGGGTGGGTTAATGATATTCTTTCTATATACAGTTCTGCTCAACTTTGTATTCTCCTTACAGAATTTGCCAGATGTTTATGATTTTTAAAAAACAACAGAAAAATAAGATATTATTTTTATTTAGTAGTACCTTGAAGCTATTTGATATAATGACTGAACTTACACAGACTCATACAAAGCTATATATAATATTAAGAAAAAGGGACATGTAAACTTAACAGCATAATTCAAGTATTTTTTTGTATTCTGTATATAATATGTAATATATTTTATGCAGCTTCTTCAGGGAATGAATGAATGAATGAATGAATGAATGGTAACATATCATTAGATTTTATCTCTCGAATTAAAAAAATGCTAAACATCTTAGAGATTCAGCACAGGTTATGTAAACTTATGCGCACGCACAACTGTTTCTCTTCAGGATTCTGTCTTTAGAAGAGATATTGATTTTTTTGCAAGCTCATTTCCTGCAAAGCATCTCTCCCCAAACGTTCAGCCTATTTAAGAATCTGAAGAAAATAATGGAGATTTCTCATACGTTGAGAGCTGCAGCTCAGTCTGAATCTCCTGCATGTCTATTGTGATTCCTGTCGTTTCAAATGTGATCTCAATCTCCACCTGTGAAAGACAGAAGTACCCACAAAAAAATAAAGACATCCATCTTCAGATTCATTACATCTGCTTCTAGAAATGCTCTTCGTTGCAATACTGTTAATTAAATTCACATTCTGTATTCTATTATTACATTCTGTATCCTATTATTACATTCTGTATCCAATAAATAATCCTAAAGTCTAATCCAATGCCCATTTAATATGGTTGTTGTAGTATGTCTGCTGTTAAATCCCAGGGTAAGTGTGCTTAAAACCCATGAATGTCAAGTCACTGATACCAATGAAGACTTACCCGCTGATTGCTTTTGAAGGGGTCCCCCAGTGTACACAGAAGATAAGGCACCCCAGGAGATGATTCGACATTCAAGTTCTACAAGAAACAAAAACAAGAACCAAGTAAAATTCTGTTTGCAGTCTAAATACATAAGTACATATACTAATGTTCATAAATTTGGGGTTGCCAAGATTTTTTTTTAAAGTTTCTGAAAGTTTCTTATGCTCACCAAGGCTAGATTTATTTTTATACAGTAAAACTAGTAATAATGTGAAATAATTTAAATTGAACATAATTGGTTTTTATTTTCATTTATTTGAATATATTATAAATTGTAATTTATTCCTGTGATGATAAAGCTGAATTTTCATCAGTCATTATTCCAGTCTTCAGTGTACACATGATCTTTTAGAATTCATTCTAATATGCTTATTTGCTGCTCAAAAGTTTTATTATCATCAATGTTGTAAACAGTTGTACTAATTAATATTTTTGTGGAAACAGTGATACATTCTTTTCAGGATTCTTTAATGAATAAAAAAGCTCAAAAGAACAGCAATTTATTCGAAATAGAAATATTTTGTAACATACAAATGTTACTTTTCATAAATTTAATGCAACCTTGCTTCCAAACAAAAAAGTCTTACTGACCCCAAACCTTTGAACGGTAGTGTATATGCATGTATAATATAGAGCAGCAGAGGTATTCATTGTAAAGTTTAAGAGGTCCAAGTACTGGGCATTTATAACTTACAAAGAGTTACTAATGTGGCTTGTACAGCCATGAAATGAAAATCAATGTGCATGTAAGGAATACTTAATGTAAATGTCCAAAATGATAGCAGCAGTATCCTAAATAAATCCTAAATAGCCTTTCCACAAACTGCTGCTATTACACATTGTAAAAGGGAAAAAATGGACAGTTGTTGCTTGAAGGAGCTGTAATACAACTATTGCCTACAGATAGAAACAAAAGTTTAAGATTGCATACGCTTTGTTTTACGATTATATTAATTTATGAGAAACATTACCAGATGTTATCAATTCAGGGTCTAGATCTGGGTCATGGCCTGCTAATTGGTAATCTTTGATATAGACTATTACATGAGAAACTGTTATGGACTGTGCATTGAGAACCGTAGAAGGAACTAAGGTATAATTTCTGAGGACATCTATTGATCTCACCTTGGGGTTTAGGCTGGAGAAGCTGAGCGAGGTGGGAATGGTGACATTTAGAGAAGCACCGTAAGCATCTTCTGCTTTCCTGTCCTGTGATGGAACATTAGACACATTCACCATCAACTTCAGCTTCTTTACGTCAGTAGTGTAGTGGAAAAACTGCTGGCCATTCTGCCTGTAGAAACACACATATTAGCAGTTCACATCACATCTATGAAGTAATGACAATTTCCATTCAAGTCCAGTCCAGGTGATTGGATCATTGGTGAGTGTTCATGAGAAAAATGGGTCATACTTGAAAGTACCTAAGACTCACATTGGGTAGATTCTTAATGGGAGATATTTAATCAAAAACATATTTTCTATTCAGTCATCTACTTTCCTTTTCACATGAAGAGCGGTAGTGAGCTTACGTGGGGAACGGCGTGTTCTGCTCATCTGTGAATGCAGCCGTCATCTGAAGGTTGCTCTCACATTTGTTATCTAATCCGCAGGCTTTCTGAATGTGAATCTAAAGAACGAGATGACATTGGTGGAATATAAGAGAGAATGCGAGCAAGTAGTGAAGGGCAGACATCGAGTTTCCAATGAAAACATCATTTGTGTTTGAGTGAGGCAAAATATGCTGTCAAAGGTACCTCAGCTCTGGTAGTCAGAGCGTCTTTTTGGCTGATCACAGGAAAAGCACTGAGGTCTTCCAACGTCTGCCCGCCTGAGGGAGGAGTCTCCACCAAAGACACCCTCAGCAAGAAAACTATCGGAGCAACCTTGTCTTGGATCGTCTTGGACTGTGAGAGTCAAATGCAGAGTTATACACATCTCTGTATACAATTAGCCCAATCTGATCACAAGCCAAACAACCTACTCAATGATTATGAGACTTTTTGTCACAAATAAAATGGCAATTCAAAGGATGGCCTTGTATCATACCACTAGCTCGAGTTTCAGAGAATGGCAATCTCCAGACGGATTAACAGACATTTTGCCAGTGTATTTGCCATCTTTGTTGTCAAGGAAACGAACACGAGGGCTCCGAGATTGCTGATCGGCTTCCACTGTATATTGAAAAGCTGAGAAAACAACAGATCTTTCTTACAGCTACTTCATGTCGGACCTGAAGTCTGACAGTCAGAATGTGAAACAACACATTTTGCATGACAATAATATTTAGAGAGTGTGCATTTATGTTTAGGGTAATAAACTGTGATGTGGGACTTACTAATACTCTTCTGGGGACTGGCACTGCCAGTGCTGAATGTGTAGGACAAACAGACGTCTGCTTTAATACTGTATGAGGAAAACACAACAGAATTGACTGATTCTGTCACAGAGACATTTCAACAATTGTGATTAAAACCCAAATACATAATCAATATTAAGATTACAGCTGTTGCAATCAAAGTATGAAAAATAGAGATTACAGCATAACATTTAGATCTACTCTAAGTACACTAGTTAAAAATAAACATTTATTTTATGCTAAGTATACTATAAGTACATTTACATATTTATGTGCTTAATACAAATACCCTGCAATTGTACTTTTGGTATACTAAACTGGTATACTTAAAGTCTGCTACGTGGAACTATTGCAAGTATACTTCAGGTACACTTTAAATATCTTTCATTTCAAGACTGATATTAATCATACAATCCTCATCAGCAGTGACTTTAAACACATTTTAGGCTTAATATTAAGAAATGTGCATTGTGCACAAGTAGTACTCCAAATAAAATTGAATTATAATTTTTATATCACTAAGTCTCAAGCAATATGTCAGGAAATATGTTAATATATTTGAACTATACTTAGTATGAAATAAATGTGTCTTAAATATATAACTTTTTTACTAGGGTATGCCAAAGGTTTTTATTTACAACCAGTTTTTGTTGACCATTGCATTGATTTGTGCAATTACATGTTTTTAAATTAGTCTATAAACAGTCAGTGTTGACAATATCTGAGATCCATCTATATTTCACGAGTTTGTGTGCCCATATAATCTTAGCATTAGTGGTAAACGTATTTGGCTTGATGTCTGCAATGTGCTCAGAGAGACTATTCTACTCGAGCTCCGATAGCCCCCCCCCCCCCCCCCCCCCTATAGACAGAAGGATAAATTAAATAAATATGCATAAAGGAGGAGATGGGGAGGTGGAGGGATGCCGAAAGAACTAACAACAGAAGTGGTAAGAGGCTGTTTTTATACTCTGATATTAATTGTAAGATTAGATGGGCGTACTCCTCCCGAAATTACGTTAATAACTTCACTTTGTATTGGGAAATAATCGACAGTTATTATTTTGTGACACTGTATTCTTCTGAAGTGACTCATTTCTATGTAAACAAACAAGTGTGAAAGTTGGAGCGAGACGTCTAGGGATTCATTACCAGGCGTCACAGTCTTCTAGGCTGATAACCTCTGGTGTCACAGTGAAAGAATTCTTTAGGTGAATCACAGGACGTGCTCTTATAAGGGGGAGATTAAAGAAAACACAGTGAGATAAAGCCTGCAGGTCTGAAAAAACTACTAATCAAAGTACACTAATTTACAACTGTAATATAATAACTGATTGATTAATTTTGGTATTTGTCTGCTACCTTGATGCTATACAACTAAAATATGTAAAATAGTAAATATTGTGACACGATCAAATCACCTTAGCAAGACCACGCGATCATCTAATGATCCAACTGCTATGTCTGGGTAACTGTTCCTGTCCACATCCATGCCACCACTGATGGAATAGCCAAACGTCTGGAATCCACCACCTGGGATGTCTTTTCCATCAATGACCTGAGGAATTAATATTAGAGCAATGAACTGACTATCTAGAAAGCAATCATACAAAATGACAGTCAAATAATCAGTATTAACCTCTAATAGTCTAAAACCAAACCTACACTACAGTTGAAAAGTTTGGGGTAAGTACAACTTTTTTAAAGGAATTAATACATTTATTCAGCAAGGATTCATTAAAATGATCAAATGTGACAGAAAGGACATTTATAATGTTAAATGTTAAAATGGTAAAAATGTTTTAATGCATCAGTCCTTCAAGCTGGTCATGATAACATGCTTAATGCTTATTAAATGCTTATTGGATGCTTACTTATGATTATTACGGTAATCTGCAGGCAGCGCAGACAACCCTAGAAGTGTTCTTTCTTTGAGTTTATCAGTGAGTCTTCAGCAGGAACACCATTTATTAATTCAGATAAAGACTGTAATTTTCTTTACAGAAAAAATATGTTCTTAAGAAGATTTTTAAGAACTTCTTAAGAATTTTAAGAGCTGCACTTAATTATTTTTTAGTAATTGTACATCTTAACACTCTAAATACTTCTTAATATTCCCTTAATCTCACCTGACTAGGCGTTTGGGAAATACCCGTTTTGCTGCCCATCCATATCGATACTCTGCCTGTACTATGATATGGAGCACCAACAGCTAAATCTGTTAAGGAACAGAGGAGTGAGAAACAATCACTGTGAAAATACTTCTTAGTAATGCCACAAGAAGGCAGCAGAGTAAAATGTCCTTGACTGTATAATGCGCTGCTCTGATGAAGCGCTGCGCACAAAAGTGAATTCTTGCAAATAGCCACAAATGACTAAAAGTCACATGCATGTTACATTTTACAGAGTGCAATCAAGCAAAGAAACCTACAAACCTACCTTGAAAGCCATCCTGGTTAACATCACCAATACCAACAACAGCCATGCCAAAAGCCGAGTCCTTAGGCCCAGTGAGCACCACGTCAGCTTTGTTACGAAAAGACCCGTTCTGGTTCATATAGACATACACCGCCCCACCTTCATCTTTTCTCCGGTCGAAATAGAAAGGGGCTCCAACAATCAGATCCTTCCAACTACATGGATAATAATGAAGACAAGTTAAATCTCCATGTCGAGATCTTCTGTTTCATTATTGACCTCTAGTTGAGGGGAAACAAAAAGCCAAGAATTGTCTTTACCCATCATTGTTAAGGTCAACAATAGCAACGCTGCTTCCAAAATAGGATCCAACTTGTTCCCCCATGACAGTGGCTTTTATTTGGACTTCTCCACTGACACCAATTTTATGAACTTCAGCCATCGTTACAGATCCTTTGGCTTCATCTCTTGGAGCTCCTGTTACTACTGTGTCTTTGTCTTTGCTCAACACATTTTGAGCCACAGCTATAGAGTAACCTGAAGAGCAATCAGTCAACAATAACCAAGAGCAATTTTCTATGTCTACATATTGACATAGTTGACAAAGGAAATGTAAAATGAATTAAAGAAAGTACATGTAAGCTATAGATTTTGTGTTTCAGGAAAGAGCTAAAACAGGGATTCATTATGTAAAATAGATAAAGGTCAGTTAACAGTTGACAATAAATGCTTATAAATAAGAATGCAACATGAATAGTATTATATGTATATATAAATACACATACATACATGTGTTTATTTACGCATATATATTAATACCATATTAGCGGGGTAGGGTGATGTCTTTAGTAACATATTAAACTGTAAAATTACTTTAAAAAGCATGATTTACAGTTCAGATACAAGTTTTCACAAAAAACTAAAATTTTATAAAACGATAAACTTCACATTTCAGTCTTTAAACTATTTTTTAAGAAAATGGATGAGTCAAAAGTATTAATTATTATATTAATTTAAACCATTATTATCAATAAAATTATTATATTAATAACATAAATACATTTTACTGTTTATATTTTTATTATTCATTATATTCTTAAAGAAAAATTGTGCGATTAATCACGATTAATCGATTTGACAGCCCTGAAATAATACAATTATTTTTTGTTGTTTTTGTTGTTGCTGTTGTTTCAGAAACTGAGTAAATGTCAGTAAATCCAGGAAGCATGGCTGTAGCACTGCCTTACCAATGTAAATATTCCCTCTTTTCATGTTTGGAAGCTTGCTCTTCACATCATCAATCTTATCTTCAGGGTTATACCACAGCGAAAATGTGTTTCCTGCGTATGATGGAAAATGATTAGCGGATAATTTAACATCATTCTTGCATGTAGAAGCAAAATGTTTACAGGAAAACAAAGTCCCCTCACCTTGCCAGTTGAAGCATCCAGGTGCACCCATGAAGATCTCCGTCTGAGTGATGGCAGCAGACATTCCAGCAAGACACATGCCTTCACTAGTCTGATCATCTCTGGGGTCACACACCTCATTGTATGACTGCCATTGAGAGTCTGCTGTGTCATATTGTAAATCATTTCCACGAACATAGCACCTCCCGATCATCCGAAAGTTGGTTGCAAAGTTTCGTATATAACGATGGCCACAGGCCTAGTAAATAGAGTGATGAATACTATGTTAGGATGGTAAGAGCAATGCTTTTTGTGCATTGATTTTTCATAGACCAACATAAGAGAGGTCATTATTATAAACTCACTAGTACACGGCCCCCTGGTTGACTCTGACTGGCTAACGACACACCTAGCCACATCCCATCCATCACATCATTTTTAGGGTTTGGTATGTCTTCAGAATCTGCATAACAAAAAGCAATTATTCAGATCTGTTCTTTCTGTAGTACCATGCAGACATGTGGGACACAACAACAACAGCAACAACAACAATAGTAAAAATAAAAAAAATAAAATAAAAAGCAAATTTAAGTCTGGTATGGTACTGTTATAATTATTATTAATGGTGGAGAGGCATCATTATATTACTATTTATACTACTATTAGTATAATAATAATACATATTGTATTGTTATATATTATTATAAATTACATAATATTTATTACTGGCAATTAATATTTTAAATATAAGTATTAATTACTATTTTTATTACTATATTATAAATTATTAGTATTATTTACAAAGGGAGAAAATAAAAACATCTGTAATTTACAAATATCAAAAGATAAATAAAGGAATAAATTTATTTATTTATTTATTACTTTTTTATATAGAAATGTCATATTTAATAGTTTTTTAGTTAATACATTTTTAATTTACTTTCTATTTTTCACAAACTTCATAAATTATATAAATGTCATATAATTTCCCCTTTATGAAATGTAGGAAAGTAAACAAAAAAATAAATAAATAGTTAAGCCCCAAAAAAAACCCTCATGGCTTGTATGAATGTCAGGAAATTTACTTGAGCTGAGAAGGTTCAGTCTTCTGCAGTCTTTGCGGTCTGCAGTGATTGGACAGGCATATACATCTCCAGTCTCATTGGCCGACACTCCCGACTCTGCTTTCTCCTTCGGTGCTCCTACAAGAAGTCTGAAACATGTGTAAACCTGATTGAGCTCAAGTCTGTCTCGAGGCAGTGTATTATGCCACAGTTGCCGCAGTACCACAGTAATGGCTGTTTGAGACAAAAAAACTTTTTGAAAACACACTCATCCAGCCTTGTGCCAGGTATTGTTTATATTTTACCTTATCCCCAGATAAACTCCAGCATGTGTAACCCTTATCTGTCTGGGCTTGTCGCACTACGTGAACTGATTTTGACTGGAAGGACTTGTCAGAACCCATTACTTCCAGGACACAGTGCAACTATGGACAGAAAACGTCACTTAAAAAAGCTACATGCTTTTAACTATCTGCAGAACCCTGCTGGTAAGAGAGATTAACATAAAGCATCTAAAAACCACAGGAGACGGTGATTACATTTTACTCAAATGTTCATTTTCAGAAAATATGGTGAATGGATTTGCGTAATATGCAATGGAATGGGTAACTTCACACATTCATGTGTCTACATCTCTTTTTCTCTCTTTCCATAGGCAAACTATTATGATACATACATTCTTTATCCCTTCCAGGGAAAAATCACTAACTCAAGCTCCACCTATGTAATCGATTTGATTTTGATCACAAAAAACAAGGCAGCCTTAAAGATAAGAGTCAGGCCAACGATACCCACATCTGCCACCATGGAACAGATTTAATCCTCTAGAGCCCTTGAAGAAAGTGAGCAGAATTAAAGCGGCATTTCATTAAACTCTAATCACAAAATCAATGAATTTTATTTCAATATTTGCGAGAGCACGACAGACAATAATAATGACTAAAGCGGTGCTGCCTGCAAGCTCGATTCATTAATGTTTCATGATTTTTGGAGACACACATCCTATTTGCTATTTTATCCACCTTGCAGCCTGAGGCCTCATAAATATTCCACTCTGTGAGGTATGAGATCTCATCAGGATCATGACTCGTGTCTAACGGGATTATGAATGGGCTTTAGTGGGCGATGCGGTCATTTCATCTTCTTTAAAATTCAGTTTGGTGAATTTTAACAGGAATGTATTATGTCTGACAGTCTAATCATCACAGATTTCATTCCTTCAACAGAGAACTTGGGTTATAAGTAACATGATATTTGCCAGAGTGAGTGGTATTTTTTTATTCTTGTATGCCAGATCACTGCACAGAGACAGTTATAAGTAAGCCCTTTGTAATTCTCAGTTCACACTGCAAGATTTTAGTCTCGATTTTCACTCCCTTCACAGGTTTTGCAAAATCGCAGATGCCCCTGAAATATTTGGCATGCTAAATATCTGGAGCTGTCGGCGATTCAAAATCCTGCTGTGTGAAATGAGTTCTGACGGAAAAATACATCTGCGATGATCTACAACCAATGAGAGAGCAAGATACAGGGCAGCCGGAAGTTTGAGGAGGAGTTATATGAAAAGTTATATGAAACAAAGGCAGTTCATGACCCCCTTGGTAAAAGAAAAAGGTAAAGAGTTGTGAGAAAATACGATGTGTGTCAGATCCGCATCATGTTCAGCAGCGGCAGCTCTTAAAGTCACAGCAGCCAAAATAACCTAATAACCAGCTGCTGTGATGTCTGTTAATCAAAGAACAAAAGAAAAAAAGGAAATCAATAACTTTTGTAGCTTTAAGGATACATTTATATTTAATTTAGAATTTAGTGTTTGACAACATTATTGAATTTCTGTATATTTCCTACTTGCTGAAGGGCACAGGTAGCTAAATATGGCATTTATTATAATGGATTTATGTAAAAATTGTTTTAAGTTCACTTAAATTAGAAGTTGTTATATTTTAAAAACGAATAAATGTTCAAATTGATAGCTCTCAATTATACTGTACTGTTGAATGACTATAGTCAATGATTAAATATTATGAAAAAAATAACAATTTCATAGAGACCAGTATTGGTATCAGTGATACTCATACTCAAAAAAGATGCCACTAAACAAATATTTAAAAAAAATAACTGTCATTATGTTGTTTCTACATTAATTTGAAGATTGAATGTTACATTTTTGCAAAAGTATATAAAAGTATATTTAAAAACCAGTGTTAGGTGGGATCAATCACAATTAATTGGGATTCATTTCAGAAAAAAAATGTGCGCTTAATTACTTAAATAACGATTTAATCGACTGACAGCGCTAGTTTCAACTGTTTTTGTCCATTTAATGAAAGTCAATGGGGTCCGTTGGGTTCCATAATATGGACATGAAAATATATTTTAAGAAAAAAAAAAAAGTAATCGAGGTTTGGAATGACATGGGGTTAATAATAATGTTTGTTTTGGGTGAACTATTCAATTAAAATCACAATTGCATGTCTGCCATATACGCAAATGCTACAAAGTGAATATTATTACTAAAATATACTGCCCCAAGTGAACAACAAACACACATTCTGAGGTTTCCTTTGTGCTCATTTTGACAGCATTCCTTTCAGTGGTGATTTGTTTTTTCGTTTCTGTACTTGTTCATATGCATCACACATTGTGGTGAGGTAGACTGTGATGAGGACACAGACTGAGGTCAGAGTCAAAGGGAGGGAGGGAGAGGGGGAAGACAAGGAGGGACAGCGAAAGACAAAAGGTGAAGTGAAAGACATCCCTCCCTCTCCCTTTGGGCCTAATTTCATTTGGACCCCAATGATCGTCCCCCTCAAACCACCATCACAAACAATCTGCTGGCGTCTCCGCCTCAAACCCGGTCATGTGACTCCAAATTTGCTTTCAGCAAGGACAAGACAGGAAATGAGAAAGTCAAGAGAAGGTGAATGAGCAAGAAAGAATGTCAGACTCTTCCTTGTCGCTGCATGTTCACCACCTTTTATGGGGGCTGTTGCTTATTTTATATGTAAAAAGGGTGTTTATTTTTGCTTAAGTCTTAAAGGTGCGGAAGCAACAAAATGGCCTGTTTAATTCGAAGCAAAATGAGAGGGTGCTTATTAAAATAGTAATTGAAAACCAAATTATAATAGGTTTTGGTGCAAAAAAACAGTGTGATTAACTTTATAAATAGACAACATGGACAAGTCTGACTTATAACACAGAACATCTGTAGAGAAGCTTCATGCATTCATTAGTGAATCATACTTCCAGTGCATTACACCTGAGCCTGTTTATGCTTAAACAGATACCAGTCACATGACATGGGTTTTACCACTACAATTATCTACAGGTCTAGTGGTGAGCGGCACATACCTCAGAGGCAAGTTTATGAACCACAAGCTGGTTGGGGGTTTGCATTCACTGGTGCTTCATTTCATCGAAGCTGCTCTGTTTGAGAGCATATGACTCAACCCGAATAGATTAATTTAATCTTTTCCACAGCATTAGTCTTCATTTTGCTTTTCTGTCAGATGGAAACATCCTGCAGTATAATTGAACTGCAAATAACACTGAGATTTCACTTTTATTTCTTGGTTTAGTGAATCTTTTGAAGATATATACTGACATTTGGCATTTTCCTTAAGTTTAGAGGCTGGAATATTTTAATAGAATTACTCTTTTACTTTTTAAAAAGCTTTCTAGCCCTATTTATACCTTCTTTTGATTTACACAGTGATTGTGAACGTTTTTGACTTGGTTATAAAAACAGCTATGAGTCAGATCACAGAGAACACAACTTCCTGTAACCTGCTGAAGAAGGTGTGTCTGCTTCGACCGTTTCACTGAATTCATATCAGGGCCAGAGTTCACATGTTGCACCTTTGTTTGATGTGTGTGCCTACAAGCTGTTCTAAAGGCTTGAACTTTCAGTAAATAATACTTACAGAAAAAGGTCCCACTGGCCACGCTCAGTGTTGGAGACTGTCTGGCCACAAACAAAGAGCTTGATCAGGAGAGAAGAACTTTCTGGCAGTGTTGCACACATTCAAGTTCAGGCAGGTGAAATTCACGTCCCTTATCTCCCACATATTGCTATGAACGAATGGGAAAGCAACCAAAACACAGTCAGCACTAAGCTGCGCAATACATGACGTGCAGAGAGAGCTCATTACACTTTCAAGTGAGTGGGTGAGCAGAGATGAGAGGCAGCAGTTTAAGGCATCATATTTGTGCAAAGTTTGTTTCAAAACATAGGCAACTTCATGATATCTTCCAAGACACCTTCTCTAGGCCAAATTCTAGGCAGCACTGCATATGTCCTTTGTAGAGAAGTCAGTCCAATAATGCACTGCGCTCAGTGAAAAAAACAAAAACAAATCCATCATGGTGGAAGAAAAAAATGCAACAAACAAAACAATTAAAAACAGTTGAATCTAATTGAAATTGATTATTTTACCCAAAATTTAGCCTGTGTGTTGTGTGATGTGTATTCGTATTTTACTATAAGCTTAGCAAATATGCTAACATCATGTAAATTGCACATATTTGTTTAAAATCTGTTCACCAATATATATATTATGCACATTGCCATTCAAAAGGGGAAAGTGAGCTTTTTTTACTTTTACTTTTATTCAGTAAGGACAAATTAAAATAACCAAAAGTGACAGTAAAGACATTTATAATGTTCTAATTCAAATAAATGATGTTCTTTTTATTCAGGAACTTTCTTTCACTGAAATTTCTATTCACCAGAATCCTGAAAATAATCACGGTTTCAGAACAATATTAAGCAGCACAACTGTTTTCAACATGGATAATAATAAGAAATGTTTCTTGAGCAGCAATATTAGATTTAATCAGTATATTAGAATGATTTCTGAAGGATCATGTGACACTGAAGACTGGAGTAATGATGCTGAAAATTCCCAAGAATAAATTACATTTTTAAATATATTAAAATAGAAAATTATTTTAATTTGTACTAATATTTCACAACATTGCTGTTTTTACTGTACAAATAAATGCAGCCTTAAAAATTTTAATAATTCCTTCTTTATCATTTATCACACACATTTAAGCCTTTCTTTACAGGAACCGCATGGATCAGAGCTGCTACGGTCAATAAACGGACAATCGCCCTGCAACTAGAACATTCACAAGGTGACAAATCTCATTCTTGACATTCCAGCTGTTACAGATTAATGAATAATATCTAATCCAAAAACCCAGGATGCTCCACATGCACAGCAAGTCATTATCCCTCTAGGCTTTCCAGCCCAGAGTCGAGACAAACCTACTCTACTTCAGCTGAAAGTTATGATGACATGCTGCCTAGACCACTCAATGATTTTAAAGTAGTGGAACCCAAAGTTTTCATAGTGCCTTCTGCCTACCCTACTTCACTGACAACAACATAATGACATTTTTAACTGTAATACTCAAACGTAACATAATTTTGTTGATTATTACTGGACTTTTCAAGACTTATCACGATTCATTTGTAAACATGATGTAAGACTTGATGGATGGGCCTGCCCTGTTTGCCAATGACATTAACGATAACCAACGTTTTTTGACAGGAATTAAAACGATGCCATGAGGGATAGAAGTGCAGTGCGTTTAATGGATTGCAATGCAGTTTAACAACATATCAGTTGTTCAGCTGACGAAACATCTTTCTAAAAAAACCTTTCAGTAGAGAACAACTTCAGAAAACAGTTTTGAAAGTTGTGAGTTGGGAAAATTAGAAGAGCTGACAACAGTGTGTGCCACTGTAAAGACACTTAGCATATCCCTCACAGGCATGTTTTCATCCACTTTAAATTCAACACAGTGTCTAACCTGAATAAGGTCTATTTAGTGTATTTTCACAGTTTTGCTACATGTAAAGAGAACTAAATACCAATTCAGGCAAAGCTTTAAATATCTGTTAATCTGAGTTTAATCTATTTCACTGTGTTAAAGTAAATATAATTGCAACTTTGTTTAGACAGACAGGTAATTCCCTTGTCTGACACCTATATCCGTGACACACATAACCTCAGCCGCTAACAGAGCAAATACCACAAGTTAAAACAGACAGGAAATCACACAGGAAATTCACATCACGTTTAGCTTAATTTTACACTAAAACCTGAAATCTCGCCTACTGACAAAATCCAGTGTGCAACAGTTTTCACTGGGGCAGAACACTGTGATTACAAATACATAAATTGAATATAAGTATACAGCAGTTAGTAGCAGCCCTCTAATTTGAATGGTCAAGCAACACATCAGCGAGCCAGTGTACTAACTGCAAGCTATCTGAAATGACTTTGCAGTTCTTGGAAATGTGTCAAATAAAGCACCTCAGGCGATCAGACCAATGATACGTGATATATCTCCTGGTTAATCAGTCAATGGAAAACGTTTTAAGGGGTCATCGGATGCAAAATTCACTTTACAAGTTGTACACATCCATCCTATAATGATAAAAAATCCACCCAGTGTTTTTTTTTTTTAAATCCCTATTTTAAAATCCGCTTTCTCAAATTCTGCACAGGCCGTTCCCACGATAGTTGATTGACAAGGCCGTCTTACCTTAGACCCACCCTGAGTGAGCTGAGAGCTGTCCGCCATTGTGTCGACTCCGGTGACCCTAAAGAATCATATCAACTTGTGGAAAATGGGCATCCGATGACCCCTTTAAGTATTATATACTACTATTACATATGCAATGGTTTAAAAATTTGGGGTTGTATGACTTTTTAATGTTTATGAAAGAAGTTTTATTTTTGTTTTATTTTAATATGTTTTACAATGTAATTTATCCCTGTGATGGCAAAGCAGAATTTTGAGCAGCTATTTCTCCAGTCTTCTTCAGTGCCACATGATGTTTCAGAAATCTTTATAATATGCTGATTGTATGATCAGGAACAGTTCTTCTTATTATTATCAATTTTCAAAACATTTGCTTAATAACAGTGATACATTTTTTTTCAGGATTCAAAGATGAATAAAAAGTTTCAAAGAACAGCATTTATTTTTCAGAGTCTTTACTGTTTGTTCCCGACATTTCAGTGACAAATGTTTTATAAACAAATTAAATAAAATTTAAGTCAATAAAGTTTTTGTTTCTGTTTTATGTCGATGTCACAGCTTGCAGACGATCGCTACACAAAAGCTTTGCATGCTTGTGAGTCTTTAGCTCCGCCCACAGCACACCTCCAGGAGCTCGACTGTTTTCTGAGAGAAGCGTAAAGCTGTATCTGTCTTTTATAAATCTGATAAATCTAAAGACTCTTCAGAGATATGAAGGATGCAATACTACTCTATAGGTTCTCAAGATTCACATGAAATTGGCAGAAACTGTGTGTGTTATGTCCACTTTAAAGGAACATTTTAGTAGTAGTTAATAGTCTCTTATTGGCCAAGGCTTCTATAAAACAAAACAAGCCTTGCAAATTAATGAAAGAACACATATACAGACACGCCATTTTTAATGGGATTTGATGATTTGCTAATTGCACCTAATAAATTACACTTTCTATAAAACATTAGCAATGAGTTTGTAAAAGGAGGAGAAGCTTCACTGCACTGATTAAACTGCTTTTGTGGAAAAACAGCCCATCAACTAATCTTCAATATGATTACCTTCAAACTAATCACAAACCCTGGAAGTTGCTCACTGTAGTCCCTACGAGCCGTTTTTGTAGGTATTAAACTGCCAACTACCCTAACCCAAATGACGATATCTCCGTTTGCATTGAACTTTCAGCATCGTAACTTTGCAGATATTGTTACAAAACAAACACAGTAAACAGAAAACTAAGCAACATAAAAGTCCCAACACAAAAAAAGGCACTGTGCACCACCAACACTGACTATGTATTTTCTCACATCATCACCATGTAGGCTTTAAACATTTGCTGCAGTTGTTCAGCCAGTAACTAGATCTCAGTCGTGAGAATTTCAGCTTGCGGCTTTGCAGAGAAATTAAGCATGATGAGAAGTTGTCTGTGGTCAAAAGGATCTGAGATCCTTCAGCACGTCAGCAGCTGCAGCACTAAAGAACCACTTCTGCAGCTCTAGCTAATGCCATCATAGGAAGGAAACTGATTATTAGTCTATGAGAGTGTGTGAGACAAATGACCAAAGATCAAGTCACAGAAACACAGGACGTCCTTGTGTGCCACTGAGCCAGTCCTTTATGGCTTCGACAAGATGATGAATGTCTAGCCAGTCCAATTAATATCATCACGACTGATCTTGTTTCTCAAATTGTCTGTGCAGATAAGATCAGGAGGACCTCTGAACGGTTTATGCGTACATAAATCATTAATCAGGAGCAGGGACATTTTTTTCTCAACATGAAAAGCACAAAACAAATACAAATTACAAATGAAAACCCTTAGTACAAAAACATAGCAGCTTCCTAAACAACTTAAGTGTTTTCTTCATATGTTTTAAATCACCAACCACGAAGATGCAGGGAAGCAGACAACTGCAGTGCTCTTCCTCTGAGGTTCAATCAGGAAGTCACCAGAAAATGTATTTAGCAACACAGACAGCCTTACATTAGCTTGGGAAGACTCCTCTAGGACAATGACAAGGGCCGACGTAAACACTGCATCTGTTTGAACTTAGTTGCATTTAATATGACAAACAGCAAACATTTACACCACACTGTTTTTGAGACCATAGCACTCACAGTCCACAAAGAGAAATGGGCCAGACCAGACACCACTGCTCTCTTGTGGCATAGTTTCCAACATCTGTTAACAATGAAGAGACATGTCTTATGATTCATTTAGTCTGCTTTATGTATACTTCATTCATTCTATGTCTGCAGTGTGTCCAATACAGTCAAATCAAAGTATTATCAACTCAAATCAACGACGATTTCATTATCTCCATTCTGCTCGCAGAAATGACACATGAAACATGTCGTAGACAGATTTGTGGTTTCATTGTGTATATAGCTTTAGGCCTTTATACATATATAAGTCTATAATGTGTTGTGGATTTTAACATGATTATAAAATGCTACCTTGTGGCTCCATCATATGCTGTCTGACGACTACATTGAAAAGTCACCATATAGCTGTCAACAATTAACATGCTTCAGCAATACCTCAGTTTTAAATAAAAGCCCCAAAGCACCAAGTATTTTGCCTGAGCGCTCAGAAAACCAACCGCAAATTGTTAAACAAACCGCATTATGGTCATATTTATTGGTTCTATGCTCAAATGCTATTTCTCAATTAAAGTTGGGCTGTATGTTGTGAAAGGGCATTATATCCATCCGTAATCAAAGAAAACAGCCTGCGTGAGTCAATACAGTTACACGGTTGCCTTTCATTGTGAAATCTGTGGAATTCTAATTTCCTGGGGAGATGAAAAAGCATTGTGTGCAAACCAGTATCTACCTGCGCTATCATGCAAACTCACGATTTTCTGCAAAGCTGCCGTTTTTTCTACAACTCCCACTGAGGATCTGTGAAAAAGATTTTATGTCCCACTATAAAATTAATTTATAGGTCTTAGAGTGCAGATAATATGATATTGTTGTTGAGCTCAGTCTTCTTGCATACTAGTAACTCAACTCTGTACTAGTTATTGCCTTATGAGGCTGGTGATACAGGTCTCACGGCACTCATAACTCCAATTAATTTAGTGAGAATCATAAATAAGTGAACTACAAAGCAAAATCTACTGCTTCAGTCATGAGCAAATGGGTCTCGGAGGAACTTACTGACTATTGTAAATGATCAGTTGGTTTATAGAGATATTTCACTGCGGCAGGGGGTAAGTGGTCAATGTGTACAGTTCAGAAGGCCTTAAGCGACACTAGTTATTGTGCTTTGTTTATTCAGTTTCTATGCTCATTTCACAGCTGTTGTTTCTGACTCTTTGGCCAGCTGTACCCATTATGACTTTTATTCATCACTTTTGGTATTAAATCTCACAATATGAGTTCAAAAATCAAAACTTGAGCAACAGTATTTGAGAACAAAGGTGGCGACATTTGTTGTAGCAACCATAATGGTTATAAAACATTAGACAAGCGGGTGCATGACCTGCCCAGCCCTAAATCACAGTAAGGGGCGGCCTTATCACTGTCTCATATCCTCTTGTGAAATGGAGCTTTCATGTTAATCATTTACCTGAGTTAATCAAGGTAATTCAATGCCACAAAAACAGAAACAAGAAAATGATGAAAGCATTTCAAAAATTTCAACCAAAACATTCAGACATGAACAATGACAAATTCATATCACAAATTCATATTTTCATATCACGAGTCACAAGAAAAAAAAATAAAGGTGTGCAGCTTACACTGTAGTAGTAGTAATATGCCATTATTGTGTGGCCTAATATAGTCAGGTTAATTCATTACAATAATATTAGTTGTTTTAGATGCTACCATGATGTGCATTTTAGGTCACACAAGTTTCTACAAAAATCTCATTTAATAACTTTAATTATTAACAACATATTTATATAAAACATAACTTTTTTTTTACAAATATTATGATTTTTGAGTCATGAATATAAATTTTCTTAGATTTTCTCCAATCACCTAATGTGAAATTTTATTAAAAAAGGTTCAAATATATCATATTTTAAAGAAAACCTCGACACAAGTCATGATGATGGTTTAAAGGTGTACTCTGGAAGCTTTTCTGGTAACATGACAACAAAATGGCATCCTGCATGATACTACTGACTTGGATTTGGTGAACAATAGATTGTTTTAAAATAAAATGTCTTTACTGCTTTGTTTATAATAATAATAATAATAATAATAATTTAATAATATAATAATAATTTAATATTTAATTGTTTAAAAAGCTCTTTACAATTACACAATCTTATTTTTCGTTTTCTTTTTTTTACACTTTAAACTTCTAAAAAATCAACAACATCAAAATTACTTTGAATTAAAAAAATGAAAACGTGCTCATCATAGAAAAACATGCATTCAGGTAATATTAATTGCATTTGTGATAGGCTATTCTTGCAAAAAAAATGGACCCATATAAAAAGTAACTGCATTATAAAACATCGTTAATGCAGAGGTAAGAAGCTCAACAGGTGCACAAACGTGAGTACAATCTTGTCCTTCTCGTGATATTTCACCTAGGGTCAGGTAATAATAATACATTACAAATATACTCACAGGTGTCTTTTCTCTCCTACGACCTGCTCGTGTAGTGCAACAGAAAGTCCAAACAAACTGCCAGCTGTTTGTCCCTCTTTGACGACTGGAGACCTCACATCCAAGTTGAACGCTTGACAGCAGCGAGCGGCGCTCAACACGAACACCAAGACAAACGAGAGTCTTTGCCGGTGAAATACATTCATTTTTCTAAAAGTCACTCCAATGTTTTTGTTAGGCGAGACAGAAACAGAGAGCGGAGGAAGATGAGTCTGCCAGGGTCTGAACAGGAGCGGATTTGTCAGACGCTGTGAAGTGATTGCTCTTTCTTTCTTCCGGGGTTCGCGCCAGTCATCGGTGAAAACCTGACTGGAGGGCATTGAACTACAGAGAGCGAGCGCGGGCACCTTGATAGAGGACGGACTCACACATGCTAGAACACACTCACACTTGCATTCTGTTATAATGTCTAGAAAAGGGCTTTTCAAACTTTTTTTTAATGTGGTCCCCTGAGGGAGGCTTAAGTTGAAGCTATATTTGTAGCCTACTGTGTGTGAAAAACTTTTATTGTAAAAAGACAACATGCTGTTTTCCAAATTAAATAATTAGCTTTTATATTTTCATTATACTAAAAACTAAATTAATAATCTCCTAAAAACTATACTTAAACTGACTGTGTATCCTATGTAGCCAGTATGAACAAGAAGATAAACATTTTAATTTCTATCATTTAAATATACCTGTATAGTGCTTTTTACAGTAGGCAAAATATTCTTCAGAAGCAAGAACAATATGCCAAAATACAAACTATTCTTGAAAGAATGCACATTTGGAGGAAGGAGAGATAACGTTTATTTATTTACAAAACCTTTTCTTTATTGATATGGCCTAAAATAGGCTATAGTTTAAAATACAGTTTAAAAAAATATATAAAATAAAATATAGTTATAGTTTCCAAAAAAAAAAGGGCTGTCGCAAATAAAATAATGGTGATTAATCTTAAGAAAGTCAAATTCAAATAAAATGAATGTCCATTAATTTCCACGAACCCCCTTTGTGCTCAGAAAATCCCTGGTCTGTAAAACTTCTGAAGCATTAATGGAGCTATTTCTCAAAGGTTAAATTGATCATGTTCACCACATTCATATGTTCATGATTTGTAATCTTGATCAGTAAATTACATTGAATATCTCCATGAGCTGAATAACACAACCTTTAGCTGTAAAACGCCAAACTGCTTCTGTTTATCAGCTGAAAATTCCCAACATGAACTATCTACATTTTGGCAGATTGGTATGAATTCGTACAGTCTCATTGGTACGTCTGTACAATCTGCTTATATCCCATTGACAGTTTAGGGTTTGGGTTAGGGGGTGGACCTCTAAAAAGCATATGTTTTTGAATGATTCACAGTGTACAATTTCAAATCGGCACCTCGTAAAATAGTTAATAGAATATCTGAATATGGTATAGCTAGGTTCTATCTAAGCATTAACTGACCATCTTTGACCAGCAACAAACCAGTCACCAGCTTATGGTTGTCAGGGTGGTTTTGGGCCAGTTTGCTGGATTTTCCAGCATGATTTATCAGCTTCTCTTGCTCCTCGTATATGAAGTAAATGAGTAATTATCTCTGTTTTGAATGCTCTTTTGAATAATAGAACTAATATGACAACAGATCAAAGCTTCCACAATAGTTGGTGGGAGAAGTTGTGACTAAACTGCAGTAAATCGGTAAAACAACCTTCAAGGCTGCAAATATGCAGTTGCTTATAATGCTTATTAATGGAGATCTTTATCCCCATTTAGGGTCCCCATGCCCCAAAAGGGTCAGAAAGGAACCATGGGTTTGTGGGTTTCACTCATTGTTCATTTAGCCATTCTGAGTTATTAGCCCTCCACATTTGCTGACATACTCTCTCTAGCATGCTCCAGGCTACTGACCTAATAAGACCATTGCGCCCTGTGTCCTGGGAATCTATGACTTTTGCACATTTTAAAGAATCAGTCATAGCTTGTGGCTTCTCACTTGCCTTCTATTTGGATTCCTTCATGCTAAACAACAGATGTTGCGATAGAGGTACAGACAAAAATGTGGCCCTCAGCTTGCAATTCACGCAAAGACTCCTGTACTACTGGACATAAAATATCGATTTGAGTTATGATTTCACCTGTATATTATCTTGAGTCCAATAAATGTACAAAACATCAAGGCCTAGCAAAAAGACAAACACTGCACCCAGTGACGGGTGCTTTCAAACCACTGCTTCATGAAGCTTTGAAATCTTAACTAATCTTTTATTTTGAATAAGTAGCAGAAATAGTAAGAGTAGCATAATATGAAATTTTAAATTCAGCCAATATTACGGTAATGAGCAGCATCAGCATACTATTTGTCATAAATAATATTTGAAATTAGAATTAGTGTGTCCCAAATCGGTGTAATCATTCCATTGCATGAATTAATTGGAACTACAAACATTAAAAATATTTTAAAAACTACAAACATTGTGATGTGAGACTGTGTGGTTTAGATAAAGTGGTCTGGGTGTTTCATAATCAAAATAATGATGACAAAAAATTTCATCCTATCTGCATTATTTTTCATCTATAACAACACTGTGAACTTTCACAATGATACAGTACGTTTGGTCATGATTGACAGTTGTCAATTGACAATTGTATATTTTTAGGGCATAGTATGAGTAGGCATACTGGAACACAGCAATGGAGTCATTTTCTCTACATTCTGGGTCAAACTTAGATGAAACGGGATGGACATGAAGTCTTTGCCCTTCAGCAGGTTGGAAACTTAAGGGTTCTTTGCGCAGGTTTTAAGGGTTAGTTCACCCAAAAATGAAAATTCTGTCATTACTCACCCTCATGTCGTTCCAAACCCGTAAACACAAATTAAGATATTTTTGATGAAATCCGAGAGCTTTCTGACCCTGCACAGTAACGCAACTGACACGTTCAAAGCAAAGAAAGGTCGTAATGACATTGTTAATATATATAGTCCATGTGACGTAATTTTATGAAGCTACGAGAACAGTTTTTGTGCAAAAAAAAAAAAGACTTTTGTTAACAATTTCTTCTCTTCTGTGTCAGACTTTGACAAGTGTTCACGACAGTACCACAACGCTTGCGTGTGCATTCCTCTGCTTACAAACAAGGCGCAGGAACATCTGGATTCTACATCAAAATGCCGGCTCCTGCGTCAGCAGCAATACACGTATGCATTATGTTACTCTTGTGAATGCGCGTCGACTGACACAGAAGAGAAGAACTGTTGAATAAAGTCGTTATTATTGTTTTCACCACTGATGTCACATGGACTATTATATTGATGTCCTTACTGCCTTTCTGGGTCTTGAACGTGTGAGTTGCATTGCTGCCTATGAAGGGTCAGAAAGCTTTTTTCTGCTTTTTTTTTGTTTGTTTTATTTAACTGGTTTGCACTCTATCTGCCATGTGCCTTATGCCACTTTATCTATTTCTCTTTTTTATTTTTCTACAATGTCCTCATTTGTATATCTGTATAGTTTGTATGTACATATGTTTAAACTGTATTTATCTGTATTTGAACGTCTACTGTCAGTGTTTAATGTTAACTGTATGCACCAAGGGTCTGAGAGTAACGCAATTTCAATTCTCTGTATGTATGTACTGTACATGTGGAAGAATTGACAATAAAGCAGACTTGACTTGACTTGACTTGACTTGAATATCTTAATTTGTGTTCCGAAGATAAAGAAGTCGTTTGGAACGACATGAGGGTGAGTAATTAAATGACAGAATTTTCATTTTTGGGGGAACAATCCGCTTTAATTATGTGACGGTGGACCCTGCTGAACTGGCTTGGAAAGATGACGCAGAAGTGCATTCCATGGAACATTCTTTGGTCCCCTGCACCCTTCATCGCTTCAAAGCTCTCACTCTGGAGGGCAAACCCTTCGAAGTGATTAGGGCATCAGGATGAGCACTTCAGAATGGAACACAGTGTGTGATACGAGAGACATGATAGCAAAGTCGGTTTCGGTTACTCAAATGAGAGGATGGATATACAGCAGTCGAAAGATGATGGTGAATTTTGGGAAATATCAGACTGCTCAATGTCCCAATTGACCAATCAGAATCAAGTATTCCAGAGAGCTGTGTAATGCAAACACTAACTAAGAAAAAAAATATCAAAAGGATTATTAATTTTAGAATCTAAAAAGAAAAGAATAGGTGTCCTCAGGATACACAGTCAGTGATTAGAATCAGAACATGCCGTGTAAGCTGCTTGATTTACTCACTTGTCCCAACATGCGAGATTGCATAGCAGTTGCCAACATGTTTTTGTACATGCCAGATATGCTCTGATATTTTGAGAGTCTGGTCTCGAGTGTAAATCACAGAAAATGTACCTGCTTTTCCAAAATGTTTTAGTTGTCAAGTTGAGATAAATGCAGAGCTAGTACATAAGAAAGATTTTATTCAAAATCACAAAATCCCTAGCTCAAGAATTCCTTCATTTATTTTATAAGAGAAATACCTTGAACACTAAAAGAAAGCACATTAGCTGTCCAAGTGTCAAGCCTTTGTTTATTGTAGTGTTTCATTGTTTTCATGATTTTGTCTTATAAGTGTTAATTTAAGGAGAAGAAACTGACAGCAACAGTAGGCCATAAAAAATGTAACCCCAGTATGAAAACACATTATATCTTAATAAAGAAAAAAATAAACCAGATTTAGACATGCCACATTCAGAGTGTGCTAGGCCAAGCAATGGCATCAGAATAAAGCTAAAGATTTATATGACATTCTCATAAATGTGTGATGAATTGAGTTTGTCATTTCTTAAATAACAATACAATTCAACTTTGCCATGGCTTAATGTAGCTTACTTTCAGTGATGTTTTAACATTTCATCATTCTGGCAGAAAGAAAAGAAAATCAAAGTTAGAACTTGAGTATAAAGGATGTCTGAGGTAAAAGCACAGACAGAGTGTGTCACAACCAAAGTTTTCTGATATCGATCTCAGTCTGTCTCTAAATTACTGCCAGACAGAGTTGAATAAACAACTGTGAGAACTCAGAGAAACAGAGCACAGCCTGAATTAGCGTGTACTGTGAAATGACTTCATTTTCATCTATTTTTACACCTCATCTATTTCCTCTTGATACTCTAGTGCTGTTGGATAATTGTGTTGACAGGCTGGTGGATTAGTCATTTTGTTTTGTGTGTGTTTAAAAGTCATGGCTGAAAAAGGACAGTTAGCGTTAGCATGTTAATTTTAATAAACCGAGTTGTTTTTGAGATATTAACAGAATAATCAGGACAGAATAATTAGAAAATGTTAATTACAGACAATATTACTGAACCCTAAAGTCTTCTGCAGCGACACACATTTTTCGCCAGTAATTTATCGGTTCAATAATTCAAAAGTCCCTACAGCATTGAGTAACAAGTAATATTCTTTCATTATGAGGGCTCGGCTTTTCCATAAATCTCTCCAAAAGCACCCCTACATGCAACAAATGAACACTTTCATCCTTTCAGAGCTCACTGACAAGCTGACAGACACAGTTTAAATGTTAATGCAGTGTCATCAAATGTTAGACTGAGTCAGATTTGACAATGAAGGTTCATTATATGTTATTATACAGCTATATTATAGTCTAGCAAAGATATGTTAAGTCATTCCCTGATTATTTTAGGCGTACCATGTCTGTAAGTGTGAGGAAAACACTGCAGATTTATATGAAGTCATCCATTTGAGGCCAGCTCTGCTGAACACGTTCAGTTTGAGTGCCACCTGCTGGCCACTCAATGCATTATACAGAAACGGGTCAACAATGTACCTATTTTTTTTTTTTTAAATAAATATAAGTTACATACATCCACATTATATAAACATGGTTTTTATCGCCTAATAAAATGCAGTTACCACATGCAGACACATGCATTTTTGTTCTGCTTTCAAGGGAATGAGTCTGCCATGTGCCCGGTGTAGTGTCTGTGCTGTGTGTGCTGTGACAGTTACTGCTCTCTATGACAGTCTGTTGTGCGTCTCTTTGATGTGGCTGCAGTTCCATCTGTGTTCCACATGGTAGGAATATTCAGGAACAGCTGCCTTACAGTGTCCATGCGCTTAGATTTTAAATGGATATTCTGCTTACAGAGACTTGGTCAACCTGTCATAAAGTGTGTGTATAAGCATGCAAGCTACATTACATTAAGGAGTATTTATTAATGCAGCTTGCAAGCTTATACACACACTTTATGACTACTGACATTTTTTTGACAGTGATAGCTGATATATGGTAAGAACAAATGATTTCAATAAATGAATGTGAACTGAAATCAATATTTATCCTTTGACTGTCATGTGAATTCTGACCCTTGATAATATTTATTTAGTATTTTCTTTATTAATCATTATTAATGTATTATTGTTTTTGACATTTTGTGCAACCATAAGTTCTCTGAAATCACAATAAAGAGAAATGTTCAATTAATTAATTTAATTAATATGAGATATACAGTCTAAAGGCATTTATATTTTGATGTCTAATATCGCATATATTAAAAAAGTGATATAAGGACCAATCAGACAGAACAGAGAACCAAGTTTTGAGAGACATATTCAGAATATTGCTGAATTTGAAGACATCACTAACATCTAGCCATGAGATGATGAGATGATCATGGATGAGAGTTTTATCATTATTTAAATACTATAATTATATATTTTTTAAATTATCTTTGGTTTTGGTTATTTGCTTTGTCATTTTTTAAAATCTTTTTTTAAATACGTTGCTACATAGCTTTGACCTATGTTTATTTCACTTTTAGTTCTAGTAATTTTAGTAGTCTACTTCATCTTTACCTTATGTCAGTTCATTGACAATGTATTATTTCTAATTTTCGTTTTAAGTTTTCATAGGTATGATTTATATTTTAGTTTATCTGTATTTTAATTACCAAAAAACGAATTGAATAGTTTAATTTTAGTTAACAATAACAACACTGCAACACTGTGGGGCGGGGCTATCTGTTTGCAGACCAATGACAGGCAGAGAAACTTTCTTCCCTCGGGAAACCTGTTTGTAAACAGTAGGCCTAATAATTTTGAGGTGGCACCATGAACTCGTCCTCACTGTGTGTCAATAGCGTTTGATACTTTAGTTACAGGTAAGCCACAGAGCACTCTATGAACCTTGCACATTAGACAGTATTTAAGTGGCGGGAATACATCTAAGGCTGTTTTACATCTGCAATAACCTCGACGGGAGAAAGATGACAGGCAGCAGAACGGAAGCGGCGCTGAAAGCTTCACCCCACCCATATAGCTACACAAATACAGCTTACTGATATGAAAATCCAAGCTTTTTAACTCAATCTGTGAAATGTTCTCCAGCAGATGGCAATGTGCCGCATTGTGATGTGTTACTTAGTTACGTAATACTGCAGTTGCCCCTCATTACTAGTCAATGAGGTGCCCATACTTATCTCTTATACTGTAATGTATGGTCGCTGAATTAATACAAAGAAAATGAAAACATATAGAGGGGAAAATATTATAAATATATAAGAAATTAAATTCTGTTGTGCAAATATATCAAGCAGTGAGCCATTTGTTAAAAATTGTAAAAAAAAAAATAATATATATATATATATAGGAGATGCAAAAGTATATAGTAAGCCATATGTATACAACATAGAATAAAAAACAAGACACATAATCAATGTTTTTGCTTGCAAATGCACATTTTTATATAAAGTAGATAGAAGAGTTGACCAAAGTCATTGCACAAACTCACATTCATACACATCCATATACTGTAACAGATTGCTTTAAATATATTAGTTACATCTCATTTTTGTTTCATTTTGATCAACAAAGTTCACACAACTTGAAACAAAGAAAAGAGAAAACAATATTTCACTCTTTTGTTGCTATACAGTTTTTTTTTCTGTTGAAGAATTTTACATCAACCACAAAAATTGTTTAAAACATAATAACACAGTTTTGCCTCTTTCATTATCTATGACAATAACAGTAACAGAGCAAAAACAATAACAGAGTTGCTGTAATTAATGGTCTTTCTCCACCCCGATCTGTTATGGTCTGTTATCATCACATCATGTATCCCGTTCTACCAATGGAGCCATTGTAGCATCAATGCAAGTACAGTCCCTATGTACAAAACTTAACTACATTCAGCTAACCAATGAGAAAGGTCTTGTTATGGGTAAAATGTGATATCTGCATTAATAGCACCATCAGAATGTTTTATCAGAATGAGGCCAGACACAAAATATGGGGATAAATGTAAATGCAGTATCAGCAAATGATCAGAAATATGTAAATAGCCTTGTGTTTAAATGATCCCATACATCAACTGAAAAAAAAACTTACAAAAGACAAATAAATGGGTTTAAAGACTGTGGTCTGTTAGCTTTTGTTTGTCATTGATCTTTAAAACTTCAAATATGCATATTGCTAAACATAGTGCAATCAGGTCACAGATGACCTGCCATCTGAGTTGATTTGATCAGTTTTTGTGTGCTACAGGTAATTCATCTTAGTATCTTACATTTCATCAGTTTCTTATCATTTGCATATTGAAAAGCTGCTGTACTTCTATAGAGGCCTCTTAAGACTCAAAAATCTATTCAAACGCCCCTTTGCAAATGTTAATATTATACCTGTGAACTGCTTTAAAGTCCCTCCTTCATCACTGTTCATCACCTTTAACAAAAACTGCTTGTCCTCGTGTCACATACTGAAGCTTGAATACTGAGTGAACAATGTATGGAGAGAATGCTGATGAAAATCTCTCATTCACAGGAACGACTGCACCTCGTTCTCAGGATGATTACTGATTACATCACTTCAAAACATCTCATCAGCAACCAATCTACTATTAACACTGGTTTGTAATGTGTGTCAAATTATGGAAGTAAAATCAAATCAACTGTGCTCTCAAATTTGTTAATACTCTATCTCAGATATGTGAGAGCGCATTAAATTGCACTAAAAATGAGTGTTTTGGGCAAAATTAACATTTATAATTTTTGTAAGTGCTTTCTTTTAACAGGCTGATTTAAAACTGTAAAATAACCCTTTTTTGACTTAAATAACAATGGTTATTTATTTTGCATGTGACCCTTGCACTATTATGTTTTTAGAGTTGTTTTGTATCTGATATAGGGCTTTCGTGTATTTAAAATAACTGTAGGGTTTTGTTTTTATGTATGCATAATTATGAAAATAGGATTCTGAATCTATTATGGATGGATTGAAAACAATGGCGATTTTCTAACAATACAAGCACGTTTCCCTTTCTTTTTTAAACAAAATATTTGTGACATTGTATGTCTCCTACTCAAGTCTTTCTATAATGCCCCTTCTCCTTTGCTCCTTCAAAAATATCCCTTTCCTAATGAGAAGGCTACAAAAACTTAGTGTACTTCTAGCTGACTTTTTATAACTTTTATGTCTTTATGGCACATTATTTTTGGAACACCGTCCAAACGTCATACAAAAATTGTGACCATCAAATCACAAACAAAGATCTTTTAAAAAGTGTGTGGTCGGTCAAAGAAGCATGCATTAACACCCGTATAAGAACATACAGTACTTGCTGTTGAAAATACATAAAATATCTACCTCTCCATTTGTTTGTTCCCTATTAGACATTTCAGTTCTTTTCACGATGACAATAGGTAGCGCAACTTGGAAAACAAGTCTCTTTCTCAAGGTGAAAGTTGGAAGCGTCATTTCTTCATCACAAATTGAGAATCATTTTAGCTCATAAAGCATAATACATTTCCTTAATATAGAATGTCATTAACAACAACAACTGATGTATGTTTGGACAGACCACCTCAACAAATGGCCTCGAACCTGCAGCAGTTTAAGACCCAGACCTTCTTTAAAGGCCACTAAGATATGCTAAACAAACATAACATGTTGAAGATGTGATGCCATGCAAGAGCAGCAGTTCATGGTCCTCATATATATCACTTCATCAATGTGTAGGATTTATGTGAATGTAGAAATCGTAGAAGGTCAAACTACAGTCTTTGGTTTGTATAATTTGAAAGTGTTGCTAACTTGGCTCTCGTTTTCAAACTACTCAGTCTGTTGTGAGCACTGGCAAGCTGTAAGATTACAGCACAAGCTGAGCTTTTCAATTCATGCCGTTCAGTCTTTATTGTGAGTCAAGAAGCATTTTTTTATTTGGGAGTCATAAAGACTGCTGCTCATGTTTGTGTATGGATGGAGTCACTTGGAAAGGTCAACATGCTGCACGGTCGGTATATCCTGCAGTTGATTCGTTGACCTCAGGAACGCCACACGACCAGTCAATGAATACCTTGTTGGCTTGCAAGGTGTCGTCCTGCATCTTGGTCAGATCTTAAAGGAAATAGTTCACTCAAAAATAAAAAATTGCTGAACATTTACTCACCCTCAGACCATCCAAGATGTAGATTAATTTGTTTGTCCATAGAAACAGATTTGGATAAATTTAGCATTACATTACTTGCTCACCAATAAATCCTCTGCAGTTAATGGGTGCCGTCAGAGAGTCCATAATGAGTCAAAATCTCACATCAAAATCCACCTACATCTTTGTTTAGAATGGTTTTGAACAGTTTTCGCTTGTAAATGGTGCTTAATTGGTGCACATTTCTCTCCTGATTTCTCTCCTGATCACTGGAGAAAGCAATAACATGGACAGAGGACTCGTATTTAAGATGAAACACTTAATGATGAATTTGTTTATTACAAACACACAGCTTTTAACTTCGCAAGACATTAATTGATGGACTGGAGTCTTGTGGATTACTGTGATTTATTACTGTCTTTATCAGCTGTTTGAACTCTCATTCTGACGGCACCCATTCACTGCAGAGGATCCATTAGTGAGCAAGTGAAACAAACTCATCTCATCTTGGGTGGCCTGAGGATGAGTAAAAATGTAAAAAAAATATATTTGTAGGTGAACTATTCCTTAGAATGGCTGATCTAGTCGCATTCATTGCTACAAATAAGCTTCAAAACTATGCTCTGAAGCTTTTTAATACTAATGACACTAAAGTGTTTTTGTAAAAAAGAAAGAAAACAATGTTGTTGCTCTTTCTGTGCACAAACTTTTTTATGCACATTCTTTTTCTGTTTATGCACAAACGCCTTACTTATCGATCCAGGCCTATAAGCAGCCGGATCTCCTCCTTTTGACTTTCGTTTTTCAGTTCAGCGAAAACCTGCGTAAAGTAGTGTGGGTCAGAGTTAAGCTGGAGCATTTTGCTACTCATGCGGTTGATGATCGCCAGACTGCGATTCCAGAAGGCATCCTTATCCGTCTCCACCAAGAAGGGCTTGAGCGGGTATGAAATCTCGTTTCCCATGTAGGAGTAGGACAGGTAGAGGCAAGTGAGCAGCTCGGCCTGTAGCTCGCGCTCACTGGACACCTCGGCCGAAACGACCTCACGGCAGAGCATATAGAGGAAGACCACGTTAGCCGGGGTGATGAAGCCCTGGTCCTGCCAGCCCTGCAGCAGAAGGGAGCGGTCCACGCTGCGCAGCCACAGAACGGGGTCAGCGGGGGATAGGCGCTTCAGTCGGTAGCAGCGTCGGCACAGGAACTCGCCCAGGCTCCTCAGGAGCTCGCTGGTGGAAGCCTGCACGATCACTCTTTTGGGTGTGCCCGCGTTGGTCGCTTGGCCCACCGATCCGGTGATGGAGGTCCTCTTCGCAGTGGAGGCCACATTGGCGGTGGTTTTGGAGATGGGAATGGAGCTCACGGCCGGCTCCTGGGTGAAGCCGGAGAGGTTGGCACAGGATTGGGACTTCTTCAGGTTTTCGCTGTTGAGCGTGCCCACGCTCTCTTCATCCTGACTGTCCCCAGAGGCCAGCTTCTTAGAACCTTTTCTCTTGGCCGAAGCTGCCACGATGCGCTTCCATGGCAGGACATTGATGAGCGACTGACGCTTCAAGTTCTTGTCCTTGGCATTTTTACTGTTCTGCACAGCTGTATAATGTGCCAGAGGAGGTGGTATTTCATCAAACAGGCCTGCCTTTCGGTAGCTCGGGGAGACTGAGAGTACAGTTCCCATGTTGCCTTGATTATTACGGGGTCTTTAAATACAGAATCTGCCCATAAAATAAATAAATATGAATGTTTAGAGACACAATATTGTTCTAAATTAAACTGTGATTTTGATGAAACCACCATCACCACTTAAACAGAGCATACACACACATGCAAAACATGTATGAATTTATATATACGTACATTGTATAGTATGTCTAGAAAACTAAATGTAAAAATATTACAATTATTTTTTGATACATATACAGGTAGATTTCTCTTTTTTTTTACTGAACTGTACCGCTGGTATGCGATTCACCAGGAGATTCGGCAGAATATGCGAAAGCATCCATCTTAGCTTCAAAATGGAAGGCGAGATGTAAACACATTCATTCCCAGTTCATATCCAGTTGTAAGAAAAATCCCTCTCGGTGAAAATTGGTAAATGTTTGCTGACTTACAAATGATTACATTTAAGCTTTAGCGCGTTTTGTAACTCATAATTGATCGAGCTCTTTAAAATGTTTAGTGGGTCAACACGAGGAAATGAGAACATCACGCTTCAGACAAAACGAGCAGTAGTAAATCAAGATAGCATCTTTATCACGACGGGCTCGTGTGCACGGTACAATTGAGTTTTTCACATTCTGTGAACTCTTAGAGCGAACCCTTCAAAAGCGTTTTTGAAATGAACATCATTTGATTCAAAAACCGGCATAAATAGGATATGTACATAAAATGTTGCTTACTTATTAATCAATACGTCTTCCTCGCGGTGATAAATGTAGATATAGAAGAAGAAGAATAGGTGAATATAGAAATATTCGTCGATTATCCCCTTTTTTCCTCCGCGTGTCGCACTGTGGAACGTGCTCGTCGTTGTCCAAGGTTCTGAAAATGGGACGTCAGCGATGAAATAATGCTTCTACGTGAAGCAACTATGCAGGGTTCAGGATTCTCCGGTTGCTAAGGTTACTTCCCAGATGCACGCCACGTCTTCCCACATAAACCCTCGATACAGGGCAATTTAGTTGTTTCTCGTTCATCACAGTCAATCTCGGGTCTGTTTCACATCTGCCCGTCTGTGATCTTGTTGAACTGCGCATGCGGAGGAATAACACGCTAGGCTTGAATGTAACTGGAAATGCGTAAAAATAAAGGTCCGTGCCAGACTAATCCTTAAGTGAAGTCGATGAATTGCGTTCATTGACCGCTATTTTTCTCGAGAGGGGGGTGCATCGGTGCTCTCTCGTGGAGATGCTGAATCTCAGATGGGTGGGTGGCTGCTGAGCTCCCTCTGGTTATCTGTCCATGCTTCATGTGTGCGCTGTCACAGCACCAGCATCTGTTATAGCGCTACCTGAGCTTGAATATGAAAGGTAGACTTTTAACTTTAGACGCCCTGTTTTTGCATGACGGGCCAGCTGTTGACAGATTACAGTCTTTAATCAAGACCCAGAGAGTGTGGAAAGTCTCACAACGCTCGAGACAGATTAAGTTAAATCCTGATGTGCAGTAATGTTGCCGAGGCTTTGTAGACCTCAGTGGCGCAGTGACATGAATGGGCAACCCCACCCCCCTCTGATCTCTCTCTCACACCCACCCACACACTCTCTCCATCTCTCATGCTTATCCAATCATCCGGCTCTCACTTTTTTAATAGTAAGCAATAGTTTTCTTAAATGTCGACCCATCTGAGTGTTTTACACCCTTTTATGTTAATATTTTTAAGCTTATCCCATCCCACCCATAATCAGGACCTATCTATCTATCTATCTATCTATCTATCTATCTATCTATCTATCTACTTGAATGATTCAGATCATCAAACAAATGTCAAAAGTTTGGATACATTACTATTTTTGCAAGAAGTCATCAAGACTGCATTAATTTGATCAGAATTTTTATACTTTAAAATGCATTTTATGCAATGCTGATTTATTATCAATGTTGGAAACCTGTGATACGATTTTCAGGATTCTTTGATGAATAAAAAGTAAAAAAAAAAAAAGAACAGCATTTATTTAAAATATAACTTTTGTAACAATATACACTACCGTTCAAAAGCTTGAGGTCAGTATTTTTATTTTTTTTTTTTGTTGAAAGAAATTAGTTTTTATTCAACAAGGATTTGTTAAATTGATAGAAACAGTGATAGTAAAGATTGATATTGTTAGAAAATTGTTGAATAAATGCTGTTTTTTTAACTTTTTATTTATCAATGAACCACCAAAAAAGTACCTATCACAGGTTCCAATAAATAAATAAATAAAAATAAGCAGCACAACTGTTTCCATCTTTGATAATAAATCAGCATATTAGAATGATTTCTGAAGGATCATGCACTGAAGACTGGAGTAATGATGCTGAAAATTCAGCTTTGATCACATGAATAAATGTTATTTTAATATTAAAATAGAAAAAAAAACATTCTTTTAAATTGTAATAATATTTTGCAATATTACAGTTTTTCTGTGTTTATGATCAGATAAATACAGGCTTGATGAGCACAAGACACAATGCTGCATAATTATCAAAAATGGTAATATAATAAAGTCCTTTCACGTCCCCATTTCGCCAGCCTACACTTCACATAATGGGCCTGTAGGTGACACTTGGGCTTCATTAACTATGATAGTTTCATCAAATAGTAACGGTGTATCATACATAAATATAAGTGAATTGAATACTGATTACCATTATTGCGACTTTTGGTGCTGCACGGTTTTGTGCCGTGCTTTTGTAGTCATTCAGCATCCATTTTCTCAGCGATGTATTTTGATTCATAAAATGAGACAAACCGCAGATCCAGATCGCTCCACAAATAAGCTCGTCTGCACCATGTCATTTTCAACCGAGTTATGAATAAGAACGGAAAATGACCGCTCCACATTATTGTCCAATGAAACTTGAACTTGTGCCAGATCATGATTGGTTGGTGTATTGTATAGGACATGACAAACGGGCATTGATGAATTATGTAATATTCTAAAATATATAATATATGGATTTTTTATTAAATCGACACACTAGCTTTGATTATTGATGAAAAAAAGTTTAAAATATTCTTTGGTTTATTTTTCCTTCCGTCGATCTATTCACTGAAAGAACCATATATGGCTTTGAGATCCTCACGGCAATTCGTACATATTTTACGCCAATTCGTATGAATTTGTACGAATGACCTACACCTAACCCCGCCCCTAAACCTACCCGTCACTGGGGTTTAGACAAATCGTACTAAATCGTAGGAGTGAGCTCGTAAAATACGTACGAATTGCCATGAGATAGCCTTGTTCTGAACAGACTGTGGAATATCAGTCAGTCCAGCAAAACGCACGCAACCCATAGCAACGCCTCAGATTGACAGATATGTAAAAATAAACAGGAATTTTCCGACTTTTGAGCGATTAGTTACTGTTTTGTACACATTGTCATGTTAATTATAATTCAAATGCATTTCGTTTTATTGACCACAATATCATTGCTATTTGTCTGAGAGGGGCACTTTTGAATAAATTTGAAAAAGGGCAGGGGCTTGAGCCCCCAAAGCCCCCCCTTCTGCACGTGCCTGCCCCTAAATCTAAAAACTGGTTGTGCCACCCTTTGCAGCAACAACTGCAATCAAGCATTTGCGATAACTGGCAATGAGTCTTTCACATCGCCTTGGAGGAATTTTGGCCCACTCTTCTTTGCAGAATTGTTTTAATTCAGACACATTGGAGGGTTTTCAAGCATGAAAGGACTGTTTAAGGTCATGCCACAGCATCTCAATCGGATTTAAGTCCGGACTTTGACTTGGCCACTCCAAAACCTTCATTTGTTTTTCTTGAGCCATTCAGAGGTGTACTTGCTGGTGTGTTTGGGATCATTGTCCTGCTGCATAACCCAAGTGCGCTTGATCTTGAGGTCACAAACTGACGGCCGGACATTCTCCTTCAGGATTTTCTGATAGAGTGCAGAATTCATGGTTCCATCAATTATGGCAAGTCATCCAGGTCCTGAAGCTGCAAAGCAGCCTCAGACCATCACACTACCACCACCATGTTTGACTGTTGGTATGATGTTTTTTTTAATGAAATGTTGTGTTGGTTGTAACAGGACACGCACCTTCCAAAAAGTTCAACTTTTGTCTCATCAGTCCACAGAATATTTCCCCAAAAGTCTTGGGGATAATCAAGATATTTTTTGGCAAATGTGAGCCTAGCCTTTGTGCTCTTTTTGGCCAGCAGTGTCTTTTGCCTTGGAACTCTCCCATGGATGCCGTTTTTGCCCAGTCTCTTTCTTATTGTTGAATCATGAACACTGACCTTAAAGGTGCACTGTGTAATATTTACAACGATCTATTGACAGAAATGCAATATAATATACATAACTATGTTTTCAGAGGTGTATAAAGACCTCACTTAATGAACCGTTATGTTTGTATTACCTTAGATTGAGCAATTTCTATCTACATACACCGCGGGTCCCCTTACATGGAAGTCACCACCATGTTTCTACAGTAGCCCTAAACGGACAAACTGCTCTACAGAGCGCGTTTCGTCACTTTGTTGTTCTTGCGAATAAAACACTGACACAATGATGAAAAAGTACATTAATATTCGCAATAACATCGATTTATTGAATAATTAAGTAAATATAATTCCTTAATTTACCTCCGTAATGACATCTCATTGCTCTCTGCTGTCTTTAACGACGACGTCTTTACCTGTGTCGGCCACCATAGCTTCTCTAAAGGGAGGGGTGAATATGCCGCTAAAATTTACACACTGCACCTTTAATTGAGGCAAGTGAGGCCTGCAGATCTTTAGATGTTGTTCTGGGTTCTTTTATGACCTCCTGGATGAGTCGTCACTGCGCTCTTGGAGTAATTTTGGTAGGCCGGCCACCACTGGGAAGGTTCACCACTGTTACAAGTTTTCTCCATTTGTGGATAATGGCTCTGACCGTGGTTCGCTCGAGTCCCAAAGCCTTAGAAATGGCTTTATAACCCTTTCCAGACTGATACATGTCAACTATTTTGTTTCTCATCTGTTTTTGAATTTCTTTAGATCGTGGCATGATGTGTTGCTCTTTAAGCAAGCTTCACTTTGTCAGACAGGTTCTATTTAAGTGATTTCTTGATTCAACAGATCTGGCAGTAATCAGGCCTGAGTTTGGCTAGCTCAGCTTTCTAAAATAATGTGGTTAACCACAGTTCTTTAATGATTTAACAGGAGGATTTTTTCCCTTAATAAATGAAATCATAATTTAAAAACTGCATTTTGTATTTACTTGCATTATCTTTGTGTAATATTAAAATTAGTTTGATGATCTGAATCTTTTAAGTGTGACAAATATCTATCTATCTATCTATCTATCTATCTATCTATCTATCTATCTATCTATCATCTAATCTATCTATTCTATTATTCTTAAGTTGATTAAAAACTAACACCCCAGCTTCTACCTCTAATTGTTTTGAGTGTTTTTTTTTTTTTGGATTTCAATATGGTATAAGGTTTCAAACTTGAGTTTGAAGAATTTCCGTGGTGGTTGTGTTTGTGTCTGAGTGAGAAAAGAAAAGAATAGGCTATACAGTGGTAAACTTTTTTGCCTCCAAAATATTTCATAATGTTCATGAAACATGCAGATAGTTGTACTGTTTTTATCCACTTTTAACTTTAACATTTGGTATGTCCACCTTTTGCAGCAATTACAGCAGCACATCTCTCTGGCATAGTGTCAATATATTTCCTGAGAACTTCAACACTAATGTTGTCCCATGCCTTCTGTAACTCAAGGCTTTCCTTTGAATATACAATAGATCTGTCCAGTTCACTTTCCAACTCGCCCCAAATTTGCTCGATGGGGTTGAGGTCCGGACTTTGAGGGGGCCTGTCCAGTGTTCCAGCAGTTTCCTTCCGTCACAGTTCCAGTTTGTTTTATGGATATAGTAATGGCCAATTCAACAAATTGAATTTATATGAAACCTCTTAAATATGCCAAGTGTTCTAACAATTTTGGCCACCACTGTAAATTGAAAAATGTCCTCAATAAATGTATTTGAAAATATTTGAAAAGCAGTTGAAAATGGTCCACGGTTTAGCTTACCCTACATAGATTGCTATTGTGCTCACTATGTGAAGAAGTTTGAACACAAAAAGTATTTTAAAAAATGGGTCGAGATTGTAAAAAACTGTATTTCTGATCAGCTAAACCCAAAACCCAGCACAGCCTCCTGGAGTGAGTGATGCAGCCCGCCGCCTCTGTGAACTCAATCTCCCAGCGTGCCTCGGCGGCACTTCCGGTAGCGTGTGTAGTGATGATTGTTATGTGAATCAGGCAATTGGTGAATTGGTAAGATGGCGGCTGCGGCGGTAGAGTTTCAGAGAGCACAGTCGCTGATCAGCACGGATCGGAATGCGTCCATTGACATTTTACATGCCATAGGTAAGCGTCTTCTGTCCCGCTGGCTTTGGAACCGCGTGTGCTATTTTAGCAGAAGAAACTGTGCTTTTAACACTGGGGTCATGTCCCTCATGTGATTTGTAGAACAGCAGCTAAATGTGTTAGCCGGTTTCATGCTGCTGACTCACTGTGACAGGCGTGAGAAAGACTATAGCTGGACAAATACACTGTGATTTTACTAAAGGTTAACTTTATAAACGAGCTGGTGGGCTCTTTTAGGCTTTGTCCTCAAAAGTAGATTTATTGCTTGTAGTCTGTAGTGGAAGAAAATACCATTTTCAGTGAACTGCCAGCAGTGTAAACAGTTAGCCAATCAGCTAGCTTCAGTTCACAATGAACGCGAATCCCCATGTAGTGATCATCTGAATGTATTTGGAAAAACAGGGATAAATAAATGTTTGTGTTTAGGTGATCGGCCTCCTAAGTATGGTACATTATGTACAATTAGAGAAACGACTGCCGTTTTTCAAATTACGTTTGAAGGAACTACCACAACTTTGCTTGACAACTGCATTAGCTTCGCTAGCAAGTGACATTCTGTTTGCTCATAACATTTAGGTATGAATTATCATATAGGAAAGACAATTAATGTCAAGAAAGTCATTTCAACTACATATGAGTCATAAAAACATGACTGACAGGTTTTTTATATTTACAGTCAATGGTCAAATACTTTTTTTTTTCTCTCTTATCGCTTAGTTATGCTATAATATGTCAGTGTCAGCAAGTTTAGTTTGGCATTAAGTTTGATATGTGTTAGTTTGTCACGGATAATTTGATAGCATACCACGCCATATTTTGTTTATCTGCTGCAGAATATCATGTTTCAAGGGTTTTAACCTTTTTTAAACCTCTTCATATAACAAATGTGACCCTGGAAAAGTGTCAATTTTTGGAAATTGAGATTTATACATCATCTGAAAGCTAAATAAAAAAGCTTTCCATTGATTTATGGCTTGTTAGGACAATATTTGGCCGAGATACAACTATGAAAATCTGGAATCTGAGGGTGCAAAAAAATATTTTGAAATGGCCTTTAAAGTTGTCCAAATGAAGTTCTTAGCAATGCATATTACTAATCAAAAGTTTTGATATATTTATTGTAGGAAATTTACAAAATATGTTCATGGAACATGATCTTTACTTATTATCCTAATGATTTTTTGTCATAAAAGAAAAATAGATAATTCTGAATCTGAACCATACAATGTATTTTTGGCTATTGCTACAAATATACCCGTGCTACTTAAGACTGGTTTTGTGGTCCAGGGACACAAATAGGCAACCTTTGTTACAATAAATCCAAGTAGTATGTATAGAGAGAAAATATTTATTTAAAAAAAAAAATTAATAAGCAAATTATAATCTAAATTAAATTAAATGTACATCAAGTAATTTAGAGACTTTCAAGGCATTCCTTTTTTTATTTGCTTTAAAGATTGAATTAATTTTAGCTTGGAGCAACTTTAGGAAATGTATATTTTTATAAATTAAACAAAAATTAAACTACTCTGTTTTTATCCATATTTCCTTGCTGTTATCAACAGCTTTTGAAGCCCACCAGTTTTGCAATAATTTAGTTGAGGATCATGATGCCCAAGATGAATTTGCCTGTATTGTCATCAGAAATTCTAAGCTAATAGAGTTTGCTTTAAATATAGTACTGTTTGGCTCTACACAATTAAAATTAATAGTAAAATGATCTGCTTTATATACATTCACAGTCAAACGAGACATTCAAGACAATGACGAAGAGGCTGTGCATGTCAAAGAACAGAGTATCTTGGAGCTGGGTGGACTGCTGGCCAAGACTGGACAAGCTGCTGGTAAACATCTTTAACTAGTGGGTCATCGTGGCCCAATCATCATACACATATTAATGGATCTGATGTTTTTGAAAGCCACTACTCTGTCAGCTGTCATTTTTCTCAAGGTTAGTACCTATTGCACATATATTGGTATTTTGCAGAATTGGGAGGTTTGCTGAAGTATGTCCGACCATTCCTGAACTCCATCAGCAAAGCAAAGGCAGCACGGTTGGTGCGCTCTCTGCTCGATATGTTCTTGGACATGGAGGCAGCTACTGGTCAGGAGGTGGAGTTGTGTTTGGAGTGCATTGAATGGGCCAAATCAGAGAAGAGGACCTTCCTACGACAGGCCCTGGAGGTGAGCACACCTAGTTTTGTAAATCAGAGTAAATCAACTATTTGAGCTACAGCTTTCCTGTAGCTCAAATAGTAGAGCATGGCGCTAGCTCAAGATCATGGTTTCGATTCCCAGGGAAAGCAAGAGCTGATAAAATGTAAAACTGTAACTTGAATGCAATGTAAGTCGCTTTGGATAAAAGCGTCTGCTAAATGCATAAATGTAAATAAATGTAAATCAGAGGCTTCAGCAAACATCACCAATAATGTTGCTATATGTAGTTTTTTCAGAAGGTGCACTCTGTAACTTGTTTGTTTTATGTTGAGTTTGGACAATGTGTTACTGATGTTTGTACCAAGGTAAAGTGACTAGTATTTGACTGGTCATGTGATTGTGACATGACTCTCACTAGTTCGCTGTATGAGGAAGGATTGTGATAATATGAGTGTATTCAAACATAAATTTAGACAATATTGTGCATTTTTTGTGATGTTGTGTACACCACCGTTCAAAAGTTTTTTCAAACATTGGATTCTATTTATTGTTTTGCTGTCAGAGCTACTAAAAACAAAAAGGATTTGAGTTCGAAATGCGAAAAAATAATAATAAATCTTATCACTGTTATTTATATCCTTTAGGCCCGTCTGGTCTCTTTATACTTTGACACCAAACGTTACCAAGAGGCTCTACAGCTTGGTGAGTCCCTGACAAGACCTTCCCTTATTGTTGACACATTCATGTTCTTAAGCTTGAGCGATGTACTTGCGGTCTGTAACCACTGTCCTCCTCTTCTTCCTCGTCAATCAGGCTCTCAGCTCCTGCAAGAGCTGAAGAAGATGGATGATAAAGCTCTGCTGGTGGAGCTCCAGCTGCAAGAAAGCAAGACATATCATGCACTGAGCAACTTGCCCAAGGCCAGAGCGGCTCTCACCTCTGCCAGGACCACAGCAAACGCCATCTACTGCCCCCCAAAGCTGCAGGCTGCTCTAGACATGCAGTCAGGTACGTTTCCACAGAAGACCCTTAGTATCACACCAAGCCCTAACCAGGCATGACACCGAATTTGTCCCTCCACACTGAAAGCAAAATTGCTGTGCAACATGATACAATCACAGCCAGTGAGAATATATTTGTTTGTATTGTAAAACAGTGAGACATTCACATGCATCGATAGAAACGGTGTTAGCGCACACACATGCACACAGTCTCAAATGTAACAGTGAATGTCCAATACAGTGGCAGAACTCCCTTCAATGCTTCTCAGAAAGCTACATCACCTCCACTTCGGTGTTTGTCAGGAGCGTTTGTTTAATCTGTCTTTATAAACACACAGCCAAATTATTCATAACTCAATTACAGTTGGAAAGTTTCAACTTTGCAGTGTCAGTTTCACAATGAAAGCATTCAAACTACAATAGTTAACATGTATAACAAATGCAAAGTGTCCAACGTGTAAACAATGATTTACACACTAACTCCAGCACAGACTGCATATTTTAAACACTCATGACAAATGTCACTACCTGCTTCTCACAGCTTTGCTGCCACCTAACATTTTGCTTGATATTTGCATGAAGTCAAGCATTTTCCAACCTTTTCGATGCTCTTAATGCTTTCTCCGGTGCACTGTCAATCACAGTTGATTTCAACTCCCGTAGGAAAGAATTGAAAACGCTTGCTCTGCTCTGCATCAGTGGGCAGCCATACTTCATCCTGCATTATCTGTACTGAGCCATCTTCCTGCAAATGTTTAATTAATAGTTATGTGCATTACTTAAGCTGAGCAAATGGAGGGAAAACAGATCATGCATACTATAAGGATTTGTCAATGTGGGAATTTTGGAGCTCGTATCGGGTATATAGTTATTGTACTGAGTGCATCACATCCTCTTTTTTTCCCCTTGCAGGCATTATTCATGCTGCTGAGGAGAAGGACTGGAAGACAGCGTATTCATACTTTTATGAGGCTTTTGAAGGCTATGACTCTATTGACAGTCCCCGTGCCATCACTGCACTCAAGTACATGCTCCTCTGTAAGATCATGCTCAACTTGTGAGTCCTGGGTTTTTCTAGTGTCTCTCACTTTTTCTTTCTTCATTGAACACTTTGAGCTCGTTAAACCTGTATGTCTTTGTCTTTACAGGCCAGAGGATGTGCAGGGCCTGACCAGTGGAAAGCTTGCCCTCAGATATGCTGGCAGACAGGTAGATGTCTGAGCTGAGCTCAATCTCATGGTGCAGCTGTGCAACACAGGAATAAATTACATTTTACAATATATTCAAATAGAAAAGTTATTTTTCAATTGTAGTAATATTTCATAGTATTATTGTTTTACTGTTTGTTTGTTTTTATCAAATAAATGCAGCTTTTTTAAGCGTAAGGTACCTTTTTAAAAAAAAAAAACAACAAAAAAAAAACCCATATATTATATATATAAAAATAAACTAAACTTTTGAACAGTAGTATAAAAATTTGATTAAATGACCGCCTGGGGTGGAACATGTTTCTGAGAGAGCCTGCTTAACTCACTTGGTACTTGGACTGAAATTAAAATACCATCCCTGACTGCAGCACACATTTCATAGTATCCATCCATTTTCACTTTTATATGACCCTGTAGTGCCCTCTAATATGCACTCAGTCACAGCACCTGACCCTGTGTGCTGCTTGACAAGGTGACGTGTTTCTGTTGTGTCTGTTGGCGGAGGATTATGTGGATTAACTTGTCCTGTCTCTTTTTCTGTAGACAGATGCACTTAAATGTGTGGCTCAAGCCAGCAAGAACAGGTCACTTGCAGACCTTGAGAAGGTGGGTCAGATGCTCTGACTTAAAATGTTAAAAAGTCTTAAAGACTTAAAAAAACGTTCTCAGTCCACCTGCTGTTTTTATTATATTTAATGTCCTTCTCTGATCCGCATTCAGGCTTTAGCAGAGTACAAAGCTGAGCTGCGGGAGGATCCCATCATCAGAACCCACCTGGCCAAACTCTACGACAATCTGCTGGAACAAAACCTCATAAGGGTCATCGAGCCCTTCTCCAGAGTGCAGGTAATGACATGATTTACCTCAGTGTGAGGTGATGTGTGCTTAAAACACTTATATTGTGCACTAAAATTGCTCTTCTATGCCAACAGATTGAACACATTTCTGAGCTAATAAAACTCTCCAAGGTAACGACTCGTCCCCTCTAATTTGCAATTAAAACATCTGCCTTCTGCCTTAAACTCTTAAATGGAGAGCAAATTCTCACTGTTCCTTTACTGCCACATGTGTCAGTAATGTGAGCAGTTTTGTTTTAAGCAATTCTCTTCGATTATCTCTTCAGGGGGATGTTGAAAGGAAACTGTCACAGATGATTTTAGACCAGAAATTCCATGGTATGCCATCATTCTTGTCTTTTATTTGATAGGTGTGCTGTCTCACACAGAACTGGGTGTAAATGCAGATTTACGTTTACATTTATGCATTTAGCAGACGCTAAAAGGGACTTACAGTGCATTCAGGCTATACATTTTTTTTTTTATCAGTATGTGTTCCCTGGGAATTGAACCCACAACCTTTTGCGCTGCTAATGCAATGCTCTACCACTGAGCCACAGAAACACATATTTAAATATTCGATTCTGATTTTTACTTGTTTCTGTGATTTATTTGGGTATAATTTAGTTGCAAATGAAAAGATTCTCTCTACTAATGCTGTTAATTTATACATTGTAAAACCCAATGTTTTCCTCTAACTATTTAAGTATAAAAAAAATGAATAATTATGAGTACTTTAATTTCTTAATATAAAATTAAACTAAACTCTGCTTAAATACCTGGTATAGATGAAACGTTACTGAATTAAAAACATTAATATATCAAACTCAAAACCCTATTAGTAACATTTAAGGTTACACTTTATTTTGATAGTCCACTTTAGACATTCTACTAACTATAAGTAACTTTGCAACTACATGTCAACTAATTCTCATTAATTTGCAACTACATGTCTACTAACTCTCAGAGTAGACACTGTTAGGGGAGGTTTAGGGTTAGTAGAACAAGTTGACATGTACTTGCAAAGATTCTCAGTCAGTGTTTTGTATGTTGTGGACCCATCCAAATAAAGTGTTAGTAGATATTAAGCAGACAGTCTACTAATACTCTGAGTATTATTAGAGTATTAATAATAATAGTGTTACCACATTTAATTTTAACGTAAATTCTTATACAGTCCAAAGTGAAGCATGCTGGGAGGTAAAAATCTGCTGTAACTCATTCAGTTTGCCTTCTGCTTAATATAATCAGTTATTGAGTTCACATAACTTTTTGCAAGTGCAATGAGAAATAACGAATTCAGTAAATTTGACTATTAGGTTTTACAGTGTACAGAGCAGTGTTTCAGACTGATTCAAACCATCTGAAATTCATCAAACAATTAATTACAAGAACTTGCTCAAAAGAGCCATTCATTTCAGTAATTGGGCTTCACTGGATGGGCTGTGTGTTATGGTCTATATTTTTACCCAGCCCTAGTCAAACATGTATGTATTATGTTACAAATGAAATATTTTTGGTCCCTCCACATGTTTTTACTGAGTTAAAATGTGGCTTTTTCAATGCATTTAGGAATCCTTGACCAAGGGGAAGGTGTCCTGATTGTATTTGACGAACCTCCAGTAGACAAAACATATGAAGCCTCCCTTGAAACAATTCAGAACATGAGCAAAGTAGTGGACTCGCTCTACAACAAAGCCAAGAAATTGACATAGGCAAGTGCATGTTGTGCTTTGTGCATAATATTGATACTTCTCAGAATGACATGGCATTACATTGAAAAATGACTTATCTCAGCTCTATCTTTTGTGTAGGTTGAGCATTGGACCCTGCATCTGAGAGCATGGCCAGTGTGGGGGACTCTGAGGGAAGGGGAGGGGGATGTGATGCAGACATCAAGTCAAAAAAAGGACTTTTTAACGCCCCAAAAATGGACTGACTCCTGCTTTTGTCCTCTCTGGCTTTCACTTGGACATTTTTTTACCACCTTCCTCAATGGACAAACTACTTCTACTACTATGGGATCACTTTTTTTTTCACTTTTTTTTTTTGCTGGTAATGCATTTCTTTGTATCTTGGCTGTGCCTAATGGGCCATCAGGGAATCTTCAAAGAAATAAAAAAAACTCACTTGCATTATAACTCTATTTGAAATGTATGTACATGTATCTACCTTGCCAATCCAGGGGCCATTGTGTTGAGTTCTTGACAAGATTCCCTGCATCACCAATTGAACGGTTTTAGCCCCAACTCCGGTCCCCAAAAGAAGCCCCTGGCCTTGCTCCAGGCCTATCTCTCGTGTGGACAGCATACTTGGAGTTTTTATGTTGGGCAGAAAAATTCTGATAAGATGCTGTCATCAGGACGGGGTCGTGAGCTGTTGTCATTCCCTGGCCTGTGCATTCCTGCCCTTCCTCCTTCCTCTTTGTACATACCGTTGCCAAGCGCCTCTGTCTGGCCTGTCATGCTATTGCCCTTTTTTATAACTCTAAAAAACATAATAAAGTCACCAAGAGAACAAGACTCTGAGTGCTTCTGTATGAGATCCTAGGATTCAGAGCACCTGATTAGCCTCTTTTGGGGATTTTTTTTTTTTTGTGCTTGTATAAAAGTGATGAAGTGATACTTTTTTTTTTTTCTCACAGCTTAATATTCAGTTGACTGCAAGTAAGTGTGCTTGTCAATTTACCTGAGAAGTGTGAATGCCCCTGTTTGGTAGTGCATCTCTGTCATGAGGTCTGTTAATACCTTTTGACAACCAGCTGAACCAATTGTGAGTTTGGGACTGTTTACACACACACACACACATATATATTACCAGTTCACTAAACGAAATGCTTTGTTCTTGATTTGAATTGGATCATTTTCTTTCATCCATGTCCCATTCACAATGAGTGGAGAGAACCAAATTAACTGATTAATTTTAGTATATTATGTAGAACTGACAATTTTATTAACGCATACAATGTCGCTTTGGTTTTATTACGTTTAAACAAGCAAAAGGTCTTCAGTTGTGTGACGCACATTAATTTAAGTATTCTATGTAAATAAATAAATTGTACGTATCAACAAAGAATAAAATAGATTCTAGATTTGTTTTATGAGCTAAGTCATGGCTGCAACAAACTAAACTAGGACCGTGAAATTGTAATAACATAACGAACTGCAGTATGTTCTAAATATGATCTTATTAGAACGTTTTAGATCACTACGCCAATCCATGACATCATTAACTACGTGATTACGTAAAGAACAACTGACTCGTTTTTTGAATCGGTTCTCTGAAATGAACTGTTCGAAAGATTCGATTCACACTAGTGCGAAGCGTCCATGCGCATGCGCAGCACTCGCTTGTGTCGCTGTCCGCTGCTGTGGTGCTGTTCTAGTACTGCTGTGTGGAGCTCTTCCGAGCAGCATCATCTAACGCAAACATGGCGACCCGGGTAAGATATGCTTCCATTTTAATTATTCAACAATTAAGCTTATACGACATTAAGAATTAGCGCTGAGTTTAAATGTAACATAATATTTCACAACAATCGCTCCGGAGAAGAGCTTTAGTGACTCGTTTTCCAAAAAGCCTTTCCAGGTTGATGCCAGCCAGCCACTGGCGTCTTTCCACAATATAACCAGCCTACAGACAGTAGCAGGTGGTCACCTGTGAGCACCAATGCAGATCTGCAGCGATATTGCTGGTGTTTGGTTTACATTATTATTCATAGCATGCTAATATATGGCTACTGCACAAGGATACGCAGGAAGCTTTGAACAGTCGCCTACTAATAATAAGCTCCCATGAATACTTGAATCTCGATGGTGGCACCTGAATTTATTTTCCAGCATTTGTGTGAATGGTGAAATATTGGTGAATGTTTCCAGTCTGAGCCCATCGGTAAACAAGCACAAGCCTAAAATAGAACCGAGGTGGTTGTCCATTTGCTTTAGCCCATCGATTCGGTACAACATGAACCAGCAGGCGGTTGTTTCATTAATCTTTTAAGATGTGTGTTAATATGTATGTGTACAGTAGCCATGCACCGTATTTGTGCTGCAGAACGCTGTCATGAAGAGTGAAATAACAGGACTGTGCTCGGTCAGCGGATTTAACCTTGACATGGCTCGCGTAATGCTCACATAAGCTCATCACACCACACTGTTTCTGCTTCGAGAGCTCGCGAGGTATAACCTTGAGCAAGCCTGCGATTTCCCCTTAAAAAAATCATGCTTTCGCTTCCAAATGTCCACAGAAACACATTGCTCCACCAATAGGAATATGTTGTGCGCAGCGCTACAGCACTCCCTCTCCGTGCTGCAGGATGCGCTGTAGAGCTCAACGGGAGCTTTGCCTGTCATTGTGAAAACATGCTTTCAAAATGGCATCGTTATTGTCTTTAGTTTGATCTGTGGATAAACTGAGATTTTAGTGTTTCATTTAGGTCCTTCTTTAATTTTCTATTTATTTGTTTGTTTGTTTATTTATTTATTTACTTAGGCTACTTATTCATTCAGAATGAGAATGAGCTTTATTGCCAGGTATGTTTACACATGCGAGGAATTTGTTTTAGTGACAGAAGCTCCACAGTGCAACAGAATAACAGTTACAAGACAAGACAGATAATAAAAAGAATAATATACAAATATACAAAATAGACATTCATTCATTCATTCATTCATCCATTTATTCATTCAATATCAGTAATATAATATTATTAATAAATGTTATTTAGTAATATAAATAACATTTATAAATAATATTAATGTTAATTCTGTAGTAATATATTTATTTATAAATGTTATTTTTTTATTTTTAGAAATTATTTTTAATGATAATTTCATGATTATAATATATATATATAGAGAGAGAGAGATGTTTTTTTATTATCATTTAAAAAAAAAGGTAGATCATGTAATTCATGCCATACTCTCTAAATGCACTGCAATATAGTGAGGGATTTTAATTATGGTGGTAATCAAGCCAAATATTATTGGGACATTAATAAACCACGATAGGTATTTGGGATGTAATGGGACAATTAGGCACAATCAAAGTGCAAAAAAATAAAGATTATAATTTTTTGATCAATTAAATTATATATATTTAATGCAATCTGCCATTATACCATTATTGTTGTGTGTGTGTGTGTGTGTGTGTGTGTGTGTGTGTGTGTGTGTGTGTATAGGCATTTATGTATGTATGTATGTGTGTATGTATATATATATATATATATATATATATATATATATATATATAGTGCTATATGTAGATTGCATAAAAGATTGCAGATTATACAGTCACAGTTTACTATAGCTGTCACTGTATTTAATGGCTTTATGCTTAAGGTAGGAGAGAACATGCCAGTGAAAGAGCAGGTGAAAGCTGTTCAGAAATTAGTGAATGCTTGTCACACACCCACGAACAACTGTACAAAAAGATGAGCATTTATGAGTCACACAGTGTCAATTATTTTATTAGGCCCATCATGGTCCCTGGTGCGATTCTACTCAAGAAGAAGAAATCAAGATGAGAATACAGAGAGTGAACATTGAAAAATCTGTTATTCAGGTTGTTTTTGCTGAGATGCCATTGTCAGCAGAACAAATTATTAATTATTTTGGTTATTATGAGATATTTCTTGTAAGCTGCGCTGATCAAACTAGACCAAGCCAGACAAACTCTGTGTGGGCATCCTTCACCCACAGAGTTCAGCTCAGTGTTAAATTACTTAATACTTTCACTGCCTTCTCAGAGAGCGTATGTATATGATACACAGTCTGGTTGTGTCTGTCATAATGCTCTCTATAGATATATGTGAGATACAGTGAGTTCTGCTCAATATCTGTTACGATGAACCAAAGGAATATGAGATTTTCCTTTGTGAGTGTCTCCCATGAGTACTGGTTGTCTCTTAAGAGTATTTCCCCTTTAATTCCCATTTCCCCTGCTTTAAATAAATGCTTCTGTAGCACTAATATACATCTCTTTATTTAATCGAAAATGACTACTATAAAACTGTTTGAATGAATGTATAGGCTTCTGTGTGTGGCATGGGCGCTAGAATAACTGCCAAGCTCTAAAGTATATTAAAACTAAATGAATAATTGATATTGTTGAGAAATCCTCCCCATCAGTTGTAGCTCTAATCAAAGGCCCTGCATGAAAGCTATTTTTATTGTTGTGAATGCCACCCAGCTAATTAACATCACATGAGGTTTCTTATCATCTATACATTTTTTTGGCATTGATTTCTTTCTTAAGTCTACATTTTAGCCATTAAAACCAGTCTTTGCAGACATTAATGGCTTCTTACTTCAATAAACTCACAAGCAGCAATCATCATCATGCAATTATTTTACATCAAGCAGCTAAATGCATCCCACATGAACCAAATAAACAAAACAAAAAAAACCTGATCATAAGTGATTACAAGTTTTCTCTCTGCCCAGGAAATGATTTCAACTAAGATCTCCCTCGGGGTAATTAAAAGCAAATGATAAATTAGAAAAGCTTGAAATGTGTTTCAGGAATTGTAAGTCATGGTGTAGCAGTGATATAAAATTTACATCAGGCTCATTAAACTGTCATTTTTTATTCTCCTTTTTACATTTTCTTTACTAAAATACATTTTCTTTATTTTTCTTTTGACTGTAGTTTTTCTCAGAATGATTTTCAGTTAAAGCTCTTTCACACAAAAAATATTATAATAACTCTAATCATAATTATATCAGTGTCTATACCAACACATGGGATCGTTCTGTTTATTATAAGCACGTGGTGCTGTTTTGTTGTCTGCTTTAAATGCTCAAGCTCTTGATTGTCTGTCAGTGCTTTTATTATTTATCAGCTGGACAATAAATTGTTCTGTTGTCATCATTACAGCTGTGGTGTGGACTGCCCTATTCTCGTAGAATTAGAATTATTATTAAACTTTATAATTATTGTTATAGTGATCGTCCTTGCTCGATGAGTTGCATCATTTCCATGATATGGAGGGTTATGAGGAGAGGTTATTTTCTCTGTGCTATTTGCCCTATATTATTCCTCATGAAATCAAAATTTACAATATTTATTTTGTTAGCACACATTGTTAGTCTCAGCCTCAGATGTCATGCCCACGGACCGTTGTCTAAACATCTGATGCATGTGGCACACAAAAGTGGAAGCACTTCAGGAGTTTCCAAGTCGTCGTCGGATTGGTTGAATTATACAGGATTTCCGGGAGACTTGTGTCGCGTTCTTTAACGTTCCGCCTGGAAACAAAGAAGAAAGCCGTCGTGTTTACAACTGTAATGACGAGCGCTTATCAGGATCAACTAAACGCTGGAATTTCAAAAGTATGTGAAATATTTAAAGGTCGCAGCATAGAATCTTTAAAATACGTCCGAGAGTTTCACACACCAGTCTGTTATTGTGGCGACATTTCCACGCACCGAAACGTGACGCTGAACGAAACGAACTGTGATTGGTTGTTTGACATGTCGGTCAAATGGCCTCATGGGCGGGCCTTGGCTAATGAAAGCTGCCATGGATTCCAGACCTTCAGTTGTCAGTCTGAAGGTCTGGCTAAGCGAGACTAGTCTTAAGGTGAACAATTAATTCATGCAAGAAGAGGAGTGTAAAAATAAAACCACGCCCTCTATTCAGTATTCCATTTCAGTTGGAAATACGTCACTGTACTGAAATAAAGTTAGCAGCAACTTCCGGTTCACACAGACTTTAATCTTCATGTTTTGCTTGCTATATGATATAAGGATCATCCTCCATTAAGTGTATCAGGGGTAAAATCCATAAACCGAAAGTAATACAAGCCACCTCTGCGTCCCGGTGTAATCCAGTAGTCTAGCCATTTAAAGTGTCTGAAATATCTGCATAGGTTGAACCTTTGTTTGTATGTCGATCTTAACTCTGTGACATGTGCCGCTTATGAAATGGCCACAGAAACTAATAATGCTTAATCATACCCTCAGGGTAGATAAAGTCATTAGCTGGTTGTATTCAGTCCTGTGACAGGAGGTCCTCTGTTCAGTCAGGAGTTTCTTCTCGACAGTATTGATCAGGCTTCTCCTCATTCCTCATTGAATATCTCTCCAGAGGCCCAGCCTCATTAAACATGGAGAGCAGTGCTGCTTGAAATAGATTTTTACTCAGTATACTGACTGATGAAATGACATGCAGCATTTTATTTTGTTTATTCAGTGCTGAATTATACTGCGTTTGTCTTTCTTTCAAAGCTTTATTTTTGTTCATGTATAGCCTGCAATACAGTAAAAACTGCAATAATGTGAAATACAGTATAACAATTTAAAATACGTTTTCTATTTTATATACTTTAAAATGTAATTTATTCCTGTGATGCAAAGCTGAATTTTTCAGCATCATTACTCCAGTCTTCAGTGTCACATGATCCTTCAGAAATCATTCTAATATGTTGTATGCTAATATGCTGATTTGCTGCATATGAAAACGTTGTGCTGCTTCATATTTTTAAGGAAACCATTATACATGTTTTTTCAGGATTCACTGATGAATATAAAGTTAAAAACGAGAACATTTGAAATAGAAATCTTTTGTAACATTGTAATTGTCTTTACTGTCACTTTTGACTAAATGAATGCAGCCTTGCTGATGTAATTTTTTAACAAAATCTTACTGACCCCAAATGTTTGAACTATACATACTATACTATATTTTTATATTTATGTAATTTTTCTTTTGTATGCAAGTAATGATTTTAAAATTCTAATTAATGGCCGACATTGATTTTAGCCGATAAAACCTTTAGTCTTTTTTATTAGATTTCTGTTTTCACTAAAGATTTTTTTGTTTTTGCTTTAATCTCTCCACTGAAGTGTGTTCACATGTGATATATTTTTTCAGCATGTGCATTAAACCTTATTAATTGCAACTTTTCATATTTCAAATGACTGGCGAAAGTACATACACATTCCCCTACCACATCAGGGTTTGGTTTGCCTGCGATTTACTTTTGCTACTCCTTCAAACACACTTGCAGTTGATCCTGATTCTGCTCTGCATGCTGCCTCATGCTGCACACTCTTTTGTTTCTCAACCACACGCTGTCTTCAGCTCAATGTGGTGCTGGCTGTCTCAACTGTTTGTCTTATGTCCTTCTGCCCTCCCTCCTGCTTGCGTGCATACATTGGCCCCCAAGGTTGTAATATTTTTCAAGGTATGTATGCTTTCCGAATGCCCTCTGCCTCTGCTTGTCTTGCTTGCCAGATTGAGTTGTATGCTTCACTTGCACTAGCTTTCTGCATCGCCCTTAGTGTCCTGAGAGCTGACAGGTTCTAACCCCTGTTGCTATGACCCTTCTCGGTAGCAACGACTCGAGGGAGCACTACAGCGGTACAATGCCCAAACTGCGTCACAATGCTATAGACACAAACATCCAACTCACGATCATCTGCCTGTGTTCTCACTCTCAGGACAAATAAAGGTTGATTTGAGGTTGAGTACTAAAGGGCCAGCTGTAATGACTGAATGGGGTGAGGGCCTTTGGCGAGTTTATTATGCGTGCTGGCAGGGAGCCATGGATTATTGCTTTTCTGACCTGCAACTAAAGTAGGTCTAATTGCTGGACTGCTCTTCGGTTAACCGGATTATGTCAGCCTGTTGAGTTAACATCCATACCCAGGCTTTGAATCAGATACAAACACTCAAAGAGCCATTTACTGTCCTCTAGTTCTGCTTCCTCACACTGGAATACCTCCAAGATCTTGTCTTTAAAGTCACCAAGAAATCTAAATTGACATTTTTTTTAAAAGTGGAATAGTGCAGCGTGTACTATTATCTGTGAACATCATCACATTTTTTTTAATTCATTAATTGTTTAGTTAATTACATCAACTTCCCCTTCTCCTCCAGCAATCTGTCAATCACTGTTTGCCATTTACAAGCGGCAAATATCCAATGATCAAATGAATTTCAGGTGGACCAAATCAAGTCCCGTTGTTTTTACTCATTTGAGAAGCCATTTCGCTCAGATATGTCACAATAGGGATGAAATGACGATCACAACTTTCTTTGTGACTTTAATACCACTGATAGATTTTTTTTTTGCAAAAATGGTACCTTTAGGGATACACTAGCTTGTCACTCCTCTAAAACAAAACCTCTAAAAATTATATATAAGTGCCTTATATGTACCGTTAAGGTACTACTCAAAATCTTTTAGGGGTAATAAGGTACAAAGATTTGCACTTTTGTCTGTGAGTGTTATGAACTTTCTCAGCTTAGGTTACATTTCCTTTAGTTCAGCGTCTATTTCTAGTTTTTCATCTTGTGCTGTTCTGTAGACAAGTGTTCCTCATGTACAGAAAAAACATTGTCATGTTTTCATTCATTGTTAAATCATTGTTATGTTTAATCTTTATTGCCAGAATCTTCAGGATAATCAATACTAAATCTTTAGGATGCTAAATCCCTGAAATTTTCTCTGTCTGTCTGTATACTTTCTGACCGTCATTTGTTGCATTTTGTTAATTTAGTGAAAACTTGGCTTCTTGAACTTAAAATTGTTTTTGGCAATTAGCTGATTACCCTGTTATTAAGATCAGCTATTTTTTATTTTATTTTTTTTGCCAAAGATTGTTTATAATTTTAACTAGTTAACAGTGTTAACTGATTCAGCATTTAAAACTAAAAATGTATAGAAATTACCAGTAACTTTGATTAATAAATGCAGTGAAATTATTGCTTTGAATTAATGTGAACTATAGCTTTAACTACCTGAAAAAAAGTTTTTAGGAATCTGATCTGTCTAGTTTTTGTTCTCTTAATCTCTAATTGTTTTCACTGAAGCTTTGTTTTCTTGTTGAGTCATTCATTATCTTTCTTTCTGTGGCACTCTGTTGTTTTCGTATGCCCAGATGGGAGCAGCGTGCAGCTCTGCTTTTCAATTAGCTCTCCTTTTTTCTTTTTATTTTGTAGTCTGTTTTATTTATGGTTCTTTGGCTGGTTGCATCAACCAAAGAAGGAACAAATAAAGCTAGAACACGCATGAACCTTTACTGTCAGTCTTTGCTTAAAATATGTTTTTGTCTTTTATGTTTCTCATTTACCCATGTTTAACGCACTGGTGCTCTCTTGTAGACAGATTTATGATTATGTATTTTTGCTACTGTTCCCTTGCCCTTTTGTTTATCGCCTCATTTGTTGTTATCTAACACTGTTTATATCAACCCCCTGGTATTATTTCTTTGGGGTTTGTAGGATCTCTATTGCAATAAAACATGATGCATGTGATCCTGGAAGAGATGATTAGATGAGGTCTTTAAAAGAACAATCTCATTGCTTCGAATGTTGGACAAGTTTTCAGCTTGCACAGTAGAAACAGCTTTCCATCTTGCTATTTTGCTAATTTTTAAAATTCTGCAGAGAATCATGGGAACTCCTTCATATGGTGTGGTTTACTGTACATTTTTCATGAGGAGAAAAATCTTTTCATATAAGAAATGACACCCAGTGAGCTAATATAGCAAGATGCAAATATTAAAGCTGAAGTGTGTAATTTCTGTGCCACTAGCGCCACCAAGTGAAACTGCAAAGGTGATAGTTCTCAAACAGGTTTCCTTGAATACTCCCCTAACCGCCATTGGCCAGTCAAACTGATAGCCCCGCCCCCAAACCACACCACAGCCAATGTTTTTCTGTCAAGCTGCTCAAATAAATTTGAGGATATTTCAAAACTAAGAGCACTATAACACAGAGCCACAAAACTAAGGGAAATTAACTGATGAGTGGCTTATTTAAACATAAATTACACACATCACCTTTAAGCTTCAACATCAATGGTCAGACGTCTCGTTCTCATATAAGGCAAACCTTTCTTCTGCCTCTCACATCTTACTCTCTCTCTTCATTATTATCTGTCTTTCTGCAGACGATGCAAGCGGCTCGATGCCCGACAGATGAGCTGTCACTGACGAACTGTGCAGTAGTGAGTGAGAAAGACCTGCAGTCTGGACAGTGAGTATCCACCCACACCACAGACTCATCAGATTCATCACATTTGCACACAGAAGCCAGTTAAATGGTATGATGGCCAGTACATGCTTTGATATATGTTAGGCAGCAAGTGAACAGTCAGTTCTTGAATTTCATACATTTGATACAGGAAAAAATGGGCAAGTGAAAAGGTCTGAGTGACTTTGACAAGGGCCAAATACTAGTGATGGCTAGACGACTGGGTCAGAGCATCTCAAAAACAGCATGTCTTGTGGGGTGTTCTTGGTTGGCAGTAGTCAGTACCCACAAAAATGTTGCAACGAAGGACAACAGATGAACTGGCGTCAGGGTCATGGGTGCCCAAGGCTCAGTGTTGCTCGTGGGGAGCAAATCCTAGCCTGTCTAGTCCAATAACATGAGAAAACTATTGTTGCTCAAACTGTACAAAAACTTACTGACCATGAAGTGTCAGAACACACAGTGCATCCCAGTTTGCTGTGTTTGAGGCTGACGACCTTGATGACCCCTGTCCAGAAGTGCTAAGAGATAAAAGTTACCACAGTGTCTCATGTATATAAAATGTGTGGCCAAAAATCCTCTATTTTTATGTAACATTTTATATGTCATAACATACTATTCTCATGGATTTAGTAGAAAGTTATATTCCTGTGGGTTTGGTAGGGGGACAAATGCTTGAATGAACATACTTTATAAGGGTAAAATCTACCCCTAAAAAAATCACTTCTATGGGGCAAATACTGCCCCTTAATAAAAACATTCCTGTCATTTCTTTTAAGTTGTGGATACTCATTAATCACATGTGACATGTAGTACATAATATCATTTTGCAGTTGTGTCATATGGGTGTATCTAACACTGCAGGAAAAGTTTCAAACATATAATTAGTGCTCCAGCAGATGATTTTCCCCAAGTGTGTGTGTGTGTGTGTGTGTGTGTGTGTGTGTGTGTGTGTGTGTGTGTGTGTGTGTGTGAGAGTGTGTCCTTGGGATGCTGAATCAGTCCAGACATTAACTCAGGCTGACAGAGTCTGCCGCAGTACCTCCTGCTGATGCCTCATGTCCAAGAATATCACAGCATGAGGGCAGATTTGTGTGGGTTTGTGCTGCCATATTGATATATGGCATGTTAATGTGTGATGTAAATCAATGTATCCTGTAATAAATAATAAATATATATTTTAAAAAATCATTATTATTATTATTATACATTTATGTTTATGCAAACACTTTTATCCCAAGTGAATTACAACAATTATTATTTATAATAATAATTTAATTATTAGTAATTTTAGTGTATTTTTGGTGGAAATAACAACAAATATAGTCGTCAAAGCTTCCAGTTAGACCCTAAGTATTTAGTCATCACATACAGTATATAAATATATATTATCCATGATTATGGTTAACTTGTGCTTTAACTGAATGAATTGTTGCATGATGTAAGTTTACTAAAAAAGGAACCATTGTCAGTGGTTCACACATGTGCTAATCTCAGATTATGTTGGATTGGTGCAGTTGTAAACGTAGGCAGTACTCGGCTAAAAAAACGAGTTAAAGTGATGTTTCCAGATAAAAAGTTATTATAGTTTCTGTTAAACGCTGTATTTTTTTATCCTTGTGTCATTGCCTCTCTCTCCAGGCATGTGACTGTGAGGACAATACCCAACCACAAGTTTGTGTTCACAGTGAAGTCTCACCACTCTGTGCTTCCTGGAACCATCGCTTTCAGTTTGCCACAGGTGCAGGACTCCAGCCAAGATCTTTTACTGTGACACAAACACAACATCTTATCCAAAACAACAGCTAACCAAACATATTTAAAGGGCTAGTTCACTCAAAAATGATGTTCTTTCCTCTGTGGAGCACAAAAGAAGATATTCTGAAGAACATTGATAACCAAACAGTTTTGGTTACCACTGACTTCCGTTTTATGGACAAAAACCTTGTTGAAAATACTTTATGTTCCACAGAAGAAAGAACTGGTTTGGAAAGACAAGTTTGAATAAACGATGACATAATTTAAATTTTTGGGTGAACTGTCCATTTAAATATAGATAATCAGACAGTGCTTGTGTTTTTATGGACTTTTTGCTGTTTTATTCATTCTCTTCTTACTTTTTCTTAAAGAGGAAATGGGCAGGCCTGTCCATCGGACAAGAAATAGAAGGTGTGTACATGGCTCTTAGGTGAACATTTGCAAAAAAAAAAATTTAGATCAAATATTAAAAAAACTGATTTTTTGTCCTGTTATTTCAGTGGCCAACTACAACTTTGACAAATCCCAGCAGTGTATTGGTGCCATGACCATTGAGATTGACTTCCTGCAGAAGAAGAGCACCGACTCCAGTCCCTACGACTCTGACAAAATGGCTGCTGAGTTTATTCAGGATTTCAACAATCAGGGTTTCACTGTGGGACAGCAGGTCAGAATCACATCACAAAAACTGAATAAATGGTATCTGATGTTTAATTATACATGCTAATTTTTTTTGTCATGTGCTTTTCTTGCCATAGCTGGTCTTCAGTTTCTGTGACAAGCTCTTCGGCCTATTTATCAAGGGCATTGAGGCGATGGACCCCAGCATTCTGAAGGGCGAACCAGCATCTGGCAAAAAGCAAAAGGTATTGGAAAGAGAACAGAAATATGGAATTTGCACTTTTATGTCATATAAAAAAAAAATGTACACATTAATCAGCCTTTGTTTTGACATCTAACTTCACAGATTGAGATTGGTCTGTTGGTTGGAAACAGTCAAGTGATCTTTGAAAAATCAGAGAGCTCGTGTCTTACTCTAGTTGGTGAGTGTTAGCACACTTAAAAATACATGTCTATTGCCAAGTAAACAGCCTTGTAACTCCTCTTCGTCCTCATGCTCACCAGGCAAGGCCAAGACCAAAGAATCCCGTCAGACGATCATTAACCCTGACTTTAACTTCGAGAAAATGGGCATCGGTGGTCTAGACAAGGAGTTCTCCGATATCTTCCGCAGGGCCTTCGCCTCTCGAGTTTTCCCGCCAGATATTGTGGAGCAGATGGGTTTGTGCTGTCTTCGCTTTCCATTTTGTTATGTAATCTCGTAAAAAAGCATCCATTCACCAGAACGGTCCATTTATGTTGATGTGTGTAGTCATTATTAATGCATTACTCAGATGCATTGATTGTGTATAATGGGTGTTTTTTTTGGGAGTGTCTGTTGTAAAAGTTGTTTTCTCTGCAGGCTGTAAGCATGTGAAAGGCATCCTGCTCTTTGGTCCTCCTGGCTGTGGTAAAACACTGATGGCCAGGCAGATTGGTAAGATGCTGAACTCCAGAGAGCCAAAGATAGTCAACGGACCCGAGATCCTCAACAAGTACGTGGGTGAATCTGAGGCCAACATTAGGAAACTGTTCGCAGATGCTGAGGAGGAACAGAAAAGGGTGAGATTGACAAACTGCCCTCTTAAACGCACTGTACTTATGATACTATACATTATTATTCTATAATATACTACACTATCTTCTCTGCCTTTATTATGATTCTGTGTTTTTCTCTGCAGTTGGGTGCTAACAGTGGCCTGCATATCATCATCTTTGATGAACTGGATGCTATCTGTAAGCAGCGTGGTACAGGTGCCAGCAGCACAGGTGTGCACGACACTGTGGTCAACCAGCTCCTGTCCAAGATCGATGGAGTGGAGCAGCTCAACAACATCCTCGTCATCGGTGAATAACAGCAGCTAATTATGTTCTGTTTAGTAGTTATAAAAGAACTCTAAATCTATGATTGCAAAGAAAATGTAATACTACATACCAAGTTTTTCACAAAATCTAATGTGACGTTTGAAAAAAAAAGATTGATTAATGTACAAAAAACTTTTAATAATAATAACAATAGTTTTTAATAATAACAAAAACATTATTATATAATGTTATTATATAAATCAATATATAATAAACTTTTATTATTGTTGAAAGCTAAACATTTGTATCATATAAATTAATAATAATAATAATAATAATTATTATATTTTTGAACTATTGTTGTTGTTATTTAAATTGATTAGTAATCTAATTTGACTTTTGAAAGAAATGATTGATTAATGTACAAAAAACTAGTTTTTAATAATAATAAAAATATTATATAATAACCTATTTTTATTATTATTGAAAGCTAAACATTTTTATAATATAGATTAATAATAATAATAATAATAATTATTATTATTATTATTAATATTATTATATTTTTTACTATTGTTATTGTTATTTAAGTTTATAACAAATCTAATGTGATTTGAAAGAAACAAATGATTACTGTACAAAAATGTCTTATGTTTTTAATAACAATAACAATAATAATCAAAACAATGATTATAATTATATAATGAATTATTATTATTATTATTATTAAAATATTTTATAATAATAATAACAATAACACAATTTTCATTAAAAAAACAAACAATTATTATATTTTTAATAATACATATTTTTACAACAACAACAAATAATAATAATAATAGTAATAATCACCATTATTATTATTATTATTATTATTAAATATTAAATTACTGTCAAGTTTTAATTATGTTATTCATATTAAAATTCACTGAAAATCTCAAATACTCTCAGTTTTATTTAGTTTTTTTCTAACCTGTGCATTTATCTTTGTGTGAAAGGCATGACCAACAGGCCTGACCTGATAGATGAAGCTTTGATGAGACCTGGCCGATTTGAAGTAAAGATGGAAATTGGTAGGACCAACAACGACAAGAAAAATTCAACACTCTCTCCATCACTGTTCATTCTTACCTATTTGTCTACGTCTTATCACCCAGGTTTGCCGGATGAAAAGGGCCGTTTTCAGATCCTGAACATTCACACAGCTAAGATGCGTGAGTTTAACCTCCTGTCTGGTGAGGTGGATGTTAAAGAACTGGCTGCTGAGACCAAGAACTACAGTGGAGCTGAACTGGAGGGCCTGGTCAGAGCCGCCCAGTCTACTGCCATGAACCGCCACATTAAGGTACAACGTATAATGATCTATGCATTCCTTATCAGGGATATACTTTCATAATACCCCATTTGAAAGGTCTAAACTGAATCGAATTGTATTCCAGGCCACATCTACTGTAGAGGTGGACATGGAGAGAGCAGAGAAGCTGCAAGTCACTCGAACGGATTTCATGGCGTCCTTGAATAATGACATTAAACCTGTAAGTAATGATTAACAGCTTTCATCAGCAGAAGGATTGCAGAGTTCAGAGAGTCTTAGTAGCTGAACTCATCGAGTGAAACCATGTTATCTTGTACTTTTGTCAGGCTTTTGGCACCAACCAGGAAGACTATTCCAGTTACATCATGAACGGCATCATTAAGTGGGGTGATCCAGTGACCCGAGTGCTGGAGGACGGAGAGCTGCTGGTGCAGCAGACTAAGAACAGCGACCGCACTCCACTCGTGTCTGTGCTTCTTGAGGGTGAGCCTTCATTTTTAACATCCATGTATGCTGACTGTTCATCATAACACAGGAAGGACGCTCCATGAATGTCCTTCTCACCGAATTGTATGCTAATATTACAAAAACGTTCAGCAAATATTAACATCACAAGGACCTTCTGAGAATGTTGTTCTCTCAACTAGAGATCGACCGATATATCGATTTACCGATATTTTCCCCGATATTGAAACATTTTACCATAATCGGATATCGGTTTTGTAATATCGGATTCACAGATAAACGCTGCCATCTTGTGGGTGTTTTGAGAATTGCGCGCAGGATCGCCATGGCAGCGCGTCTGAGGGGAGAAGAGTCTCGACATTATTAGAAAGTTCCATAAATGTTGTTCTCACGTTTTATGATAACATTATGAAAACATTCAGCGTCATAATGACATTCAGAGAATGTTCTAAGAATGTTGTTCTCTCAACATTATTGGAATGTTCATCAAGAATAAAATAACATCACGAGGATGTTCTATGAATGTTGTCCTCACAACATTTTATGCTAACATTGCAGAATATTTTCTTGTAATATTATGAGAATTTTCAAAAATCATCAAGTAAAAAATAACATCGTTAGAAGATTACACACATATATCTAATGTAAATAATGTTATAAGAAAACCCATAAACATTACAAAATGTTAGTGAGAGTAGCCTATTTTGTTAGGTAGGATCATCTCTGTTTTCCAATCCGATGTAGACTATTTTTCAGTCCTGACATGCCATGTGTTTTGCCTCAGGACCTCCTCACAGTGGAAAGACAGCCCTGGCTGCCAAAATCTCAGAGGACTCACAGTTCCCCTTCATTAAGATCTGCTCTCCAGACAAGATGATTGGCCACTCAGAGATCTCCAAATGCCAGGCAATCAAGAAGGTTAGTGGTTACATACTGTATGCTCATAAAGTTTAATATCATTTTCATTTAAATGTTACATTTTTACACATACAATCTATTCACATTTTTATATTCAAAGCCAAAGTTATTGTATTGCACACTATCATTAAAAATGTTCCATATTTCTTCTCAGGTCTTTGACGATGCTTACAAGTCTCAGCTCAGCTGTGTTGTGGTTGATGACATTGAGCGTCTCTTAGGTTAGACTGTTTTATTATTTAAATTGTTGAATTTCTTTTTTTAAAGTAGGGGTCTTCAACAGGGAAAACTGCCAATAATTGTTTGATTTTTAATCCGTTTTTGTGAAAAAAAAGAATATATGCGTTAAACAAAAATAGAGTTTGAATATCCCTTGTAAAAAAGTTTTATACGCTATATGGACAAAAGTATTGGGTCGCCCCCTTCTAATGAACAGGTTTGACTACTTTAGTAATTTCTATGAGTACAAATCTTAATGTTAAAGCATATAATGATATTCTAGGAAATTGTGTGCTTCTAATATTATAGCAACAGTTTGGACCCTTTTCTATTCTAACATGACAATGTCTCTGTGTATAAAGCAAGGTTCAAAAAGAAAATTATTGATTCAGTCAGTGTGGAAGAACTTGACTGGTCTGCATAAAACCAAGTCCTGATCCCAGCTGAACACCTCTGGTGTGACTGTAAATGCAGACCTTGAGCCAAAAACTCATCACCAAACACCAAGAATATCATTATATGCTTTAACATTAAGATTTGTACTCATGGAAAGTAGTCAAACCTGATTATTAGAAGGGGGTGTTCCAATACTTTTGTCCTTATAGTTTATTTAAAATGCATTTATTTCATACAATGTATAGTTCAAATGTATTATATTGACATATCTACATATTTACTGACATATCGTTTGAGACTTACTGATGTAAAAATGATAATCAAACTTTATTTGGAGTAGTACTTGTACTATTCATTTCTTAATTTCAAGCTTAAAATGTGTTTTAATGTCACTATTGATGAGGATTGTATGATCTTTGAATAATATTAGTCTTTAAATGCAAGATATTTCAAGTGTACCTGAAGTATACTTGCAGTAATTCCACTTTAGTACAACCAAATATACTTCAGTATATCTTTAGTTGGACTATTGCACAATTAAACTGCATTAGATACAAAATTAGTTGCTTCAATGTAGCAGACTTTAAATATACCAATTTAGTATACTAAAAGTACAATTGCAGGGTATTTTTATTAAGCACATAAATATGTAAATGTATGTGTAGTATACTTAGAATGAAATAAATATATTTCAAATACATTTTATTATATTTATTTTTCACTAGGGGTATCTTTAACTAAAGTCGACAAGCAAATGTTTCATTGACCCTCCCACATTAAAATGTAGATAAAACTAATGCTATGCTATAAAACTAAGTATGACTCTGTACCTGAAGTGGTGAAGACCCCTAGTTTAAAAAAAATTATATTTTACACTATTAATGGTATTCTAATAATTATGTGTGGTGAAACAGATTACGTGCCGATTGGTCCTCGATTCTCCAACCTGGTTCTTCAGGCCCTGCTGGTTTTGCTGAAGAAGACTCCACCTCATGTAAATTCTGATGCTTTTACATATGGGTCATATATGTGCATATGCGACAGTGTTTTAATCTTTTTTTCTATCATTGAATGCATTTATCTTGTTAGATTATGGGAATAAAACGTCTGGTGTTCTTCTCTTGACCATAAGGGCCGTAAGCTGCTGATCATCGGCACCACCAGCCGTAAAGACGTGCTGCAGGAGATGGAGATGCTGGATGCCTTCAGCACCACCATCCATGTGCAGAATATCTCCAGTGGGGACCATCTGGTTGAAGCTCTAGAGGTGAGATCAAATTAATCTCTATCTATCTATCTATCTATCTATCTATCTATCTATCTATCTAGACATGAAATCAGGAGACAGGATGTTATTTCAGGATTCTAGTTTATTTATTTAATGTTGTTTCAGCATTAGCCAGTAGAGGGCGATACCACCCTTTCTGTCACTTCATTTACATGCACAAAATGTTACTATCAACTTACCTTTTTTTCTGTTAATTTCAAGCTCCTGGGCAGCTTCACAGATGCTGAGAGAAACACCATTGCCCAGCATGTGAAAGGAAAAAGAGTGTGGATTGGCATTAAAAAGCTTCTCATGCTTATTGAGATGTCTCTGCAGGTAAGCCTTAGTCTGTAAATACTATTGTGAACCATTAAGAGTCTCTCAAACCCATTAAATCTTTGGATTTATTTAAGTATTCACCTAGAAATTCTCTCTAATTCATGTGGATTAGAACTTTAATGAGCTCAAGCAGTTTTCTAACATGCTTCTTGAAATGGTCTAAATAATTGAATTTATTGTCTGTGCTTTTTATAGCTGTTTCATGCACAGAAGAATCTGACACTACATCTAAAGTGCTGTTTAGCAATTTCATGAGTTCACTTCATCTCGTGACAGAGTCACATGCAGAGAACCATATACGTGAAAACGAAAGTTTATTTATAGCATGTTGTGTTTACTCTCCTCTCTAGATGGATCAGGCGTACAGAGTCAGCAAGTTCCTCTCTCTACTCAAATCCGAGGGAGCGTGAGTACACCTCTATGTTCATCATATGTTGCAGATTTGGCACAACAATGTCTAATAAAAGAGTTATTGCCACAGACTCACTGGATCACAAACCTGATGGGGAGTTAAACAGGCATTAAGCTTGTTTTATATTTGATTTTGTTAATCGACAGGCTGGATGAGAACAATCACATCCGAATTTAACTCTGCTGGTGAAAACTGATGGTAAGGGTGTCATGGTAACTATGTGTGCTGTATTTAGAGCCATCAGAGTAGTTGCTTTGAAATGTCTTGATCCTTAGTGTTTCCCTTATTAAAGATACAGAACCTTAAAACTGGTGTCCTATAGCAATTCCAAGCCAGGCAGAACCCGACCTCTTCATGTGCTTTAATAGCTGCTTCGAAAAGTTTTGGGTCAGTAAGATTTTTTTTATTCAGCAAGGATGCATTCAATTGATCAAAAGCAACAGAAAATACATTCATACAAAAGATTTTTATTTAAAATAAATGCTGTTCTTTTTAACTTTTCATTCACCGAGGAATCATGAAAAAAAAAAAAACACGGTTTCCAACAAAAAATTGTAAGCAGCACAACTGTTTTCAACGTTAACAATGAGAATAAATGTTTCCTCCTTTGACATCACAGGAATATATTACATTTTAAAATAAATTTAAATGAAATAGAGTAATTTTAAATTGTATTAATATTTCAGAATATTCCTTTTTTTTTACTGTATTTTAACGCAGCTTTGGTGAGACTTAAAAGAAAAAACATTAAAAAAAAACGTATTTACCCCCAACCTTTGAGTATCACCGCATAAATGATAATTTAATGCTGTGCTTATTAGATATGTTATACCACACATTTAAATATTCAGTGAGATTACATATACAGGTGCATCTCAATAAATTAGAATGTCGTGAAAAAGTTATTTTTTTCTTGTAAGTTATTTCAAAAAGTGAAACTTTCATATATTTTAGATTCATTGCATGTAAAGTAAAACATTTCAAAAGTTTTTTTGTTTTAATTTTGATGATTAGAGCTTACAGCTCATGAAAGTCAAAAATCAGTATCTCAAAATATTAGAATATTTACATTTGAGTTTCAATTAATGACCATCCATACAGTATAAATTCTGGGTATCTCTTGTTCTTTGAAACCACAATAATGGAGAAGACTGCTGACTTGGCAATGATCCAGAAGACGAACATTGACACCCTCCACAAAGAGGGTAAGTCACAGAAGGTCATTACTGAAAGGTGTGGCTGTTTACAGAGTGCTGTATCAAAGCATATTAAATGCAAAGTTGACTGGAAGGAAGAATTTGGGTAGGAAAAGGTGCACAAGCAACAGGGATGACTGCAAGCTTGAGAATACTGTCAAGCAAAGCTGATTCAAACACTTGTGAGAGCTTCACAAGGAGTGGACTGAAGCTGGAGTCAGTGCATCAATAGTCACCACGCTCAGACGTCTTCAGGAAAAGGGCTACCAAGCCACTTCTGAACCAGAGACAACGTCAGAAGCGTCTTACCGTGGCTGTGGAGAAAAAGAACTCAGTGGTCCAAAGTCCTCTTTTCAGATGAAAGTAAATTTAGCATTTCATTTGGAAACAATGTCCCAGAGTCTGGAGGAAGAGTGGAGAGGCACAGAATCCATGTTGCTTGAAGTCCAGTGTGAAGTTTCCACAGTCAGTGATGATTTGGGCTGCCATGTCATCTGCTGGTGTTGGTCCACTGTGTTTTCTGAAGTCCACAGTCAACGCAGCCATCTACCAGGAAATTTTAGAGCACTTCTATGCTTCCTTCTGCTGACAAGCTTTATGGAGATGCTGATTTCATTTTCCAGCAGGACTTGGCACCTGCCCACACTGCCAAAGGTACCAAAAGTTGGTTCAATGACCATGGTGTTACTGTGCTTGATTGGCCAGCAAACTCGCCTGACCTGAACCCCATAGAGAATCTATGGGGTATTGTCAAGAGGAAGATGAGAGACACCAGACCCAACAATGCAGATGAGCTGAAGGCCACTGTCAAAGAAACCTGGGCTTCCATACCACCTCAGCAGTGCCACAAACTGATCACCTCCATGCCACGCCGAATTGAGGCAGTAATTAAAGCAAAAGGAGCCCCTACCAAGTATTGAGTACATATACAGTAAATGAACATACTTTCCAGAAGGCCAACAATTCACTAAAAATGTTTTTTTTTTTATTGGTCTTATGAAGTATTCTAATTTGTTGAGATAGTGAATTGGTGGGTTTTTGTTAAATGTGAGCCTAGATCATCACAATTAAAAGAACCAAAGACTTAAACTACTTCAGTCTGTGTGCATTGAATTTATTTAATACACGAGTTTCACAATTTGAGTTGAATTGCTGAAATAAATGAACTTTTCCACGACATTCTAATTTATTGAGATGCACCTGTAAAATGGTTGAGATCTTCCTGCTCAGGGCCTGCAGAGGTCAGACTTTTCCACTGTGAATCATCACTGGTTATATTTACTAGTGATTCAGTCTAGTGAAAGTTAACATGCTGTTTTCAACTCATTCTAAAATCTGACATATTTTCAGGTGACACAAAATATTCAAGAAAAAAGGAATGGGAAGAAGAAAAAAAAAAGATCACATCCATGTTGTATCACAATAGAGTGCACATATTGTTATTTCAGGAGCTGCGGTTTTCACAACAAGGATAGTTTTCACACGATGCTTTTACTAGGTGTTAGTACATTTAAATGATTATTAGTGCTGTCAAATGATTAATCGTGATTAATCGCATCCAAAATATATGTTTACATAATATATGTGTGTGTACTGTGTATATTTATTATGTATATATAAATACACATTTATACAGTATATATATTTGGAAATATTTACATGTATTTAAATGTATATATTTATCTAATTTATATTATATATAAATATATTTAATATACAAATATAACATATTTTTCTTAAATATATACATGCATGTGTGTATATTTATATATACATAATAAATATACACAGTACACACATATATTATGTAAACAAAAACTTATTTTGGATGTGATTAATCGCGATTAATCGTTTGACAGCACTAATTATTATATAAAATTGAATATTATTTGAATAGTGAAAATTGTTTTTAATTTTGCACTTTTGTGTTAAATGTTTGTATCAATGTTTTTATCAACTAAACCTCTATATTCAGAGTAAAATGGGCAAAAATTAATCAGTATGACAAGAATCTTGCTGTAAACAAAAATGACCAAAAATGAATCAAATTTAACACTGAACAGTGAGAGTTACATACCAGAATCGAGTCAGCCAGGTGCATTAAACTTGCATTGAACTTGCATTAAACTTGCAGCTGGATCAAGCTGTGACATTTTCATTTCCAATAATTTTATTAACATGCATTTGGAAAAAAGCTTTTCATTTCATGCCAACTTTAATCCCTAAGGGATTAGGGGTGTTAAGAATTTTACAAATGTTTTTATTTAAGAACAATGTGCACCAAACATGCACAATAAGAGTAGAAATGTGCATTAAGAAAGAAAGTAGGGTTCTTTTTTAACTTTATCTCTTAGAAAAACAGTCAATATTGGTAATGATTGACTTTCAGATGGAAGCCATCAAAGTCACAGAGTCTGTGTGCCAGAGCTTGTCTGTAAATTTGGACTGTGCCCAAACACCAAGGGGCCGAGGTGAAACCCAAAACCAAGCGACATACAGTACACAGTCCCACAGAGTAAACTCTCTGCACCTCCTCACGCTCCATCCTTCTCTCCGCAGAGATCGTGGTTTCCTCGAGTAACAGAAGACAGGAGAGAGGGACGCCCAACTGCATGTTCCCCTGGCAACTACGAGCAAACTCCACCCAAACAACACCCTCACAATACTGATAACCTGACGGAGATCACACAGCTGTCCCTCATATCAAACCAATATCAAATATCGTCTTGTGCTTTGTGCAATATTTCTGTATGCTGTTTGTTTACATGAATATCCGTTTTGATCTACTCGAAGCCATGAAGATGTAAAAAAATCAGATTAAAAAATATGTGTATATGCTGCTGGATGCAGAACATATATAGCGAATCTATATCATGCAACATGTGAATCTCTAAGTAGGATATAAGAAAGCTGTTGGTGTGTGTATATACCGTAGTGAAGATGAGCTGTGCTGTTCGTAGTGTGTATACGCTGAACCCTTCCTTTGTGATTGTGGAAACAACATATAGATCACAGTGTTATTTGATATTGTACATAGGTTCAAAATATGACAATTCGATTTGTTTAGTTTGTTTCAGATTTATGTTGATTTAGTTTACATTGTCGGAGCTGGAAATATATAGTATATCTATGTAAACTAGTGTTGGAGAAGCCAGCACTTTGAGAACAACCTTGATTACTTCTACAGTGGATTGATAATCTGTTGTGGTCACTACATGAGTGTCTGTTGGTTGTGTGTGTGTGTGTGTGTGTGTTTGAGTGAGTGAGTGAGTGAGTGTATCAACAAAAGGCTACAGATCAGCTTTCGAGTGAACTAATTTGTGTGGCTGTATGTATCTGTGTAAGTGTAGTGTGGGTAGATATTGTTTTTGAAATGAGTATTCATGACAATGTTGTTTTATGTATTTATTTTTTTGCCTGCCCATTCATTCATATGGTTTCTGTGACCAGTGTTCAATGTCCAGAGCTCTTTGATCTGTTATGACTATTGGAGATGTACGGCCAGATGCAAAATTGTGTTACTGCAATAAAAAAAAAAACAGGCTCTCAGTAAGAGTTCAGTCATTGTTATGCTGTTGTATATTCATTCCAGTTCTATGCTAATGTAGCCACCTCAATATGGCTTCTTCTAGTGCTATTACTGTTTTAATTATGTATTTAAAAAGATAAATTCAATTAATGAATTATTATTAATATATCTTTCTAAATTAAATGGTAAAAAAAATGTGTTCGTATTATTCAGTGACTTTTTATGAGTCGTTGAATCATTTAATCAACTGATTCATTTAAACACTGATTCATTAAGCAGTGAAACAAGTCTGTTAATGAATGAGTCACTGAATAATTTACTTAACCAATTTCCTTAAAATCAGTTTCATTCACAAACAAAACCCCCAGCAGCCAGCACTATACTGTTACCGATATTATGAATAGTATACATAAACATGTTGACTCAGAAATGGAAAATAAATAAGCCAGATGAGTCTCAGATTGTTTTTCATACAGCACGTCACTGCACTGATTAAAATAATAACCACACAGGTTCCTTGTTTTAACATGTTTTTATAAGAAAATAATTATTTTGCTATACTACAGTTTTGCTTTCTTTTCTCAGCTAATCTCTTCTCTTCCAGATGAGCCCTTCTAAAATCAAGTTAGAAAAACAGCACATTATCTTAGGCTGGTTTAAAGCAGGGATGAGAGATCAAACACAGAACATGTCATCATTTCAGGCTTCCATAGCTGTTATAAGACAGACCCCTGTGGGGTAAATCATGAATGCTCTTTAGTGTTTTAACCACATGTAATGCTTGCGTAATTAAAGACCAAGGTTGAGATTAAGAGTTAAGCATTGAGCATGTGAGAACAAGACCAAAGACACGTGCACGCACACCTCAGGTGAATCACTGCACTCCTGACATATACAAAGATCTTCTTCTTTGTGTTTGAAGGTCTTTGAACCTCCGTCAGAGTTTCACAATGAATGAGCTCTTTTTAAAAGTGTGCTCATTGTTATCTAATTGATGTGCAGGATGTGATATCCTTTTAGAGCAATAATAAATAAGAACATGAGGTGCAACAGGAAGATCATAACGATCTGCTCTTAAAAGCACTGCATGTCTGCAGCAGAAAGAACTTGAGCATAATAACAAGCATTTCTACAGTTACTAAGTGGGTGTAATATTTGCAGCTACCAATGTACAAGAGATTCATCTTTCAACAGAAGTGGAAGAACGTGTTCTGAAAGGTTGTCCTTGATTTGATGTTTACTTCAACAATTCTATTTCATTTCAAGTACAAATGTGGGTGGAGCTGAGTGTGACATTTTGAGTTATTCTCTGGAATGCTTGATTCTGATTGGTCAATCTCAACATTCTGCAGGCAGGTACCTCCTAATATAGTTTTTAACGTTAACAAGGTAATACAACCGGCACTACTTTCGTGTTTCTCTTATCACACCACACTATCTTGGTTTATAAAATGCAACAGTACCATCTCAGTTTATCGATTATAATGCGTAAATGACCTCAGAGGACTCGAGCAGGCTATTATTTTGCTGTAATATTGTTGCAGTGTATATCTTGTTGCTACGCCGATTGTTTCACATTCACTAATGGACTTTTTGTCTTAGCAGAAGCTTAAAGATAATTTAGGGATAATTATAAAGGGAAAAAAAAGTTTTAGGAAAAAAGATAATTATAAAGGGGAAAAAAAGCCTTAAATAAATTCAAATCCAGATCAACCTGTGGGAGTTATTAAACTGTCTGATGTACGTTATCTATTAGGTAACAACATTAGAACGCAAGATGAAATTTGATAAATAAATAAAAATATTTGTATAATTTGTATTTCAATTGATCACTTCTAAGGAGTGCAGCCGTAATCACTTCTTTGCACATATTAATGTTAATGGAATCAAATCATATTTTTGACATGAAGCAATGGAAATGGCCTTGTTAACAAGCTGAAATGACTTACACACACACACACACACACACACACACACACACACACACACACACACACACACACACACACGCAGTCCTCTTCAGAAGTGCATCTAACACTTTCATGTGCCTGTGCCCTTGCCCTGTGGTGATGACTTTGATATGTGCTTTTATGGGATCAGTGGGAATAGGATTTTGCATGATTATTATGACAGAGACCTCCCCATCTCTCTGATCCGCACTCCACTCCTCTTCTTCTGCATAATCCCCACATGTTCTACTTCAGTCTTCATTTCCTTGCTGGCGGGAGGCCCGGAGAAACATGGGAAATGTTGTCTTCAGCTCCCAGTTCACCAGCAGATCAGATCTGATTTGTGAACTTCATTGTAATTCTGGTTGCTCACCTTATGTTTGTCTGTGCAGTCAGATATTAAACTAGATAAATCTATCCAGCTTATTTTTAATGTAACAATGGATGCAGCCATTTGGTAACTTAGATGTGCGAGGTTTCTGGTTTCATCCGGTTCCAGTTATTTGATCTGTACAAAAATAGTCCTTTCTACTGCTTGATATTGCAAACTGCAGGTTACCATGCTATTTGTTAAAATATTATTTCATTTAATATCATATCATATTTTACTGTTTATACACTTTGTTATTCTTCTAGTTATTTACCTCAGAAACACTCTCAGGTAAAAAAGGTGCAAAGCTAGCAATAGCCTAAGATACAAAATTTAAAAAAGGTAATTTTTTGTAACATACTTACCCCTAAATGGCACATATTAGTACCTAACAGCCTGGATTCACAGACGGGGCTTAGCTTAAACCAGGACTAGGCCTTAGTTAAATTAAGTTATTTAAGCAGCGTTTATAAAAAATGCCTCAGAAGAAAACATTACAGGTGTACATCTTGAGACAGAACAATAGCACTGACATATTTTAAGATATGTAAGATATGAAACCATAGGAAAGTGTACATAATTAGCCCCTTTTGACAGGGTATCACTCCAGTGACAGTTTTGTATCTTTTCAGCTAATGAATCTGAATAAAGTCTCACGTATTCACAGAAAACAGCTTACTTCTACTATTTTTGCAGATTTATTAAAGACTTGACTGAACTTTGGGCCCAATGCAGTAAGTAACAATTTAGGCTAATGCTAATTATATTTATTAAGCCTTGTTTGGGTTTTGTCGACTAATGAGGCTTGATGACAATATTATTAATAAATGTCATGTTGCCTTATTTCTACATCGTGTTTTGCAGAACAGGTGACCAAGCAGAAAACTGTATGTGGTGAACCTTCAGACAGCTGAGCCTGTCTCATCTACTCAACAGAGAGGATTTCAGACACACATTACAGCTCCCTGATGTGCTCATAAATGCTTTCACATTATGTGCTATTTCAATTCATAAACACTTAGAAATTAATGAAGACATATACAGTATGTTGTGCAACATCTCAGCCTTCATTTATTGTGGTTCACAATGAGACACGCATGCCTAATACAAACCCAGATATTTGAATCATTCATAATAATGAGTCATCATACACTAGGCATTAAGCACTTGAAGTGCAGCAAATGATATGATACAGTTCAGATTGACATCAGATTCACCTTCAAATGAAAAGCAATCATCTAAACAACCAGTTCAAGAGAGTATTAACAGAGCAATGTTTTTGAATAAAATAATGTTGACACAATTAGGTTTTCTTAGTAATATGACTACAATGAGACAAATATCATAAAGTGAAGAGTCTGTATACTGAAGACTTTTCAGCATAATGGAGTAAGATAATGCAATTTCAAAAGCAGCAGGGAAAATAAGTTCTGATTAAAAGAAAGCACTGCTCAGCAGCAGTCCTGTTCTTGCTGTGAATTAATGTACAAACCAATACCCCACAGCCCATTTCAATAAGAACTCTGTGCCGTTCCTCTACACTGGCACACAGTGAGCTGGGATTCTTAAAAGAGAGACTGACAGAGAAGAGAATGGTCAACCGGAGAGTAAATCAGCCGTGAAAGACCATGTCCCCAAAGATTCATTAAAGCTATATGGGTTTAAAATAAAATCCATACAGTGGCACAGCGACTGCTACTCATAAAAGCAAGACTAATTATGTGGCAATTTAGAGTGAAAGAGTGAGACAGATGTGTTGTTTATTCTGCTATTGATTATCACTCATATTACATTTAATGAAATGAATATGCTACACTGTCCATATACAACTGTCACCGGCTGTGTAACAGCCTGCAGTGATAATTCTCTCTGCTGTAATTGTCTTGTCACATGACAACAAATGACTTCCTGCATGTTGGTTGCACTGTAAAAAATAAATAAAAATTTTTTTAAAGTATTTTTCAAAGTTGCAAATAATACAAAATGGAGTACATTTTACTAAATAAATAAATATCAAATCGTATTTCTACTTCAAAATTTTCCATTTCATTCAATGTGTTACTTACTAGCAGTTTCTCAGTAAAACCATTAAACATTTTTTTCAGTGCACCACACAGACTTTTATTTGTTGTACAAAAAATGTTTGAAGCATGAAAATATTTTAAATGTTTTAAGAAAATACTGCTACTACTACAAGTAGTAAGCAATAAACAGCCATTTTTTGAACTTTAAACTTTTGTTTATGCCAACAAGACATTAAGAAAGATAAGACTTTACTTACGTAAACATACAGTTATGTACTGTATAATTTTATTATAGGTATTTATAATGTACATTGTGTGCGTTATATCTTTTCATAAATAACTGTGACCAATGTTAAAATGCATTAACACATTATCATGTGTTTTAATGCATTATACTTTCAAAAGGTGTAACAATTAATAAATAAGCATTACAATGTATTTTAACTGTGGATAAAATGACTCATGACATCATACATTGCATTATAAGCTGCATTAAAAGGCATAATTAATGCATTAAAACACATAAGTAATTGTACTAGTAATTGTCCACACACATTTAAATGTAGCAGGAACGATATTAGCCTATATTAGCTCAGTCTTTTTGAACTCTTCACACTACATCAGCACTGTGCTAATACAGAAGGCCTGCTGAGTTTAAAACTGACAGAACAATTTCGAATGTGTATGAAGGTGTGAGACAAACACATTTACACCTCATTTGAGTAGCTGAATGCGGTCTAAAACCACAGACAAGCACATTATTACACAAAGCATCGCTATGCAGTCTCTCTATATGAGCAGTTGTCAATCTCAATCCTCTCTCTGCTTGTCCGATCAAGATAGAGATGATACTATTCTAGAGCCCCAGTGAAAACCCGAATGAGACTGAAAACAATTAACCACACACCCTTGGTGTTTTTTGTCAGTGTGTGTATTTATTAATGCACATGTAATGACTCGTCGACTGACACGCAAGCCGCAGGGTATGGAGGTAAATAAAGAGATGCATCATTTGTGTGTGTTTCACTGATGACTGCTGGACTAATGCCAATAAAATGTTTATACTGAGAAAGATCATTTCATAATACTGAATCGAATACTCCCTGTCCCTGTCTAATCATTACTGGACATCATTTACTTATGGTTCAAAAAGTGTTGCTTAAGATGATAACAATTGAGAAATATTTTAAAACTAGAAGATTTGTGCTATGTTCTTAAAAAATATAATTCTTGTATTCATGTTGGTTATGTATGATTCCATTCAAAAATGTTGATTTGACAATTTATGAGTCAATGTAACCTTTAAATAAAAGATACTTAGATACTTAGATTGCACACATATTAATCTTTATCAACAATGTTTCCAAATATATTTGTCGAAGTAAAAATTATTTCTTACAATTATCATTCAATTTTAGTCATAGTCTCCTTAAGGTTGCTCAATTTGACCTTAACAAAAAGTGTCATAGAAAGTATCTAATATTTGACATCATATAAAGCAATGTAATATCTGAATGGACTGAATATGTTTAATTATTTTTAAAGAAATAAGAAGAACTTTGGCATCATTTTTCATTACTCACATGTCATTATTTCAGTGACCAATAAGCAGTGACTGAGAGTGATTTTAACACATTCATATATATATATATATATATACAGTCATGTGAAAAAGTTAGGACAACCTATTGAATTCCATGGTTTTCCTCATCAGGACATAATAAAAAATAATGGTTCTTTCCAGGTCTTAAAATTTGGAAAATAAAACCTCAGATGAACAACAACACATATTGCACCGTGTCATTGTTTATTTAACAAAAATAAAGCCAAAATGGAAAAGCTAGGGGTGATAAAATTAGGACACCTTTACTATTAACATAAGAATTAAGAGGGTAAGTAGCAGTCAGGCACAGCTAATCACATGCCTTTGATTAACTGATCATCAGCAAGTGTGAGCACCTCTAGAAAAGCAGAAGTTTGGGCAGTTTGCTGGTCTGGAGACTTCAGGTGTGTGTTAACACAATGCCAAAGAGAAAAGACATCAGCAATGATCTTAGAGAAGCAGTTGTTGCTGCCATCAATCTGGGAAGAGTAATATGGCCATTTCCAAACAATCTGAAGTCCATCATACAGTGAGGAAGTTTATTCACAAGTCAAAACAGACACCAATCCTCCCAGGAGTGGACATTACAGCAAATTCACCCCAATATCACACTGTGTAATGCTCAGAAAAATGGCAGACAACCCAAGAACTTCACCGCAGGCTCCACAGGCCTCAGTTAACATGTTAAATGATAGAATTCATGACAGTACAGTTATGGGACAAGTATGGCATGTTTAGAAGGCTTGCCAGAAGAAAGCCTCTTCTATCTAAAAAAGCAAGGCAGCACGGTTTAGGTTTGCAAAGTTGCATCTGAACAAACCATAAGTCTTCTAGAACAATGACCTTTGAACAGATGTGACCAAAGTGGAGATGTTTGGCCATAATGCACAACAGCATGTTTGGTGAAAACCTAACAAGCATATCAGCACAAACAGCACATGCTGGTGGAGGGCTGATGATTTTGGGCTTGTTTTGTAGCCACAAGACCTGGGCACCTCACAGTCATTGAGTCTACCATGAACTCTTCTGTATACCAAAGTATTCTAGAGTCAAATGTGAGGACATCTGTCCAACAGCTAAAGCTTGGCCAAGATTGGGACATGCAACAGGACAATGATCCCAAGCACATCAGCAAATCTACAACAGATCGGCTGAAAAGAAAAGAATCAAGGTTCTGCGATAGCCCAGTCATAGTCCAGACCTCATCCTGACTCAAATGAGAGCTGTGTATAAACAAATGCCCACAAACCTCAATAAACAGGAGCAACGTTATAAAGAAGAGTGGGACAAAATTCTTCCAGAATGATGTGAGAGACTGATAAAGTCATACAGAAAATTATTACTTCAAGTTATTGCTGCTAAAAGTGTATCTACAGGCAACTGAATCATAGGGGGTCCTAACTTTGTCACACATGGCTTTTCCATCTTGGCTTTGTTTTTGTTAATCAAATAATGACACAGTGTGATACGTCATGTGATATTGTTCATCTGAGGCTTTATTTCCAAATTTTAAGACTTTCAAAGGACCATATAATTTTTTATTATCTCCTGATAGAGAACTCAATAGGTTGTCCTAACTTTTTCACATGACTGTATGTATACATATATATATATATATATATATATATATAGAAGAGAGAGATTATATCTAAAAATATTAAATCAATACAATTGTTTTATTTATTTATTTATTTTTTTTAACTTTTTTTTACTTTAAGACCCAAAAAATATGAAAACCAATTTTAAAATTGAACATGTTCATATATAATTCATTGTATATGATCATCATATAGAATTAAAATGTACAAATTGCATTTTCAATGTATTTTTGAATAACCACTTATATATATTTTTTCACTTCTAAAAAAATAAGGTTTATGTCATTGACCTACACAATACATATATTAACTTTGAATGATTTTCTTTTGATCATCAAAGAGGGAAATGTAAGCCTTCTCTGTAATAGGTTAATAATCTCATTGTATTGCATTTCCTACAGTAAAGAAGCATGCTGCAAGATCACAACAATTCAAGGACGAGATGTTTAGATGTGGGGGCACAGGCAGCCACACAGCTGTCTCAGGAAGTGCTTCCACACACAGGGTCATCTATCTCACACAGGGTTAAAAGGTTTAAGCTGCTGTGAACCTGTAGAGAGCAGCATTTGATATAATCACATACTTCTATACCATCAGCACGTCCTTACCGTAAAGTGGGTGGAGCGATTATAGTAAAGCTCGTGTATTTTCCTGTTATGGCAGCCGAAACCTAATCGTTTTCACACATAGACAAACAAAATATGTATTAACTGCCTTTAATTGGATATATTGCGAATACAGGCTATTATTTTAACTAGTTCTTAGCGGTTTGAAAGGGCATCGCAACCCGCCGAAAGGCGATTCGCGACGAAGACCGCTGGTTAAGAAGACTGGTGGGATTTCGGTGGACCATCTCGGTTTTTGGAAGCAGTTTGTCTTTCCTCCTAAGGAAGTAGGTGAGTAATTGTCCTGCGGTCAGCTGTCGTGTTCAGCTTCTCACTTCAGAGGTGTCCACTCATGGTGCGCGCGAAGGCGCAGAGCTGTAACACATCTGCGGCGCCGCTGCGCCGCTGCGCATGGTTTGAGGCTCTGCACTCTGCACGCGGCAAACGAGGACACCAAGAGAGGGCTACTTACCAAGTTCTGGGTTAGCGTACACAGCCAAAGACTAGTCAACTTAGTTCCCGCTCTTGAGGCTCGTGTAAAGAGTGTATAACTATTGTAAAATGTACTGTTAATATAATCCGAGATGACTGGCGCTGGAGAGCGAGTTGTTCACCACCCTACTGTCATGTAGAAACATTTACTACATCATTCGTAAAGAGATAATATACAGTAAGGGTTTTCATTAAGAGTTATATAATGGACGTGAAATATTGATTTGATTGGTTTTATTAAGTTAATTGTAGAGAAGGAGCAACAGTGCGGGAAACATGAGGGGGCAATTATTATACAATGTTGGGAAATTCTTTTTTCTTCAGAAATATTTGACCCTGCAGCGACTAACCAATCAGAATATATATATATATAATCAGAATCTATCTATCTATCTATGTAATGTATATATATATGACAGTAATATACGTGACAGTATGACAGCCTGATGATCTGTTGTTGATCTAATTGTGATTCCAGTTGTATTCATTCATTGCCAAACAATAGAGGGGATTTTAAGTGAATTGAAGAGAAACTAAATATGAAATATTATTTGTAATATATTATTGAAATATTACTGTTTCTTTTTCCGGTGCAGTCGTGCATTATGCGACCAAACCTGAACCAAACTCACAGTTCTGCAGCACACTCAAGCCCGTTCACACTGAAGAGGTGTCCAGATGTTATTCACTTGCAATGAGAGTTGATTTTTGGCAGCACAAGCAACAGAAGCATCAAAAGTTGAGCAGATATTAACTTTTTGCAAATGAGGGATCTGCCCTGATACAGCTTGAAGCCAAGTAGAGTATGAAACCAATAGTAAACCACCTGTGACCTCCAGTTATTTTATTACTGTCATTGTGAATGGGGCTTAACAGTGATTAAGATGCTTTGCTTTTGGTTTCTCTTAGATGTTCCTGTATCTAACTGCATCAAGGTGTGAGTCACTGTCTCCTCTCCCATTTGCCTTGTGACCCAGATAACATTAGGTGACACTGTAAATGACTGATGCCAGGTTGCTTTTTTTGCTGCAGTTTGCTGTCAGTGTGAATGTACAAAATTATTAAGACATAATAAGCATCGTAATTGAAGCGTGTGGTGCTTTATATTCACATTATTTTAAAGTTGCAAGGTTTAAGTGAATTAAATGACTTGAGAAGTCCTGTACACCACTGGAGAGAAGTCATTTTCACTTTCACTGGAAGGTTCAGTCGTGACATTTTGATTACAAGGTCAAAACATGAAAAATTAAACGTATACATGGTTGATTTGTTCACAATATTTTTAAATGTTGTAGGTTGGGCAATGAAAGCTAAGAATTTATATTTTAGAAATATATTACTATATATGTTCCTGGAGGGCCGCAGTCCTGCAGAGTTTAGTTCAACCCTGCTCCAACACACAAACCATGTAGTTTTCAAATAAGCCTATATGATTAGATTAGCTGGATCAGATGTGTTTAATAGGGTTATATCTGAACTGCAGGGCTGTCGCTGAGTTTGAGTTTGGCACCCCTGGTTTAAATGCAAAGTGGACCCAAGAGAGAAATAGGCTATTTTAAACATTTGTTATTATTTTAATATTTCAAATTATTATTAATCATTCTACCCTGTGGAATATTTGTTTACAAAGAGTTGCAGGAAATCATATAGCCTATTTAATTGTGGGATTTCCAGTGTAATGTGAATAAATGACGACTTCTTCTTGTGTATGTGAATGGTAGACTATAAGTGACATAATTAAACCACCAATCGAAATGATGTGACAACTGAATCATCATCAGCCAAAATGTCATAATCGTGGCACCCTCAGCGGATGCAACACAGGATTGAATAAGAGCACACGAGCTGATCTTGGTTGTGAGGGGCTAAATAATTCAGAGCACGATGGGAACGCGCGTCCTTAAAGAGCCTCGACTGTGGAACATATGCGATAAATAGTCCGCCAGCTCCAGTCTTCCTCAGGTTTCAGCTTCAGACAGCGAGGACACGTTATTTACGAATAGGGAAGCGCACTTCAGTGCGCCTCTGGGGCCGATGCGACCCAATACGACGTGTCATGCATTTGGGGGTGAATCGCCAGTGTGCGCTTATCGGGGAAGTGAAGTAGTTCAGTTGCATAACAGCGCTGACGTCCCGATCTGCATTCATTATATGTTGTCGTCAGGCGGCAGGTCATGTGAGGGAACTGCTGCTTCTCGCTCTTGCTCTGTCTGAACAGAATGTACAGAGGAGTTTTCGTCCATGTGCAGCGTTTCTGCGCCGTGTTTTAAACAGTCGTGGGCGCTTACGATACAAAATGGTACCCTGTTTGTGTTCTATTTACAGTGCTTTATTTTTAGTGCTCTTTCTGGAGCGGGTTTCTGAGTGATCGTCTATAGCTCAGCAGTCATTTCTTTACGTGCCTGAAGCATGTAGAACATGGATTACAACAGAGACAGATAATGCCTGAAACTGTCAGGTGTGTTAGGTGTTGTAGTGGTCTATAGGAAAAATAATCACAACAAGTATCCTAATGTAAAGTGCAGTTATGCACAATTTCATATGCTAGACTTCATGTTTTGTATTTAAAAGAAGATATTTTGAAGAATCTGCCATTCATTTCTAAGTCAGATTTTTGAATAGATTTGTCTGCATGTTGAAGTTTTTTATTTTATTTTATATAGCTTATTTTATTTATATGACTGGATGGGATGACATATTTTTTTAGGCTAAACCTCAAAACAGAAACGAGTTAACATTTTAGCACTTTTGGTTCCACTGTCCTGAAGTCTATGGATTTGTTTTTTAAATGCCTGAAATAATAATAAATAATACAGAGGTTGTCAGGAACATAGAGATATGCATAGATGCCTCAAAAGCTGCTGTTTCTATTGGGTCAAATCTGGTCCATGAACACTGAAGAGCAAGTTAGCTGTGTCTGCATCCGTAGTTATGCTCATGTACAGTATGCATATTTATATCTGCAATAGACTTCAGCATGTGACTATGCTAAATTAACTCAATACAACAATTTGAAGGTGTTAGCTAACACAACATTAAAAAGTTAGTATAGTTTAAAAACCTGTAATATTGAGTTAATACATATTAAAACGCAAATAAACACATTCTCACCTGTGAAAGGTTATTCCATTTCTTCGGAAAGTCTTCAGTGGTTTTTACAATCAGAGAATGCAGTGTGGCATCTTGGGAGACTCCTTGAGTCTTCCTGTGAGTGATGTTATTAAAGTAACCTCATGCTGTCAAGTTTGAATGTAAAAAGCTGCTGTTGGAATTTCCAGGTTTTATCCTGTCTTCTGTTAGTGAAGACATATTGTCTTGACACATTTCACTTAAGTGTTAGGCTACCTCAGTGTTGCTCTGTTATCTTAGCCTAATCATTAGAATGCAGTTTCATATTTAATTTTAGGCCTACTGTATTGCATGCTCAGACAAATATTGTATCTCAGATGTTCTCTTTTCAGTAGATCAGTGCTTCCCAACTTATCTTCACATGGGACCCTTTTTACGTCATGTGTTTCATAACCCCCCCCCCCCCCCAAAAAAAAACCCTGAAAAAAAATATCATGCTCTTCATTTTCACTTAATTTTGTGCACATATTTTATTGAATTACAAAAGGTTGAGAATTTTTGATTTGGAACATTTTCATTTCTGCTCATTAAAAGCCTTTGTTTTGATCAAAGCCAGTGTGCTATGCTGGGACTTTTGCCTTTGAAAAGTATGGAGCTGCATTTGCTTTGCTCTTTAATCCTTTTAATCTATTAATCTCTTCTTTTCAGTTAGAATTTTTCACACTATTAGCTAAAATGAGCTTCTGCAATTATTGCATGGATTAGTTGATATCTGTGAGTGAAGCTGTAATTGGTTTCTATGTGATAGACACATTTTATAGGATCCATCACTGTAAATAAATGCTTTACGCATATCCATACATATTTCTGTACTGAATAAACATGACCTATCGTTCACTGCTGAGCAATTTATGGTGTATCAAACAACAGGACACCAGTATTACTGCTAATTAGACTTTTTAAATGAAGTCAATGAAAGATATGGTTCCATGGACACTAAATGCCACTGAGTTTCTCCTCCTAAACCACAGAGGTCCAACCTCGAGACAAGACTTAATGAACAGCTATCATCAGTAATTATCTCAGCAAATCTTAATGGTTATTTTAACACACTTGTTGTCACTACAAAGAAGGATCTGTTGTAGACGTAATTTGACATGTGGCACATATAATTGATTTAATGACTTTGATTTAATGAGAATTTATTGTTATATGAAAACACACTATACTGTTCAAAAGTTTGGGGTCGGTAAGATTTTTAAAAAGTTTCTGAGTCTCTTTTGCTCACCAAAGCTGCATTTATGGTGCAGCTTTTTTCGTGCGCGTATTTATGCATTTATTTATTTCCTGTGATGGCAAAGTTAACTTTTTAGTAGCCATTACTCTAGTCTTCCAGTCTTGAAAACAGTTGTGTTGCTTATTTATTTATTTTTGTGGAAACCGTAATACTTTTTTTTTCAGGATTCTTTGATGAATAGTTCAAAAGGACAGCATTTATTTGAAATAGAAATGTGTTTGTAACATTGCAAATGTCTTCAATGTCACTTTTGATCAATTTAAGGCATTCTTACTGAATAAAAGTATAATTTTCTTTGGTACTGTAGTGTACTGTACTGTAATTCAAGATGTTCCCAAAAAGTCCACCCCAAAAACATTAGGCCAAAAAGTCCATTTAGCTTTATTTAACAAATAAAGTGGTTTTATGTAGAAATATATTTCTTTTTTTACACTGGGATATCATCTTCACATTTTATAACAGTGAGAACAGAATAATCTAAGTACAATAAGCAGCCCAACATGTTCAACTGCTTCAGGGTCAGAAATGCATGCAAATAAGTCGTGATGGCATTCCTAGAGGAAGTTTATGAAAACGTGATGAAGGTAGTTGTTAACGTGGTGGAGATAAGATCATCTATCAGTCATGAGATGTTATTATGCTACTATGAAACATCAAAGACATGAGGCCGCAGTGTTTTATGGGATAAAGCACTTATGGGATATCACTAATGGTAAAGTACAATGAATTAACAGAACCCTGATAGACCATATTCAGGACAAAATCACAAATCTAAGCTGATATCTAAATTTTAAACATGAATAAATATGTTCCGATTAAGGATTTCTTATATTTCTCAGACATTTAATAATGAAGAATGACTGACTTTCTTTTCTAGATGTGATCTTTGTAACAGAAAAACATCCTGAGGTTTTACCCTGTTCCTGAAACTTCAGTTCTCTTTACACAGTAGATCTAAAATATGTGAGATTATGGTAGTCAATTCACTTTGTTAAAAGGTTTCAGATTTAATTTCACAACCTATATTTCGTGTAAGATGTATGTAGCTTTTCTTGGAGATCTATGTTTTATTCGATCTCATATTGTAGCACGTTGTCAGTTGGCATCAGTGTTAGTACAGAAGCCAGTTTGACATGTGTCACTGGAGGAAGGAAGTGGTTGCAGAGAGAATTTTGAGTTCTGCAAAATAATTCAAATAGTACAAAACAGAAGAAGTCTGTGCTTTGTTTCTTGCACATCAGGTGTTTTACATTGATCTTCATTAGTCGCTTCCCCTCATGCCTGCTCATTAATCATGTTACTAATATATGCCATGTGCGAATGCATTTGTGTGTATTTGCAGCTACATAATGTTCTTATTGTCTTGCAGTTGGATTATTTAAATATGTTTGGACTTGTGGGCATGAATGAGCCAATATTAAAGTAACTTCTTACTTTCCCCTGAGCCCTGTATAACTAAGCAAACAATAAAAAAACAAGAACAAGAGAGAGAAAGGGACATTAAAGTGATATATTCTCAGACCTACAATATGAAATCCAATATGAAACACTGATGATTAAAAATGACCCCAAGTATGGGCTGCAGGTAGGGATGCACAATATTTAATATTGGAGATTTGTGTCAGTTTTTTAAAAGATCTATAGATGATCATATAATACTAATTTAAAGGGACAATGACATATTATGGCAGTGTTTTCAGCCTACTATCTTTTGAAGAGCACTGTCTCTTTAAGAGTGTATGTCATGAGTGGTTTGTGTGTCTGGTTTCATCCCTAGATGTGAGTCTGTTGTAAGTGTAAAGTCTCGTTCTGTTGTATTTCATATTAAACCACTGGAGGTAAGAGGGACTGGGGAATCCAGACAGGATGTAGTTTGGCAGCTTGCTTGAAGAAAGTTTAGTGATGTGAAGTATTTTGGCATGAATGGTTCCTAAACATTTTCCAGATGTAAGAAGTGTGAACAGACTGTGTGATGGATGCAGAGGCGAGCAGTAACTAAGTACATTTACTTGAGTATTGTACTTAAGTACACTTTTTGAGTATCTGTACTTTACTTGAGTATTATTTTTTCTGGAAACGTATGACTTTAACTTCACTACATTTGAAAGACAAATATTGTACTTTTCACTCCACTACATTTCTGTCAAGGTCCTCGAAGTAGAAAGTTGTTAATATGTAGCAGCTTTGAAAGTCACTGGGTGATTTTTTTCTTCTCTAAAACGTGACTTTCTTTTTTTCACTCTTGTAAAAAAGTAATCACTCTTGTAGGGCTACATGAAGTGATTTCCCAGAAGTTTTTGAACACTGACAGTTGCAAATGTGATATTTATTTACAACAATTCAATAATAAGAAGTTAATAATATGATATATATTAGACACAATATTGTCTGATTTTGCTAAAATTACCTATAAAGCCACAGAAGAACTGTTGCGCGTCTCCTAATAAAACACAATATAGGTGTTGGACTTGAAGCAGCACTGCACAGATCTTTCTTTGTATGACATCAAAGTACAGCGAGAGTGATTAGACAGCATTTTTGACATTTTTGTTTTGATGTCAAATAAGTCTTGCTGTTTTGCTTTTTTGTTAAAGCAGTGTTGCTGTTGTAAAGTTATACAGCTACAGTTGTGTTGCTGGGTTTTAAAGCAGGTTTGATTTTTTTTCTTCCTTATCACTCTGTATTTACAGCAATTTCACTGTCCACTCTGTTCAGATGTGGATGAATGGCTACACATAGATGTGTGCACACACTGTCAGAGCTGTGTGAGATCACTACCATCCTGCTTTTGTGGGAGTGGGTAGGGGTGTTAATTTTTTTATTTTATATTTTCCCCCCATAGGTTTTTAACATTCTAAAAGCTCTTTATTCCAAAGATACTACAAGCTAGTCAGTATTCAGTAGGTGTAATGTATTGTAAGTTGCTTCAGAGGTATTGCAAGCATTACGTACAACAATAATAAAACAGTGCATTGACATAAAAAAGGAAATTTACTTTTGGTACTTAAGTACTTTTAAAAGCAAGTACTTCTGTACTTTTACTTAAGTAAAAATCTGTCTTTACAACTTTTACTTGTAATGGAGTAATATTTGACCAGCAGTATCTGTACTTTCCCTCAAGTAATGGAGTTGTGTACTTTGTCCGCCTCTGGATGGATGATAGCAACAAAACTGGGCCCACCGAATGGGGCCATTTGGACACCCTTTTCAGGGTTTGAGTTTGTTGAAACTGCTAATTAGTTATCTCTGTAGTGTGGGTGAGTTACACAAAATATTTTCCACAACGGCACATTAAATCAATCAGGTGACAGTAAAGACATTTATAGTATTACAGAAGATTCTCATTTCAAATAAATGTTGTTCTTTTGAACTTTCTATTCATCAAAGAATCCTGAAAAATATTAATATTCCACCAAAATATTAAGCACCACAACAGTTTTCAGCATTGATAATAAGAAATGTTTCTTGAGAAGCAAATAATTTCTGAAGGATCGTGTGACTCTGAAGACTGCAGCTGAAAATTCAGCTTTGCCAACACAGTAATAAATTACATTTTAAAATATATTAACATAGAAAACAGCTATTTTAAATTGTAATAATATTTCACAAAATTACTGTTTTTACTGTGTTTGTGGTCAAGTTAACGCAGCCTTGGTGAACAAAAAGAAGACTTCTTTCAAAAACATAAAACATTTTTACCAGACTATAACATTTTCACAGTTCCCCCACATCACATCATAAGCCTGTACAATAAAATCAAAGTTATGTATTACTGATCTATCAAGCCATGTGTTATTAGTGTGACTAATGTTAAACATTCGCTATTAACAGTTTGGATGACACGGATCCATGATAAATCTTTATTTGCTGTGAGTCACATCTGAAGGCTCAAATCACTGTTCTCCTTTCTTTTATCCCCTTTGGCTAGAAAAGCCTCTCAGATGTCATGATCAGAACATATGCCTGATGTACAGAGAAAAAGATCATATTTCTTGACTGCATTGCTCACAAATGAAGTCAGAATATCAGTATCAAACAGTTATGTAAGCTTGCCAACAGATGACCTAATTTTTCTTGTTTACTTTATATTTCCTTGTGCAGTATACATTCGGTTAGTTTCATAATTCCTTGTGCAGTCAACAGAAATGCACAAACCCCTCTTTTCCCAGAAAGGCTTACCAAGAATGCTTCGGTATATTAAATGCATGTGTGGTACTGTGTGCCATGAGTGTATGAAGTGTCAGTGACTGTATAGAGTGACAGCTTATGTAAAGAGCAGCACAGGTGCAGTGGAAATGTCCCCAGGGTTGGACCGCAACCCCTGCGTCTCCCCAAAAAGCCATTTCACATTACAGCAACAGCACTGTAACCAGAAGATTGAAGCGGATCGCGTTTCACTGGCCTCCGTCTGCCCCCTCTTTCACCTCGTGAATATTGTTGATTCTGTGCGAGTCTGCATGTATATGTGAAAGAGGAAGAGAGCATGTATAGATATATTCCAGTGGCGTGATTTATGTGTTTGTCAGGTTTGTTGTGCCCTCACCTCCCTGTTTTCCCTCGCAACTATGTGTTTGTCTTTCTGCTATAGTGTGACGTGTCTGTTAAGTTGGCAATATAACTATGTGCTGCCACACTTAAGATGGTGCCATACCTTGAGCTCCATGGAGACAAAGAAAAACAATTGGCTGATAGTGATTTGGGCAAACACAGACATATATAGAAACACATGGAGTACTCATTCATTATGAGTAACACAACACCTGTAGATTGAGATTACAGCCATTTGTTTATATAATTGCTGTAACATAACAACAGAGTGCCACTTTTAGCAGTTTTGGGCTGAATGACTGTGGCTATGTCTGTCGGGATCAATTTGAAAATGCATGTTTGCTCTACATTTTGCTTTCACACTGAAACTGCGTTTTTGTTTAGTGAAAACTGAGCTTTTTAGGATGCTCTGGATATATTTTAAAACCGTTTTCACTTTGTAGTGTGGACTGAAAGTGGTATTCGAAAAAAGGTTGACGCATGTTTAGTCAAGTGACGCATATTGTACCCACATATATATCCACGTTGTACTCCATAGAGCGCTGCAGTCGTGATTTTCCTAAGGTTTTTTTTTCTTCAATTCACGAGTGAAAGAAAGCCTGTGGCAAACATAACTTGACGATACTTGAACATTTTGTTCTACGACGTAAACCGCACACACTCAGACCCCAAACATTCTTATCTAGCTGCTTATTAGAAACATACGTTTTTAAAAATGAACATGCTTCAAAGATGCTTTTAGCTTTTTTGGTATATACAAAACGCCAAAGTATCATTATTGTATGTTTACCAGGCACAGACTTTATTTTACTCATGAATTGAAGAATTTGAGGTATCCAGCAGTGAATAGTCTTCCAGGTTTTGACGTCACTACTGAAGCACTCTATTGTTGTGCCTGCTGTTCACTTCAATAATGTTCCTAAATATAAATGATACATTGTAATATCTTCATATTACATATTACAAAGATGAGGAGTGCTTTCCTGTGGCATGAGTTGCGTTATAAACCGGTGATGGAATGCTGATTTTGAGTGTGACCTGGACACAGCAGTGGGTGGTGGGTATTTTGCGAATAAAATGAGTATACCAGAAGAATATTGTGAGAACTTTTTTATGTCTGGTCTTTGAGTATCATCTCAGTGAGCATTTATGACATTTTACAGATATGCAGGTGATTTAGGCCTAGGCGTTTTCAAATGTGTTAGTGTGGATGAATGGAAAGCATTTAAAACCTATAGGCGGAGAGCGTTAAAAAAATAATAATAATGTTGATTTAGCCTGTGGCATGAGAGTTGCCTGTGATGTTCTTTGCAGAATCAATGGGTATGGTTTATTAATTATCGCTCTAAATCAGTTTTCCCATGCATGAATTGGATTTTTACTTGCTTTATTGTTTACATAGCCTGTTTTTCTTGTTACTGTTTTAAACAACAGATTCAGAGTATACTCTAATACTATTCAGGAAGCGTTCCGTTAGTATTTCATTCCATTTTGAACAGAGAAAAATGATTTTTTGTTTTGTTTTTAGTGTACCACTTCCTCTCTTTGCAGTTATCACGTGTAAAGAGCAGTGTTGGTGAATCTACTTTCAAACTTTACTTTGTAGCTTGCAAGCGTGAGGGTTTTTGATTGAATGAGTATAGATTTGGGAGACTGTTTAAATAGAGGCTTGAATTGGTGAATCATTTCTTTTTGAACGGTTCATTTATTTGAACTTTACGAACAAACTTTTTCACTAAAATGACTCAGACTTTCCAATACTTTCACTTTTGAGAGCTAGCGAGAGGATATTTTAGGAGCACATGAAAACATTACCTCAGTTTGTTCGGCTGTAGAGCTGCGTACACAATAAAATATGACATAAAACAGCCTTATAGAACTACTTCTCTGAAAAAGAAGCTTGTTATAGGAAAAGCTACACTGCTTTGAAAAACAGAAACAACAGGGGCTTCCAAAGGACTTAAAACCCACCTGGGATGTTTACTGCTCAAAGTGAAGTGAATTCATTATTGTGTCCTCTTGTGTTGGTTTGTGTACATCAAGGTCCCTGCAGAGAGCTGACATCTCCCTATAGATCCATTTACACTGGATTGTGCACTGATCTATATTGACTCTTAACCTTGTTTGCTATACTGTGTCTCTAGAGTAAGAATATTGTGTACTGTACAAAACAACACTGGACTTTCACTAATTAGCAGAAATATGAATTGTGTTTTTACCATGGAAAGTGAGAATATGCTCCTGATGTGATCTTAATCATCCAATCAGACATGCACGTGAGACAGCAGACAGGAGATGTGGTTTTGATGATTCTAGACAACTTCTAAAAAAGACATTACTTCTCATGTAAGTGTTAAAATGCTGCATAATAAAAATGACTGGTTATTATTTTTAAGTTGAAAATATTATTTAACGTTACTGAATCAACATTTATGAATTTATATGAACATCACTAATTTATTTAGATTAAGAAAGTTATTGATTAAAAGTTTTGAGAATTTTTTTTTAGGATTTTTTTTTTTGATGTATAGAAACTAGCAATTTGTCTTCACTTTTGATAAATTTAATGCATTCTTGCTGAATACTAATTTTGTAAAAAAATATAATATATATATATATATATTTATTATTGCTTGGCCCTAATCCTCTTCTGTATATATATATATATATATATATATATATATATATATATATATATACACACACACACACACACACACACATATATACATATATATTACATTTATATGGGCTAAATTAGTTAGAAATGGCTCTTTAAGGTAACATTTAGTTGTTGTTGTTTTTTTTACTGTGTACCTTTTCCAGTATGGCATTGGCACAGTTTGTATCTTGTTTACTAACATTATTTAATAATTGTGAAAATAGTAAAGTGTAATTGACAGGGATCCCATACTGCAAAATGTCATATTCTGGAATATGTTGGAATACACATGATGATTATATTAATATCTTTATTGGAATACCATACAGTGTCTTTCTCTTTCGTGCTGTAAACACCAAAGTGAACCAGTTAGTATGTGAACTTTCACCATCAAGATAATCTCCACTTTCAAATAAAAGACTACAAAGCATCATGGCACTTTTGAACTTAAGAAGAATGATCTTTATTATGTAGTAAATGCCAAACTGATAAAGCTCTGACATATTCAGCTATTCATTCACATACAGTAATGCTTTATGTTGACTATTATAAAGATGAAATGATTAGTGTTTAGCTTGTCAAAAAATGCTTTTAGGCTATTATTGAGTATTCATCAAAACTCATTTTCATTTCTTAGTGTAAAACGAGGAATGAAGAAAGATTTCTCCCTTAATAAATACTGCTGTTTGTCACTATGTACGACTATTTTTAGTAGTATTTAGTGTAAATTGATCTGCTCAAGCTTAATGTTATGACCGCAATGAAGATTCAGTCATTTAAAACCCTCATTGTTTTTCCCCTGGGAAATAAAGCTCTGATTAAATTATTAATTATATTGTTGAATATATTTTAGAATACATAGCCCTGTTTGTGTGGGGTTTGTTGGAGCTCTGCAGGTTATAATAAGTGATGGAACATGTTGGCTGTGAATCCGATGCTTACTTTGTAACCCGGGTCTGTTGTGTTTTTACCTCTCGGGAGCTCTTGGGATATATGCCAGATGACCTAAATCCAACTCCTGCTCTTCTATACATTTGCCTAGAATATTTTAAGCATGAACCTATACCGGTAGATTATGTGTGTAACTTTGTATTCCCTTGGTCCCCCCCCCCATGCTCTCCATTTCTTCCCCAGGAACGACAGTCCTGCTAAGCCCCAGCTAACCCCTAAATCTACTGCTTAGCCTGCTGGTGCCATGGACCTCATGGACCTAATGCCTGTGTTTTGTATACTCAGAGGGGATCATGGGTTGTTGTAAGAGCAAATTCAAACATTGGATTTATGTTGCATTACCGCCAACAATCTGATTTGTCCTTTGCATCATTAGCAAACAGAAACTCAATGGCAGATTTACTTTAGGGTTAGTTGGCACTGCAGATCAAGGTAAGGTAAGGACGTGTTGCTTTACAACTATTGTATTAAACTACTTAAATAACATATTATTTGAACTTAATATGATCTGACACAGACACTTAATGCAGCTCTTTGCATTTTCTTACACAAACCCTGTAACCTGATGGGAAATAAGGCCACACTGTATGTGACAGGTTAACTATGCTATTTCTTCTCAAACTAGGGGCTCGGCAGCACATTTTAGAGAAAAGAGAGTAAAATATTACAAAATCAAATACAAATGTTTTCATTCTGCTTTCAAAAGACACATGAGATTATTCATTATTTTATTAATTTATTATATTGACAGACATAGTTTTATTTAACTCTAATTGTAAATATAAAATAAATATAAATGGAATGATACATATAAAATAAATAAAACATTTATTTAGCAATTTATTTTTCACAGCATAAGTTTAAACATTGTGTTACATAATCCTTTAGAAATTATTCTAATATACTTATTTGCTCAAGAAACAGTTTTGCTGCTTAATATTCTCTAATATATTATAAGATTCTCAGATTAGTATAAATAACCATTTATTTGAAATATGAATCTTTTATCACTTTATAAATCTCTTTTACTATCACTTTTGATTAATTTTAAGCATCCTTGCTGAATAAAAATATTAATTTCCTTTAATAATAAAAAATCGTACTGACCTCAAACCTTTGAACGGTAGTGTTTTGTTCTCAAGTTCTGCATACAGTTACAAAACTTTACCATAGTATCATTGTTATTGTGTGGTTATGTCATTTCTCATTTGGAATTCATTTTGAGCAATTATATAGCTTATGATTCATATCCAGCTTAGTTCCATGACCTAATGCTAAAGGTCAATACAAGATGCTGTCATCATCATCATACGCTCAAAAGGTCGTATAAGGGCTCGGAGCGTCATGAGGGTGGGCTGATGATTCAGTTCACAACATGATTGGATTTAGACATTTGAATATGTGATTTCTTCCACAGCTTTTATGCATCTCACAAATGCACCTCACCTTAAATCTCTTCTAGCTTTGCTATAGCTATATGCATCAGCCACAATCATTTTGCAGAATGTATTATTTGACATCAACATATATTTTATCATACTGATCATACTGAAAGTTGTTTTTGACATTTGCTATGCAATTAAAAGAGCAATCTTAAAGCATGCAATAGGTCTTTATATGATGTGACCGAAGGCCATGAGGTGTTTCACAGTGAATGCATTCTGCAATCGCAAGTGTCTCATTGAGATGCTGGTTGTCAGCTCGGCTCTGCACTAGCACTTAATTAATCAGATTCTTCATCCCGCTCGTCACATTGCCTCCTCGTGAATGTTACATGCTGCTCTGACTCATGTAAGGGTTCCAGCGCTCACATACATTTCATTCATTTGTTTTCAACCCTCTTGACCTCAGTTGCCAGTACCTGAAATAATTGCTCTGAAACAACAATATTCTGTTCTTCACTTGTTGTTGAAGGCCAAACAGGAGGACAGTTACCTCGGTAACAAGCAGTAGATGGTTTAAGAAGGCCTTGTAAAGAATGTTTTACTCCGTCTGTAAGGCACATTATAAGCATTCACACTGAAAAAATGATATTTTTGTTTTGTTTCCGATACAAATATCTAAACATAATTAAAATAAAACAAGTTTACTTGAGAAGCAAAACTATGTAAGATAATAAGACTTAATTAAAATAATAGTTTAAGAGTATTGTCAGTTTTTTTTCTTGTTTCAAGAATAAACCACTTATTTATTTTCTTCAGTAATTTAGCTTTTCAAATAAATTGATCTTGTTTAAAAGATGCTGTTTAAAAAAATACTAATTATTATTATTACTTAAAATACAAAAATGGTAAATGTAAATAAATAAAAATAAAGCTGGAAATAAAGACATTTTCAGCTTCACTCTTACTTTTGAAATATATTAAATCATGACAGAAATGTAGGGCCCTATGATTTCCGTGAGGTGGAAAACAGTCATAAAAACTGAATTTATTGTATAACGTGGAATGTCACGAAATTTACAAAATTTTGGATGGATACAGCAAAAGTAGGTTTGTACACTTAAAACGTGATATATTGCCTGTGAATATTAAGCCGCAAAAAATACTATTTAAATATGTCCTGCATGTTCTGCGTGTCTCTGTGAATGCAGTGCTTCGCTCGCAGTGTTTTCAGCCTCTGCCGCCTCAATATATGAACATCTCCAGAGCTGCTCTGAGAGTCACTTCATGAGCATTTTCTTTTGATTAAAACTATCGTCATATATACAAACAGAAATTTAAAGGTTTTCACAGCAACTCGTCAAAATAAAAGTTCGGTTTCACTTGAAGAAACTGTGACAGAAATATTGCTTATGTAATGATAGCACTACTACTACTAATACAATTATTATTAAAACATATATTTAGAGTAATATTTACCAGAAACATTATTTACCAAAATTTAATTAGCAGAAAAATGTAAATACACAACACAGTATTTCTGGGAAAAACATTAACAGAATAATATATTTTTTTAAATAAAATCAGTTAATTAGAGATGCTTTTGATTATTAATATTTATTGAAACCATTAAAATGGAATCCAGAAAATTAATGGAAAATAGAATTTGGTAAAAATAAAACTTTATGAGAGAAAAAAATAAACATATTTCATAGGGCTTTTTTGATTAATCGTTTTTTTTTAAACCATTAAAACAGTGTAGAAAAATTAAACCGGAAAAAAATGGAAACCAAAAAAAAAAAAAAAAACGGAATTTGGAAAAAAAATTAAAACGGAATTTGGGAAAAAATAAAGCAGATTTTATAGGGCCCTATAAATGTCACCCTTTACTAAGAGTTGCCATTAAGCTCTTGTGGATTTGATTGTAAAAGGAGTCTTTTTCTCCTCTGTAATTGTGTTGCATGTACCCAACCCTACCCAGCTTACCTGCACTTTATAAACAATACTCGTCCACACCAGAGCACTTCAGAGACGATGACTTGATTGATTTACATTTCAGTTTGGCGGGCACATTTACATCTCAAACTGTCTGTCACCAGACCAGCTGCACTCTATGAACTGATGAATGCCTGACGAGGAACTGAACCATTGAAAGCACACACACACATTAGCATGCTCGTGCCTTCTGGTTCACTGCATGCTTCACATAGGCATCATTGCCAGATGCTTAAAAAGCCATTCAGTAAGTTTTGAGATAAAATCAGGCATGCCTTAAAATGAAAACATGTCCTTAATGGCTTCAACTGGTCATTGATTTCAATTGGTTACAGAGTTATTTAGAAATGTTGGTATTTTTTAATAGCTTGTTTATTTCATTTTTAAGATATGAATAAAAGGAGCTGCTGGCTCCATATTCTTCTTTGTCAGCAAAAAAAAATACAATCACGACTAAAATAATTCCTAGCTGTTTCTTTAGTGTCATAGATGACATTTAAATCTTTGACTTTTAAATAGATATATTTTTTGTCAAATTTGTATTTTTTAATCCTTTTTTTATAGAAAGAAGGATACATCCTTCAGTATTTCAGTAGAAATATAATGTAAATTGGAGTAATTTTTGGAATATCAGCATTTTAAAAAAATAAAAAATAGAAGGGTTTCTGTAACACATCAAAGTATGTAGAAAAATATGTGTGACAGGATGGAAAGATAAATAAAACAGAAGGAATAAGGGAAATAATAGAAGTTAATTATATACTGACGGCAATCCTTGTTCATACGATCCATTTTCTTTACAAAGGGACATTTTTGCACACATTGTTGTTATTGTTATGAATAATAAATCAATTTAACCATTAAAGAACCTACTCATAAAATACCCCTTAAAAACTGTGACCAGTTTCATTTTCATTTGAAACACTTATGCAAATGATCTATTGCAACTTAAAAGTGCTTTAGTTTTATAAGTGAGACTTGCATGCTGATCAGATGGCTGTCATTATATCTCCTGGTATAGGTAATGCAAAAGAACATTTCATATTCAAGAAGCTTTTTTTTATATCTGATTTTCTGCAGATTAGATGCAAAGATTTTGTTGCACAGTGCATTCACCATAGTATACAGTGTTTGTTTACTATAAGGTCCCATAAATGAGGATTTTTTCCCATGCACAATACACAGCTCAGTTTTGGGAAATTCCCATGGCCTACTTTCTGGCAGCGAACTTCTCTCATTTACTAAGGGCTTCGGTTGGCCAGTGTCTCAAAGAATGTCTTAAGCAGTGTGATCTCATGTCATCTGCTTTTGTAAATAGATAGAAATTGTGGTTTTATTTAGAAATTTCTCCTTACCACAAGTAGTTTTTGAGGTGTCTCAAACAATTCAGTTGTAACCACCCGAAACCAATCCACCATAACGGTGTTTGCAGCTGTCACGTTTTCTGCTTTTATCATACTTAGAAAGCACAAACTCCCACACAGCATGTCAATCATACTCCGTTTCTCACCTTCCTCTCAGTTATGACTCTGTGATGTGTCGTGAGGGATGTAATGTTAAACTGACCTCAAGATAACTGTAAATGTCATGCCAAGTGTGAGTGTGAATCATAGTTCTACAACATAATCCTTTAGATTCCCTCTTTTGTGTGTCATTAACAACTTTTTAAGACTGTCTTTACTTGCATAGGGGAAAAATTAAGATGAAAGCATAGTTTTATGTGTTCAGAGTTTCCAATTAGATTGTCTTGTCTTCAGTTAACTATATTGAAAGACTCATCCCACATTCATCCTTGACTTTTGAGAGGGAGAGACCAAGTGTCCAAGTCATGAAGTAGAGTGTTTAAAAACATCTTAAAGTGTGTTTGACAAATCTGCCACTTTGCTGACATGGTTTTAGCTGTTCAACTACTGTTGCAAGACAATCTGCCCAGACATGCTTTTCCTGACTAATACCCACACAATCATGAAAGAAACAGACTCGGCGCTCAAGGCACTTATTTATTTAATTCTAAACACACGATGCTGGTTTCCTGTTTCTGCTCGCTTTATATCCCCATTGAAAATAAATGAGAGATGGAAAATGGGGCGAGTGGTCCACTTCACCAGGGAGGAATTGAGAGAGGTCAATTTTGTTTTGCAAATCCAGTCATTTTCTTGGCATCCCAAGAGTCCTCTTCTGCCAAAGTCTGTTTTAGCCATATGGATTGTGTGCATGTGCTGTATACAAATGTATGTCCTCTGTCTGTACGTGAATGGTTTCAGAAAGCAGCAGGATTGAAGCTGCTTTCGGTCTGCTTAATTTGTTACTGGTTTTACAAATAGCCATTTAGCTGATTGAATCAGGACATTGTGGTCATCTGAAATACTGCTATAGTATTATTTTTTTTATTATTTTTATGTATGTTTAGAGTGTGTTCAAGCCTCTATGGTTGAATCAATCAGATTTAAAGAATAGATTTCCTGAGGGAAGGTTATGTATGCAGCTGTGGCCAAGGCTGTTGTGATGCCTGCTACACACACACACACACATACACACACACACACATACACACACACACACACACACACACACACACAATCAGATTGTTCCATTAGAGTGACAATAGAAGCTATTGACCAGAACTATTGAATGGGAAAAGTGCAACTACAGTAGCTTGTTGAATAAAATCAGTTATAGCATTCAGGTTGATATTTTGATTCTTTACATTTATGCATTTAGCAGACGCTTTTATCCAAAGCGACTTACATTGCATTCAAGTTACAGTTTTACATTTGATCACCTCTTGCTTTCCCTAGCACCATGCTCTACCATTTGAGCTACAGGAAAGCATCTTTACAATATGCGTGTAATGGCTGAACAAAATAAAACAATTTGTCCTATAACCTAACAATAAAAAATATTTTATCTAAATAAAAGCTTTGTTTCTGCCATGTGATTTAAAAAAAAATATTTCAACTTTTCATAGAGATATAAACCCTCAATTTTGTTTTCACCATTAACTAACTATTAACTACAATTTTTGCCCCAATTAACACCTAGTTTGCTGCTTTTTAATTATTAGTAAGGTTGTTGTTAAATTTAGGTATGGAGTAGGATTAAGGGATCTAAAATATTGTCATGCAGAATAAGGTGTTAATTGCAGGATAATAAAGTATTTTATAAATAAAGTACTAATAAACAGCCAATATGCTAGTATTATGCATGATAAGCAAAGTTAATTGTCAGAATTTGTCCCTAAACTAGTGTTTATATCTTAGTGAGTTTATATCTTGCAACTTGTAAGTATATATCTCACAATTCTGGAATTATGAATTATGAGATAAAAAGTTTTTGTATTCATTCATTCATTCATTCTACCAGGCCCAAGAATTGCTTACTGCATTCATGATTAGTAATATTTTATATTTAATCAAAAACTATTTTTATTGCATATTTTTATGTATATGCATATTTACATTTATCAGATGCTTTTATCCAAAGCAACTTACATTGCATTCAAGTTACAGTTTTACATTTGATCAGCTCTTGCTTTCCCTGGGAATCGAACCCATGATTTTGGCGTTGCTAGCACCATGCTCTACCATTTGAGCTACAGGAAAGACATTTAGGGCCCTAAAAAAATCTATTATATTTTTTCCAAATTCAAAAACGAACAATTGAACATATACCAGCGTGATAACAACTACCTTAAATGACCAAAACCGAGAAAATTGTATTGGAAGTGTAATTTATTTTTTTATTTGGACTCAAGTCCCATTCATTTACATGGAGAGGATGGGGTTTATGACCTGTACTGCAGCCAGCCATATGACCCTTTTAAAAGTCTTTTTGCGGCTTAATATTCATAGACACTAGCCCGTTTCGCGATATGATTTAAGTGAACTGACGTACTTTTGATTTATTCATCCAAAATTGAGCAAATTCCCTGACATTAAATTCCATTTTTATGACTGGATTCCACAATTCCATCCATGTTTTCTGCATCGCAGAAGTCATAGGGCCGTACATATTATTTGTATTAATGTAGTTTAACAGTGGTTCTCAAACTTTTTATACCAAGTACCACCTCAGAAAATATTTTTCTCTCCAAGTACCACCATAATGACCAACATTAAAATACAGTAGCGTAGTAGGCCTAATTATTGAGCTACAGCTATGCACAGTTCAAAAATGAGGCAGTTTTATTCCTAATAAGAATATTTAATATGGTCGGCCAATTGTAAATACAGTTTGAACATTAACACTGCACTGTGCTTACATACAGGTACATAAAAAACTTAAATGATTAAATTAAAATCTACTGTACCTAAAAGTTAAATAAAAAATTAAATAAAAACTGTAATGTACTTAAAAGGTAAAAAAACTGTACTGTACTTAAATGATAAAGTAAAAAATGTACAGTACTTGATAAAAAAATTAACACAGTGATCATTTAGCCACCTTGCAAACATTTTAAAAGTGTTTTAACATTAATTTATATTTAATTCAGTGATTCTTCTGCGTACCACTAGAGGGAGCATGTACCACACTTTGAGAATCAGTGTAGTATAATGATCATTTATTAGTGTCAGAAAGCAAAAACAAAAAGTTTCATTTTAGTGTTAATAGTAACATAATAATATTTAATTTTAAAAAGCAACATCACTACTTACTTTATTGTAGATTGACCAATCTAAAGCCAGAGTCTCTAAATTAGAGATTCAGCAGGTCATTGTGTTTGTGTTCAGGGCCGCCTCATGTCTGATCTTGTCTTGGGTTTCGTCATGTGAGTCATCACTTCATATATCACACTGATTCAGATTGAGGTACTTTTATTGGCTGTTTAAGAATGTGAGATCCTAAAGTGTGATACGCAGGTGATAATGCATGTCAGTGCAGAGAAAGAAGAGAGAAAGAGCAGAAAGTGTGACATCATTCACAAACTAAATCTCTACGATCTTTTTTAAAAAAAATGAGTAAATTAATCCCAAGATGCAATGATCTGCTGAATTATTAAACACCGAGGTCAGCCATTATGGAATAACCCAGTTCAGCTTTCCTATAATTAGATAGAGGCCGAGTTGTTGCCTTGGAAACGGCAGATTTATTGACCTTGCACGGTGAAGCCATATCGGCTTCAGAGAAAGAATGGAAAAATAACACACAGGTGTGAGGGATGTGCATTTATCAGCTGGCCTTTCCCTCTAATGAGAGCAGCTTGGCCCGAGCTCCGGGGGCAAGAGTTCAGACAGGATGATCTGGTGCTCATGTGTACCACCGTGTGTTCAAACTGAGTCACAGCTGCTTTACTAATGGAGTGTGGTGCAGCCTCTAGAGGACAGGAGCAGGGAGGAGGTGATTTGATTAGAGAAATTCACAGTTTGACTCTCTTTGTGCTAATTCAAGACAAATTATGTGTTTCTTTCAAACAGGTGTAAAGGCGTTTGATCCAGAGGCAGAATACACGCGGGGGTCTGTCACCATGAGCCGTCCTATAGCAGCCGACTGATACTCACCCTGCGTATGCTGAGCAGAGCGGCGAGGGTCGGGTCCGCCTCAGTCTCCTGTGATTGGACGCTGGATGGAATCAAGGTGAATGGAACACAAAGAGCAGGAGCTTAACCTGCCAGAGGGAGATGAGACACGGTGAGTTATCCTGTGTGTATTTATAAAATATGACAGCTCATAAAGCGGCAGTTCAGACAAAAACAAAAATTCTGTCATCGTTACTCACCCTCATGTCGTTCCAAACCTGTGTGATATATTTTGAGTAATGTCTTAAAGTTTTTTGTTTGTTTAATGATAATGAAAGTCAATGGTAACCAAAACCGTTTGGTTACCAAAATGTCTTTTATGTTTAACAGAAGAAAGAAAACCATACAGATTTGAAACGACATGAGGGTGAGTAACGATGACAGAATTTTCATTTTAGTATGAACGGACTGACTTGATTGACTAATCTGCTGGTGTTTGGCCAGGTTGAGATGACCATTAACTGTATCTGCTTGAGCCAATAACAGAAGTTTAAGAAAAAAGTTATTTAGTAATGTTAAGAATTCAATTCAATTCTACACCGACAAGGTTCTTCATAAAAAAAGTTTTTTATTTATAAATATTAATATAATATATCATTTTATTTTATTTAAAGTGCTGTTTTGATAAACCCTGGATATATTTTGCAATAATGAAGGGCTGACTCTACACAATCCAGAATACTACACTTACAATTTACCAAATTAAGTAATAAATAATTTTACATTATTTGTAGATAAATAATCAAGCAAATCTGTGACCTTTTTTCTACTTTCATTAATATAATAAAGCTTTCCACTCTTAACGTTATTCCGACACATTCATAATAATATTATAATAAATCTAATCAACTCAAACATTATTTTTATTATTATTTTAGAATTTATTATTATCATTATTTTTATTAATGTATTAGAATAACAATTTGAGTGGAAATAATAATAATAATAATAATAACAATAACAACAAGTAACAGTAATATTTATTTATTTATTTATTAAATATATTAAAGGGTTAAAGTATATAAATAATAGCGTTTAATTATTTAATTATTTATTAATGTCTATAATTATGAAATATTCAAGTTGAATGAATCAAAACAGAAGTATTTTCACTAATTGTCACTCTTACAACTTACCAGATAAAAAAATGAATGGGCATGAAATACTGATTTGAGTTTAAATTATTTTATTATGTGATATGAAAGAGGCCTTGGAGTGATAAGAGAGACATAAAACTAGATTGGCTACCAGGAACAATGGTCAATAATACAGTGTAGGGTCATTATACAAACATATTTAACCACTCGATGCTTTGACTGATCAATCAGACTCAAGTATATAATAAAATCAAACATAAGCATTATTATAACATTTAAACTGATATAAGGAGTCGTTGCAGCACACATATGCAAGAAGCAAGAAGTCTTTAACATCACCGAATGCAATTGTAATCCAGAGTGCTTCATGATTCATCTAAATGTGTGAAGTGTTTTACGATTAGATGATACAGTTAGATGATGGAATAAGACAAATAGAGAGTGAGATTATAGTGCAGGAGAGAGAGAGGAACATAAGCCAGATGGGGCCACTGTGTAGCAAGGGACAATTCAGGACACTGAATCATTACGACAGTCGGTGGATTGTCTGTGACCAGTGTGTGTCATTGAGGCAGAGTGTGTGTGTGTGTGTATTTGGAGCGTCCAAGCACGTGTCTCTCACATGTGCTGCCTCACGGTCACGCCCTCCCCCAGACGTTGAGTTACTGCATGCGCACCACCGCACACACTCTCACACACAGTTCCAGGGCCCCGTGGGTCAGTTGTGGGGTTATTATGCAGCTAGAGAAGTTTCAGATGGTTCCCTGAAAGGCAGATTTGTCCTGTGCCCTACCTCGCCCCGCCATTTAATTGCGCCTCTGTAATTTGATTAGCAGAAAGTGCGCGTGAGTGAGCATTTAAAGGCTTATTCACTCTGAGTGTGTGCACTCGTCTCTGAGTGCCTCAGCGCCTCAGCTCCTCTCTCCTCGAAAGCATGTGCGGGAATTAAAAAAAGAGGAAGTGGAACTTTGACGTGGATTTTGCTTTGATGTGTCATCCGCTCACGTGTAGCTTTAGCCACGAGATTCAAGAGGATTAGAAACTCTCCTTTTTAACTTGTTCGTACTCAAAGAAATGCAGCAGCTGATAAAAATAAAACATGGTGTGTGTGTTTTTTTTTTCATTTATTTTATAACTAGATGTGTGCTAAAAATATGCAGTGAGGTGCAAAAGCCTGAGGAAATCTTGGAATAAAAACATATTTCTTTGATTTAAAATGTTCAAAATCATACAGCTTCTTTTAATAACATTTTGTTGACTTTTAAAAAGATTTGGAACCCAGATTTCCACTGTATATTTGTATGCATAAAAAGGTAAACCAGAAAAAAAACATTATTGTTAAATGTTTATGTTTACATAAATGTTATTATCAAACGTGTTGACATAAAGTTAATAAGAAATATTTAAGATTTTTCACATTCTCATATTCATGTCAATAAAACATTAACAACCATAATTTTATTGATTTATATGTATTTTTAAAACATTTTTTTTTTTTTGCAATGTATTGTTTTAAGTGTGGTGATGCAGTGGCTGTATTTTGAGCCCAAGACGAGTTTCCAATTCTATAAAGTAGACCTTAATCTTAATAGTCATCATCATCTTCTTTATTGTAATTAATATTGTTTTTGTTATTATTTGTATATAATAAATAAAAATGTATTATTATACATTATAGTGTTATATATTATCATTATTATTATTAATATTGTTTTTGTTATCATTGCTATTTAATAAATTAAATGTATTATTATACATTAACTAAAAAAAAACCCTGAACATAGTATCTGAAGTATGTGTAAATGACAACACTGCAGATGGCAGAGGGTCCTTTGCAGTGAGAGAGTGATGAGGAAGATGAGAGCGGAGGGTTAGTGATGCAGGAGAGGTGGGGCTCACAGGGCTGATGCACAGGAGCCGTGGCAGGGGGAGGAGTGTGTGAGTGTGTGGAGAGGGAGAGAGGAATGGGATGGGGTAAGAGAGAGAGAGAAGTGTCTTCCTAGTACCAGCTCAGAGTCCCTGTTACCGCAGATAGATTGCTGACAGCTTTGCGAGAGGAGGGAGACGGCAATCATGCACATTTTACAGCCCCATTATATCAACAGGTTAGAATATAAGTGTTCTTTCTCCATCCATCCCATTCCCTCTGTTTGTTCAGTCGTGTCTGTTGATGTATGGGCAGATTGTCAGTTGGACTTAATACTGTGCTATCCAATAGAGAAAAGCCATTTCATTGTTGTCAGTGGATATCTTGTGTGTGTTTGTGTGTGCAAATCCCACGTGACTGATAATGCGGGATTGCATTAGAATATGTTGCATTTCAGTTATTTGCAATGTTTGCAGGCATGTTGTAGGCTTAGTGGATTTGTCATGTTTTGGTAATTTGTAATAGCACTATCTTCATGCAGTGAATTATACTGCAGCTCTATACACACAAGCATTGCCTCACATCAGCTGGACTCTGTGCTGGTTCATGGAGGTGTGTCGGGTTCATTTGCTGCACACTGCTATTGAGTTCATAACCTCCACATGTAGACAGAGGTTTCTGTTGACGTTCACTACCAACTGAGGAACTTGCATGAAAGTGTTGCTCGTGCATTTTATTGTGGTTTTGGAGTCATGAAGGCAAGTCACATGAGTTTAACACATGAAACCGGTTTGTGGTTTGGTTTCTGTTGCTGTTCCTTTAGTTTTACATGGTGATGCAACTCTATTGATAGACAAATTATGGTGGTCAGCTGAGGTGAATAATGCAGTGTGAAATTATTTTAAACAGTGCCACCGTGTGGTCACCACATGCATTTATTCTTCCCACTTACTTAAAGGGATTGTTCACCTAAAATGAAAATGCTGTCAGGATGTATTCACCCTCATGTCGTTCCAAACCTGTATGAAGGACTTTCTTATGTGGAACACAAAAGAAGATGTTCTGAAGAATGTTGCTAACTAAACAGTTTTGGTTTCCACTCGCAAAAAAAGGACACATTCTCAAAATATCTTAATTTATATGCCACAGAAGAAAAAAAAGTGTTTGAATGTTTTAGTGTTAAAATAGTGTTAAATTGTCCCTTCTGGGCTTAATATGCAGAAACAACTGTATAAAGTCCTTCATAGGTTGATTAACACTGTCTCTCATTATTGTGTTTGTTTGAACATCCTGACTAGCCTGACAACAGTAGCTCAAGCAGTGGTGTGAGTTTGGGGTGGACTGTCTGTTTGTCTGACCAGTGACAGACAAGTGGAGTGTTTGGGCATTATTCCGTTTGATGATTTCCATTTTTACTGTTAGGCTTTACGATACGTACTGTAAAACAATGGAAATAATAATGAAATGCATGTTACACTACCTTTAATAGTTTAGGGTCAGAAAGTTTTTTTCTTTTTAAGAAATAAATACTTTTATTTAGCAATGATGCATTAAATTGATAAAAAGTGACAGTAAAGACATTTATAATGTTACAAAAGATAAATGCTGATCTTTTGAATTTTCTATTCAAAGAATCCTGTATTATAGTTTTCCACAAAATATTAAGCATTGATTTTCCATTACATTTAAAACATATTAAATTATAAGTTAAAATAAGTTATTTATATTTCACAGTATTAGTGGTCTTACTGCATTTTTTATCAAATAAATGCAGCCTTGGTTAGAATAAGAGACTTTTTTCTTTCAAAAATATAAAAAAATCATACCAACCCCAAACTTTCAATGATTGTGTATATACAGTAAGAGTTTTTTTAATATTTAACAATGCCAGTCTTGTGAAATAGAAAAATAATTTCTGATTTTACTGTATACTTTTTTACCCTCTCCGCTTTTTCTCCAGGTGGCCAAATGGAGTGAAGAGAAAAAGAAAGAATAGTCAATGCTCTATGAAGAGCACGTCTGGTAAGGATCTTGGATCCGGTGTCACTGCACCCAAGTATTTTGTGCCTGCGATGCCCAAACATGCCCCCCTCTGTGTTTTGAGACAAGTAGACTTTGAACTCAGCTATCAAAAATAAATATTTGTGTATTTGAGAATTGTTAAAAATGATTTTATAAGATAAGAGATAAGATAAGATAAAGATATATATATATATATATATATATATATTTTTTTTATATATATATATATATACAGTGGCATGCAAAAGTTTGGGAACCCCTTGCAGAATCTGTGAAAATGTGAATAGTTTTAACAAAATAAGAGAGATCATAAAAAAATGCATGTTATTTTTAATTTAGTACTGTCCTGAGTAAGACATTTTACATAAAATATGTTTACATATAGTCCACAAGACAAAAAATAGCTGAAATTATTCAAATAACCCCCTTCAAAAGTTTGGGAACCCTTGGTTCTTAATACTGTGTGAGGTTACCTGGATGATCCACGACTGTTCTTTTGTTTTGTGTTGGTTGTTCATGAGTCCCTTGTTTGTTCTGAACAGTTGAACTGAGCACTGTTCTTCAGACAAATCCTCCACGTTCTGTAGATTCTGCAGTTTTCCAGCAATTTTGCATATTTGAACCCTTTCCAGCAGTGACTGTATGATTTTGAGATCCATCTTTTCACACTGAGGACAATTGATGGACTCAAACACAACTATTAAAAAAGGTTCAAACATTCACTGATGCTCCAGAAGGAAACACGATGCATTAAGAGCCGGGGGGTGAAAACTTTTTGAATTTGAAGATCAAGGTAAATTGTACTTAATTTGTCTTCAGGGAAACATGCAAGTATCTTCTGTTGCTTCCGAAGGGCAGTACTAAATGGAAAAATATATATATTTCAACAAAAGAAAAAAGTTGGAAATCTTCATCCTGTTCAAAAGTTTTCAACAGCCAGCTCTTAATGCATCGTGTTTCCTTCTGGAGCATCAGTGAATGTTTGAACCTTTTTTAATAGTTGTGTTTGAGTCCATCAATTGTCCTCAGTGTGAAAAGATGGATCTCAAAATCATACAGTCACTGCTGGAAAGGGTTCAAATATGCAAAAATGCTGGAAAACTGCAGAATCTACAGAACGTGGAGGATTTGTCTGAAGAACAGTGCTCAGTTCAACTGTTCAGAACAAACAAGGGACTCATGAACAACCAACACAAAACAAAAGAACAGTCGTGGATCATCCAGGTAACCTCACACAGTATTAAGAACCAAGGGTTCCCAAACTTTTGAAGGGGGTTATTTGAATAATTTCAGCTATTTTTTGTCTTGTGGACTATATGTAAACATATTTTATGTAAAATATCTTACTCAGGACAGTACTAAATAAAAAATAACATGCATTTTGTATGATCTCTCTTATTTTGTTAAAATTATTCACATTTTCACAGATTCTACAAGGGGTTCCCAAACTTTCGCATGCCACTGTATATATATATAATTATTATTATTATATATTTTTTAAGTATTTAAAGTACTAAAAATACTGTTATCATCTCCTCACCCTTATTATTCTCGAAACACTTATGACTTCCCAGAAAACAAAAGGAGTTATTAACAATATGACAGTCAGTGTTGGTGAAATGGTATCTCAGGGTTGTAGAGGTTGTGTGTGTGTGTGTGTGTGTGTGTGTGTGTGTCCTGGTATTCCCTACATTATGGGGATCAAATGTCCCCTCAAGGATGGTAATACCAGTCATTTTTGACTTTGTGAGGACATTTTTTTTTTGGTCCCCATGAGGAAAATAGTTTTTAGAAAATCTAAAAATGCGGGAAGTTTTGTGAGGGGTAGGGTTAGGGTAAGGGGATAGAAAATAGAAAGTTTGGACAATATAAAAACCGTTACGCCTATGAAATGTCCCCATAAATCTTGGTGTGGATGTGTATGTGTGTGTGTTCTGCTGTAACAGCCCATCTCCTCCTCTTCTAGTGAAGATCATCTCTGTTCCAGGGTATGTTCCCAGCTACCTGGAGAAAGATGAGCCATGTGTGGTATGCGGGGACAAGGCCACCGGCTACCATTACCGCTGCATCACATGTGAGGGCTGCAAGGTGAGATTTCCAACCCTTGAACCGCTTGATAATCATAATCAAGTCTGTACTTATGCATTAATCTGCTTTCTTCTGCTCCCAGGGTTTCTTTAGGAGGACAATACAGAAGAATCTTCACCCTTCCTATTCCTGTAAATATGACAGCTGTTGCATCATTGATAAAATCACCCGCAACCAGTGCCAGCTGTGCCGCTTCAAGAAGTGCATCTCGGTGGGCATGGCCATAGACTGTGAGTGTTCACACAAACACACTAAATGAAGACATACTGTAGATTTCTTTTTTTTATATTAAGTTAATAAAAATTACTACAGACAGACTAACCCAAACCCAAATATTTTATTTTATTTTATTTTATTTAGTATATTTATATTTAATATTTATTTACTATTTGGACCAATTCTCACTATTAACTAGTTGCTTATTAGGATGCATATTGCTAGCAAATTGGCTGTTTATTAGTACTTATAAAGCACATATTCTGCATGACCATATTCTACATCCCTAATCCTGCCCAATACCTAAACTTAACAGCTACCTTACTAACTATTAAAAAGCAGTAATTAGGAGTTTGAGGCAAAAGTCATAGTTAATAGTTAGTCAATAGTGATAACTGGACCTTAAATTAAAGAGTAACCATTTTATTTTATTTTATTTTTTATTTTATTTTATTTTATAGAAAATAGTCTTATTATTATAATATATTTTATTTTGTGTTTTTTATTTTTCAATTTTATTTTATTTTAGAAAAGACTTACTACAACCCGAATTCTGGAAATGTTGGGACGCTTTTTTAAATTTGAATAAAATGAAAACTAAAAGACTTTCAAATCACATGAGCCTATCTTTTATTCACAATAGAGCATAGAGAACATAACACATGTTTAAATGAAGAAATGTTACACTTTTATCCACTAAATGAGCTCATTTCAAATTTGATGCCTGCTACAGGTCTCAAAATAGTTGGCACAGGGGGCAACAAAGGGCTGAAAAAGCAAGACATTTTGAAAAGATTCAGCTGGGAGAACATCTAGCAACTAATTAAGTTAATTGACATCTGGTCTGTAACATGATTAGCTATAAAAGGGATGTCTTAGAAGAGGCCGAGTCTCTCAGAAGTAAAGATGGGCAGAGGCTCTCCAATCTGTGAAAGAGTGCGTAGAAAGATTGTGGAATACTTAAAAAAAACGTACCTCAATGTAAAATTGCAAAGGCTTTGCAAATCTCATCATCTACAGTGCGTAACATCATCAAAAGTTTCAGAGAAACTGGAGAAATCTCTGTGCGTAAGGGACAAGGCCGAAGACCTTTGTTGGATGCGCGTGGTCTTCGGGCCCTCAGACGACACTGCATCACTCATCGGCATGATTCTGTCATTGACATTACTAAATGGGCCCAGGAATACTTCCAGAAACCACTGTCGGTAAACACAATCCGTCGTGCCATCTGCAGATGCCAACTAAAGCTCTATCATGCAAAAAGGAAGCCATATGTGAACATGGTCCAGAAGCGCCGTCGTGTCCTGTGGGCCAAGGCTGATTTAAAATGGACTGTTTCAAAGTGGAAAAGTGTTCTATGGTCAGACGAGCCCAAATTTGTCATTCTTGTTGGAAATCACGGACGCCGTGTCCTCCGGGCTAAAGAGGAGGGAGACCTTCCAGCGTGTCATCAGTGTTCAGTTCAAAAGCCAGCATCTCTGATGGTATGGGGGTGCATAAGTGCATACGGTATGGGCAGCTTGCATGTTTTGGAAGGCACTATGAATGGTGAAAGGAATATAAGGGTTTTAGAGCAATATATGCTCCCCTCCAGACGACGTGTATTTCAGCAGGACAATGCAAAACCACATACTGCAGCTATTACAACAGCATGGCTTTATAGTAGAAGAGTCCGGGTGCTGAATTGGCCTGCCTGCAGTCCAGATGTTTCACATATAGAGAACGTTTGGCCCATCATTAAATTAAAAATATGTCAAAGACGACCACAAACTATATAGGCAAGAATGGGACAAAATTTCAACACCAAAACTCCAGAAACTCATAACCTCGATGCCCAGACGTCTTCAAACTGTTTTGAAAAGAGGAGGAGATGCTACACCATGGTAAACATGCCCCCGTCCCAACTATTTTGAGACCTGTAGCAGGCATCAAATTTGAAATGAGCTTAATTTGTGCATATAATTGTAAAATTTCTCAGTTTAAACATTTATGTTTTCTATGTTCTATTGTGAATAAAATATTGGCTCATGTGATTTGAAATTCTTTTAGTTTTCATTTTATTTAAATAAATAAAAAAACATCCCAAAATTTCCGGAATTCGGGTTGTAACATCTAAAGACTACATAAAAGGTTACCTAATGTTTATAATTTTTATATTATAAAGTATAAAAATATATACAGGTGCATCTCAGAAAATTTGAATATGGTGAAAAAGTTAATTTTTTTCTTGTAACTTATTTCAAAAAGTGAAACTTTCATATATTTTAGATTCATTACATGTAAAGTAAAACACTTCAAAAGTTTTTTTTGTTTTAATTTTGATGATTAGAGCTTACAGCTAATGAAAGTCAAAAATCAGTATCTCAAAATATTAGAATATTTACATTTGAGTTTCAATAAATGACCATCCATACAGTATAAATTCTGGGTATCTCTTGTTCTTTGAAACCACAATAATGGGGAAGACTGCTGACTTGGCAATGATCCAGAAGACGAACATTGACACCCTCCACAAAGAGGGTAAGTCACAGAGGGTCATTACTGAAAGGTGTGGCTGTTTACAGAGTGCTGTATCAAAGCATATTAAATGCAAAGTTGACTGGAAGGAAGAAATTGGGTAGGAAAATGTGCACAAGCAACAGGAATGACCGCAAGCTTGAGAATACAGTCAAGCAAAGCTGATTCAAACAGTGAGAGCTTCACAAGGAGTGGACTGAAGCTGGAGTCAGTGCATCAAGAGTCACCACGCTCAGACGTCTTCAGGAAAAGGGCTACCAAGCCACTTCAGAAACAGAAACATCATCAGAAGCATCTTACCTGGGCTAAGGAGAAAAAGAACAGGACTGTTGCTCAGTGGTCCAATGTCCTCTTTCAGATGAATGTAAATTTTGCTTTTCATTTGGAAATCAAGGTCTGGAGTTTGGAGGAAGACTGGAGAGGCACAGAATCCAAGCTGCTTGAAGTCCAGTGTGAAGTTTCTGAAGTCAGTGACCGTGGGTGCCGTGACGTCTGCTGGTGTTGGTCCATTGTGTTTTATCAAGTCCAAAGTCAATGCAGCCATCTACCAGGAGATTTTAGAGCACTTTATGCTTCCATCTGCTGACAAGCTTTATGGAGATGCTGATTTCCTTTTCCAGCAGGACTTTAGCACCTGCCCACCATAGTGCCAAAACCACTTTCCAAGTGCTTTGCTTTGCTGACCATGATATTACTGTGCTTGATTGGCCAGCCAACATGCCTGACCTGAACCCCATATGGAATCTATGGGATATTTTCAAGAGAAAGATGAGAAACAGTCGATCCAACAATACAGATGAGCTGAAGGCTCAATAGTGCCTCAGCAGTGCCACAGGCTGATCGCTTCCATGCCACACCTCACTGATGCTGGAGTTTGTGCTAAAGGAGCCCCGACCAAGTATTGAGTGCATAAATTAACATACTTTAAAGAACTTTTCTGTTTTGCAAATCCTTTTTTTGATTGATCTTAGGAAATATTCTAATATTTTGAGATACTGATTTTTGACTTTCATGAGCTGTAAGCTCTAATCATCAAAATTAAAACAAAAAAAACTTTTGAAATGTTTTACTTTACATGTAATGAATCTAAAATATATGAAACTTTTTCACCGTATTCAAATTTTCTGAGATGCACCTGTATGTATATATGTATGTATTTATTTCAATAGTTATTAATATATAAATCCTGCTGATTTTTTTTTCCAAAGTATTAATTCAGCACAATCTGATGGTAAGATTTCTGTCTCTGTAAAAATCATTTAAATGTCTTTAAATGACATTGTTTCTCAAAAAATAAATATATAAATCTGGCCTTTGAAAAAACCTGCTATAATCTTCTTACACATAATAACATTACATAACATTGCCTGTCATTTCCTGTTTAGTACTGAGAGTATTAAATGAGTGATTGTGCGAGTGATTCATGTCCCTGGCAGTGGTGCTGGATGATTCAAAGCGTGTGGCCAAGAGGCGTCTGATCGAGGAAAACCGGGAACGGAAGAAGAAAGAGGAGATGGGGAAAACACTGCACAATCGGCCTGAGCCCACCGTCTCGGAGTGGGAGCTGATTCGTATGGTGACGGAGGCTCATCGCCACACCAATGCCCAGGGCCCTCACTGGAAACAGAAACGCAAGTTCCTAGTAAGAGGCCTGGTTGTGTCTGTATGTCTGTGATCATGCAAAGCATTGATATGTTGACTACATCGTACAGGTGGTTGGGTTCTCAGCTAGATTGCTAATAACCTCCAGCTCTTGTCCGTCTGTCAGCTGTTCTTTTTAGAATCACTTCTTCATCATGGCAATTGTGTTTGAATGTCAGCGGTCAAAAAACACATTACCTAGCAACTAGTGTTGTTACACAGAGTGGTCTGTCAGGATTTGAGAGTAACTGACAATGACCAAAGAGCACTGGATTGGCCCTCAAACAATCAGACAAATCAGTTTAAGGATAGATGGATGGATTCTTTTGTAATCAGAGTTTGGTTGTTTGTCTGGTCTGTGCTCTAGTGGATCGTACCGAGTTTGCTTTAGTTCAGTCTAACCAAATGTGAAAACGGCCTTAGAGTGGGTTGAGATTTATAAACAAATCAAAAATCTAAACAAAAAGTCTGGGATCATTTTGTAATTGTTTTTTAAAGAAGTCTTTTATAATCAAAATACAGTAAAAACAGTAATTCTGTGAAATATTACAATTTAATAACTGTTTTCTGTTTTAATGTTTAAAAATTTATTTAAGAAAAATATATGTAAATGTAATTTATTCCTGTGATGCAAAGCTGAATTTTCAGCATCATTACTCCAGTCTTCAGTGTCACATGATCCTTCAGAAATCATTCTAATATGCTGATTTGCTGCTCAAGAGACATTTCTTATTATTATCAATGTTGAAAACACTTGTGCTGCTTAATAATTTTGTGGAAATGGTGTTAATTTTTCAGGATTCTTTGACGAAGAGAAAGTTTAAAAGAACAGTATGTATTTGACATTTTTGTAACATTATAAATGTCATTACTGTCACTTTTGATGCAACTCAATGCATCCTTGCTGAATAAAATATTAACTTCTTTCAAATAAAAAAAATAACTGACCCCAAACTTTTAGTGTTTTAAAATAGTAGGCTAGTAATTTATTTATGTACTTTTTAAAGAAAACATACATAATCTCACTTATACAAATGTTGGTAAAATGAAATTTATTTCTTATAGTGTGGGCAGTAAAAATGTGAAAAGCAGGAAAAATAAATAAATAGCAACATCTGTCAGATTTTATTGGATTTCTATATGATTTGTCTTTCAGCCAGAAGACATCGGCCAGTCTCCAGCCCCCACATCAGACAACGACAAAGTCGACCTGGAGGCCTTCAGTGAGTTCACCAAGATCATCACCCCTGCCATCACACGAGTTGTGGACTTTGCCAAAAAACTGCCCATGTTCTCTGAGGTCAGTGTCTGTGTTTTCAAATACTGTCTGGAACTCCACCAGGCCTGAAAAAGCCTCTCCGCAGCTGATGCTTATTCCATAAATACACATTTTCATAAACAACACCATGCTGCATTATTACATCAGTTGTCAGAGACCGCTGTGAAAGAGCAATTATGTGCTCAGCTCCAGCTGTCACTGTACTTTCTGAACCAAAACTGCATGTCTGTGTTTGTGTGTGAATGAAGGAGACTGCCTTGCTACCGCATTTGAGTAATGGCCTTATTAAAACATTGGCTGTGATTACAGGCTGTTGCTGTGCTTTGAATCACTTGATATTTTGACACTCTAAATTGCTCATGTGAACACATAATGATCAAAAATCATCACTTGTTGACTTGCTACTTTGGAGGACATTGAAGCCTCTAGTTAGAAGCCTCTAAGGGAGATATTTGATTGTGCTAGGAATCTCAAAAAACCATTTAAAAGACAGCAATCAAATAGTGGTTCGTCCTTGTTTTTGAGCCTTGATTAATATCATGCAAACAGGAATCATTTGTGCTTTATTGTCTTCCACTGGTGTCCAGCTGCCCTGTGAAGACCAGATCATCCTGCTGAAAGGCTGCTGTATGGAGATCATGTCCTTGCGTGCAGCGGTGCGGTACGACCCGGAGAGCGAGACGCTGACCCTGAGCGGGGAGATGGCTGTCAGTCGAGAGCAGCTGAAGAACGGAGGGTTAGGAGTGGTGTCTGATGCCATCTTTGATTTGGGCAAGAGCCTGTCACAGTTCAACCTGGATGACTCAGAGGTGGCGCTGCTGCAGGCTGTGCTGCTCATGAGCTCAGGTGAGATGGACTGACAGCTGCTACAGCCATATGTGTGCCTTATTAAGATCTTCATGTTGTTTCAAACCTGTATGACTTTTGCCTTTTCTCCCATTGAACACAAATGGAGAATTTGTAAATATGAAATTTTAAAGGTTATTGTTCACTGATCATCTTGCCCTCCGCTGCAGCTTTCAGATCAAATATGGCGTCCATAAAATCACTGTTTGATGTACGTTTGACACACAAACTAATGATGTTTGGACTGGGAAGGAGGTTTATCAGTGAATAATAACTCTCTGTTTGTTCCTCAGACAATTAGTTTGTATATCCTTTCATTTTCATGTGCTTAATATACAGTTCCATTCAAATGTTTGGGGTCAGTAAGATTTTTTGGGTTACACTTTATTTTAAGGTGTCCTTGTTACAGTGTAATTATACATTTAAGCACTGAGTGATATTAATTAACTACATGTACTTACTATATGGTTAGAGTTAGGATTAGGGTTTGGTTTAGAGTTACTTGCATGTAATTATGCATAATTATAATAGTAAGTACATAAAATAAAGTTTCACGATTTTTTTATGAAGAAATCAAAATTTTATTCAGCAAGAATACATTAAATTGATCAAAAGTGACAGTAAATACTTTTATACCTTTAATTATTTAATTTAAAATGTATTTTATTTAAAATGATTTGTTTTATGTTTGTTTGCTTGTTTCAAATAAATGCCATTATTTTGAAATTTCTTTTAATCATCAATCTTGAATAAATGTATTACTGTTTCCACAAAAATATTAAACAGCACAACTGTTTTCAACAGTTATAGATAGATAGATAGATAGATAGATAGATAGATAGATAGATAGATAGATAGATAGATAGATAGATAGATAGATAGATAGATAGATAGATTACAATTGTTGTATCGTGTCTACTGACAAATGGCACCATCTAGTGGATCAAAAAAATCACAGCCAAAATGGCATTACAAATATAAAATATTTCATAAAGTATTAACCTTTTTATGTAACATCCTTTCATGCTCAAGTGAGATGCATTACATAAATGCCTGATGTATAATATTTTAAATGTAACACTAGTCTGTTAAACAACTGTACAAAAAAGCATTAATATAACCCTTATTAAATATTGGTTCTGCATTTCAGTTATCAGACACAAAAATAAACTTAATAAACTTAAATAACAAAAAAAAACTTAAATAACTGTCAAGGAATTTTCTTTTGTGTTCAATGGAAAACATAACAGCATATGGGTTTGAAACCACATGAGAGTGAAACCACTATCCCTGGAACCTTCTTTTAACTTTCCTGTTGTGACCTCTGAATTCTGAATTTAATATTAGTTTAATCTTCTATTGCACAGATCGTTCCGGTCTCACATGTGTGGAAAAGATCGAGAAGTGTCAGGAGATGTACTTGTTAGCATTCGAGCACTACATCAACCATCGCAAGCACAACATCTCACACTTCTGGCCCAAGCTGCTGATGAAGGTGACGAACCTGCGCATGATCGGCGCCTGTCATGCCAGCCGCTTCCTGCACATGAAAGTGGAGTGTCCCACAGAACTCTTCCCCCCGCTCTTCCTAGAGGTCTTCGAGGATCAGGAGGTGTGATCGAGAGCCACAGGGGAACTCGGGGAGGGAAAACTGATCGTCAATTTGTTTTCACAAAGCATTTGTTTTTTGCATCCTCATGCAACGCCGAGCCGGGACATGTACTTTATTTTGCACCGTCAGCTTTGTCTAGATATGTTTTGGGTTGTTGGCCTCCACATCTACAGTCACTTGCCATTCAGATTCCTCCCACAGACGGACAAAAATCTAGCATGCATCAACCTACCTCTCGTACCGACATACCTCCCAACCTCAGAAGGAGCTTATTTTAAAAGCGTGACAAAGATACCCACACATTCAAAAGCTATTTCATAACCTGTTTCGGAAACGCTAGCTGTTGTTGTAAGTACAGAGGAAATGTCGATGAGCAACATCGAACACCTACATTTGGGCTCTACACGATTAACCTAATTTCCTCTGATTACAGTAGTATTTCAGCATTCATCTTCCTCTTTGCACGCATAGAATATCTCCTTTGTGAACATAACTACCTGTGTGCACTCGTACACTCTGTACATACATTAATATGTTGTGTGAACTTCTCATACCTCATATACACCAGCATACAGACATACATGTAGCAACATGTCCATGCATGTATGTATGCATACTATTCTACCTGCATTAACCCATTTATCTTCTTACAATGCCGCATCTACAGTTCTCACATACCTTCGTATCTACCATATCCACTTGTATGTTACTTAAGCTGAACATTTTGTGACCTCATTTTCTGAATAGCCTCTTGTCGCTTTCTGGCGTGTGACCCATATAGCTGTCGTGAGGTATTTCCTCCTGTATTCATCTGTCCTAGTGTTGTCCGTTTGGGCAGACAGATTGATGTACATATGTATTAAGCCATATGCTGTGGTTTGAGACACATCCATCTCCATGTTACGGCCTTCAGATCGCTCATTCTGCTCCGATTGGCCTGGCTCATCAGATGGTACTACCACATGGTATTACATAGAACTTCAGAGAATACTATGGTATTATTCAAAAAACATGGTAGTGCCATGGTACTTATTTTAGGGGAATATTACCCCTGAAATCCATCCATCACACCATTTATGTGAACAAATTAGAAGTACAGGGTGGTAAATGATTCCTGAAAATCAGAATTTGACAGATGATAACAAAAACAGAAACTAAGGGTTAGATCATAAGAGTAACAGGGTACATTGGGGCTAAACATCAAAATAACCACTTCAGCAAAAGGCGTTGAACAATTTTCTGTTTAATTAATTGTGTTGGAAATATGATTAAATACAATTTTTAAAAATAGTTTTTGCTACGTTGTTTCACACATTAATCTCCATTGTTATTGGAGCAGTTAATTCAAAACTCAAAATTTGAAAATTCTGTCAACATTTACTCACCCTCAAATTGTTCCAAATCTCAAGTTGTTCCTGTTGAGCACAAGATAAGATATTTTGGAGAATTTTAGTAACCAAACAGTTGATGATACCCATTGACTTCCATAATATGGGGGGGGGGGGGGGCATCAATTGTTTGGATACCAGCATTCTCCAAAATATCTTCTTTTGTGTTTGACTAAAGAAAGAAACTCATACAGGTTTTGAACAAATGGAAGGTGAGTAAATGATGACAGAATTTAATTTTTTTGTGTGAACTGTCCGTTTAAATCAAACAAAAAAGCTTCAAGATAAATCACAACATTTCAAACTGCAATTTCATCAGTTAACAACATCATTGCAGGTTTATTGTGAAATGTTTATACAGAATTACAGTTGGCATGAAATGAAAATTCACTACATCTGTTTTCTAAATGCACATTATTGATGATTTTGTGAACTATGCATTTGTGCATATATGCATTTTTGGCACTGTTATGTTTAATCAAAATCATATACACTCAGATGTATGTCACAATACAGAAGAAAAGATTTGTTGCTACTTTCGTTTTATCACACGTATTTACCTAATACAATTTTTTCCCAATTACAAATTCATTCATTTATTAATTGCTAGTTTGCTAAAAAAAAACTGTTGAAAATCAAGTTTTTGTTGCAAAATATATTATATGATTTCAAGGATTCTCAGTTACATCTGCAGCATTTACAATTTAAAAAAAAAAAATGACTTCAAATAAACCATTTATTTCGCAGTGACAATAGCAACAAACAGGGACGTTCTGTAGTTGTGTTTGTGGCTATTCATTGTCTGGAGAGGGAAATGAATAATAGAAAGGACTTTTAGCCTCATTGTACCCTACATCTTTGCTGATTTTCAAAGTAGAGAAGTTCCAATCTACACAACCTTCTTGCAAGAGGAAATGAAACGAGTGTCACTTACCTCTCCATGTCTTCAAACAGACTCTACCTCACCCCTCATCTGTGCATCACCGTCTACAAAGCACTTTTTCCACTCACCTGCTCATGCATATATATTCCTGCTTAAACCTGTACATAAACATGCACACATTTACACTAAAAAGTCACATACGTGTGATAGCAACCTCACTCATGTGTGTGTGTGTGTGTGTGTATACTGCTTTCCCTTTCACTTGTGATGTGGGACCAAGTTTCAGTCTTGTTCCCTGTTTCTGAGGACAGTAAGAATGTGCCGGACTGAGTGAATTTCACTGTGCTGTGACAGAGCTAATCGACTGCTTAGCAGATTATTTTGCTTTAAGCAAGCACTGGAGAAGCAGCACAGGAAGATGGCTCCTGTGTAACACATTTTTTGTCAGCCCAGATATGTGGTCCCTGTGCCTCCAAACCTGACCTGTTCATGTGCACCCGTACATCTCACACAAGAACTTTACAAGAACTCTTCCCCAGCAAAGGACACAGCCAGACCCCCAAAGTAGTTTAACCAGCTTATTTTTTCTGGTTCAGACGCATAGCAGGGTTTCAATGTCCTTTTTGACTGATACTGTGTCAGTATGGCTCCAGGAAATGAGACGCAGCCTCCATTTTAAGTGACACAGAGGAACAAAAGGGCAGAAAGGACAAACTCACTGTGACTAGCTAAACTCAGGCACAGAGCTCCCATGAGGCCATGCACCTGACTCAGGCTCAATCTAACCCACCAGCACTGCAGACATGCACTGCCCACAGTCACAATCTACTGCACCAGCAAGGGTCAGCTCCCACAGACCCTGTTCTTGATAACGGGGAATCAGGAAGCCATTTGTTTTGCTGGATGTCCAAACCTGGTTTACAGCACTTTTATTAGAACAGAATTCAATCATTTACGCCTAGCCAGATCATCAATATGTTGATTGAGACTTTGACTCTTAAAGGGGTCATATCATGATATTTTGAAATAAAAGTTCATTGTACTATGAAATCAGACTGTAGCTTTCAGAACTTATTCCCTTGTCCAAATTTAAAGGGCATTTAGCAAAAATGTCCTTTTCTGAATATTAACATATGACCACCAACATTTACATATTAGCAATTCTTATTTGGTGTCTACTCACAATGACAAAGTAGGATAGGTAATATTATCGTTATAACACCAGAAGGACTAACGATTGGAGTAAAATGTTGGATATTGCGTTAAACTTTGCTTTTCCTGGCTGTGTGTAGCACCTACAGCTCTGCAGATCTTTCTGTAGGATCCAGTGTTGAAGGAATAGTTCACCCAAAAATTACAATTCTGTCATCAATTACTCTTTCTCATGTTGTTCCAAATCCATAAGACTTTTGTTTATCTTTGAATACATATTTTTTATATATTCTCCTAATTTTTGTCTATTTACTTAAAGTCCACGCAATCGAAGGTTTGACACATCAAACAGTAATCTATATGAATCAAGCTGTTTAAATCAAATCTTTAGAGACACAAGTGCTCTATATGTTAATATAGGATATTGTTTTTCAAATACGAACATATACAGTATATCACCAAATATGGTTTTTACCATTTTCTGTAAGAAACCCTAACCCTAAAAAAAAAAAAGGATGGGAAAGGGAAATATCCCTTAAATTAAATTTATGATCCCATAATTTTCATTTTTGGGTGAAATATTTCTTTAAGAAAAATCATTTTTAAGGTTTCAGTGCACATTTCAGAGCAGATTGGATCTAGTTTACAGATGCGTACAGCAAAGCCCTGTTGTTCATTTCACATGCAAATAAACTGTTTATGACTTAAAGGCAAAAAAGCCTGTTCATTGTTGAAGATTAGCAACAAGATGTAAAAACAGTTATTAAAACTAAATTTTGACTATTGTCAGAGCAAAAAAAATATAAGTGGACCTCATGGGAATTTTTTTTAAACAATAATAATAATAATAATAAAATGTAAGATATGACTCCTTTAACAGATCTTAAGAAGGGCATAGTCTTCTCAACAGCCCTCTGGAACATTCACAGGCACTGATAAATCCCATGTCAACTACATGCCCACAGTCTGCAATGTAGCAAGCCATATTTGAGGTCCAAAAGTTCAAGTGTGAAAAGAAGACCTGCCATTCCTTTAGAAAAAATACCCTGTCCATCTTCTGATGAGGAATGTAAAAAATGAAAAAGACAAAGCACTCATTGTTTTGTCAGAATACTTGCTGTATTTAATGCTGAGTGGAAATAACACACTTGCAGGCTGTGAATTTTAACTGAGCAGATCGTGAAAAGCAATTGTTCGAACAGAGCAAAACTAAAGTTCATTCCAGACACTGTGTTTTGTTGTACATGTTTTTCAATCTGAACTGTACTGTGGGTGTGTAAGTGCTCAGTGTGGACAGTTATCGTGCTTCTCATGTGTTTAGTTGGTTTGACACACTTCATTACTATTTACTCGGTCTCGATATGGTCTCCCATATCAAGATTATCTTGTATTGATTTAATGATGAACACCTCTGTTATTTCAAACCTTCATACCTCACATGTGAACGATTTAAGAGGATGAGTTCAACATAGGCGTACTAATGTCACATTTGTGTCAAACACAGCAGTTTTCACAGATTGCCACAATGTGATCAGGCTGGAATGAATGTAGTTGTCAGTCTGACAGACAGAGTTTGGAAACAAGATGCCAAGATCCTTATCCAGTCAGAACGAGACGTCTGCAGCAGATCTGTGTTTCTTTGAGAAGTAATCCATTGTCACCAGTACCTCAATCTACAGTATTCAACAGGGTCTAACACACAACAGGACCTCACGCACTTACTTTAAGAAACCATCCTCATCCATTCACTGCAATAGAACAGGGGTACAGAACTCAGTTTAGTTCCAACCCTGCTCCAACACATATACAATGTAGTTTTCTAACCTGAAGGACTTGATCAGCTGGATCAGGTGTGTTTAATTGGGGTTGAAGCTTACATCTGCAGGGCTGTGGACCACCAGAAACTGAGTTCTGCACCCCTGCAATGGACTGTATTTTTTATGTTCGATAAGTGATCTATAGCTATATTTTTCTTCTTTAAAAATGATTTTATCTGCATTCTCTCTATCACAAATAGCTCTGTATAATGACAAAGACAATGATGCTTGCACAAATGTTTGTCTGTGTCCTTTTCTTGCTTGTAAAGCAAAATCTATGTGCTTTTACTCAATTTTGAACACTATGCTTATGGGAAGTTGTTAAGGTGCCCTCTCCTTTATGTGTCGGTGATACACCATCTAGTCCAGTGATGCAGAATTGCTGTTAAATCATCCTTTGTAGCATTGTACATTATTCTTCTATGAAACTGTCCTAGTACCTGTAATGGATGTGAAAGGCCTGTGAGGTTTTTCCTCTATACAATGCCTCTGTTCAGTGGGTGCAATGCAGACTGTTTATTTTTTTTCTTATTTTTTTATATTTCAACTTTATTTGAAGAAAAAAATCAACAATTTTAACTGATTCTCAAACCGCTGACCATCATTGGACTTTGGATTAGTCTATATATATATATATATATATATATATATATATTCAAGATGTTTGCTTTGAGCAATTATATTTGCATGTAGTAACTAATTTAACAATTAAGATCATATTTTCATATGCAGGAACCAAGTGAAAAAGATTAATAAAAAAATGGCCTATTTGCAGCTATACAATCAAAATATATATGTGTTCAATACAGAAAGCAGAACGTGTGGGAGGGGTTTAAAAGTAACTCAGGTATGTGTGCTACTTTTCACTTTAAAAATGTTTAATAAATGATTGTTGTCTGTTGTGAAGACCTCTTGTGTTTGATTATTTGGGACAAAGCTGTAATTATCATTGGCTACTCAAAAAGGGCTCACTGTAACCGACACCACAGCACAAAACAAGTAGCTATACCCAGAAAGACAGTTGTCAGAGCAACTATGCTTATATGTGTCAGCAAGTATGCTTATGCATATAGAGCTAGAGAGCATATGTTTGAATTTTAAAGGAATAGTTCACCCAAAAATGTTGTCATCATTTACTCACCTTCATGTCGTTCTAAACCTGTAAGAGCTTCTTTCTTAAGTTGAGCATAAAATAAGTTATTTTGAAGAATGCTGGTAATTAAACAGTTGACGGTCCCCGTTGTCTATAGTATTTCTGTCACTACTATGGAAGGAAATGGAGACCAGCAACTGTTTGGTTCTTCAAAATATCTTCGTTGTGTTCAACATAAGAAAGAAACGTATGTGGAACGACGTGAGGGTGAGTAAATAATGACAATTTTGGGGTGAACTATTCCTTTAATTTGACACTTTGTACTGCATAAACTACGACCGCCAGTACCACTAGAGGGCAGAAGATACCAAAGAGATGCTGAAACCAAATACCCACCGGAATTGACTTGCCAAATGCTAACATTTAAGATGATAAAAAACAGATTAAGTGAAAATTGTAAACATTTCTTTAGCTATTAATCACTTCAAATGTATATATTTAGGTTATGTATTTAGGTATTATCTTCACACAGCCTTCCTTCACCTTCCAGCCTGTCGTTGAGCTGGCAGAGCTGTCGCAGGAACCCATCATTGGGCCCGATCTCCCGTTTCTCTCTCACTGTGGCCACAGCAGCTCGTACATCCATCCTGTGCTGCAGCATCAGGTGTGCGATAACTAGAGCAGCCGAACGACTGTAGCCTTTCTGACAGTGTACATACACTTTACCTACAGAAAAATGAGAGACTGTGACTATTTTATCAGAATGAGCTTTATTGCCAAGTATGTTTACACATACGAGGAATTTGTTTTCATGACAGAAGCTACCGCAGCAAAAGCATTTAAAGCATTCTGTTAAAGGGATAGTTCCTCACTGTAGGAACGTGTTTGAGGGTTAGGTTTCTAAAAATCTGACCTTTTCCTACACATTAATTCTGCACATCAACATTCTAATATTCACACAAAATCGTCAACTCATAAAATACAGTTGATAAAATACATACATATAAAATACATAATATCCAATTTTTACTGGATAACATTGAGCGCAACATATTCAATTCTCAAAGCAACTGTCAAGATTTTAAGGTCAAGAGACCCTGCTGAAAAAAAACAATAGAAACCATCAGAGAAATAGGCCTACTAATGGTTTCCACTACAAATACCATTACAAACATTACAAACCATCAACTTTTAACCATTAAAAACATTTCCTGTAGTGTGTTTTGGGACATATTCCATTAAGATTTAGAATAGAATAGAAATAGAAAGCGACCAATTACGAGTAGTATAGACCAACAGGGTCCAGTACAGTTTCCATGAAAACCAATACTATTCCAATAACCAGTAAAACCATTACAAAATTTGCCATGTTTTTTTTTTTTTACAGCAGGGCACTGAACATTGAGCGTGGAAAAAGCAACAGAAAATGTAAGTATTTTATGAGTTGACGATTTTGTGTGAATATTAGAATGTAGAATTGATGTGCAGAATTAATGTGCAGGAAAAGGTCAGATTTTTAGAAACCTAACCCTCAAACACGTTCCTACGGTGAGGAACTATGCCTTAAACAGAATGCTTTATTAATGAGCATCTAGCTCCGCAGAACCAAATGCAGTACCACTGCCGCCGAACAAGGGATGAGAAAAAGAATTCATTCATTTTAAGTACTTCTTTTTACCAAGACCCTTCAGACCTTGCATTGCCAAAGCTCTTTCAATGAAATCAGAAGCCTCTTCAAAATATACGCTGAGGTCAAAATGGTCGGTGTCAAAGGCTGGTATCCCATGATAGACGATCCCTGTGTCTGCATAGAACTCCGCATCCGTGTTCACATGCATGTCCGATTGGCCTTCTGCAGCATTGAGGATGTGTGTCACTCCCAGCTGATGCAAACGTGTCACATTTGTAGCTACAGACCTGTAATATAACAGCTACATCAATTCAAGTGGTCTTTTTCACTCTCACAGTCATTAGAGCATTAGAGGGCGTCCTTCACACATGGAAATAGGCCATGTTTATTTAAAGGCTTGCCCTTGAGAATTTGCAACAGGATACATTAACATGTTTTGAATCTCAACGTATCAGATAAGAGAGGCTAAACGTATTGCAAAATGTAAATGTTTGTTGAGCACTGCTGCTATAATACTTATAAATAAATAATCCACCCTCTACATATCTGGAGGCTATGTGAGGACTTACTCATTTCCTAGGAGTATCCCCGGGTAGACTTCATTAAAATGTTTGGAGGGCATACAGAAGTCTCCGTTTTCATCTGTCAACAGATCATTGAGCTGCTGAACAGACACTTCATAGTCTGTCATGTTCAACTCAAAATAAATTGCCTTTGAAGTAGAAAATGCTGTTCCTCAGGCCTCAGTGCCGATGTGATTTTCTGTAATCCAGTTCCTTCTTCATTGTGTCCCCTTTTAGAGTAATAAATAATGGTCTAGTGTTTTCAGTCTTAAGGTCAGTATTCAACTCAACATAATTCTAAAGCGGTTCACATTCATCTGATAGTTGTTTTTGTTTGTTAGGCCTAGAGAGAGTTAACTACAGCCAAACGCTCAAAGCTGATACCCTGTTTGTGATTCAAACCACTAGATGGCATCAGACAGGCAACATACTTAACATGAATATAAATATAGCTTAGCTTGGAAAAATATGATATTTTTAGACTTTTAGATGAAATCCATTTGGCATGTTTACATGTCCTGTGGCATGACATGCTATACTCCATCTATTTTTTTTTAAACATCATTCTGTTAATTATTTTATAATTATTATGCATGCAACTTTATTTTTCATTTAACTTTTATTTATTTATTTGTTTTGTGTTTATTTTGGAGTCTACATGGAATAATAAAGCAATAAACCCCAAGAAGCCGTGGTTTACAGTGAATTTATAACAGCTAAGGGGCGTTGTTAAGCACGACACGAAGCAGAATGCATACAACCCCCTTAGCTGTTATAAATTCACTGTAAACCATGGCTTCACGGGGCTTATTGCTTTTATAAAACGGTTATTCCATAGTAAGGTTTCACAAAATAAAACAGAGCAAATAAAGTGTAATGATATTGATAAAAACATTATTCTTCCGCCAAACAATGTAGTTCCTCAGAAATGGTTTTGGTTCCAACAAAGTGGTTGCCGAGCAACACACAAATGTAAACAAAGGTGTATGTTTATAGAGTAATTTACAACAGCTTCGAACTTGGCTCAACCAATCAGAATCAAGGACCAGAACTATCCGTTTTATAATAAAGCAATAAGCCCCAAGAAGCCGTGGTTTACAGTGAATTTTTAACAGCTAAGGGGCGTTGTTAGGCATGACGCGAAGCGGAAAATTGTAGTTTTAAAAATTCATTGTCACATGGCAGGGACATAAAACTTGTCATAAATATAATTTCTAAAAATTAATCTGAAATTCCTGACAATGAAATATTGAGCACATTATATTAATGAAAGGGTCAAACTGAGAAGTTTGGAAACCAAAGCAAGATTTCAAGACTGCTATTGTAACGAAGAAGAAAAAAATGCAATAGACTGATAAATAGTCAAGAAGAATGACTGAGGTTGCAGGCTTTGAAAGACAGGATAGACGTACATGGCAATCAGACAATGGCATTTTATTCAAATTTACAAGAGTTTACAAAATCCACATTTAGGTTAAGTTGCTTATTCAGCCTTTTTTTAAAAAAAAGAATCCACCACAAAAAACCTGCAAGCAAAAATGTCAGCATTGTAAATCTTCATGAAGAAAATACTGGGGAGGAACTTGAAGAAAGTTTGGCTGTGAGTAAACAGTGCTAAAAGGGCTGTGTGATCTGAAACAGAGCGAACTGGTCGAATCAGTAGAGGGTATGCGGATCCACTGTAGATTGTCCTAAACATGCCGTCACATCATCTGAGTTCTGGCCATTGGGTCTTGATGATGACCAGGGTACCAGTGTCCAAAAGAGTTCATATATCCTCCAGAGTGGATGGGGGCACCTTTGGTTGACATGGAGACATCCCACAGGGGTGGCATTCCTGGTGAACACGGTGTTGCAGAAGCTGCTTGAAGGTGTTCTCCTTCTGGTCCACTTGAGCCATGCTTCATGATCTTTTTGAACTTGGAACGTTTGTTCTGGAACCATATCTTTACCTGCAACATTTGCATTTGGATTAGCATTTGTTATTGCAACACATGTCTTCATCTGTTTTCAGGTATATGATGAAATTTATTTTTATTATTAATTACACAAAAGTCAAGCAAGATTGGAAGGAATTATCAAAATAAATGCAGAACAGTAAGCATTGTTTGGGTAGGATGTAGGGTAGGACGTTTCAGATACTGACCGTATATTTCAACTAATAAAATATCAATGAAAAACGTCAAATAGAAGGCCCCATGATAATACTGTATAAAGTTGTCATCAAAATCAGCCATTCAAATAAACAGACTAAAATTCACACATAGAAACACATAGACCACAAACATACTGCTCTAATTATGAACAATATACAATGCAAATAAAATCACAAATCACAAAAATAAGACATATAAAGTAACAATGTAAATAAAAAAAATAAAGCAAATCTAATGCATCACAAAAAGACTTCTGAGCCTTTTTTTCAGTGCAAAATTATGAAGTAAATAAAGTACTGTAAAGCCCCCCCCTTCAGTTTGAAACCACATTTTACTATAAAGGGACATACTGTATGTTATCTTGTTAAATACAGGTTTTCACAGTAAATAGTTATTTTTATACAACAAGTAATGTTTTACAGTAAAATGACATGTATTATCCTATGAAATTACATTTGTTTACTATTTAATGTAAATTAACTTAAAGCATGAACAGACTTTACTCGACCATTTTTACTTTTTTCAGCTAACATTTTTAGTTTTTACTAACATTTTATTAACTTTTACAGTATCAACCACAGCAAAGTCAGACTTTTTCTTGTCTTTTTGTAGTCGTAGAGCTTCTACGTAGAGTTCTACAAACACTGGTTTTCAGCATCAGAAGAATAAGCAGAAGAATTTCTGCCAGCTTTGAGTCAGAATGAATTCTTTTTTTTTTTTTGGCACAACAAGGCTTCTGCCAACACCAGCTTGAGCTGGCTGCAAGTGAGAAGGGGAAAAGCTTGACAGTTTTTTGGATGAAACAAAACTCCAAACTTTATTGCTGTTACTTAATCACTCCAAAATTTTACCCAGAACTCTCCCTTGCACAGACTTGTGCATGCCTTTTTTTTTTTTAAAGAATATATGATATAAACAACCTACGATATTATACTCATGGTGTTTATAATTTCTTAATTGTGTGACCAGCGTGGAAAATTCATGCTAATTGTGAATTTACAATCAAAGTGACACCCACAGAGCTGTAAAATCTTCTATAATGAAACATAATTAAAGTGATGTTTTCCAAGAGACTTTCAAGATGGATAAAAGTCCAATTACCCTTTTAACGTTTTCTTTGCACGCTGACACCCAAAATAATTAATCTAATTTAGGCTTTCACAATTATTTTTTTTTAAATGTGATGTTCATCTTGCCGCTTTCAGAACACTTCTGTTATGTGGTAATGCTTTTATTTGTATCACTAAAATGATGTCTGCATGTATCAGAAAATAGATTAAATGAGCCGCCTGGAATAAAAAGCAGGAACAAGTGCCAGAGGCAACATTCAACACTTTTTGACTGCAGCAATGAAAGAATCTCAATTTCTAATAAAGATTATTTGGCTCTGCAAACTGGCCACACACTATCATGCACACATCTTTTTGATATGTTTGAGGTTTAATATATGCTACACAAAAACATAATACTGTTCATTTACAGTTAAGTTATGATTGAGCAATTAGTATGAATGAAGGTCATAATGTGTTTAAATAATGTATAAATTATTTTCAGACCATAAATATTGTTTTTAGTTTCACTTTCACTCTTTTTGAAAAGCTAAATAAATGGAAATTAATGAAAAGTTTTAATACAAATCATATAAAAGTAACTGTAATTGAAAAAAACACCAATTTATGATTCACTAAATTGTTTTGAGTTACATAAGTTTTCATTGTTTTGAAGTTAGACTGTGTGTGGGTGCATGGTGTATTTTTTCTAGAAGCTTCAGTGTGTTCTTTCATTACAGTTACTGAAATGTAGGGTGAAGTCAGGTGAACTGGGCCACCGTGTAAATGGGTCATATAAGCTGTACAGAGGAGTTGAGTGGAAAAGTTAATGGGGGGGGGGGGGTCATTTTCAATAAGATATAGTCGTATCATAAGTTCAATATTTTATTTAATGATTGATTTTTGACAATGTTTAATGTTGCTAAATTATGATATGATTTATATGTTGTTGCCCATTTTAACTTAATTCCAGAATATGTTTTAATGTTTCCTTTCAATAAATCAGTAAATCTAACATAAAAATTAAAAACAAGTTGTAGTATGTGACTTAATGTTGCTGAATATAAAACAAGAAATCATTATAAGTCAGGGTTTCAGAATTATTGATGCTCTAAAGAGATTAACCCTAGAAAGCATGCTTGGAAAAATGCATATTATTTCTAAAAACACTAAAATAATTTAGAATAAATGTGTGAACCCAACAAAGGCTTGATGTAAGGGAACTATAAGTATACAGTAAATCACTTTGGGTACAATAGTCAACTACTGAGTTGGATATTTACTTTCTTAATATAAATCTGAACAAAAAAAGTTATAGGCCTATTCTACATATGGGGACTTAAAGAGTTATTCGTACAGATTTCCTTTTTATTATACTAAAAACAACTTAATTCGATTCGATGAACACTGCAGATAACATCGAACCTATTTGCGCTCCTTTGGTTTGAAAACTACAGCCATGGTCATATATCCGCACTGCATAGCTACTATATCTGCATTCATATCTATGTTGTCTAAGTAGGCTATATACAATATCTATTTTTCACTACAATTATGCAATATGTGGCTGCCACGATTTCGATTATTGAAGCAGATTAGAACCTGCCATTGAAGAAGTGCTCACTTTTATTTATTTAGTCTTGTTTGATTGAGAAATTTACGGTGAAAACCTTTTGTAGGGTCATATATTAATTGTTTAAGAAAGAGGCTATTATTAAGAATAGCCTATATCACCTCGAAGTTGGACCTATCAACGTGAGCATATATGAAGTTTTATTCCGTGGAAGGCGAAGTAACATATCGTTTTTTTGTGCTACATTTACAAAACACTTAAATATACGCTAGTAGACGACATAGTTTTTTAATAATAATAATGCAAAATAGGCCTCCATTATTATAGTTTCTTTTTCGTTCCTTTGTCCCTGATAAGTTGTTCGATAAGTGATTCGACGCTTTGATAGCCTATTTTACGAACATTTTTACTTAATATTTATATATTGTGGAGCGTGCCGTAAGGACAAACCGCGCTTCACGCGCTAAACGTTCTGTTTTCTCCCATACAATCCTATTAGGCCTACACACCTTAACCTGTTGAAGACTTCACATTGGTTTGTATTGTTCTTAGTCTAGACCCAGCCTTCTGATATTTAAAAAAATAACTAACCTACCTTTTATTCCCTATTCTTATTATGAACCATTTTTCTTTTCAGAACGGACCCGACACACAGATACACACATCATGTCGTATAAAGACAGAGTTTTGTTTACATCTTTGATTCAGTGTTGTCGTATGTTCGTACCTGTGTTTGTGTCAGCCCCAGCTTGGCCGCCAGATCTGCGCGCTCCGGCAGCGCGAGGTACTGGGTCTGTTGGAAGCGCTGGTTGAGCGCCTGCAGCTGTAAGCTCGAGTAGATCGTGCGGGGTTTGCGAATCTTCTTCCCCTTCCCGTTCAGACGGATCTCTCCACTTTCAATGGAACTTTGTTTCTCGGAATCTTGAGGAAGAAGATTAAATTTGACATTTAAAAAATAATAATAACAACAATTAAAAAAAAAATTATAGGCTAAAAATAGGTAGGCTACTAATAACTGTTAAATGAATCAAATAAAATATATAATTTCTCAAAAATGTGTAGGCCATTCTGTCAGAAGAAAACGTTTGTCAACCGCATACAAGACATTAGGTTTAAAACAGTCATTTTCAGATGAAATAGGCTATCTGAAAAATCAATTCCTGTGTGTTAGGCCATGTGAATAATTTGTAACTTTATAGTCAAATTTCAGTTTAATAAAAAAGGTAGGCTATAGGCTAAATAATTATATAATTATTATATAGTTTTTTATATGAAGACTAAAACAAGCCACTAATTATTTATTTTCTCTTTTTTGATCTTGCAATCTAAAGACAGGTTTCAAAGACAGATCCGCGCGCGGTGTGTGTGTGTGTGTGTGTGTGTGTGTGTGTGCGGGGTCAGACAATTAGGCTACTTGGTTTGTTAATTGGAGTCATTACAGTAGCTATATTAATCCATATTGCGAAGCCAGTAAAGTTAATGTGGCATTAGAAAAAAAAAAAGTCTACAAAGTCTCCGTTTTAAAGTTGAGCAAAACTAAAGCAAATATCACTCTTAAAATAATCGTTAAATCCATAGAGTAGCCTAACCTATAATTATATTTGACAAAGTGATTTAACGATTTACCGTGTATTTTCAATCTTCTGTCTTTATATACTGAGCTTTAAATTAGCATTTCTATTTCTCCAGGATTTTTAATGCGTTCAGCCCGTTTTAAAAATTGTGAAGATATAAAACTTTGCAATAAATCTCTGACCCATTTCACAGTGTTAATTTAAACGTGTTGGCGCGTTATTAATTAGAATTGCGTCGGAAATTAAATTAAACAAATTTCAGGAGCAATAATAGTAGATGTCAAACCCAAATTGTGCATTTCTGTCTTCAGAAAACAATCACGAATGCTATCACTCATTTTCTCAGCAATAGCTTAATTTTGGCGCAACACGGAATTTAGGTGAAGGAAAGCGCACTTTACCTGCATCCTCTACTCTTGAATGGCCGACTGCGTTGTTGTGTTGATAGGGTAGGTAAGCTCCGGGGTGGTGATGGGCTGTGGGATAGTGGTAAGTGAGCGGACGGCCGTATGAAGCTGCGCTCGAGGAGAAGGCCGCATCGTACTGCGAATGAGCGCCTTGATGCAAACCGTGCACCGGATAGTGCGCGTGAGTCACACCGGGCGAATGCTGCTGGTGAGACTGGTAACCGTGACTGAACTCCAGAAAAGCCGATTTTGAGGGGTCTGAAGCCACCAAACTTTCAGACAGTGAAGTCATAGTCATTTTTTAGAGTTATGTCCATTAGACCGATGCACCATAAAAAAAGCAGCATCTATTTAGAAGAGTCATGTGATTTCCATCGTTTAAAGAGGTCCATTAGAAAGATCCATGTCCGTGAAAACGCGACGCTCGTGTTTTGGCTGTGAATGAGGTCTGTGAAGTTAAATCTAGTCTCTACAGCACATACTGGAGCTGAGTCCAGCAGAGAGAACGCGCTCTCTTATTGGCTGCACGCGCCGCTCCCGTCTTGCTTTAGACGCAGTGACGTCACTAGTGTAATATGTACGGAACAATTCACAAGTTTTCAGCTTTTGATGTTTCAACACGATTTATAAAACAATCGTTTGATTCGTTGGATTAATACCATTGATACAGATAAAAACAGGGCATTTAAGAAACTTCTCAAAATTTTTAAAGCCTAAACGACAAGATTCATAAAGGTTGACAAATAAAATTAATCAGTGGGCCGTGGATATGCAAATATGTATAAAACTGTCAACCTAAATGTATGAGTGACAACTGTGGTTGCCATATATTTATCGTAAATGTTTCAAGCATTACGGAGGAATTTGGGGAATCACTGCTTCATCAGGCTATAGCTAGCCTCATACAATCTGCTAATAAAGTCTTTTTTTTACTGAGGAAAATAACATAAGTGACATGGAAAGCCACATAGCCTAATTAGTTATGAAAATTATTTGTTATCAAAATTATATTAATATAGCCTGAACATAAAGACGAAACAACAAGGATCAACACACGTTATATGCTACTAAAATCATGCAATAAACTTTAACTGACATAAAATGTAGGCTAATATTAAACAGCTAATATTAAACAATCTTTTGCACAAAAGGAAGAAACGAATTTATTAAAATGTATTAACTAAAATTAAACAAAAAGTGATCGCGTAAGCGAAGGGAATTTTGGGAACTGCATTAAGAATGAGATATTTTTACTTCTAAAACCTGTAAGACCAGCCCTAGACAATTCTTTCTTAAATAAAACAGTTTTTAAATCAACAAAATTAGCCTATAGGTCCATAGCTAAAATCCATAGCTATTTTAACCTCCAAACAATATATATATTTGTTATAGCTAGATTTTATACAAATATTTTACAATAACTTACAACTATTATCTTTAAAAAAAAAATACCGTGTGATTGTAAGATAATTTGCAGTATTTCTCGTTAAAATGACTAACGTTAATATTTTGAGGATAGGCCATATAGGAAAGTTTCGACAGAAATCCGATTTAGTTATTTTAGGCAAACAGTTTAAGAGTTCTCATGTTCTCAAATTATAATTGGATAACGAAGTGAGACAAGACAAAGTGATTACAGCATCCCACGGGTAATTAATCCGCCTTGTTTGATTTCCTCCAAACTGGTTTTATCTCGGTTGAGAGGAGGAGCGCAGAAAAGAGCCGCTATTGATGCGCGAGGTTGTTACATGTTTTGATTGAAGGACACGTGTTATTAAACCAAAATAGTGACGTGACGAGAGAATTACACAAATTACAGGTGTTTTTATCGTATGCCAACATTCCCCATCAACACACACAGGTACAACCAACCGTCACGACACGCCCAGCCTCGATGCTCAGTCCTGAAGCCTGCCCAGCTGAAAAAACCTGACCTTTAATGACAAAACTCGAGGAAATCTAGAGAGAGAGACACTGTAATTGTGTTATTTGAGAACATGACAACCTCATTTGAATGTTATTTTATATTAGAATTTTTTTAACACAATTTCACAATGCACTATTCATCTTGTACATACAACTAAAAGAATTAAATAACTAAAAAAATATTTTCATTTCCTTAACATTTGGTGGTATTTGAGCTAAGCCTATAATCCTCTGTGATTGACTAAGCTAGCAAATGTGACACAAAAAGGCAGAGAAGGAGAGTGAGATAACGAAGAATGGAGAAAGTCTGACAGGGATAAGTGTGATAAGTCCATGGGCCACAAAAAGAGAGAAAGAGAGGATAGCACGAGAGACGCAAAGAAAGAAAGCGTTCTCCATCCCAGTCTGTAATTACGTGTACATTATAGAGGAGAACAAAGCGAGCCCCTGAAGTCATAACACAAGGATATACCCTCACTTTGGTTTTCATTCACACTGGGGGAAAAGAGGTTAATAACAATACTTCTCGTCTTAGGCCAGACTAGCTGGCGTCGACACTGTGTGTGTCTTCTGGTGTGTATGTATGTATATTTCTGCACTCTGTTGCCCAGATACTGTGTATTGTGTATTTGTGTTTATGTCACCTATGATTTGAGGGCAGGTGATAATGCTATGGCACGTGTTTCACTGACTGAAGCTGAAGCCCGGTGCTGACAAACGCTCTCCTGATGTAGGTTAACTCCCATCAGATGGGCTGATAATGTCTTGTATAAGAGTGATACACAAATATGACATCCAACGCAAAAGTAGGCCTACCTAAAAGTCCGTTCACAGTTGTGTCATCCTCATATATTAACCTATTTTAAATCTGTTTAAAGAGAGCCAATTGAAACCGCATTGAAATTCAAAAATGTATTGTATATATTTAAATATTTTGAAGATAAATTATTTATTTCTGAGTAAAACAAAAATGTCCTCTGCAGTACGGAAATGATGAATCCTCCAAAGTCCCAGGAAGGGACACAAACCACTTCTGATAACAACATCTCGGTTAACCATAATAGTAGCGGTTTCCAAACATTTTAAAATAAAATTCACGCACAAAGGCCACTTAATTTGCGCCTTTTTTCTGGTTATATCGCAAATCATAAAATGAACCTGCTCAGTGAAGACATTGTATTAATATATATATACATGCTTATGCAAATAAACGTAACACCATTGAAACGTCCCGCAGGTTTATCCTCTTATCCATCATATGGAAGGTAATCACAATTTTAATGCAGGCGTGGCAACCCATGTCTAAAATAAACACATACAATGCTCGACACGTCCTCGTTAATGTAATATTGCATGTGTTTCTGGCAAATATGTAGGCCTACCCATTTTAACGAGGTACTGGAGTTTGACAATCATAGCCTAACTTTTTGTTTTCAAGACACACGATGTTCTCGTGAACGAATTCATTTCGGAATTAGGTTTTATGAAACAATCTAATAACTTTTAACTTAGATATAGCCTAATTTATTATAAAGACGTGAATTATTTTGGCCAAACCGTAGCATATTATTATTATTTTAGCAAGAATGTTGTCTTTAATTGAAAATGTTCAATATTTATGCTGTCCAGGGGCGGCGCCAGTGAATGCTGAACGCAGGTGCTGAGGGGGTGCTAGATCAATGACAGGGGAGCTGGGCAATTAATAGTAAATATGACCAAAACAGGTTGTTATTATTATTATTTTTTATATGAATAATAAAATCGCTATATAGGCGCATTTCAAATGTTTATGAAGAGTAGGATCAGGCTATTATCGGCAATAATTTTATTAATTATTATTTTTTTCCTGCGGAATGAGCTTAAAATACTCCTGTCATTTTTGGATGTGCTTTCTGTCGTATCATGCAGTCTCCATGAATGGAGCGCTCACAACAATGAACCAGCTCACAGACATAAGAAATAAATCTGCAGAAAGCTTGAAAAAAAAAAAAAATAATAATAATAATCTTCTCTGATTATAGGTGCATTTTAGGCTTGCTGCGACAGACGGTGTTGGCGGTGATACAGGTGATACTTCTTACCTCCGAGACTGTGTTATGATCTATATGACCTTATTATTTTTATTGTGAGTATTAGGCTTATCATTATTGCTGATCACTGTTGTTGTGCTATGATATTGTAATATTTACCATTATATAATCAGAGGAGCATGGAAAAGTTTATGAAAGTGTCACTTAATATAGGTGTATTATATTAATATATTAATACGACTTCACTTGGATCCATTGTGCCAGCTGTCTCTTTAATAACGCGTGGTTTCTATACATGTTGCTGCTGATTGGGCTGACATTTCTGACACACCCACCAAACAAGAGAAAACGTATCTCAAACCCCGTGCACACCGTTTCCAGGAAACATGTCGTTCAACCCGGAAACCATAGCAAAACGTTGGGCACTGGTGTGAACTTGAACTTGCCTCAGATTTCATTTATCATGTGAGGAGAGTGAGTCAACCGACAAGACGATGGTGGAAGAGTTTCAAAACGAAATGTAAAAGCGCCTGTTTTAAAAATATTTTGGATTTTGAAAAGCCTGTTGACCTGCCATTTAGCCTATCTAAGGTGATATTGGAAGTTTTTTTTTTTTTTAAACATTCGTTTCTCATTTATTTGGTTCCACGGTATTTGCTGATTTTTATTTTATTTAAACTGTGTATTTTTCCCCCCATTATTTTACATCAAGGTGTATGCAGTCCCTGCCTCCAAACTTTTTTTTGCTAATAAACGTTGTACGTTTTATAATTATTTCCTCAGTCTTTGCTGATTTTCAGTTTTGTATACCTATTTAAAATTTGTAAGTTATTTGCTATTTTATATTAGGCATAGGCCTATAGCATGGTGTATTTTTATTTATTTTGTTAATAAAAGTTCTATGTTCTACGTTGTATTTTGTTATAAATTGATGCCGAATTTACTGCTAATTTAAAAGTGAAAATAAAATGTGCACAGTGCTTTTACAAGATATTTAAGCAAAGAAAAGTGAGGGAAAGTGGAAAAACTCAAACTAACTAAAAACAAACAACTGCTTGATGCCAGATTGCCATAAAATTTGAAAGTGAAAGTAAAATGTGCACTGAGTTTTTAAGCTATTTAAAACTGAAGGAAAGCAGGAAAAGAGGGAAAACTCAAACGACCCCCCCACCACGTGATACCGGTATTACCAGTGTTGTCACAGGTCGATTAACAGGTGGGAAAATTTCCTCACTTCACAAGTGCATTTCTCTATTAAAGGCACGCCCATTACTGTGGAGATGGCAAGTCGGCATTCGTCAACTTCATCTTTCCAGCCGACACTGACTGAGAGAGCACTTAATAAATAATTAAAATGTCTTCTTTTTCCCAGATGCATTCATAATCATTACTTTAGCCTGCTTTGCGGCAAGCTTTATGCCTTATAATAGCCTAAATACCTATATTAAAGGATGGTTAAACGTGCGACTAGTTGACTAGAAAAATCTTTAGTCGGGGGCAGGCCTACTTGGCACAATTGAACCGATCCATTTTTAAAATAAAATGCTGACATTACGTGCAACTGCAAATCATGTCACGTTGTATTGTGTTGTATAGCCTAGTTATGCATGTGTAATGAGTCAAATGTTTTTATTTTATTTCATTTTTTTATGGGGGTGCTTTGGTTTTCTATACATCACTAGGTTAAATCCAACTTATGACACAATAATTATGGACCTCAAAACATGCAACAGACTTGAATGATCACGAAGCACAATTGGATGAATGAGTGACTTAACTTTCCCTGTAAATGGCTATTAGTTTGAACAATCATCCAGATATTCAGCCTTTTGTCAGTGCTAAATGGTAAAAGTGAATTTGAGAGGTGTCAGCATTCAAGACTGACCTGGTGACTCTGCACCTCACTGCGTCTCAGGTGCCTTTACCTGTCAGTGTAATTAAGGTGCTTGATGAGCATGTTTCAGTCGGTGAGTGTGTTTCAAAACTAGCTGCAGGGTTTTGGGTGGTTTAAGGCACTGCTCAAGCTGGGCGGTTCACCAGAGAGACAGATTGTCTCCTTCTGTCTGGCGGCTGCCAGCAACATCAAAAGTGTTGATGTGAACTCATTTTGCCTTTGAACATTGCCGAAGTTCTCTCTATCTTACACCGTGTGCTCATTTTATTTCTATCTGCTGTCTCCCTCTCTGTGATCTGGCATCTGGGAGCAGGCTCTGGCAGGTCTATCCAAGCCTGGGGCAGCTATACAGAAAGAAAAGAGGGATGTGTGGGTAGATGGCAAAGCAAGACAGTGAAGGGCACATTTGGGGAAAAGGTCTGACCTACCAACCCTGAGGATTCTATCCATAAAACATATCTAACACCTGCCCACCCATCCATCCATTCATTCATCCATCCATCCATCTAAAATATATTGCTAAAATATTTTTTTAAATATTTATATTTATTTACAGTGGGACATTTTTTTTTGATCCAAGTTCAAGTTCAAGTTCAAGATTTATTTGTCACATACACGATTATACAGAGAGTATATAACCAGCAGTGAAATGTGAGTCAGGTCCCCTCCATGGACAGTGCAAATATTATAGAATACAACACAAAGGAAGTATACATAAAATGAAATGAATAAAAAATAAGATATAAAGAACAAAATATAAAATATAAAAGAATGTGCATGACAGTATACTGTAGACTTAAATATTAAGATAAGCATGACTGTACAAGAGAGGAATGTGCAAGCAGGTTGTACATGGTTGACATGTAGCAGCAATCTCAAAAAAATAAATAAAAAAATAAGATACCAAAACACAGAAAGTGTTGTGTGCAAATCAGAATCAGAATCAGAATCAGAATCAGAATGAGCTTTATTGGCCAGGTATGTTTACACATACGAGGAATTTGTTATAGTGACAAAGCTCCACAGTGCAACAGAATGACAGCAACGGGACAGGACACAGACAACAAGAGAACAATATACAAATATACAAATAAGCAATGTACAAAATAGCAAAAACACTATGCAATACAGACAATCATGTGTGTACAGGTCTGACATGTGCAAATTTGAAATGGAAAAAAATAAAATAAAAAATATTATATATGTATGTGTGGTGAATAAATAGTTGTAAAATAGTGTTGTGTGTTCCACGTTAATGTCAGGTGTTCATGAGATGGATTGCTTGGGGGAAGAAACTGTTCCTGTGTCTGGTCGTTCTGGTGCTCAGAGCTCTGTAGTGTCGACCAGACGGCAGCAGTTCAAAGAGGGAGTGTGCTGGATGTGCGGGGTCCAGAGTGATTTTGCCAGCCCTTTTGCTCACTCTGGATAAATACAGTTCTTGGAGAGTAGGGAGGGTTGTACCAATGATTCGCTCAGCAGTCCGGACTACCCTCCGTAGTCTTCTGAGGTCAGATTTGGTAGCTGAGCTGAACCAGACAGTTATTTATGTGCAGAGGACGGATTCAATGATGGCAGAGTAGAACTGTTTCAGCAGCTCCTGTGGTAGGTTAAACTTCCTCAGCTGGCGAAGGAAGTACAACCTCTGCTGGGCCTTTCTCACAATGGAGTCTATGTGAATGTCCCACTTCAGGTCCTGGGAGATGGTGGTGCCCAGGAACCTGAATGACTCCACTGCAGTCACAGTGCTGTTCATGATGGTGAGTGGGGGGAGAGCAGGGGGGCTTCTCCTGAAGTCCACGATCATCTCCACTGTTTTGAGCGTGTTAAGCTCCAGGTTGTTAAGACTGCACCAGACAGCCAGCTCCTTAACCTCCTGTCTGTAGGCAGACTCGTCACCGTCCTGAATGAGGCCGATCAGTGTGGTGTCGTCTGCAAACTTCAGGAGCTTGACAGAGGGGTCTTTAGATGTGCAGTCATTCGTGTAGAGGGAGAAGAGCAGTGGGGAGAGAACGCAGCCCTGAGGGGCTCCAGTGCTGGTGGTGCGGGTGCTGGATGAGAATTTTCCCAGCCTCACAAGCTGCTGCCTGTCTGTCAGGAAGCTGTTGATCCACTGACAGACGGAGGTAGGGACGGAGAGCAGTGTCAGTTTATTCTGAAGGGTGTCCGGGATGATGGTGTTAAAAGCAGAGCTGAAGTCTACAAACAGGATCCTCACATAAGTCCCTGGTCTGTCCAGATGCTGCAGGGTGAAGTGCAGTCCCATGTTGACTGCATCATCCACAGACCTGTTTGCTCTGTAGGCACACTGCAGGGGGTCCAGTAAGGGTCCAGTGGAGGCCTTCAGATAAGCCAAAACCAGTCTTTCAAATGATTTCATGACCACAGACGTTAGAGCCACAGGTCTGTAGTCATTAAGTCCAGTAATTTTGGGTTTCTTTGGGACAGGGATGATGGTGGAGCGTTTGAAGCATGAGGGGACTTCGCACAGCTCCAGTGATCTGTTGAAGATCTGTGTGAAAATGGGGGCTAGCTGGTCAGCACAGGATTTAAGGCAGGCTGATGACACACTGTCTGGGCCTGGTGCTTTCCTTCTTTTGTTCTTTATGAAGACCTGCCGCACGTCATCTTCACTTATTTTCAGTGCAGGTGTGGGGGAGAGGGGGGTTGCTGGAGGTGTTAATGGTTGTGTGGAGAGGTGTTCAGGGCGGGTGTGGGGTGTTTTTTCAAACCTGCAGCAAAAGACATTCAAATCGTCTGCTAGTTGTTGATTCTCCACAGTGCTGGGGGATGGTGTCTTGTAATTTGTAAAGTCTTTCATACGTTTCCACACTGAAGCAGAATCACTGGAAGAGAACTGAATCCTTAGCTTGTCAGAATAATTCCTCTTAGCCACCCTGATCTCCTTTTCCAGTGTGTATTTGGCCTGTTTATACAAGACTTTATCCCCCATCCTGTAAGCATCTTCTTTGGCCTGACGGAGCTCAAATGACACTGTCAGTATGAGGTAGAGAATAATGAGTGTGAATATCTTACTGATTGTTAGTGATTATAAAGTGGAGTCATGATGATGTTAAGAGGCTGAGTTGAGTTTAGGAGCCTGATGGCCTTGGGGAAGAAGCTCCTCCTAAGTCTCTCAGTTTTTGCCATCAGGCTGCGGAAGCGCTTACCAGATGGCAGCAGAGTGAAAAGACAGTTACCAGGGTGATTTGAGTCCTTGATGATTTTGACAGCTATGCTTCTGCAGCGTTTGAGGTAGATGTCCTGCAGAGAGGGGAGAGCAGACCCTGAGATGCGCTCAGTTAAGCGCACAACTCTCTGCAAGGCTTTGCAGTCTTGACTGGAGCTGTTTCCATACCACACTGAGATGCACTGAGTCAATACACTTTCTATGGTATAGAAAGTTTTCAGGATTGTTGGTGAGACCCTGAATTTCCTCAGCTGTCGCAGATGGTACAGTCTTTGCCTGGCTTTCTTAACCTGTGTTTGAATGTGTGTAGTCCAAGTCAGGTCCTCGGAGATGTTTACACCGAGGTACTTGAAGCTACTCACCCTCTCCACAGGGGTCCCACTGATCATAAGAGGAGTGTAGGGCCGCAGGTGTCTCTTTCTGAAGTCCACAATCAGCTCTTTAGTTTTGCTCACATTCAGAGAGAGACAGTTGTCCTGGCACCATGATGTAAGTCTCTCTACCTCATCCAAGTATGCGGTCTCATCATTGTTGGAAATGAGGCCCAGAACCACAGTATCATCAGCAAATTTGATAATAGATGTGGAGCTGTGAGAGGACACCCAGTCATGTGTGTAGAGAGAGTAGAGCAGGGGACTCAGGACACAACCCTGTGGGGCTCCTACGTTCAGGGTGATGGAGTTTGAGGTGAACTGGCCGAATTTGACCACTTGAGGTCTGCCGGTGAGGAAATCTTGAATCCAGTTGCAGAGTGAAGAGTTTAGGCCGAGGTCTGTGAGTTTATTAGTCAGCTTGATGGGGACTATGGTGTTGAAAGCTGAGCTATAGTCAATGAATAGCAGCCTTGCAAAGTTCCCATTGCTGCTGTCAATGTGTGTGAGGGAGGAGTGGCGTATGTGAGAGATGGCATCTTCAGTAGATCTATTGGGGCGATAGGCAAACTGAAGAGGGTTCCAAAGTAACAGGGATGGAGGAGCTAATGTGGCTCTTAACAAGTCTCTCAAAAACCTTCATGACTATTGATGTGAGGGCCACTGGACGATAGTCATTCAGGCAAGAGGGTTTATTGTTCTTAGGCACAGGGATGATGATGGATTTTTTAAAGGAGGTGGGAACCACAGAGGTAGCAAGGGACTCATTGAAGATTAAAGTGAACAAACCAGCAAGCTGATCAGCGCAGGACCTCAGGACACGGCCAGTAATCCCGTCAGGTCCGGCCGCTTTCCTTACGTTCACTCTCTTAAAGGCCCTCCGAACCTCGTCCTCCGACACGGTTATCACATGATTATCGCTGCTCTGCCTGCTGCTTCCTGATGCACTGATCGGCAGAGTCGCGCTGCCACCATTGCATTCAAAGCAGCCATAGAAGGTGTTTAATTTGTCGGCCAGCAACGGATCTGCTCTCACCTCTGCGGAGGATTTGTTTCCAAAGGCACAGATGGTCCTTAGTCCCTGCCACATGCGTCGAGAGTCATTGAGCTGAAAATGAGACTCAATTCTCTCCTTGTATCGAAGTTTGGCGGCTCTTACTGCACGACGGAGAGCATAGCACGATGCTTTGTACTCGCTCATATTCCCAGACAAAAGAGCCTCGTTGTATGCGGCAGTGCGTTTGTTAACCGCATCACGGATTGTTCTGTCCACCCACGGTTTCTGATTTGGGAAGGTCCTTACAGTTATCGTTTCTGTAGCTTGTTCGGTAAGTGTGTTTACAAAGCTCACTGCTGCATCCGTGAACTCGCTGACGTCAGATGAACTCGCCCGGAACATGTCCCAGTCGACGTCATCAAGAGCCGCCTGTAGCATAGCTTCTGAGTGGGAGGACCAGCGCGTCACTTCTCTCTTCACCGGGGATTCCTGAGCGAGCCTTTGTTTATATTCCGGTGTGAGAAAAATGGCGGCATGATCCGATTTGCCAAAAGCCGGTAGTGAGCGGGCTTTGTAGGCATTCTTAAACTGAGAGTAGCAATGATCCAGTCTATTCGGTCCTCTAGTTGGACAGGATACATGTTGGTGAAAGTTCGGCATGACCTGCCTGAGGTTGGCTTTGTTAAAATCCCCCGCTATGATAAAGGCAGTGTCAGGATGTTTGTTAATGTAGCCGCTGAGCACATCGTGAAGCTTAGACAAAGCCAAGCAGGTGTCTGCCTGTGGTGGAATGTAAACGGCAGTAACGATGACCGAAGAAAACTCACGGGGCAGATAGAATGGGCGGCAAATAATGGAAAGATGTTCCAGATGAGGCGAGCAGGAGCGCGACAGAGAGGAGATGTTCCTGGGGTCACACTATTTCTTGTTAATCATGAAACACACTCCTCCGCCTTTGGATTTACCGGCCTCCGCTGTTCTGTCCATCCGTAAAACAGAAAAGTTGTCAGACGGCGTTACAGCAGTGTCCGGAACCGAGGGCGTGAGCCATGTTTCAGTCAAGCAGATGATGTTACAGTCCCTTATGTCCCGTTGGAAACTTATCCTGGCTCTAAGATCGTCCATCTTATTCTCCAAGGATTGGACATTAGCGAGCAGAATGCTCGGTAGAGGAGGACTGTGAGCCCTTTTCCTCAGTCTGTTGCGAATTCCAGCGCTTTTTCCACGGTGTTTCTTGTTCCGTCGCCTGTGGCCATTGTCCCCATCCGCGTTTTGAAGAATCTCGAATGAATTCGGAGATAAAGTGTCCTGAAGCAGGTTAGGGAAGCTATGTCCAATGTCCAAAAGTGTTCCTTTGTGATCAGTGCAGACGATATGTGTGTAAAAAGAGAAAGCAAAAGTAAGTAAAAAAGTAAATAAAAGCACAATCTTAGCGGAGCGACCTGGACGGCATCCGAACAAAGCAGTGCCATCTTGACATCTTAATCCCCTGCTGATTTTGTATGTTTGCCCACTGACAAAGAAATGATCAGTCTATAATTTTAATGGTAGGTTTATTTGAACAGTGAGATCGAAAAAATCTAAAAATGCATTTAAAAAAAGATATAAATTGATTTGCATTTTAATGAGTCAAATAAGTATTTGATCCCCTATCAATCAGCAAGATTTCTGTCTCCCAGGTGTATTAGGAGCACTCTCTTAAAGGGATAAAATGCACCTGTCCACAGAAGCAATCAATCAATCAGATTCCAAACTCTCCACCATGGCCAAGACCAAAGAGCTGTCCAAGGATGTCAGGAACAAGACTGTAGACCTACACAAGGCTGGAATGGGCTACAAGACCATCGCCAAGCAGCTTGGTGAGAAGGTGACAACAGTTGGTGTGATTATTCGCAAATGGAAGAAACACAAAATAACTGTCAATCTCCCTCGGTCTGGGGCTCCATGCAAGATCTCACCTCGTGGAGTTTCAATGATCATGAGAACGGTGAGGAATCAGCCCAGAACTACACGGGAGGATCTTGTCAATGATCTCAAGGCAGCTGGGACCATAGTCCCCATGAAAACAATTGGTAACACACTATGCCCTGAAGGACTGAAATCCTGCAGCGCCCGCACGGTCCCCCTGCTCAAGAAAGCACATGTACAGGCCCGTCTGAAGTTTGCCAATGATTCAGAGGAGAACTGGGTGAAAGTGTTGTGGTCAGATGAGACCAAAAAAAGCTCTTTGGCATCAACTCAACTCGCCGTGTTTGGAGGAGGAGGAATGCTGCCTATGACCCCAAGACCACCATCCCCTCCGTCAAACATGGAGGTGGAAACATTATGCTTTGGGGGTGTTTTTCTGCTAAGGGGACAGGACAACTGCACCGCATCAAAGGGACGATGGACGGGGCCATGTACCGTCAGGGCCAGGGCATTGAAAATAGGTCGTGGATGGGTATTCCAGCATGACAATGACCCAAAACACACGGCCAAGGCAACAAAGGAGTAGCTCAAGAAGAAGCACATTAAGATCCTGGAGTGGCCTAGCCAGTCTCCAGACCTTAATCCCATAGAAAACCTGTGGAGGGAGCTGAAGGTTCGAGTTGTCAAACGTCAGCCTCGAAACCTTAATGACTTGGAGAGGATCTTCAAAGAGGAGTGGGACAAAAACCCTCCTGAGATGTGTGCAAACCTGGTGGCCAACTACAAGAAACGTCTTACCTCTGTGATTGCCAACAAGGGTTTTGCCACCAAGTACTAAGTCATGTTCTGCGAAGGGGTCAAATACTTATTTCACTCATTAAAATACAAATCAATTTATAACTTTTTTCAAATGCGTTTTTCTGATTTTTTTTGTTGTTATTCTGTCTCTCGCTGTTCAAGTATATCAATTATAGACTGATCATTTCTTTGTCAGTGGGCAAACGTACAAAATCAGCAGGGGATCAAATAATTTCCCCACCCACTGTATTTATTTATTTATTTAAGAAATATATATATATATTTTTAACTTGAGTGTTGATTGTTATAGTTAAAAATAAATAGTAATTCAATTTTACTATTTTTAAAATTAAATTTTAAAAAGTTTGGGCTCTGTTGTTAATTGTAACCTTAGTATGCCAAGGCCTAATGTAAAAGGCTCCCTATAGTTTAGAGCAGAGGTAGATTTTTCTAGATTTTTTATTTTATTTTATGATGTAGATTTAAATAAAAAAATAATTCTAATTGAATTTATTTAAAGAAAGAGCAATTTGTTCAGTAAAACATTGTTTAATTAGAAAAAACATTGTTCAGTAAAACATTGTTTAATCCTCCTGCTGTACTGAAACCATACTGAACTGTGACGTCAAAACCGAGGTACGTACCAAACCGTCATTTTTGTGTACCATTACACCCTTAATTAGCACCATATTAAAAAAAATACATTTTGCATAGATCCATCCATCCAAAATATATTGCTAATTATATTTATATATAATATATTTATTTCTACTATAAATATATTTCTAAAAGATTTAGTTATATATAGTTCCCCCTTAAATATATAATATACAACCCCAATTCCAGAGAAGTTTTGTAAAATGCAATAAAATCAAGAATTTGTGATTTGTTAATTCTCTTTAACTTTTATTTAATTGACAAAAGTACAAAGAAAAGATTTCCAAAGTTTTCACTGACCAACGTAAATATATTTTGTAAATATGAACAAATTTTGTTTTTGACGGCTGCAAAACATTCCAAAAAAGTTGGAGCAGAGGCAAAATAAAAGTGAAAAGGTTATAGAATATCCACATTAAACTGTTTTGATACAGCTCACAGTAAGCAGGTGAATTGGTAATAGGTCAAGGTATCATGTTTGGGTATAAAAAGAGCATCTCAGTCTTTGGCTGATCACTTTGTGCCAAATTTCACTAGAGAAGTGTCAAACAAATCAAAAATCACATTTCGCAATACAAATGTGCAAATATTTTAGTTCTTTCACCAAGTACCATACGTAATATTGTGAAAAGATTCAGGGAATCCAGAGAAATCACAGTGCAGGAAACCTCAGTTGAATGTGCTTGACCTTTGAGCCTTCAGATGGCATTGCATAAGAAACCGTCATGCTGCGGTGTTAAATATAGCCACATTGGCTCAGGAGTACTTCGGAAAACCACTGTCATTTACCACAGTCTGCTGCTGCATCAAGAAATGCAACTTGAATATCTGTAGGAGAAAGCTATACATCAGTTCTATGTAGTGATGCTGCTGGGTTATCTTTGCCTGAAAAAGACAGTGAAAGTGTGTGCTGTACTCAAATGAGTCCACATTTCAACTTGTTTCCGGGAAAAATGGATTTCGAGTTCTCAGTCCCAGACCAAAGGGACCATCCAGACTTTCATTAGCGACAGAAGCAAAAGCAAACATCTGTCATGGTATGGTGGTGCAGCAGAGCAAACATCATGGGTGACTGGCATATGTGCGAACGTACCATTGACATGGAGGCATATATTGGAATTGTACAGAGATAAAGTATATACTGCCATCAAGATGATGTCTTTCATGGGAAGTCTGTAGTTATTAGATCAAGACAATGCCAGCTCTGTGCTACAACAGCGTGGTTTCGTAGAGACAGAGGGAATGTGTTAGACTGCCCTACCTGCAGTCCAGATCTGTCTCCAATTGAAAATGTATGACCAGTCATGAAAAGGAGAATCCGACCATGACGACCCCAGGCTGCTGAGCTTCTGAAGTCTTGTATCAAGTAAGACTGGACACAAATTTGCTTGCAAAACTTCAACAATTAGTATCCTCAATTCCCAAACAATGAAACATTGTAATTAAAAGGAAGGTTGATGTGACACAGTGTTAAACATGCCTCTTTCCTAACGTTTTTGGAGTGTGTTGCAGCCATCAAAATCAAAATTTGTTCATATTTACAAAATACATTTACGTTGGTCAGTGAAAACTTTGGAAATCTTTTCTTTGTACTTTTGTCAATTAAATAAACGTTAAAGAGAGTGAACAAATCACAGATTCTTGATTTTATTGCATTTTACAAAATGTCCCAACTTCTCTGGAATATATATATATATATATATATACAAAGTGTACTTAAGGGGGGGAAATAAACCTTATTGAATACATACATACATTCATACATACATATACATATATCATCCCTGTGGTAAACAAGTGACAACCTTGAAGAGGCTCACGTATTTTTTCCTTGGCAGAACACATCTACTAAGACAATTTACAAAGTATTGTGTAAGTGGCAATTACTTAAACAAGTGGTTACAGATAAAAGTCAAGCACCAAGACCAAACCCTTAATTGCCAGTAAAAGCATTATAACAACAGTGAACATACAACTGACACTTGATAGATTTATAACTACACATATTGTCTGGATGTGGATTGTCTGGAAGCCTACAAGTAATTTATTGATGGCAATATGTGTTTGTTCATTCATTGATTGTTCCTCTATTTAAATGCTTACAAAATATTAGAAATACCATTTTAATTTCTGTATTGCTTTTTGACCAGGAACAAGGAAAACTCAGCATAAATAAAAGTGCTATTAAATATGATTAATGACCTACATTATACGATATCAATTGTTGTTCTTATGCCAGGTTTGTTAAAATGAATGATTATTGTTCAAAATATATTTTTCCACAAGCATTGAATGTGTACAGTTAATGAAGGGGAATGTCAGATTGTTTGGGTACAGTACACACTCCCTGTTCATGTTGGCTGAACTGTTGTTACTCCTGAATGATTTCCAAGAGCCACATCTCTGTAACACTCAACTGCTCCACACAAGTCTCACAAATAATCAGTCAGAGGAATGTAGCCCAGCTACTCTGGCCCATTAGCCAAATCCGCTTTCAGCAGAGGGTGTGTCCGTGTCCCGAGGCTCCTGAGAGGAGACTCGAAAATCTAGGAGAATCAAAGATGGAAGATTCACTCCTCTGCCAGGAGGAAACACCCAGTAGCCACCTTGCAGGTGGTAAGAACTTAATCTCCCAGTACACACCCTCTCGCTTACTCAGTTTTAAGGTCATCAATCATTTAGGGGCTAACATTACAGCTGAGTGTCAAAACAAAAACGTCATGTAAGAGGATAAGAGCAGAGGAGAGGAAGACGAACTCCAAGTTTCATTTCTAGAAACAGAAAGTATATAAATGCAAGCACTGGAGCTTCTGTTATAAAGAATTTGGTCAGAATGTAACATCGAATAATTGTACAACAATCAGTTCTTTTTCATTTGATCAGTCTTTAGGTCTTTTTTGACTCATTTTTGGTGAATAGGCCATATAGGCCAGACTTTTGTTGTTATAACCAGAAGAACCTTCCATTGAACAAGAACCTCTTTTTTTATCTCAGTGTGAAGAATATTTAAAAAATCTAAAGACACTTTTGGCACTATAAAGAACACTTTGTGTGATGAAAAGATTAAGTTAAAGGTTCTTCGTGGAACTGTAGGTGCAAATAAAGAACTTTTATTTTTCAGAGTATGTACCCTGATAGCCTACGCAGTAAAAAAATATTGTAATTTTAAACAGTGAAGTGTTACAGTAAAAACCTGTTAAATGGTTAAATAAGTTCTCTTATATAACGACATTCTAATGGAACATTTCATTTAATTTTACAGTAGAATACTGCTTAATTTTTATTTGGAAGTGAAAAAGAACAAGCCATTGAATTTTCAGTGAAAAACTGTGAATGGACATTCCTAACATTTCCTGTGTGGCACTTCACATTTCATGTTTTTTTTTTAAATAACTGTTTCTTTTTAGTTTTTTCTTATGTACACTGTAAACCCTGATAAGTAAACCGAACTGATTGCCTCAGTTTTTTTTTGGAGATAATAAAGTGAAATATGTTGATTACATGCTACATGTACTTTTGATTGCAGTTTAATTAAAGTTTTCTCAAAGTCTAGTCAAATATTATAAGTTATTATTATCACTTACCCCATTGTAATAAGTTAACAAAGCTTTTTAAAAGTTTAATATTACTAAACTCGAAATCATGTGGCTCAAAAATTTAAAAATGTCATGGCAACTGATTGCCTCAAACACATTAAGTACAACTAACTCCAATAACTTGAGTAATGTCTTTTACTGAACAGTATGTTCTTCAGATTATAAAAAGGTAAGAAAGAGATGGTTCTTTAAAGAACCTTTGACTGAATGGTTCTTTGTGGAACCAAAAAGGGTTCTTCTATGGCATCGCTTGAATAACCTTTTAAGAACCTTTATTTTTAAGAGTGTATATTATAAATGGCAGAAACACTAATGTAAAGAACAAAATGTTTTAAAACAAAACAAAATAATTTCCTTTACAGGTTCACATTCAAGTAACGCGTTTACTAGACTGTTGTTAGTGATAAGGCTTGGGTGTATATATATATATATATATGCCAAAATAAATAAATAAATTAAAATTTTGAGCAGTGTCACTCATTCAGAAGATGAGAACGTGTTGTAGTTTGGAGCGGTTAGCTGAGCCCAGGCCCGGATCTACGGGGTTAAAGCAAAAGCACCCTCACTTGAAGCTGTAATAAGAGCATACTGGCGAAAGAGATCTAGCAAACTATCACTGGAACATCTCCAAGCTCTGGTTCATCACACTCCTCCTGAATAAATGAGAGAGAGACCAACTAATCTACAGCGAATTAATTTTTTAAACCCATTTTATGATTCACCTCAGTTCAATTAAATGCTGCAGATTCAGCAGAAATGTAAGTATGTGCTAGTCGTGAATTTGAAGAAGATTTTACAAACAGTTGTTATACTGTAAAGTACAGTCATATTCATTTTATTTAGGCCAGATAGCATGGTAAGGAATTGGATACTTTTAACAGGTGATCACATTAGGTAATTAAAAATCAAACACTTTGATACACAGCAGGGAGGAACAAGGACACGCAGACGAGGATGTAAACTCAAATAATAGCCTTTAATAAGACATCAGGGCTAGACAAGGCAGGACAGGGCAAGGCTGACAGACAAGATACACCGGGAGTAACGAGTAGACCAGACAAAATCAAACTGAACAGACAGGACTATAAATACACAGGTAAATCATAGATAACGAGACAAACACAGCTGGACACGAATTAACTAATGATCACACTTAACAAGGACAGGAAACAAACCAAATATGGACACAAGAGGCAGGAACACATGACACACACAACAGAACCCTGACAACAGCATGTTTACTAAGAAAAATTGTCCACTTTATATTCATTAAACAGTCAAATCCTTTACTGAATACCAGTGAAAAGGTCATATCCATGATCATTGTACATTGATCTTAAACATTCACTTAATGTCAGCCAATATAAACATTTTAAAAGCAATATTAATAAGCAGAAACCAATCATACAAACTCAAAGCATAAAAAAGCCTATTATAAACAGAATTCCTCAAATAAAAGTTAGAGACTTACTTTCTTCAGTAGAACACTAAAGATTTTTAGCTAAACCCATTCATGCAAGTCAACTTGTGCCTGATGATATATTGAGTTATTCTGAAATGAAATGATTGGACTGTGTAAGAAACTAAACATGATTTACAACATTATTACCTGTAATCCAGAGCCTCGGGAAAACAGTCCTGGAGCTCAAACTTTGTCACATGAAGATGTAGAGTACTTGTCAAAACATTATGATTTTTAAATGTTTTCAATGAAGTCTCTTATGCTCACCGAGGCTGCATTTATGTGCTCAAAAATACAGTAAAAACAGTAATACTGTCAAATAGTATTACAATTTAAAATAATTGTTTTCTATTGTAATACATTTTTAAAATGTAATTTATTCCTGAAATGCAAAACTTTTTTTTGGCATCATTACTGAAAATCATCATATTAGAATGATTTCTGAAGGTCACGTTCGTGTGTGCTGGAGGCAGTATAATCAGGAAGTAAATGAAATTAAACACAATTTACTGTCATGTTTTTGGTCTTGTTTTGCCCTTAGTTCTTCCTGTGTTTCCTTATTTGGTCACCTTCCTGTCCTTGTTTAGTTTTATTGATTAATCCCTGGCACCTGTGTTTTGTGTTTATTAGTTCCCGCCTGTTCAGTTCTCCTTCGTCTGGTCTACTCGTAATGTTCCCTGTGTTTCTTTGGTTTATGTTCAAGCTTTCATGTTGGATTATTCCCTGTGTTTTCATTTATTAAAGACTATCTAGTTTACTCCTCGTCTCCTGCGTTCTCCCTGTAACACCACCGGGACACTTACACTGCCAAATCATGCTGGTGCCTTTAAAATAAAGCATAAATATTACTCACCCTGCACTACACTTTTTGCCCAATGAAATGCTCTGTATAGAATGAGTAGCAAATCACTGTCTAGTAACTTTTTTTTAATTGAATAAGACTTCAGTATGTACCTGCCAAACTTCCTATTTCCATATGAAATGTGTCAACACAAGAAAGAAAACTGCGCTCACTAAAAGGTTTAGTTTGGTTTTAAAATGTTGTGATGAAACTGAAGTAGCTACAGATGTTTTCTTGCATATTGTGATGTACATCTGAGTGAAAAGGATTATCAAAAAAGAAAAGAAATGTAGAGTGGGGTATTGGTTCTCTCCATTGGTTGTTGATTGGATCGAGGCAGATCAGTTGAATGTGAGCTTGCAATCGATTGTAGGAAAGGGATGGGATTTAACTGGACTAAATGATTGGAGAAATCCTGCATACCAGAGAAAAGTCTGTCATTTCACCAGAAGACAGAGTTATAATATTTTGATTAAAAATTATGATGTAAAAAAGTTTGTTAAAGAAAGAAAGATGGATGAATCAATCAGATCGATTACATGCATTTAGAAAATAGACAGGATGAATTTTCATTTCATGTCATGGGGTTATAGGACTATGGGTTTAGTCTCACTATGTGTTTGAGTATGTTTTTATATGCACACCTAGTACATTTATTCACGGAACACCTTGGTAACCTATTGTAATAGCAATAATTGCAAAAATTAAATAATGAGCAATGCTACCACACATTAATACATTAAGCTACATAATGTTGACTGGCCAGGCTGACAACCGAGTCTGCCAAACTGTGTTTATTTTGACAGAATTTTTGATTTCGTTATAGTCTTTTGACTAAAATGCCATTTAGTTTTAGTCACATTACAGTCATCTGAATTTTTTTTGTTTTAGTGTAGTTTTAGTTGACTAAATATTATAAGATTTACAGTCTACAGTATTTAGTCGACTAAAATGTAATGGGTTTAGTTGCAGTGCACTGGATTTTTTTTTTCTCTCTCTAAAATTTCCAAATTCATTATATGTTCCTGGAGCAAACAGCTATTAACCTTTTAATATGAATTATATTAAGGTTTGAAAATGCAATATTGACACAGATTTAACTGCTGTGACACATGCATATGTAACCACTGGTATTTCATTGAAAAGAGGACTATGTTCTTGTTTCTTTATGAGAAGTGGTTTGATTTTAATATAAAGGCATGTTTCAATGAAATACCAGTGGTTACATATGCATTCATTATAACAACTTACTTGCTTACAACGTTCATTCTTTCAAGCAGGCATATTTATTTATATAAATGAAATTTAGATGAATCCATTTTAGGGCTACTAAATAGATTCAGTCAAGAGCAGTGGGTGATTTTCTCTCTTTCTTTTGTTGCTTGATTAACATTAATGACACAGACAACAGCAACAAAATTACGCTGATGTCCTTTCAAGACCGAATGCACTAATGCAATACTGATACACATCCGATATTCTCCAACTGTTTACGTTCCGATGTAGCCGAGTGTTTGCGTGAATACTTGTCAAAACAGATATTTCAACATCATTTTGTGTGTATTTCTCAGCTCATGTGCGACAAGACGTGAAAGAGACCTGAATTCAGTACTCATGCACTGTCTGGGAAGCACTTTTATGTAGCTTTTCATCATAGTTATTGTCATTCAATACAAGCTTTTATTTTGTTATCGTGAAAAATGTCATTGGCTAAAATTATGATGGAAAAACACAAACATTAAACTCATGAATCATATGATAATGATAAAGAGACACAAGAGACCTTTAACTGTTTCTGCATAAAAAACATCCTGAAGAACACCTTTCAATGTATCTACAATATAACATCTTACTTCATTTGATTAAGCAACTGCCCTGTCCAAACATCTGCTTTAGTAAGTATCATTTTCATTTATATTACACTATGTCAACAAACTGCCAGCTTTACAAAACTAGCTATTTAAGAGTCAAGTCTCTTTGGTCCAGAGTATGTTATAGTGTCATCAGTCAAAGTATCTTCAAGCTGGTTAACTTTATCAAAGGAAGAGATCATACATGGATAAAAAATCCAGTACGACAACACTTGTCTTAAACAGGATTACTTTACAAGCGGCTGCTTCAAGAGGCACTTCACTTACTCAGGTTACCAAGAAAGCTGTTTCAAGAATTGACAAGAGTCTTTCTGGGGTCTCAGGTGGACTTTACCTACATTTAATGGTTCAGAATCACAATTAAAAGTTTTAATTTGCATTTACAGAGGTGAGCATTTGTATAAAAGATTTTAAAAGCACATTTATATGATTTGAAGACACTCGCTTAGCAAAGACATGTTGAGTATGCCTAGTGTGAGAATGCTGCTTCTCACACCCTTGGAAAAGAACCAAAACAACACAGACAGATACATGCTGTACTTTAGGCAACCCACGGGCTGAACTGGCGTTGCATTTATCAGGCGTCAAAGCCTTATATAATTCACACCTTTGAAGAACTAGGTGTCTGATAAACAGTGTTTTGTGTGGCATGCATCTAGCATTAATCATCTCCAAACAATTAATTTGACAGGACGCAGCACCTTGAGTCAGATTTTCTTGGAATTTGCGTGCTTTGCCACCACTATTTTAGCATACTTGTGATCTTTTTGGCCTGATGTCAAATCCTCACCCATAAGAGAGACGTAGATGGCAAAAGAGAGACCACACAATATACAGAGGTGCTACCTGTAAAAGTAAAATGCCCTGCTTGCATTATCATTTAATCTCTGGAACATGTGAAATGACAAAGCATTCTGGTTACTTAAAGACAGTTTACGCAAAAACTACAGATTTGTTATTATTTACCCTCATGTTGTTCCAAATCTGTATGACTTGATTTCTTTTGTAGAAAAAAATATAGCAGAATGCTGTTTTCCATGCAGTGAACATGAAAAAGGATAAAAAAACACTGTAAAAGCATCATAACATTATCCATATGCAATATATATATCTGTCTTTTGAAGTCTTTCAGCACCTTTATGTGAGAAACAGACTGAAATTTGAGCTATTATTGACTGAAATCCTTTTTAAAATAACTTGCTTTACGTTCCATGAAAGACAGAAAGTCATCGTTTTCATGAAAGACATGAAGGTGAGTAAATGTTGACAGATTTTTCATTTGTGAGTGAACTAAAAGAAATAATTGGGATCAGATGACCCATGATATGTTGAGATAGGAAAAACTACACTACTGTTTAAAATGTTGTGGTAATATACAGTATATCTTATAGTCATCAAAGCTGTATTTATTTAATCAAAAATACAGTAAAAACTGTAAAATTGGGAAATATTATTACAATTCAAAACAACTATTTTCTATTTTAATATATTTTGTAATTTATTCCTGTGATCAAAGCTAAATTTTCAGCATCATTACTCCAGTCTTCAGTGTCATATGATGCTTCAGAAATCATTCTGATATTCTGATTTGCTGCTCAAGAAACACTTCTTATTATTATCCATGTTGAAAACACTTGTGAATTGTTGTAGAAACTATAACGATTTTTTTCAGAATTCTTTGGATGAATAAAACTGTTCAAAAGAACAGCTTTAAAAAAATTGCAAACCAATTCATTGACTAACTCACATTTAGCCGAACTATTATGTATTGTTTAGGTTGGACTGTAATTCTTGTGGAAATACAGTAAAAACACAGAAATAGTAACAAGGAACTGTGCTTTTTCTGCACACTATGTATGGTGGTAGGGTGATTAGACTCATAGATAAGTTAGCCAAACTCCTCCCTGTCTGACCCTGCCGCTGCCATGCCCTCTGTGGACTGTGGGAGATGGCAATCTGTCTGTGCCCTCCCCTGTGTTTACCCACCCAGTGGTTTCATGCTGGAGGCTGAGCTGCAGGCCTGGGGCACATATGGGAACTGGTGGTCTGCTGGTGGTGCCCCTTCCTGTGGCTGTGGTTCATTACTCTCTGTAATCACAGCACTGTGGGTGTCTGAGCTACAGGGGACCTGTGTGTCGCACCGGGCATCATCAGGACACCCAGACAAACAAGGTGATGCCAGTCTGGCTGACGATCTGGTGCCTTCATAATAAGGGAGGAAAAAAATCCCTTACTTGTTTTATTTAAATGAAATAACAATTTATATAGCCTTAAATTACTTAAATCACAATAATATATTGGGGAATACACACACACACACACACACACACACACACACATATATACATATATATATCTGTGTGTGTGTGTGTGTGTGTGTGTGTGTGTGTGTGTGTGTATGTATGTATATACATACATGTACACACACACACACACACACATATATATTTCTGTTGTATTCATTAAGGTCAAGCATATAAAAAATCATCAAATGATCAGAGAGTGCTTTTTTTTTTTTATTATACAACAAAGTCATTTTGGGGAAATGTATTGATGCTATTTTGGAATGGAAATGAATTTTACAATAGTTATACAATATAACATCTTGTGTTAGAAATGCACTACTCTATCTGTTTGTATAAACCTAAAGAAAAGCACCAGAAATTCAGACACAAGGCAAACAGAGAGAAAAAAAAAAACATTGGAATTTTTTCTCAGATCTTCAGGGTTTTGCAGCAATTATTGTGAAGTGTTACCAGATGTCTCGTGGTGGAGGTTATCTTATCCTTGAGCTTTGCTTTGCTTAAAGCTTTCTCAGATTAAAAAAACAAAAACACCATGCAACCACATGGCAACAAATGATTTATGATGCCATCCACAAGGTACAGCTACATCAGTAAAATACCAATCTGACTCTGTCTTTGAACTTCTCTCGAGCTCTCGTGGGTTTATTGACAGCCCATCCTGTAGTGGATTGCATTTCAGCTTTCAGCCTTCTTGGACTGAGCGATTTTACCTTAATCCTCAAATTGCGCTGAAAATGTAGCTGTATTAGCGGTTCTTTTCCCTGTATGGATGAAATATTTACTTAAACTGGGCAGTCTCAGTTATTTAACCCCGGGGTGGGTTTGATTTTATCCAACGGTGTTTGAGAGAGAGAGAGCTCTGTTGTTTTTGGATGAAGCAATATCATGCCACGTTTGGTCTCAAGCAATTTTCGGTGTGACAGCTTAGATTTTATTCAGAGAAACATGCAAGACTTTTTTCAAAGCCAAGTCTTCAATACCCTTGAGAATGGGTAAATTGCAACGGAAGCCTATGCTACTAAGCACCGGTTGTTCATTTTACAGATAGGGATCAGCAGGCAAAAGAGCATGGAACACATCTGGGAGGTTTGATGCAACGTACATGAGACGTGCCATGAAACACAAAGGTTTGCACCGGCTATCTTAATTGACCTTCACAAAGTCAGCACATATAATGTTTAATACAGCATAATCTACACCGTGCAGATGATTTGAGAGTAAAAGCAAAGCACGGAGCCTGGAAACACATGATATGGTGGAAACTTGGTTCGTGAGGCAAAGTGGCAGAGAATGTCTGGCATGAGATGAAGATGGCAAAGTCTGCTTTCTCCAGTCTGAGGTGACATAGAGCCCGTAAAGTCCCAGCAGGAGGTGTAATTGAGCCATAATGAAACATTTTATTGTCTAGTAATTGTGTGATGAAAAAAGAATAGCATTAAAACCAGTGCAAACGCACATATGCACTCGCACGTTGCATGCTTGCATTGGTATAAATTCTCTTTGAAAGCTGTAGATGCTGTCCAGTCATTGAGATTTGATTGCGTTCTTGTATGACTAATGTCACTTTAATGACAGGATCGCAAACCCACGCGGTGTTGTGTGGAAGCCTCCAGACCTGTAACTTGGAGTTCACGGAGGCATTTAATGAGGGACCTGCAGATTTAAGAAACAATATTTTGAATTCAGTGTGCGGTAGAGCAAGAGCACAGAGATGGAAAGAAGGACTGAATAAAAAACGGGTTAGGAGTGGAAACAAACCCAGCTAACAGGGAACGTTATCTGGTCTTTAACTAGCGTTCTCAAAACATTAGCGCAATTTATACAAAATGTATACATTTATGGAACGTTTCTCTGAAGCATTTTAGTTGGACATTCGAGAACATTCAAAGAGTAACATTCCCATAATGTTTGCAAAATTATAAAATTGAACGTTTCCCTTAATGTTGTTTAATGCTCACATAACCAAGAAACATTTGAAAAATGTCCATTTTGAATGTTCAGAAAACATTCAGAAATAATTTTTCATGACTTAATGGGAACCTCATCAAAATGATCTTAGAACATTTTTTTTTCTAGTTGGGAAGGTGCTCAGGAATATTTTACACTTACATTTTTTTGCATATTCTTACGTTAATGGACAAAATAATTTAATGTATTCCTGCTGAAAAGACCATCTTATGTCAGCATCAGTTTGTGCTGGTTTGCTGCTGCCCAGTATCATTGTGCTATTAACCAACACAACTTTGTAAGGCTGCTTGAGCAGCCCAGTCTTTGTGGTTGGTTGACCAAGGTCATTTTAATAATTAGTTTAGATGCATGGTAGAGTATAACCAGTAGTCAAAATGCTGCTATTCTTAGCATCATTTTCTTTTCTTTTTTTACAGAAATAAAAAGAATAAATAATGTAGAGTAAATAATATAAATATATTGAGAATTTATTTGCAGGTTATGTGTAATTTTAAAGGAAACGTCTTCATTTGATTTTAAATTACATATGGATTTAGTTGATTATGAATGAACTAAAGGTAATTTGACTGTTTAATCAAATCATCAAAGAAATGATGTAAATACCCCTGAACAAACCTGGCCATATTGGGCTAAACCAATGAGAATAATTTATAAAGAACAGATCAGGTTAAATGTTTCATTGAAGTGTATGTTCCCAATTTGAAAGAATATAGCTTCCCTTTAAGCAATTTAAGCAAAGTTGTAAGGACGCAAGGACTGATGAAAATATTCCCTCTTTGGTATAAAGAACAGGACTCCAATCAAATGTTTGATAAATGCAAAGTAAATTGCGCCACTCTTATGTTTGACTGGAGCAATTCCCCAGTGTTTGAGGAGTCCATAGACAACATCACTCACAGAAAGCAACATGCTTGTAAACACTTTATCTGAAGGCATATGTGTGTCAGTGGGAGGGACAATCGAGGTGGCAGATCGGCCGCCCCCCGGCCTGCCAGCAGATGGCTTCAATTGAGCAGGAGATGGTGGGTGGACGTGCTTGCTGGTAATTACTAGGACACCTCTATATGATTCCTTAAATAGCAGCTTTGTTTGGACTAAAAATAAACTCTGGAGTACATAAAGGAATCATGACCTCTGACCTTTGACAGAAGGCTCAGAAGACTTTGACCATGGCCCCATAAATAGCGGAGGTCCCATTTACAGATCACCTGCAAAAGCGTACACACACACACACACACACACACACACACACACACTAATAAGCTATAATTGTAGCACAGCCCCAGGCAGCAGGGCTTTGGCTCTGAATAGATGGCAACTCTAGTTTAAATTGCAGAAGATTGTAGTTCCGAAATCCCATTCAAGTGCTGTAACAATGTTACTATTAATGTTTGTCCCTCACAACATAAAGATATCAACTGACAGCAGCACATTTATTATACAGAATACATGGATGTTTTGAAGGTCTCTGGAAATGCTGTCTTCAAACATTGACTACATTCTTAAATAGCTTCAGGTTGTTCAAAAACATGTATACAAAAGTTGTCACTCACTGGTGCGGTACTACAAAAATGTACTATTTAGGTACAAATATGTACACTTTAGGTACTAATATGTACTTTTAAGCTACTAATATGCACTCTTTAGGGGTAAATAAGGTACAAAGGTGTAACTTTTTTTAAAGGTACCGCCCCAGTGACAGTTTTTGTCAGTGTCACCTTTTTTTTCTGACAGTGTATGAGTAGGTCATTAAATCTTTATTTTAACCATTCAAAACACTTATTCATTCACGGATAAAACATATGACTGTCTTTTGAATTATTCACTCAACCAATTCTTTCATAAACACTGATTCAGTAAGGAAACACCACTGTGTGTGCTGCTCAGAAATGTGAAGAAACGGTTAGTTGTGCTTCAGCACTGTGTCTGTAACTATTTTCATTAAAGGAGCAATATTAGACAAAATAATGTAAATACTGCATTGTCCATTATGTAAGTTACAATATTAACTTCTTGTTCATTGAACTGTTGTGTAAAAGCAATATTCCACTCACAACTGAACCTTTGCAAATACCCGCCCGCTTAGTTACTGTTGCTATGTCCGACAAGCCATGCCACTCTTATGCCACACATCATGTTCTCATGCAGTGAAAAATACGGAGCAAAGAAGAAACTGACAACACGCCGACAGACAAGACACAGCAGGTTACTTCATGTATAAAACTAAGTCTTAGCTTTCAAATTTTGTAATGTTTTAAGAAATTCAAATAATAATGTGTCCTGACAGATCACTGTAGCGCCTCTATTAAAGCAGCACATGAAGCGATCATCTCTCCCTCTATACTAGTTATAGCATGAAATAAACATGAATGAACATCAGAAGGTACCTTGTTTAGACTGCAGAAAGATGTCAATGAACACCATTTTTAAAGTTCAACTTTAATCTGTTGTCAAATGGTTTGTTTGTCAGAAAAAAATGGCAGATGTGGCGTTACGATTGGTCAGATTGCCTGTCAGTCAAACTCCCAGGGTCAATTGTGCTGTTTATGTAAATTGTGAGCACAACAGCACTCTTGCTCATGTAGTAGGCCTATTACTTAAATTAGCCATCAAAGGACTTCTTTTTATAACCATCTGTATATTCTTTTATAGTCTTACAAGCTAATAATAAAACTATATATATTATGGATTAATTTCTATACTGGACCCAGTTTTTGTTTTTTAATCGGTTATGCAAGCTGTTCAGTTTTAAATATATATGACAGCAAAATATCAAACCCACAAATACTAGGCTATTTCTCTTTTCTGTGGCTTATAAAATGTCTCTGACTTTCTTGTCACCTGTATAATGGGCTGCAACAGATGTTTGAATCCAATTGAAGGTCTAAAAACAACACAAAAGCACAGACACACACACGCAAACCAAACCTTCTTGTTTCACCTGGGAACACTCTGCAACCAGCCGTTGCCCAAACCATCGAACCTGCATGAACTTTGACCTGGCCTTCACCAAGCTTCAGCCAATAGTGAGCTGGCATGCCGTAGACATAAAGACAAATGGCCCTATCAGTGTAAAGTGCGTAATGACTGACAGGTGTGTGGGGTTTGGGGGGTTTGTGTGGTCAGACACATGTGGTGGCCCTTGATAAGCCGCTCTGAAATGAAAGGGCTCATTTGTGGGTGCTCTGTGGATCAGGAACCTCACCTCCAGCTGAGAGAGGAAACAGGTTAGTTTGCTCCAGCTATGAAAGAAGCAGAGTCTACCACACAACCATTATCTGAACTTGACCATGACTGACAAGTGTACTCGAGCATACAACCAGCATCCAGGATGCTTTTCAATTATGGTTGTCTTGTCATAATATGGAATGAATTATCATAGAGGATTTGGACATGAGTTCTTTCTCAGTGTTTTGCAGTATTGTCATCATTCATATGTAAATGTATTCTTTCTCTCCCAAGGTTATAAAAATAAATAGTGTAGATGCTCAGATGATTTCATCTCGGAAGAATTTGACGATGAGAAATGTTTGAGTTTATATAAAAAATGCTGGCATCTATTTGCATAATTTGGTGTGTTGTCAAGTCTGAGCACATTGTATGACATTAAGATCTCTTTGGAGCTCTAGATGATTACTACAGCATGCACATGCAGTAGAGCAAATGTCTTCATTTAAAAAAAGCATCTGGATTATTTTTTGTACAGTATACACTACCATTCAAAAGTTTGGGGTCAGAGTAGTTTTCTTTTTGTTTCTTTCTTTCTTGCTTTCTTTTCTTTTTTTCAGCAACAGAGTATTAAATTGATCAAAAGTGACAGTAAACACATTTATTTATTTATTTTTTTATAAAGGATTTCTATTTGAAATAAATGTTGTTCTTTTGAACTTTCTATTCATCAAGGAATCGTGGAAAAATGCATCATAGCTTCCACAAAACTATTAAGCAGCACATCTGTTGTTAACATTGATAATGAGATATAGGAAAATAGTTGGTTTTAAATTGCAATCATATTTTACAATATTACTGTTTTTACAATCAAAGAAATGCAGCCTTGAGACTCAGCATAAGAGACTTAACATTACAAAATCTTACCGACCCCAAACCTTTGAACCAGGAACATTTGCACAGTTTGTAAAGTAAAAATGTTGTCTTAAATTATAAATGATTTTACTGAATTTCAATTGAAGATTGCAAATTAAATTATGACACAACGTATTTTCAGAAAAGACACATTTTTTTGCATATTGGAAAAACCTTTAAATTTTTTACATCTATTTTTTATTTATTTGTTTGTTTATTTTTGTTGCAGTGATCCAATTGGACACAGTCACTGCACTCTCCAGAGAATTTACAGCATGTCTTTGGCCCCAGTGGCTCTCCCTGAGTCTATAGGAGCTGATGATTGTTTCAGTATGTCTACTGGTCCAAAGCCTCAAGAGTGAAAAAGGGAAGGAAGATGCCTGAGATCCATTCAGCTACATTACCGGAAAGTATTCAGACTTTTTTTTGTGATTCAATTCAATTCAGCCTGATGCAATCTGTTTTCTCACTGTGTGATCATCTGACATCCTGCGTGCTTGTTTGTTTTAGGTTTGTTGATTCCATCAGACCCGGTTTTCCTTTAGCTGAGTGGGTTGTTTGGAAGTGTGTGCACCATGGCACTATCCCACGTCAAGCTTTTTTTGTTTAATCACGTTCATTATAAGAGTTGAGCCTTAAAAAAGCTTAGTTGAAGTTAAAATGAAAGTTTCTTTCTTTCTTGCCTTTCTTTCTTTCTTTCTTTCTTTCTTTCTTTCTTTCTTTCTTTCTTTCGTTTCTCAGGCATATAAAATAATAATAGAATCTATAGAAATTTAATTTAAATAAATTTAAATTAATAAATAAACATTAAATGAAATATGATAAATAGTTTATTAATACAGCAAAAGCAAAACATTACAAAGTCTCTTGATATTTCAGAGGAAAATCATTTGTGACTGATATCTGAATTCACTGTATTTTAAACTACTCAAATGTTTCTATTTATTTTGAACACTTTTAGTATATTTCCTGATAAATCTTATATATATGTAAGCATTTACATATCATACAAGTGTGTGTGTGTGTTTGTGTGTGTGTGTGTGTGGGTGTGTGTGTGTGTGTGTGTGTGAGAGACTTTGTAAAAAACTAAATTTACAGTAACATTAGTTATTTGTTTTGTAACAATAAAACAGCTAAATTTAAAGATGCAAAATTCACTTTACATGTTGTTTGAACATAAATGTGTGTTGGAAGTGTGTGTACACATCCATCCTATAATGATAAAAATCCACCCAGTGTTTTTTTTTAAATCCCTATTTTAAAATCCTCTTTCTCAAATCAGGCTGTTCTGAGATTACTGAGTTTATTAGCATTTAAAGCAACATGGACTAAAAAACAGCTTGCTGAAAACAGAGCTGATTTTGACGGGGTAAAAAATGTGTTTTTTTACACTACCATTGAGAAATTTTAACCATAGTATAGACTTTTCATTAAGACCATAAAGAATCATATCAACTTGTGGAAAATGGGCATCCGATGACCCCTTTAAAGAAACAAAGCTGTATTTTAAGCAGTCAGGCACTGAATGCTTTTGCTATTGACCTGTTTACATCTCCTTTTTTTAACATAAGACTTTTTACTGTAAAGCCAGAACATCTAGCTGTGATTTTAATAGAACAGCTGCACTGTAAAACTATTATGAAGGCCAGGAATTAACCATCCAGCTGTTCTGTAATAGATTTGTAATGACTGAAAGAGAGCTCTCCAGCTGTTCTGTAATAGATTTGTAATGACTGAACAAACCCTCCAGTGCTTTTGTTTTTCACTCTTGTGTCAGTTAAATCTCCTGCTGTAATCAAGCTGAACTAAGGTTTTCTCAACATTATATTAGCATGTTTCTCAAAACTAGTCCATACTTGAAATACAGCAAACTGTTTCAACTGTTGACGGCTTATGATGGTACACCGTCTTTCTTTATTTTATGCTTTTTAATGTATAATTCACCTCACAATTTTTTTTAGAATGTACAAAAAAGTACTCTTATTATGGATTTGTTAGACATAGCACACTTTTGAAGATGGGCAATATTAGTAAAAGAGATATAAAAACATTAAGATATTACTGTAGTGAAAATATATTATTTTATAAGTCTTTTAAGATGTAGTTAAAATACCACATCATATACATTATACATTTATTTTTGTCACATAATTATATATTTTTAAACTAATTGGAATGTTTCAATTTATTTATTTATTTTTATCTTTTAGTTAAATTAATAATCGTAACCTATGGCTGTGGATTCACAATACATCTCTCAAACATGATTCAACAACCACTCAATTGATAGTAAGGTTAACTGAAAATAGTTAAATACAAATAACAAATACATCTAACAAATAAATACAAACTCAGTCATATTGGGTGTTATGATGCAGCCTATCTCTGATTAAATGATTTCACTCCTTTTCTCAGAAAAACAGATAACTGTAGATAACAGATAAACTGTACTTAAGTGAATATGTGCATACTATTACAGAAAACACATTATCCTCACAAATGTGTTCCCATTCTGTAAAAGTTGTTGGGTGGTGCTGCCCTCTACTGGTGATATTCATTGCCTTCATTTTATCATAAAGCCATAAAGTTAGACCTGCATCATAAAAAAAATCTATTTATATTATATAATTGTGATTTAGCTAACCGCAGTCACACAAATGCTATTAAAATGTGAACATGCAAAATGATTCACAGACAGTTTATGATTGGGTAAAGAAGCCAAAATCTTGGATTGACTATGAAGCCAGAAAATGATTTTCCAAGAGTTCAGTAAAGACCAGAATAGTCTTACTTTCCATCATGCACTTAAAGATGGAATATACTATACAGATCAAAAACAAAACGTCTTTATTAATTCCTAATGGTGATTTATTTGTCCATTGGGAGTCATTATATTTGATCAAATGAGGACAAGAGACATACTGCTTTGCGCACAGTTATCTAAAGTATCAACAGCGAACAAATCGATATTCAAATACTGTACATACTGTAAAATGGGGTGTAGCCTACTATATAGACTAGTAAGACTATGATCTGTTTTTTCTCAGTGTCAGACGGCGCTCTGTCCACGGGCTGTTCACTTGATGCAGACACACAAAATCTGGCTCTGCAACACTATAGGGAGTGTTTGACTGTTAGATTAGCATTAATGATGAGATAATTGATCATAATTGAAGAAGCCACAAATGAACTTTAAGATTAAATTTAAAGGCTGAGAATGAAATAATAGCTTACCTCTAGTGGAGAGCTTGGGCAATAGCAGTGTGAGTCACTTGGTGTGTAAATCTTGAACTGCAAAAAAAAAAAAAAGAGAGAGAATGTACCGGCAGCTCATTACAAGAGACATTATCCATTAATGTTACCAACATTTCTGTTAACTCTAAAACACAGTGCAATGCAGTATAAATTAAAAATACTGGTAAAACACTTGTAAAAAATGAATATGGAAAACATTCTTCAAATTATACATTACATTGTGCCCTGTTTTTACAGACTTTTAGTGTTGTCATGATGTTTTCTCGCATTTTTTGTTGAATGCATGCAATTTTTGTTGTTTGTAAAAAGCCATTTTTATCAGCCCCAAAGCCACCTCATTTTAATAACTACTGTAAGGAACATTATGGAAGAATTAAATGTTGTTGCTGTTGTCATGCAAACTGTCTGGTTTGAAGACCATTAGGCATGATTTACACTTAAAATAATGCAAATGGATCTTCAAAAATATTATTATTATAAAAATATTTTTATGAATAATAATATTTTTGAAGATCCATTTGCATTATTTTAAGTGTAAATATAAGAATTGCTGATATGCTCACACTTTGTAGCTGTTAGTTAAAGCTGCGGTTCAAACTAGATATCTTTAACCCGGAGGGGATCATAGTTACTGTGTAATAAAAATATAATGACAGAATAAAGAAGCAATCAACACATCAAGACCTGCAAACCCAATCCCTGCTGACACCCTGCTAAGGCCAATTGCTGTGAAAAACGAGGATGACCGAGGAAATGAAGAGATCTCATTTCAGCAGGCTGTCTGATATCAGAGACAGCAGAGAACAAGTAATAGGATACATGATATTACATAAATGTTTCTAGAATATGCTTTCAAACTGAAGTGAAAATGATCAATGCAGTTATAAGCAAACAAAATGTTTTAATAAGAATATTGTGGAAATGTTAGAAAGTCCTAAAAATCCCAGTAAGAAAAAGGATGTATAAATGCAGCATTACTGTAATCTGCCAAGGTGGTGCAATAGAATGCTCAAGTATACTTTTCGCATATATAATCTGTAGATACCATAGATTTACAATTCATACATGCTTTATTAATTTAAAGGGAGTTTTATTCATTATCTATCCTTACAAAGACAATGAGGAGGTGCAGGAGGTGGAAATATATACCACAGGTGTCAAATCAACACTTGTGAACAGTGTGTGTGCCCTCTGGATACACAAAGATTAATGTGATTTTTGATAGCAATACTTCTCATGGTGCTTTCCACTTATTTTAATTCCCTTTCTGATGTGCAATGTCTGCAAAAAAGTACTGGTGTATTTGAGAAATACTTCAAACTAAACACTATTATTATTGCAGACAGGAGTTGTCTGCAGCCTTGGCAAAGAAAATGAACATCATGAAAGAATGGTATAGGCCTATGCATATTATAATAAATTATCATAGGTATATATGTCGCTGTAGTAATGCAGTACAGGAAGTCTTCAGGTTTCTTCAGGCTCTTTTCCATATAAAACAACCCTTTCTGTTAAATGTATTTGTATAATCACACTACCTGGAAAATTTGAAGTTGTCTTGACATGAAAGAAGGAAACCAAAGCTGACGCCACATCTGTGAACCACCAAACACTGTGATATTTCTTAGATTTATTGCTCAAGATTGAAAATCAACCCATTGTGACCTTTTTTTCTTAGAGTGAGGCGAGGAAATGAGATGAAAACAGAAAACAGTTCACCTGTCCTGACTAGACAATGGGCTGAGGACCTAAACATCAAGCTGCTGAACTCATATGCTGGTCAATTTTTTTGAAACTGAGATTTATATATCATCTGAAAGCTGAATAAATAAGTTTTCCATTGATATGGTTTGTTATGACAGGGCAATATTTATATCTTTATATCCTAATGATTTTTGGCATAAAAGAAAAATCGATAATTTTGACCCATACAATGTATTTTTGGCTATTGCTGCAAATATACTCATGCTACTTATGACTGGTTTTGTGGTCCAGGGTCACATATATGTGTGAATGGGTTGTAGTGTCTGATGTCTCTGGCTAAGCATCTGCGGCAAACAGCAGAGGAGCTGAAACACTAAACACAAAGCTTACAATATCTTGAAATAATGGACATTTTTAAACTTTCTGTTTTAGCTTTCGTCCTTTACGCACCGGTGAATGTTGTTGGATCTTGTCCCAGTGAAGGCAGGGATATCTGGACCGTGAAGAACCTGCAGGTTGATTTTTGATGATTTTTTTTTTTCAGGTGAACTGTCTGAACGCCGTTCATTTGTCTTTGTCAGGAGAAGCCAAAGGAAACAGATATATTAGTGCGCATTGCTGATCTGGTGATGGATTTCAGTTTCATGGATTAATGGGCAGGAGCACAGGTACAGTGTCTTCACTTCTCTTTAACTCAAGACTTTGGCTGCACTAGGATATAATTAGCCTAAAATAAATCAATACATTTAAAGCTATCGTGTGAAAAGTGATTACTTGCTCCAATGTTACTCGTGTTTCATCTAGCTACAACTTTAATTAAAAATGAGAAATCTGTTTTATTAAGGTTGATTAAGTTGTTTGGGAGGTTTTAGTATATTATCTCTCTTTAGGAATCACTCAACCAGTGCGATCTGGCCAGAGAAGTAGGTTTTTGTCATTGTGTGCATTAGGCTGCTTGTTAATAGATGGACTGGAGCATAGATTAAACACATCCCGCATCTCACATACATTTTCAGGAAACAAGGGGGAGATCTTTGTTGGACTTATGGGAAGGAGATCTTCTGGTGGAGGTAAAGATGGGTGTTTATTAAGATGATTTTTTTTAAGTTTTTCGTGAAGTTTTGGATTTCCATGGGTCATGTAAAACTTGCAATTTCATTTTTTTTAAATTTTTTTTTTAATCTGCAAAATTGACAAAAGCTTAAAGGAAATTTATATTCATTTTCTGCTTATGTTCAACATTGCATTGGTTAAAAAAAGAGGCTCATATTTATTGAAACTTACGAGGCATGGTGGTATCGTATTTGTGAGTGGATCTGTGTTTTGAGCCTTTTCTTTTTACTGAATTGCTTGAACTGGTTTGCAATCTGAAAGATTCATTAGCGAATTATTCTGAATAGGGAAAGTTTATGGAAATTCAATTGTAGTATAAGTGTGTGAACACTGGCTGCTTTTTCTGAACTTTTTTTCTGAAATGTATGAATCTTATTAGACATTTCTTCTTTGTTTACAGATTTTCAAGAGGAATGGGACAGACCACAACTCTGTTAACTATGTGCAACTGAAAGTTTTAGCTCTGCCCTCTTGTTGTGTTAGACGCAATTCATTTAAAACAATACATTTTCTGCTGCAAAGTTTACACAAACATATATTGAATGAATGCACTAAACCATCTATGTTGTTCAATGATATCATCTTTTTCCAAATCTTTAAATCCTGACAGAATAATTACACAATTTCTGTTAGATCAAGAAGTACACAGCACGTTTAGCCTATTTGAGGTGTTTCCAGTTTAAAGCTGATAACAAGTGTGCTAAATGATTTATTAAAATCACTTACTTTACAGTGTTCTCTGAATAGTTTATTATATGTATTATGTTTGTAAGTTGATATTAAAAAAAAAAAAGTAATGAAAAGTGGTTGCCAAAAAAGAAATAATAGGCTAAACAACAATAACTATGACAACAATTAACCTATTTTGTCCAGTAGGTGGCGATAGCTGTTTCCAGTTCTCGAAGCTGGACACCACAGATGAAGCCGAGCTCTGTTTTGGTTTTTGGTGCTCAGTCTGTTTGCGCGAATTGCGAGCGTCTTTTTAAATATAATACAAGGCTAAATAAAACAATCTCTCCCTCCATTAGAAAAACATACAATTGGTAGATCATTTGAATGCTGAGCCTCCAAACACGATGGTGTATCATTGTTGTGCATATAACTGTAAAAACACTGCGAAGAACAAGAGTCTCTCGTTCCACAAGTAAGTGCAAAGATTTCACTTTATAAATGTTAAAAGTGGCAGACTGTATTAAGTATTAAGTTATGTTCTCGTATTTTGTTTTATTTCAGATTCCCGATGAACGACCCCAACTTGCTGAAAAAGTGGCTTAAAAATTTAAGATGGAAAGACTGGAAACCTGCTCCAAACAGTAAAATCTGCTCCGTCCACTTTGAAAAGAAGTGTTTGATTGAAGATGGGAAGAGAACCAGACTTCATTCACGGGCTGTGCCGACCATCTTTTCATTCCCAAATCGATATCTAGAAAGAAACGTGAGTAAAAGTTGACGATAGGAGTGTACTTGGGTGTTTTTTTTAATATACATGGTTATGGACTGCTTTTAAATATCAATATTTTATGTTCAAATTTTTTCACCATTTTAAATCATAAAAGTACAAATAAAATATTAGTTTAAAGTAAAGCAAGTTTAGAATAATTTTTGTGTAATTATATTATGCCAGACCACCACAATAAAGTGCTGAAACTGCTTGAAATTTTATGTCAACTATCCATTTAAATGTAATATTTCTTCATCACATTTTTAAAAACTTTATTGCCTACAGGTTAAAATCAATCCTAGAAGCAGAAGAGCTTTGGTGAGTTACAGAAACTGTTTTATATGCATTTTGCAATTCTGAAATATTTCTTTGGATTGCACACAAACGGGTGTATTTACACAGACAATTAAAAAAAATGCATTTAGAGATAAATTACAATTTCAGAAATAATTAATAAAATAAGATTATAGATCAGAAATATGATGATCATCAAATATTTTACAGAGTTTAAGGCTACACTGATGCTGCGTCATCAAAAAATAGTTTCCTTCCTTCACTGTTTCGAGTCGCTCTAAATATCTGGCGACTCCTTCTGGTCAAAATAGTGTAAATGCTAAAAAAAAGACATCTTTTACAATCCAATTGCAAATGTTTTATTGAAAGTGTAATCTATTAAATGCAATCTAAAGCTCATCAAATATGATTAATTATGAAATGTTTGAATAATAGTTTTTTTTTCATTAATTAGTTGGGCTTATTGTATGTGTTCTGTGGAGGGCTTGACAAATCATGCAACCTAAGACAATTAACTACTACTATTCCTTTTCATTATATAAACGTGCCATTAAAATTTCCCTTTTTCTGATCATTTGGACTTGAAGGGAATTGTTGCCGACTCAAAATCTGGTCAAGCGGCACCTGATGTGACAGCAGAAACCTCGCAGACGTCTAACTCAGAAAAGCCTGAGCACAGAACCACAGAGAGTTTACAGCCGAACTCTTCCAAAAGTAGTTCTAGCCAGACGAGAACAGACCCAAAGAGCATTTCCACACAGCAACTGACAGAACCGGAAAAAAGGTCTGCAACAGCGTCTGAAGGAGAACCTCCATCAGATACATGCTATTCTGTTTTAATTGTTATTCTTACTTGATGTATGTTTTTCCATGTGCTTTTTCAGCCCACCGTGGACCATCCTGGGTGATGAAGCTCTCGACAGAAGCATGACTATACCCAGTTTCTTTCACAGTGGATATTGTTTGCCCACTGTAATCAACATTTTCATTTTTCACATAATTGTTTGTCCCCCATTCCTACACTCTTAAAAATAAAGGTGCGTAAAAGGTTCTTCAAGCGATACCACAGAAAAAAAAATTTTGGTTCCACAAAGAACCATTCAGTCAAAGGTGCTTTAAAGAACATCTCTTTCTTACCTTTTTATATTCTGAAGAACCTTCTTTCGACACAAAGAAGCTTTTGTGAAACAGAAAGGTTCTTCAGATGTTAAAGGTTCTTTATGGAACCATTTAGACAAAAAGGTTCTTCTATGCCATCGTGAAGCACCTTTATTTTTAAGAGCGTATGCACCAAAATATGGTCCACAAATGAATTGTTGTTTTTCTTTCAGAACATCCGCTGGGCTGGAGATGATGAATTAAATATTGTAAGTAACTATAATGTACTGTTCAATAAAAGAGAGTCCTAAATGTAAATTTCCTATTAGAGTACTATGAAAGTGTCGTTCATCAATACATAATTCTCTTAATCAGATGCCGCATGTGGCTTATGGAGTTTTAGGACAAATGAAACCCCATCTCATCGAGGTAAGGCCTCTTCTGATTTATATCAGAACTGTGATGCAACTGTTGTCACTAGGTATCTGCTAGGTTTCATCAGAAACAGAGTACGTATATGGGGAATTACGTTACAAAAGATATGATGATTGACAAGATATCCTATCAGGTGCTATCTACTGCACCAGACTGTTTAGGATTGAGTGCTATTTTTGGTGAAACTTTTCTTCCGAATTTTAATAAACATTCTACTTCTGTGAGAATATTGAAATCCACACCACAACTATAATGGTAAAAACTAAGAGGAATGAAATTCTTGGAACCACTTTCAGAATAACTAAAACAATGACATCAAAATCCATTTAAATTAGCAGATGACATAAGGCAGCATGCACTTAAATTAATATTCAATTCAATTCAATTCAAGTTTATTTGTATAGCGCTTTTTACGATACAATCGTTGCAAAGCGCTTTATAGGAAATTAAGTTTCTACAATATATTTATACATTGTAGAAACTTAATATATTAACTTATGGCAAAATTTGTTAATTCTGCATGTTGTTGGGGGATCAGAGGTTGGCATCCTCTGAGGTCCTCCGAGGGGTCGGCATCATCTCTTCTCAGGTGTTTGGTCATCTCAGATCATTTAAGGGCTGGATCCAGACTGAAGCTTGTGTAATTCCTAGTTACCACGGCAGAAACAGAGAAATAAAGAGACGTAATTAGCGTAGCTGTTGTTCCATTCAAGCAAAAATTATTTGTTCAACCCAAGCTAAAGAATAATAATGTGCGTTTGATCAGATATAACTGCAGTACAAGATTATGAGATGCATTATATGAATGCATTATGTGAATGCTTGGCTAAAGAGATGTGTCTTTAATCTAGATTTAAACAGAGAGAGTGTGTCTGAACCCCGAACGTTATCAGGAAGGCTATTCCAGAGTTTGGGAGCCAAATATGAAAAAGCTCTACCTCCTTTAGTGGACTTTGCTATTCTAGGTACTACCAAGAGTCCAGAGTTTTGCGACCTTAGGGAGCGTGATGGATTGTAGCGAGATAGAAGACTAGTTAGGTACGCAGGAGCTAAACCATTTAGGGCCTTATAGGCAAGTAATAATATTTTGTAACTGATACGGTACTTAATAGGTAGCCAGTGCAGAGACTGTAAAATTGGGGTAATATGATCATATTTTCTTGACCTGGTAAGGACTCTAGCCGCTGCATTTTGGACTACCTGTAGCTTGTTTATTGAAGATGCAGGACAACCACCTAGCAGTGCATTACAATAGTCCAGTCTAGAGGTCATGAATGCATGAACTAGCTTTTCTGCATCAGAAACAGGTAACATGTTCCTTAGCTTGGCAATGTTTCTAAGATGGAAGAATGCTGTTTTTGTAACATTGGAAATATGTTTTTCAAAAGACAAGTTGCTGTCTAATATAACACCCAGATTTTTGACTGTAGAGGAAGTAACAGGACATCCGTCTAGTTGCAAATTGTAATCCAAGAGATTCTGTGTACTGTTATTTGGTCCAATAAGTAATATCTCTGTCTTATCTGAATTTAATAGGAGAAAATTATTGGTCATCCGATCTTTTACATTTTTAACACACTCTGATAGCTTAGATAATTTAGAAGTTTCGTCTGGTCTTGTTGAGATATATAGTTGAGTATCATCAGCATAGCAATGGAAACTAATCCCGTATTTTCTAATAATATTACCAAGGGGCAGCATGTATATTGAAAACAGCAGAGGACCTAGGACAGATCCTTGTGGTACTCCATACTTTACTGGTGATAATTGAGATGACTCCCCGTTTAAATAAACAAAGTGGTAGCGATCGGACAGGTAGGATCTAAACCATCTTAAAGCCTGCCCTTGAATACCTGTATAGTTTTGTAATCGATCTACGAGTATGTCATGATCTATAGTGTCGAACGCAGCACTAAGATCAAGTAAAACTAGCAATGAGATGCAGCCTTGGTCTGATGCAAGAAGCAAGTCATTTGTAATCTTAACAAGTGCAGTTTCTGTGCTATGGCGGGGCCTGAAACCTGACTGAAATTCTTCACAGAGATCATTTTTTTGCAAGAATGAGCACAATTGAGCAGACACAACTTTTTCTAAAATTTTAGACATAAACAGAAGATTTGAGATGGGTCTGTAATTTGCCAGTTCACTAGGATCTAGTTGTGGCTTCTTAATAAGAGGCTTAATAACTGCCAGCTTGAATGGTTTAGGGACGTGACCTAAAGATAACGATGAGTTAATATTGAGAAGCGGTTCTTCTGCTACAGGTAACTCTTTCAGTAATTTAGTGGGTACAGGATCTAATAGACATGTTGTTGGTTTAGATGTGGTGATAAGTTTATTTAGCTCTTCCTGTCCTATAGTTGAAAAGCACTGCAGTTTTTCTTTGGGTGCTGTGAATGAGGCTGAAGTACTAGACGCCGCAGAATCTACATTAGTTATTGTATTTCTGATGTTATCTATTTTATCAGTGAAGAAATTCATAAAGTCATTACTATTAAACTGTGAGGGAATATTTAGATCGGGTGACGTCTGGTTATTTGTTAGTCTAGCCACTGTGCTAAATAAAAACCTTGGATTATTTTGGTTATTATCTATGAGTTTGCGGATATGCTCGGTCCTGGCAGCTTTTAGAGCCTGTCTATAGCTGGACATACTGTTTTTCCACGCAATTCTAAAAACTTCCAAGTTAGTTTTTCTCCATTTGCGCTCAAGATTACGAGTTTCTTTCTTGAGAGAATGGGTATAACTGTTGTACCATGGCGCAGCACGTTTTCCTCTAACCTTTTTTAATTTGATGGGAGCAACAGTTTCTAACGTATTAGAGAGGATAGTGCCCATGTTGCTAGTCATTTTGTCAAGTTCATTTGTATTTATGGGTACACAGAGCAGCTGAGATAAATCAGGCAGGTTATTTGTGAATCTGTCTTTAGTGGCTGGAACAATAGTTCTGCCCGGACGATAACGTGGGGCCCTACAGTTAATATCAGTAATATGCAGCATGCACGATACAAGGAAATGGTCAGTAACATCATCACTTTGAGGTACGATATCTATATCAGTAAGATCAATTCCATGCGATATAATTAAATCTAGCGTGTGATTATAACGATGAGTGGGCCCGGTGACGTTTTGCTTGACTCCAAAAGAGTTTATTAGGTCAGTAAACGCAAGTCCTAATGCATCATTTGGATTATCAACATGAATGTTAAAATCTCTGACAATTAGCGCTTTATCAGCATTAACCAATAGGTCTGAGAGGAAATCTGCAAATTCTTTTAGGAAATCTGTATATGGCCCTGGCGGTCTATACACAGTAGCCAGAGCAAGAGATAGAACAGATTTCTTTTGCATATCTGACAGTGTAACATTAAGCATAAGTATTTCGAATGAGTTAAACCTGTATCCTGTTTTCTGAGTAACATTGAGAATATCACTATATATTGTTGCGACACCGCCGCCACGACCAGTCTGACGGGGCTCATGCTTATAACAGTAGCTTGGTGGAGTAGACTCATTTAGACCAATATAATCATTTGGTTTAAGCCAGGTTTCAGTCAAACAGAGTACATCAAAACTATTATCTGTGATCATTTCATTTACAATTACTGCTTTAGGTGTGAGTGATCTAATGTTTAGGAGCCCAAGCTTTAAAAATAGTTTTTGTTCATTTATTTTGCATTTTTCTGGTTTAATCACAATCAGATTTTTTCTAGATCCTGTGTTAAATTTATATTTTGACGTCACTATTCGGGGAACAGACACAGTATGTATAGATTGGACAACGCAATTACTTCTATCATTTAAGTGGGTAGAACAAAAGTCGTCATAGCAGTTATTTGAGAATTGGCTTACTAGTCAGATGGAGCGTAGTGTCCTGGAGATGTTGTCCGACAGGAGTTCCGCTCCGACTCTGCTGGGGTGCAGGCCATCAGCACGGAAAAGCCTAGGACGCTCCCAGAAAAGATTCCAATTATTAACAAAGAGCAGTTTCTGTTCTTTACACCATGACAATAATCATTCGTTTAAAGCAAACAGTCTACTGAACCTTTCGTGTCCTCGTCGGTACGTGGGAAGCGGTCCTGACACGATGATCGTCGTCGCGGGCGATGTGCTGCGTACCGTCTCGATCAGGCTCCTGAAGTCCCTCTTCAGTGTCTCCGTCTGCCGCAGCTTGGTGTCGTTCATGCCCGCGTGCAGCACGATAATATAATATATGATAATATAATTTTATCATATCTTGCTGTGGATGCCACTATAGTTATCGGTATAGTTAGGCTTTTAAAGATGACAGAACAGAATTAAAAATTTTTTAACTGTTGCACTGCCTTTCCCTCAGGTTAAAGAGAGGTGGGAATGGCTTGGGCTGGATGTTAGAGGCCCGTTCTCTCCGACAGTAGACCAGCACACGCACATCATGACCCTGACTGACTACCATTCCAAATGGGTGGAAGCGTTTCCTTTGACTCAGAATCTCAGTCAGGATGTGGCCAAGTGTCTCGCTGAAGTCATCAATCAGCAGGGATACCCTCTCGGAATTCTGTCCCGGCTTCCCAGGCGGATCCTCATGGAAGTAAGAGACACAGACACCTTTCCAAACCTTTGGGGTCAGTAAGATTAAAAAAAAGACTTTTATATAACAAGAATGTGTTAAAATGATCAAAAATGACAGGAAAGGCATTTAGAATTTTATGAAAGATTTGTATTTTAAATGCTGTTCTTTTGAACTTTCTATTCATCAAAATCATTTAAAAATGTGTCACGACTTTCACAAAAATAATAGGCAACACAACTGTTTTCATCATTGATAATAATGAGAAGAGTTTCTTGTGCATGTTATCAGCATGTTAGAATGTTTTCTTAAGGAATGCGTGACACTGAAAACTGGAGTAATCATGCTGAAAATTCAGTTTTGATCGTCACAGGAATAAATTACATTTTTAAATTAATTCAAATAGAAAACTGTTATTTTAAGTTGTAATAATATTTCACAATATTACTGTATTTTTTGCCTTGGTGAGCATAATAGACTTTTAATTCAGTGCCTTTAAAAAAATGATACCAATCATAAACTTTTGAACAGTAGTGTATGTTGGAAAAACAGCTGCGTTTCATATCATGGATTAATGGTTGTCATTTTTCTTCTCGCTCTCTTTAGGTGAACCGTGAGTTGAAGAAACGCCTGAGGTTGAATTCAAACGCTTTAGTCATACATCACCGGCAAACTGGTTACATGGACTTGGTCACCGAATCACTTCTTAATGAGTACGACATCTTCAGGCATTTATTACTCAATTTATCTCAGCTGTCAATTAATTATTTAGAATTTGAGAACTTTATTCGGTATGTGATGTTACATGATTTAATTCTAACATTTATGTCTTAACTGAGATGACATTTTAACTGTTTCATGATCAGTTACATTTTTTTATCATGGGAATAGGAAAATCTGTATTGCTGAAATCTCTTGTTTCTACTTGTCCAGCATTACTTCATGTATATTTCAGGATGCTGGATGAGCTGGTGAAGAAGCACGGCAGCATCTGGCATATCCTCCTCCCTGCTGCCACTCTGCGCTTCTGCTGCACCAGTCACCCCACTACCAAAGAGAAACCCTTCACCCGCATGTGTGCCAGTGACCCGCCGTTCTCATCCACACCCAGAGAACTGCCTGTAAGTCACCGTGTCCCTCACAGTTTACATGCTTTCATAAGAATGTACCCATCATTGCATGATTTGTAATCAGGATTGGGGAGTAACAGAATACATGTATCTTAATTACATATTTAAAATACAAAAAAATCAATAACTGTATTCCATTACAGCTACAAATAGCTTTTTAAAGTGTAATCTGTAGTCAAATACATTTCAAAAGTAACTTTCCCTTGTTTGTAATGTACTGTAAGTTGACACTCATGGCAGTTTGGTTTACTTATTTCTTTGTTTGCTTGGTCTCTATAGTACAGTGCTACTGATGTTCGCTTGAGTTCTTTTGTCATCCCAACCACTGACGCCAGCAATCTAGGAGCTGTGTCAGACACTTCGGTAAGAGTCCTGAATAAAGATGAAATTAGATTGTGGTTTGATGTGGTATTGTAAGTGAGCATAATATTTTAATCTTAATCTTATTTTTCAGGTGCACTCTCTGAAGGATCAGATTTTTTCCCAGTAAAGAAACTAAAGGTTTTGTCACGTTTACTTGATCTCAAAATTTCACATTCACTTTGCTGTACTGCAAAATGTTAATTATTTTTTATATTTTATTTTTTGTGATAGTTGTTCATGAGTCCTTCCCACTGTTCCTCTATGATTTTGAGATCCATCTTTTCACACCGAGGACAACTGAGGGACTCATACACAACTATTAATATTACAGAATGTTCAAACAGTCACTGATGCTCCAGAAGGAAACACGATGCACTAAGAGCTGAGGGTGGTAGGATAGTAATGACCTTTGAACAGAATGGAGATGTGTACATTTTTCTTATTTTGCCTAAATATCATTTTTTTCATTTAGTACTGCCCTTCAGAGGCTACAGAAGGTACTTACATGTTTCCCAGAAGACAAGATAAGTGACATTTACCCTGATCTTCAAATTCAAAAAGTTTTCACCCCCGGCTCTTTATGCATGTTTTTTCCTTCCGGAGCATCAAAACAAAACAAAACACAGCTGTGGATCATTCAGGTAACAACACATTATTAAGAATCAAGGGGATGTAAACTTTTGAACAGGGTCATTTTTATAAATTCACCTATTATTTTCTCTTCTGTTCTATATGTAAACATTGTTTATGTGAAATATCTTCTTCAGGTCAGTACTAAATAAAATATATCATGCTTTTTGTATGATCCCTCTTATTTTTGTAAAATAATTAACATTTTGCAGATACTGAAGAGTGTATGTAAAATTTTGACCACAATTGTACATAGCCTGTAAATAGAGAAGCAAATTTGCACTGTTGCCTTATACAAATATTATAAAGAAATAAAATTATTTTTTAAAGTGTACAAGAAGCAATATTTGTTTCATCTCTTGTGTTTGTCTTCATTTTTGTTCATATTATACAATTAGTTCCAACATGATTGGTGTCCAAAATTGCTGATATAAAGTCCAATGGTACTGAGAAGTTTAACTTCACATCCCTCTGTTTTTATATTTATATGGTTCATCTACAATATATGAGCTAGATAGATCAAAACCTTAAAGGCATAGTTCACCTAAAAAACAGCATTTTGTCATCATGACTTTTTTCTACTGTGGGAAAAAAAATATATATAAACACGTGTGTGTGCAATTTTTTTCTTTTGCAGAATTAATTACACATTGATTTCCATCATATGGAGAAATAAATACTGGGACATTTCTCAAAATATCTTCATTTATGTTTCGCAGAAAAGTCATACTGGTTTGAACAACATGACGGTGATTGAATGATGACTGAATTTTGTTATTTTTGTGTGAATTATCGTTTTGAATAGTACTGAAACTTGTTGTGAATGTATCTGTCCTCCAGTGAGGACCCAGCGCTGCAGGCGGCGCTATAGAGCAGTTTTGATCCGTAAGTGAAGAAAGAAGAAGAGCTGCACCATACACGGGTTTCTTTAGTTGAGCTAAGTCCGCACTTACTAACTCCACTAACTAACAGCTAGCAAAAATATTCTCATTCCTCTTAAATGCATGCCTCCCGCTGCTTAACAAAAGCTGAAATGTTAACATACGTTGAAAAAACTGCGGTATTGACTTAAAATGAGAAAATTAATTATAGGAATTGGTGGGTGAGTAAACCAAGCGTGTAAAAAAGTTCAAATATTGTCCCATGTTCAGTCCAGCATATGTGAATTGTACATGAATTGACAGGATGACAAATGGAGGAAAGACCACTCTGAGTAACAGCCTCCAGGAGCTTCTGCATAACAGCCTCGTTATTTCTCAAGACAACTTTTTCAAAGTACTACGCCCACTTTATGTGTTAATTTAGTTGTCACTCTCTGAGTAGATCGATTAGTCATTTAGACCTTAACCTGTTGATGTCGAATTCTTATTAATTTGTGTGTATTTCTCAGGATGACTCGGTTGTCCCTGCTGATGTCAATGGCTTTAAGCAATATGACAGTAAGAAAAGTCCTGATATTTAGATTTGCTTTTCTATGTTAAATGTCTGTCAACTTGCCAGTTGTCCTGTTTTGCAGAACAGTGTGTTTTATATACATTATTTTCACAAAACTCTTCTTCAGCTTTGGATGCCCTGCACATGGACAGGATGATGGCAGACATTGGCTCGTGGCAGGAGGATCCTCAGGGCTTCATGACTTCTCGGGATCATGCAGTGAAAGCCACAGCATCTGAGCCATCCAGTGCGTTTGTTCTTATAGTGGAGGGATTCCTCATTTTTAATCATGGGTAATTTTGTTCAACAGACTACCTTTTATGGAAGATGAAGAGGAAGTCATACAGGAGTTTTTGTACAGTTGTTATGTTTGGAAGGCAAGATAGGACAGAACTCTATCTATCTTGCTCCTCATCAGATGCAAAAGATCTTTCATGACAAACTTGTTGTGACATTATAGTTCACCCAAAATGAAAATTCGGTAGTCATCTTCTGAATCGACACAGTCACTTTATATGATGAACATATTTAATTTCGGCTTTACTTAACATATAAAATAATAAAATCAGTCGATGCACATACATAAACCTAATCGTTAGTTAAAATAATTACAATCCTATTATTCATGCAAATTTAAATGGGCCTTTAATTTACCTTATGTTTGCTCTTTTGGTTGTCACAGCAAAGAGGAGTGCTGTAGATCATCATTGAACAATCTTAAAACCTGTATGTTAAGATGTTGAGTTATTTACTGTAATATCAGTTCAGTGAGTATTGCAACACGTATCTATATTGGGTGAATGACCTCTGGATCACCTAAACATGCTTGACTTTGAGTTTGGATTGCTCCATCAGGAACAGTTTACATGTATTCATGGATCCATGTTGTACTTCCAGGCCACTTAATACATTGTTCAACAAGAGGTACTTCCTGCAGATCCCTTATGAGATATGTAAAGAGAGAAGAAGGTAGGAACGAGATTAGATGAGTGTGGTTTGATGAACACTAATGTTTTGACTGAGTCTGTCACATTTTCCCTTTCTCTAATCGATAGCTCACGAGTCTACGTGCCTCCGGATCCACCAGGCTACTTTGATGGATATGTCTGGCCCATGTACTTGAAAAACAGAAAAGCGATGGAAGAAACTGCAAATGACATTGGTACTGTAATATTTTAACACTCAATAAGCACAGTGACTTATATCACTTCTGTTGTGGTGAATTGTTTGAGTGAGGTATTTGCACTTTATACAGTGTTTCTGGATGGGCACACAGAAGAGCGAGATGTTGCTCTCAACTGTTCTTGCAGACATTCAGGAAATGCTTATGGTTACACAGAGATGAGTTGTCACGTGAGTAGTTCAGCAGTAATATTGTAGCACACTTAAATGATTTTGCCATTTACACTCTTAGACATTTTCTCTGTCTGAATTTAGCTCCCAGATTTTGAGGACCATGATTTCCAGCAGTCAGCAGTGTTTTCTGCAAGCACATTATGAATATATCAACGAGTTCCTCGTAACATGTCTTATTTCACTTCTTCATTAAAGTCGATTTCCGCAAGCTATGTGACTGTCATATGACAATCTGAAGCATGTGCATTAATACTCAAAATAAATTAATTAACAGAGCAGTGCATGTTTATAAATGATTTTACCTGACATTACTTGACATGCGTCACAGTAAATGTAAACAATGACAGACAAATTATTTTTTTGCACTTTATTTATTAATTTTTCAAACATGTTTAGACAAAAAAAGTTCAAACAATTACATAATTATATATTTTCTTTCCCCACCCTGTTCCACTACCTTATATAATAAATAAATAACCAAACAACCAAATAAATAATTACATGAATAAATGATTAACAATATTAAGTGCTCACTATGCAAAATAGCAGGATACATTTCAATATTTTGTTATCAAACAGATATATCAAAGTAAATTTTGTTAATAAAAGTAAATAAGTGTTCACACAAAAAAAGGGGGGGGGGGGGTCACCCCAATAGTCTTTCTGTATAGATATATAAGCAAGCATGACATAACCAAGTATATTAAAGTCAGATGGCCTTTCTAAAACTTTAGTCTTATTAATTAGTTAGAAGGTAGGGTCTTCGTCTTTTCAAAATATGTAATCATAGGTTTCCTAATTTTATACAATTTTTGGATGGATCCTTTTTTGACGCATTTTATTTTTTCTAGTTTTAAATGTAATATCAAATCCAAATTGAAGTTTTTGGTGGATTTTTTGATTTCCATTCCAACAATATATTCCTTCTTGCTAATAGTGAAGCAAAAGCAAAAACATTTTCCATATTGTTAGTCAAAGGTATTCCATGTTCTGGCACTCCAAAGATAGCAATTTCAACACAGGGTGTTATTCAAGTTAAAGGCTTCATTTAGTGTTTTAAATACAAGCGTCCAGTAGTTTTTCAGCTATTAAACATATGAATAAGGTCAGCTACTTACATTGTATAAAGTAATCAAATGTATAAAAGCACTGCTTATTCTTCACTGTGTAAATTAAATATATATATTTCTTCTTAATAAAGTTACAAAAATGAATTAGTCAAGAGCAGTGAGAGCTTTTCTCACTTTTGTTGTTTGATTAACATGAATGACAGACAATAGGAATTTTAGACTGCTGTCACTTTAAGAGCTGCCTATCATTGTGTAATATTCAGTGGACTTATACCTTTAATATATTATAATCTATTATTACTTTGAGATGATGGGGTGGGTTGTAGCTACTTGTTAGTAGTAATAGTAGCTACTTTCGTTTGGAACTATATGTAGATTTTACCTTGAGAAAAATTTAGTTTTTTAAGAGTAGGGAAGGTCGCGACAGGTAGGACGCATTTACGACGTCATTACCAGCAAATTTCTCACATAAAGATGTGTAATATTGTTTTATGTCTAAAGATATCAATGTTTCTTTGGTTTTCAGTTTTTACCTGAAATTAGACTTGAAATGACTATTATGTGACCATATGCCTTATGTTGAAATAATGCATTTTAATGAATAAAGGACATTCATAATAAAATATGAAATAAAATGTTCTTTCTATTGCTTCCAAATTTCAATAAATACACTGTGACTTGTATATGATGATGACATAATGATATAATGCTTTTTAATGAATAAAGGTAAACAATATGTTTATGAATAAAATGTTATTCATGGCTTCCAGATTTCAACAAAATAAATACAATTTTTAGTGACTAGTATCAGAGTTATGTATGCCCAATCATGCTGTTTTTTAATGAACAGAATAAAACCTAATCTTAAATTGCAGTGGCCAGCAATTCACGCTCTTTTTTTACTTTGCACTGTAAACTGTAACTGAATGTAAACGCAGAGCTGTTGCGAAAGAGAGTTGCGACATGCTTTGATCTCGCTGCTACGCGGTCACATGGTTCATGGAGCTCTCCATAGTTCCGCGCGCTTGAATCCACCTTTTTCCTGAACGCAGATGTCTCCTCCGCCTCATCGGAAAGATGCTTTACATTTCCGATTTTTGCCCCAATAGGGTCTTTTGGTGTTTCTACTTGGTTACATTTAAAAAGTTTAATTAATTCAGTTGATCTTTTTACCCCATTTTAACATTGATTTCTATTGAGACTGGAACACGACAGCACGGTAAAAAGGTGGATAAGTTTGAATGGTTTTAATAGCCTATATTTGCATCAATTTTTAATAATTAATGTGCATGATTGTGCATTGATAACTACGCTGTCTATGCTTTACAATAGAATTTTATTCTAGGGAGTGATAAGAGACAGCACTAATTGGCAGCCAAATGTGACCAAACACCTTAAGTAGTGTAACTTCCGGTGGCTTTGTCTCTGTTTCTCAACGGCTCAGGTAGAACTGTGAAAGCCAGCCACTGACATCACTGCCATTGTATGATTGGCTGAGGAGCCTCACGTGATCCAAGTTAGACGTTACACTTTTTCCAATGCTAAGTAAGGTAATACAGACCTTCTCATCTCTCAAAAATAAGACAATATCTGCTCCACCCACAGTTTTTCACTGGAACAGAATATTACACAACACCGGATCCAATATACTGTTACACAAGTGTTTTCACTTCACTTTTACTCAGCTGTTTGCTTTTACTTAAGATCTCAATTACTGTGTATAGGCTACGAGGATACTTGCAAAGACAGGCATTTCGTTGCTGATTTTGCTTCAACGGCTTAAAATCACTTAAGTGATTAAGTAATAACTTGTGGCCGTGATAGAGACGATAATCCAAAATACACTGATGGCAATAACAATGAGGTCTCTGCAAATCATCTTCTTGTTGTTGGTTGTTCTTTGTCTCAGCAACTTTGGTGCAAGTGCAGGTTAGTGCTTTGTGTTTTTACTGTTATATATTTTGGTAATTTGTGTGTTACAAAGCATTGCAGCAGTGTTTACATTAGTTTAGATTTGACCTACTTTCAATCACTTCACAGCTAGGGTTATATATGTGAAGTGGAAATAATCTTTAGACAGTGATGCATTCATTTTTGTTATTTGTATTTGTGAGTGCATCCAAAATGCCTCTTGATGGTTAAAAACATTACTCACCCCCATGTCATTCCAAACCTCCTTCTGTGAAACATAAAAGAAGATATTATGAGAAATGTCTCAGTGTTCATTTTTGGGTGAACTATCCCTTTAAGGTATAAAAAACATGTAAACTATCAATGTCAAATGTAGTTACAATGTAACACTTACCTGATATGTAGAAATAAGCAAAATTACTCATAATGCTAAGAAAACACTTGACTTAATGCAGGAATACTCATCATCTACACCAGGGGTGGGGAACGTTGATCCTGGAGGGCCGGTGTTCCTGCAGAGTTTAGCTCCAACCCTAATCAAACACACCTGAAGCAGCTAATCAAGCTCTTCAGGATGCAGTTAGGTATTTTTTTCCAGGGTTTTTCAGGGTTGGAGCTAAATTCTGCAGGAGAGTGGCCCTCCAGGATCAACGTTCCCCACCCCTGATCTACACTGTCCAGGTGTTGGTTTTAGTGTCTGAACTAGTGCCAGGAACACCTGATTATTCAATGTTTTCTCTCTAAACCCTTTATATCAAACTTAACATCTTAACTTCTGTTTGTTTGGATGCTGTGATCTGATCAAGGCTGTTTCTTTAATCATTTTTAGATGAGATCAAATATAAAGGTGACAATTTCACCATTAAGTGTCCTGCACCTCAGAAAGACGCGCTGGGTGTAAATCTGAACAGCAGACATGAGATCAGCCGACAAGTCGTCTTCTACTTTTTCAGAACCAAGAAATTAACTGTCCATGAAGACTTTGAAGAACGTGTTAAAGTCGAATATGACGGCAAGAGTCTGACTATAGACATCATTAACCTAAAACTGACAGACACTGGGGCTTACTGGTGCACATGCAATATTGCGTTTGGGAAATGTACAATGGATGAGTCCGGTGTTTTTCTTTCGGTGCACGGTGAGTGTAAATTAATATTTTGTTTATTGACATCATTTTCAGTATTTAACTACAGACCATTTAGAATTTACTATACCTGTATTGATAAGTATGATTTAATACATAAATATTCCATTCAAAAGTTTTGGGTTATGTATGTATGTATATAGTGATCAATTAAGTTAATCAAAAGTATCAAAGATGTTAAAATAGTTACAAAAATACATTTCAAATAAATGCTTTTTTTTTTACTTTCTACATGAAAGAATCCAAATTATCATGGTTTTCTAAAATATGAAGCAGCACAACCATTTTCAAGATTGATAATGATAAGAAATGTTTCGTGAGCAGTAAATCAGCATTTTAGAATGATTTCTGAAGGATCATGCAACACTAAACACTAACCCCCGGTTTCACAGACAAGGCTTAAACCTAGTCCTAGACTTAAATGTAAATCTGAGCTGTTTCAACTGAAATAAACTTGCACTGACTGATCTTAAAACATATCAGTGCCTTTGTTTTGTCTTAAGATGCACACCAGTAATGCTTTTTTCTAAGGCATGTTTATAAAAATTACTTAAATGTCCTAGTTGAACTATGGCCTAATCCTGGCTTAGGCTAAACCCTGTCTATGAAACCGGGCCTAAATATTTCAGATTTTATAGTTTTTACTGTATTTTTGATCAAATAAAATCCTCGATGAGCATTAGAGACTAATTTCAAAACCAAAAAACAGACCCCAAAACTTTTCAATGGTATTGTTTATTTGTATTGTGTCTTTTTCTTGGTCCTAAAGGTACAATAGTGAGAATCTACAAAAATAATAAATAATGCATAGTTTTGAAGCTGGTGATGCTGCTTTGGCTGAGTACTTTGGCTGTACTGAAGTTATTTGTACTTCTCTTTACAGAGCCACTGATTAGTCTGACTTCTTCCACAAGTGCTTATCCAAAGTCGGGTGGCATGATTGACTTACTGATCCCAGTGACGGCTCTCACAGCTGGCAGTGTGCTCTTACTCTTACTCCTTGTGTTTGGAGTGGTGCCCAAGGTGAATGTCTGTCTGTCAATCCAAAGGTCATCAGAAACTTGCACAAATGCAACCTGGAAAGTGCAGATTTCAAATTTGTCTGTTGCTGTATTTTTGTTTACCTCCAGCCATATGTTTACACACTTAGTGTTTATGACCAATACTTTTGTTAAAGAGGCATTTTCCAGAAAATGTGTTTAGAGGTTAATAATCAAGCTGAATTGTTCCTCTCTTTTGTCCCGAACTAAGCAGAAGAAGAGAAGAGGAGAAAGTAGAAGAAGAGGAGAAAAGGTTTAACAATGAAGTGGACAGAGTGTATATGAGACATTCAAATTAATATACCTTGGACTATTTTTTATTTTTTTTTGGATAATGCCAAGCTACTGGAAAACCAAATCATTTGGTGTGATATATCAGTGGTGTGTGGTGGTGTTCTGAAATGAGGACATTTTAATCAAATGTAAATTCATGTCCCAGCTACTTCATCTTACTTACACTATCAGAGAAAGAAAAGAGGAAAAAAAAATCTATTTTAGATTTTTATATTAAAACAATGTAATCCATATTCAATACGGAGGGGTATTCTGGACTATTTTCAAAAGGAATTGCAAATTGTATTTTTAATTGTGCTTTCCATATGTGGACGCATGAATTGTGACATAATCCAAATGAAATTGCAAATCTTGCATTACCATTTGCATTTTTGCTTTGGCAAATGCACAGTGACTACCAAATTTCAAATGAAAAAGCAAAGTCCATTTGCAACTGTATTTCCCATGTTTTACGAGTTATGAGCCTGCCATATTTAAATAGCAATATTAATTACCACATCTGCTTTTTCACTCTCTCTGCGGAAAGCTGTCGATCAATATCAGGGGTGGGACTATACTATGGGGCGTGATTGTATTGGGAGGTGACGTCACTCACAGACGACCGTGCCGAATGCTTTGATCAATGGAGGTAATAGGTAAAGGCTTGGATAAAGCCAGCTGCTAATCAGTTCGTGCCTGTGTGTACGAACAGACAGTGCAACCTTCTTGGCACAATAAATAATTCTGTCTTTTTTACCCCCAAATGCAGCGATTATCCCCTGCTAACAGCGGGAGCCACAACGGTATGCACAATAGGTCAATATTCACGATTAACCAAATGCTTTTCAGCTGTCTCAGCATCTCTCACTGTTTACACTCCAATTGATGCAAGTGAGCAAAGAGACAGTGCATTTCTACACTTATTACGGTACATTTTATTCCTCTCGTTTAATCCGTAATAGAGTGTCGTGCCTGCCTCAAGGTCTTTTACTGTTTGCACTCCGATTGATGCACTTAAGCAAACAAACGGTGCAAATCTACACGTATTTACCTATTTGCCACTTATATCTTATTCCTATCTTATAATGGAAGATAGGACAACAGTGGTTGATGATCAGAGGATCCTCTCCATGGTAAAGAAAAACTTTTCACAACTGCAGCCAAGAGAAGAACACTCTCCAGGAGGTAGGTGTGTCACTGTCAAAGTCTACAATCAAAGGTGCAAACAAGGCCAGATTAGACTTCTAAAAAAACATCTAAAAAAGCCAGACCACTTCTGGAAAAGCATTCTTTGGACGGCTGAAATTAAGATCAACCTGAACAAGAGTGATGGAAAGAAAAAAATATGGAGAAGGCTTGGAACAGCTCATGATCCAAAGCATGCAACATAATCTATGAAACATGGAGCAGAGTGATGCATGAGCATGCATGGCTTCCAGTGGCACTGGGTTACTGGTGTTTAGTGATGATGTGACAGAAGACAGAAGCAGCCGGAAGAATTCTGAAGTTTACAGGGATATACAACAGTTATACCCATTCTCTCAAGAGGAGAAAAACTAACTTGGAAGTTTTTAGAATTGCATGGAAAAAGTATGTCCAGCTATAGACAGGCTCTAAAAGCTGCCAGGACCGAGCATATCCGCAAACCCAATAGATAATAACCAAAAACTATCCAAGGTTTTTATTTAGCACAGTGGCTAGATTAACAAATAACCAGACGTCACCCGATCGAAATATTCCCTCACAGTTTAATAGTAATGACTTTATGAATTTATTCACCGATAAAATAGATAGCATCATAAATACAATAACAAATGTAGATTCTACAGCGTCTAGCACTTTAGCTTCATTCATTGCACCCAAAGAAAATTGCAGTGCTTTACAACTATAGGACGAGAAGAGCTAAATAAACTTATCACTGCATCTAAACCAACAACATGCTTATTAGATCCTGTACCCACTAAATTACAGTAGCAGAATAACTGCTTCTCAATATTATTAACTCATCGTTATCTTTAGGTCACGTCCCAAAACCATTCAAGCTGGCAGTTATTAAGCCTCTTATTAAGAAACCACAACTAGATCCTAGTGAATTGGCACATTACAGACGCATTTCAAATCTTTCATTTTAATTCTATTCTGGTGGCATACAGAGCCAAAATTATGAAAACTGTGTCAGTGTCCATGTGACTAACTGTATGTGTATGTGTGTGTATATATATATATATATATTTTTTTTATTCTGTTTTGCATGTTGCTGTGACTCATTCAGTCCTAAGCACCTACTTTAGTTCAATCTGATTGAGCTTGTTTTTCTGACCTATTTCTGTTTAAATATGGCAACAGAAGATTCAGAGAAATGAGTTATTCTCTTCTAAATGTATTTTTGAATTTTCAGTCCTCTTCTATTTTATGTAAATATTTTATTCTGAGTTATTTTGAGAAAAAAATCCTCATTTTTAATCATGGGTAATTTTGTTTAATAGACTACCTTTTATGTAAGATGAAGAGGAAGTCATACAGGAGAAAGTTTTTGTGCATTTGCTCTGGTTTGAATGCCAAGATGGGAAAGAACTCCATCTCAGAGGAAGAAATTCTCTCCTCATCAGATGCAAAAGATCTTTTATGACAAACTTGTGACATTATAGTGCACCCAAAAATGAAAATTCTGTAGTCATTTACTCAGTCTCATGAAATCAATTCTCATTAAAATCAGGAACTTTGTGCAGTGGTGTAATGTAAATCACCTTATTGTCAGTGTTGGAAAAACTAAGTAAATGATAGTGACCCGAAAAGTTTGGGTGATTACAGTCCATTAATTATTCAAGTTAACACTATTGAACAAGTGGATCACAGTAATTGTGATAATTATAATTTTTTAAATAATAATGTTGTTATTGTGTGTGGTTGTTGTGTTGCAGCTTTGAGTCCAAGACAAATTTACTGTAAAGGACAATAAAGTATAACTAACTCGAACTCATGCCGTTCCAAACCTGTACAACTTTCTTTTATCTTTGAAACACAAATGACAATATTACATTTAAAAAAATAAATAAAAAAGGTCTGTAAACCTAAACCAAAACTTTTTGATACTTTAAAAAGTCTTTATAAACATAGTCCATATGAATCGCACAATGCGTATCCTGAAGAGACACAATCACTTTATATGGTGAACAGATTAATTTAGGCTTTAATTGACAAATGAACACTTGAATGATTAATGCACATACATAAAGTGATTTAAACTGTACTTGGTGCATATTTTAAATTTTAATTAATTTATATTATGTATGCTCAGATACATTGACAGTTTATTTACTTGATCATTTGATAGAATTACAATCATATTATTCATGCAAATTTAAATGGGCCTTTTTAGAATAATAAATATTATAGAGACTTTCATAAAAGCAGTATCAGTACACTGGATCACTGCTACTCTAAGTTTAAGAACTACAAAAAGTCTGACCACGCCGCCATACATTTGATGACGCGTTGGTGAAGCTATGCTTTCTTGATGACGTCGACTGTGTTCACGAGCTCATCTGACGTCAGAGTTCACGGAGGTAGCTGTAGAACAAGCTACAGAAACAATCATTTCCCCAATCAGAACAACAGATCTTAAAACCTGTATGTTAAGCTGCTGAGGTATTTACAGTAATGTCAGTTCAGTGAGTACTGCACTGTAACTTAATGTAACATTTCTGTTGCATTATTCAGAAGTGCGAATGACCTTTGGATCACCAAAATATGCTTGACTTTGAGTATGGATCATGAACGGTTTACAATTTTTCATGGATCCATGTTGTACTTCCAGGCCACTTCATACATTATTCAACAAGAGGTTCTTTCTGCAGATCCCTTATGAGATATGAAAAGAGAGAAGAAGGTAGGAATGAGGCTCCTGTTAGATGAGTCTGGTTTGATGCACTTTATTTTTTTGCTGAGTCTGTCACATTTTCCCTTTCTCTAATCGATAGTTCACGAGTCTACGTGCCTCCAGATCCACCAGGCTACTTTGATGGATATGTCTGGCCCATATACAGTACTTGAAAAACAGAAAAGTGATGGAAGAAACTGTAAATGGCGTATAGGTACTATCATATTTTAACACTAAGCATGGTGACTTTGAGTATGGATCATGAACGGTTTACAATTTTTCATGGATCCATGTTGTACTTCCAGTTCATACATTATTCAACAAGAGGTTCTTTCTGCAGATAGTGTGAGTGAGGTCTTTGCACTTCATACAGTGTTTCTACGTGCCTCCAGATGGCACACAGAAGAGCGAGATGTTATCATATTTTAACACTAAGCATGGTGACTTAAATCACTTTTATTGTAGTGAATAGTGTGAGTGAGGTCTTTGCACTTCATACAGTGTTTCTGGATGGCACACAGAAGAGCGAGATGTTGCTCTCAACTGTGCTTGCAGACATTCAGGAAATGCTTACCCTGCAAACAAGTCTGAGAATTTGCTCATTGGAAAAACGTTGGCCCCTTAGCGCTGGCCCTGCACGGACAGCCCTCACTAGGCTCAACACAGTTAATCTACAACAATAAATCTGTTTCACTATAAATAGCTACTTTCCAGCTACTATAACTTAAGTCTTTGGAAAAAACAGTTATTATACATCTGAAATGGATGCAGTCACCACATAACTAATGTCTGTAATGTATTGTCAAAAATGTACAGTAGTCGAAGGGATTTCAAATCAATTTATTAAATACAAAATAGAAAACATTTAATTCAGGTTAATTAAACACTAGACTCTTCCTAACCAGGAACAATCAAAAAAATTGCCCAGACTATGGTCCCACGTCGAAAAAAAGTTCATATTCAAAAAAATCCATATTCAAACTGGACCATGTTGTGGTGACCTCACCAATAAAGAGTCCTTCTAAAATGCATACAAATACACTGTCTTAAACTCTTAGCATCAATCCAAACATAGGCCATACATACATATAGCATCTCTGCAAAAAAACATCAACTCCTTACTTTAGACTGGGCGTGAAATGACACATTTCCAAACCAGGACACAGCACAATGTGTTCAGCAGGTGAGCCATGCTGGCTATTGCTGCTTGCTATTGCTAACTCCTTCTTCTTCTTCTTCTTCTTCTTTGGGATTTTGGCATATTCTGCACCATAGGCACATACCGCCACCTACTGTTTTCATTCATACATGAATGATAGTCCCGTCTCTATTCATATTTTATTGTTAGTTTTATTTCGGGTTGCTAACTCCCTCTACCCACATAGCTTTACTTAAGGAAACCTAAAACACCCTAGCACCCTGAGTGGTAAAGAAGAAAACTGCCCAAACAGGCTCATGTCTGTTACACCTCAAATATGGCTCATGAGATCCACTTTCCTCAAGGTTCAAGGTTCAAGGTTCTTGAGATCCACTTTCCTGCAGAGTTTAGCTCCAACTTTAATCAAACTCACCCAACTGTGATTTTCTAATGATCCTGAAGACATTGATTAACATGCTCAGATGCGTTTGATTGAGGTTAGAACTAAACTTTGCAGTAAACTAAACTAAACTCTCCCCCTCCCTCCACCCCACCACCACTCAACCTGCGCTTAAGGTCTGTGTAGAGGATGTCAACCGGGTCTTCTGGAAGCAAAAATCTAAGAAAGCTTCAGGCCCAGATGGTGTTTCACCTGCCTGTTTAAAAGTCTGCGCTGACCAACTGGCCCCCATCTTTACACAGATCTTCAACAGATCACTGGAGCTGTGTGAAGTTCCCTGCTGCTTCAAATGCTCCGCCTGTCGCTCACACGTCTTTGGTCATGAAGTCATTTGAGCGACTGGTCCTGGCCTACCTGAAGGATATCACTGGACCCTTGTTGGATCCTCTTCAGTTTGCCTACAGAGCAAACAGGTCTGTGGATGACGCAGTCAACATGGGACTGCATTACATCCTGCAACACATCGACAAAAATGGGAATTATGCAAGGATCTTATTTGTGGACTTCAGTTCAGCCTTCAATACTATCATGCCTGACCTTCTCTCAGACAAAGTGACACAGCTCTCCGTGCCCAGCTCCATCTGTCAGTGGATCACCAGTTTTCTGACAGACAGGCAGCAGCAAGTGAGGCTTGGCAAACTCACATCCAGGACTATCACGATCAGCACTGGTGCCCCTCAGGGATGTGTTCTCTCCCCATTGCTCTTCTCCCTCTACATGAATGACTGCACTTCAAAGGACCCCTCTGATATATCGCCCAGCCCTACCTGGAGCTAAACACTCTCAAAACAGTGGAGATGGTCGTAGACTTCAGGAGGAACCCCTCTGCACTCCCCCCACTCACCATCATGGACAGCACTGTGGCTGCAGTAGAGTCATTCGGATTCATGGGTACCAACATCTCTCAGGACCTGAAGTGGGACAATCACATTGAATCTATTGTGAAAAAGGCCCAGCAGAGGCGGTATTTCCTCTGCCAGCTGAGGAAGTTCAAACTGCCACAGGAGCTGCTGAAACAGTTCTACTCTACCATCATTGAGTCTGTCCTGTGTTCATCTATAACTGTTGGTTTGGTTCAGCTACCAAATCAGACATCAAGAGACTACAACAGATAGTCAGGACTGCTGAGAGGATTATCGGTGCCCCTCTGCCCAGCCTCCAAGAACTTTACACCTCCAGAGTGAGGAAAAGGGCTAAGAAAATCACTCTGGAGCCCTCACACCCAGCCCACTCTCTCTTTGAACTGTTGCTCTCTGGCTGAAGCTACAGAGCACTGTGCACCAAAACAGCCAGACACAAGAACAGTTTTTCCCCCAGGCCATATCCCACCTGAACAACACATAACACACCTCAGTACTGGACATCTGTATACAACTCAACAAAACTTATTCGGTATTTAGCACATATGCACATTCACAATTTTGTCTGGACATTTTTCCTTTTTCTGTATATTTGTATTACTAATGTTATTTATAATTTATTGTATATTCTCTTTAATATTAGGGTTTTATTACCTTAACTTTATGTATGTTTGCACTATGCTTGTACTTTCTGTACCGGAAGCTCCTAACACCAAGACAAATTCCTTGTGTGTGTGAACACACTTGGCAATAAAGCTCTTTCTGATTCTGATTCTGAAAGTGGATCTTATGAGCCAGATTTGAGGATCCCTGGCCCATATGAAACAACAGGTTCTGAAAAGGTCTCTTTTGGTTTGAGCCATTCCAGTTCAATTGAGTGGCTAAAGAATGGCCAGTCAATGTTAGTATTCTCCTAGTTGCATTACAGGGCTGCCTACAAAAAACCTGCATCGGCCCAAAGGTAGAAAAGTTGCTCTGGGCCCAAACGGGCTGGCCCACACTGGGCCATCATTGGATTAATGTGGGCAGTCCCATAGTGTGGGCTGCTCACAGAGAGCCTGTTTATGTTTGGTGTGGGCTGGCACTAGCCCACTGTGCCCGCAAAAAGCCAGCATGTGCCCCGCAGGGGCATGTTTGCAGGGTATGGTTACAGAGAGATGAGTTGTCACATGAGTAATATTGCAGCACACTTAAATTATTTTGCCATTTACACTCATTCATTTCTTTCTCAGTTTGAATTTAGTTCCCAGATTTTGAGGACCAACATTTCCAGCTACTTGTTTTCCACAATTAAATGAATAAATCATCAAGTTCATCATATTCAAAGTGCATTTTCCGCAAGCAATATGTGACTGTCATATGACAATCAAACCGTATGCATTAATACTCAAAATAAGTGAATTAACAAAGCAGAGCATTTTTATGAACAGTTTCACTTGATAAAAATGCATCACAGTAAATATTAACAATGACAGACAAATGTTTTTTAATAAAAAAAATTCACAAATGTATTCATCTGTTCTGGAGCAGAAAAATCCATGTGACTTAAACAGATGAATATCAATGTATATGTTATGTAAAATATTCAGAAAATATGTAGACATATTTGTGAAGTGTTCAATGAATTAAATACTTTCATTTATTCCTATAATGTTTGCTTTGAGCCAACAAATCTTCATTTATTCTCTATTGACACTCACGAAAGATTAAAAGGCCCCTATTATGGATTTTTGAAAATTACCTTTCATGCAGTGTGTAACACAGCTCTAAGTGAATGAAAACATCCTGCAAAGTTTTAAATCTGAAAGTGCACCGTGTATAAAGGTGTCTCTCAATAGAAAGAGTCGACTCTGAATCATTGAAATGAGTCATTTTTAAAACGAACCCAAGCCATTTCATGTTGACATCAACATGAAATATTAGCATATTGCCCGCCCACTTGTTGGTCTTTTCGCTTTGGTCTGAATGAAAATGCAAATTAATTTTTTGCTACTAGGTACCACTTTTGGAGGGTAAAAATTGTGGTTTCCCCAGTAACGGCTGTACACAAAGCAGCACTGCTCTCACAAACACTGCTTTATCAGGCATTAAAGGCATGATGAAATGAAAATAAAATCGACCAATCGGACCAATCACCGCAGATTAGCGTCACGCAAAGGAGGGGTTTGGAAAAAAAGAATCATTGAGCGAATCGTTTGGGAGTCTTTGAGCATATAAGGTAAAAATAAATGCATATGTGACCCTGGACCACAAAACCAGTCTTAAGTCGCTGGGGTATATTTGTAGCAATAGTCAAAAATACATTGTATGGGTCAAAATTATTGATTTTTCTTTTATGCCAAAAATCATTAGGACATTAAGTAAAGATCATGTTCCATGAAGATATTTAGTAAATTTCCTACCATAAATATATCAAAACTTAATTTTTGATATTCAATATGCATTGCTAAGAACTTCATTTGGATAACTTTAAAGGCGATTTTCTCAATATTTAGATTTTTTTGCACCCTTTGCACCCTATTAGATTTTCAAATAGTTGTATCTCGGCCAAATATGGTCCTATCATAACAAATCATCCATACATCAATGGAAAGCTTATTTATTCAGCTTTCAGATGATGTATAAATCTCAATTTCAATTTCAGCCGTCCAAAGAATGATTTTCCAGAAGTGGTCTGGCTTTTTTTAGATGTTTTTTGGCAAAGCCTAACCTGGCCTTGTTTGCACCTTGTGGTGAACCCTCTGTATTTGCTCTCGTGAAGTCTTCTCTTAATTGTAGACTTTGACAGTGACACTACCTCCTGGAGAGTGTACTTCTCTTGACTGAATGTTGTGAAAGGGTTTTTCTTTACCATGGAGTGGCTTCTCAGTTTCTGAAGCCTAACAATTGTCTGTTTCACTTGTATGGAGAGATCCTTTGACCGCATGATGTGGGTTCACAGCAACAGATTCCAAATGCAAATGGCACACTTAGAATCAACTCCAGACCTTTTATCTGCTTAATTGATGTAGAAATAATGAAATAATAGCCCACACCTGTCCATGAAACAGCTTTTGAGTCAATTGTCCAATTACTTATGGTCCCATGCACTTAAAGACCACATTCATTATATAACTGTAACGTGAACATGTTTTGGTCAACAGCTAAAATACATTTTTTTTTGCATGTGTCCAAATATATATGGACCTAACTGTATATATAGAGCTTATCAAATATGGTAAACGGAAGGTCAGCAGTGCTTGTTTGGTGCATGAGACCCAAAGAGGAATGACTTGAGGATGAGTAATTGGTGACAGAATTTTCATTTTTTGGGTGAACTATTGCTTGAAGACATATTCCTAAATCAACTGCAATGGAGCTGTCAAGATTTATGGGCCAGTTGTCTTTAGGGTCTATGGCCTTCTTGTTCAGGTGAAGATTACTTGGAAAAAAATCCCAAAGCCCTATTGTACAGGCCCGATGACAGGTGTTTGACAAGGCTGTGCTGTTTAATTGACCCTGACTTTAATATGTGGTGGTCCTATATGCATCTAAGTCTATTTGATGATGCATGCTTTACATCCTGTCCTGCCACCTAATATTTATAGTGAGTGTATAACTGTCAGCTGAAGTCAGATTGATCCTGAGGACTGTTTGTAACTCTGGTGACTTCATTTCAAATGATAAATTAAATGAATGGAACATTTTTCAATTTGCACAATTAAAAAGAGCAACTCTTGGAAATGTTTTTTTTGAAAGTATTGGTGTGACTTCACTCATTTGAGGTTTGCTGACTAAGAGCTCAGTGATATCAGAAGTTGTGGGCTGGATCTCATATATATATACACACACTTGTGCAGTGCAGAAAGAAGTTTTATTTCCTGTGTTAGACAGAGAACACTGACTAAGATACACTGAAGGCAATAACAATGAGGTCTCTGCAAATCATCTTCTTGTTGTTGGTTGTTCTTTGTCTCAGCAACTTTTTTGCAAGTGCAGGTTAGTGCTTTGTGTTTTTACTGTTATACATTTTGGTAATTTGTGTGTTACAAAGCATTGCAGCAGTGTTTGCATTAGTTTAGGTTTGACCTACTTTCAGTCACTTCCCAGCTATAGGGTTATATATGTGAAGTGGAAATAATCTTTAGACAGTGATACATTCATTTTTGTTCTTTGTATTTGTATTTGTGAGTGCATCCAAAATGCCTCATGATGGTTAAAAACTTTACTCACCCCCATGTCATTCCAAACCTCCTTCTGTGAAACATAAAAAGATATTATGAGAAATGTCAGTGTTTTTCCCCTCATTTTGGACAACAGAAGTGAATAATCACCAAAACTGTTTGATCGCCAACATTCTTCAAAATTTCATATTTTATGTTGCACAGAAGAAAGTCAGGTTTGAAAAGATGTGAGGGTACGATGACAGAATTTTCATTTTTGGGTGAACTATCCCTTTAAGGTATAAAAACATGTAAACTATCAATGTCAAATGTAGTTACAACATAGCACTTACCTGATATGTAGGTATAAGCTAAATTATGCAGGAATATTCATCATCTACACTGTCCAGGTGTTGGTTTTGGTGTCTGAACTAGTGCCAGGAACACCTGATTCTTCAATGTTTTCTCTCTAAACCCTTTATATCAAACTTAACATCTTAACTTCTGTTTGTTTGGATGCTGTGATCTGATCAAGGCTGTTTCTTTAATCATTTTTAGATGAGATCAAATATAAAGGTGACAATTTCACCATTAAGTGTCCTGCACCTCAGAAAGAAGCACTGGGTGTAAATCTGAACAGCAGACATGAGATCAGCCGACAAGTCTTCTACTACTTTTTCAGAACCAAGAAATTAACTGTCCATGAAGACTTTGAAGAACGTGTTAAAGTCGAATATGACGGCAAGAGTCTGACTATAGACATCATTAACCTAAAACTGACAGACACTGGGGCTTACTGGTGCACATGCAATCTTACGTTTGGGAAATGTACAATGGATGAGTCCGGTGTTTTTCTTTCGGTGCACGGTGAGTGTAAATTAATATTTTGTTTATTGATTTAATTTTCAGTATTTAATTACAGACCATTTAGAATTTACCATATCTGTATTAATAAGTATGATTTAAGACATACAGTACATTACCATTCAAACGTCTGGGTTATTTTTGTATATATGTTTGTTTATTTGAAAGAAATTAATGCTTTTATTCAGCAAGGATTCATTAAGTTAATCAAAAGTATCAATAAAGATGTAAAAATAGTTAGAAAATATACATTTCAAATAAATGGTGTTCTTTTGAACTTTTAATAATTATCATGGTTTTCACTAAAATATGAAGCAGCACAACCTTTTTCAAGATTGATAATAAGGAATGTTTTGTGAGCAGCAAATTAGCATGTGAGAATTATTTCTGATGGATCATGTGACACTGAAGACTGGAGTAATGATTCTGAAAATTCAGCTTTGCATCACAGGAATAAATTACATTTTAAAATATATTTAAACATAAAATGGTCTTGATATAAAACCAATATTATTTAAATTAAAAGGTAAAGTTAGTGAGAATCTGCAAAAATAATAATTCATAGTTTTATTTCTGTAGTTTTGAAGCTGGTGATGCTGTTTTGGCTGAGTACTTTGGCTGTTCTGAAGTTATTTGTACTTCTCTTTACAGAACCACAGATCAGTCTGGCTTCTTCCACAAATGCTAATACAAAGTCAGGTGGCATGAATGACTTACTGATCCCAGTGACGGCTCTCACAGCTGGCAGTGTGCTCTTACTCTTACTCCTTGTGTTTGGAGTGTGGCTGGTGCCCAAGGTGAATGTCATACACCTAAAACTTGTTGCATATCTGTACATCCGAAGATCATCAGAAACTTTGTAAATGCATTACACATATGAAACCTGGAAAGTTGCCATATTTTTGTTTACCTCCAGCCATATGTTTACACACTTAGTGTCTATGACCCATACTTTTGTATTATATATCAAAGAAGCATTTTCCAGCAAATGTGTTCAGATGTTAATAATCAAGTTGAATTGTTCCTCTCTTTTGTCCCAGATAAAGAAACTGATCAGAAGAAGCAAAGAAGAGGAGAAAAGGTGTAACAATGAAGTGTACGAGGTCATGACTGTTCCCCGAAGGACATAGTGTATATGAGACATTCACGTAAATATCCCTAGTACTGGGTTGAATAATAATTTTTGTAATCTTTTTTGCCAAGCTACTGCAAAAACCACACAAGTTGGTATTTTTATATATATATATATATATATACCAACTTATGTGTGTGCGTGCATATACTGTTTTGCATGTTGCTGTGGGTGACTCATTCAGTCCTACGCACTCATTTTGATTGAGGTTGGTTTTCTGACCTATTTCTAGTGAAATATGGTGACAGAAGATTCAGATAAATTAGTTAATCTCTTCTGAATGTCTATTTGTTTGAATAGAATTTTCAGTCCTCTTCTATTTTCTGTAAATATTGTTTTGATTTATTTTGTGTATTTATCTCAGCTTTGCATGATTGTTCAAATCCTTTAGCATTAATGAGTGATTCAGTTTGGGCTGTAGATACTACGCTTTGATTCGCTCTTATTTTTAGCTGTGTTGTCTATGCATTTGTGTATTCAATTATTAATGAGTTAATTTGTGCATGTTCTACATATTGTGTAATATAATCCACTGTGGATGTTGCCCTTCAACAGCTGGTGTAAATTTTTTGATGACTTCAATGTATAGCTTCAGTGATATACATTTGTACATACATAATATACAAGTGTTGCTTTACAAGAATAATGACAAATGTATGACAGACTCATAACAGAAAAACAGGATTTGAAAATGTCACCTTATTTTCAGGCCGTGCTTTTATTTGCCTTGGCTTCTGTCTATATTGGGGGCTTGCACAATCTGCTTCTCTGAGACGAAGCTGCAGACTTCCTCCTGTGGTGGAACACATTCTTGTCAAGACCCCTGTGGAGGAAACGTGCCCCTCCTTCAGAGAATGTCACCTTTAGTCCACCAACATGTGCACCTTTTTCAGAGGCCTTTATTCAGATATGAGTGGCATTTTAAACCTCAAAGTGATAAACAAGGCATTTGGGGAAAAACTGTTGTGATACTTTTACCAGAAACAAGAGGATGTGAGAGAAAATGTGTGGGTTTTTAAAATGTTTGTCAGATCAATTGCACAGTCAGTCCTAACTACATTTTGTGTAGTTTATGTTGTACCTGGGAAATGTCATGCAGTTGTCATCAACTCGGTTTCAAAAAGTATTTTCTGGAAAATAAAAAATCTAACATTTACTGTAATGTTTACTTACAGTGACTGGAAACGTGTAACCAGTGAACGGTTTTGGTTTTAACAGCATAGGAAACAAGTTCTGGTGTGATGTGTATTGCAGTTTTTCTCAGTTGTTAAAAAAAAACATTAACCCAAATCTCAAACCATAGTGACATTTCACACAAGTTCCAAAGCATTTCTCAAAACCTTAAACACAAATTTACAGCAGGTGCTCTTGTTAAGCCCTATAGGAAAACCCACAGGGGCATCACAGCTTGACTGGTTCTCACCAGGAGAACACTCAGAGAACATCAGCAGGCTATGGGAAGTTTCTTAATGTTCCTATAGTCACCTCATGGGACTCTCATGGGTTGTTACTCAGTAAGATTGATTGAATACTCTAATAAAGTCCTTCAGACTAAAATATCAATGTTTCTAAATCTTAAAAATGTATACAATTTATTAATATTTGATTGCCATGGAAAATATATTTGAGGCTATTCGATTTTTGCTGTTTCATAAATTGTTTATTGGTTTTATAATTTTGCTTTTACTACTTTTTTAACTGTATAAAAAATATGTGGAAAAAAACAAATGTGGATCTTTAACTCTTAATGTAAAATATAAAATTTCCTTTTACTTGCTAATTTCGCCAAAATTGACAATTTTTGTCCGTGTTATTTGTCTACTACTCTTCCAGTTCGAGCGTCAAACCTTCAGGTGTGTAGTCTTGTCTCTATCCATAAGGCGGAGTTATCCACAGGTGTGTGTGTGTGGACAGGTAAAGCTGAAGGTGTATGGGAGTTTAGTTCTAACCGATTTAGTTGGTTTAGCATAAGGACGATTTAAATACATACATTTTGATCGTGGTACATGTGCTTTGCGGAGAGCCGGAGAGAAATTCTACGCAGCGATCGATCATATTTCAGATGTTGCAATCTCAGATACGGACCTACTAGACTAAAGTCGACATTCTCAGGATAAAAAGCACCCCATGAACATGAAGAAAACATATTCCGGTGAGTACAGGACCACCGAAAGTTTCATGTCAACAACTGAAGTGAAATTTGCTCTTATAAAATAGCAGTAAACTTGGATCTTATCATTATGCAAAAGTGAAAGCAAACTTGAAAAGTTATTTTGCGCTGTGATATCCTCTTTTCCTATTTTAAACAGTCAATTTACACTTACACAATATGTATGCAAATTATTAGGGAAAAATATAAGCAATCAAATATAGGCCGCCTAATGCGTAGGCCTAATAAACCGACTGATAACGACTTCCCAAAATTTCAACTAACTAAAATGAGAATCTGCTATAGTTTGGCTTGTGTGAGCTGCATTTTCCATCAGGGTGAGTCAGATAGCCTTATGACTTCTTTAGATAAACATGTCCAATAGGCTACTTTCTGACAACCTTTAGGGTCTTGCACAGTTATTTAACCGATGTATTCTTTTATTATGAATGCCTTAAGTTTAGCATTTTGTGAATTATAACATGACTTTCAGGGTGTTCAACTATTCTAAAAGAACGTTCACTTTTTAAAGTTTTTTTTTTTTTTTTTTTGCGCGCGCGCGCGAGATTTGTTGTCTAGTGTGAACCAAATGCCAGTAATCTAAGACATATTTTTTTGATTATATGTAAATCTATAATAAGATTAGGCTATGTTTTGTAATGGTTTATCAACACGAACCGCCCAAACTGACCGCAGTGGCGCAAGCATCATGCTGTTGTTACGGTTACTTCCTCTGGCAAACGGTGTTCGTTAGCGTCTTTTTTGGGTCTGTTTTGGTCTATTTTGGTCATTTAAAATATGCTCACTGACTAAACTTGTAGGCTACCCTAATGTAATCATTTACAGAAACGTTTGATACCCCACCCCTCCACAATTGAAAAAAGAAAGCATAAGATATTGTCTGACACCACCAAATCCACCATATTTATAACCTTTTTTAATGTATTTATATATTAGCATTGTAATAATTATAATATTTTTTTGTAATAATTGTAATAATTACTTTTCCTGAACTTGAATACAACTAATCAGAATGAGAGTGATGTTTAGTATATTACTTTTGGGAAGTCACTTTTGGTGGGACCCTAAAAGACCCTGAAGAAAACGTTTACGGTGATTGCATGCAGCAACTCATTTGTGCATCCATTTTCACTGAACATCCTAGATTTTAGACATCATGTAGTAAAGGCATATCTTGTCCCCACAACTTTACCCACACTATTTCCTCTTCGTTGTGCAACGGAGCCTGCGGCGCAACATAGAGCCCTTCCATTGAGAACAGCCGCATGTTTCTTCCCTATAATCTGGACGCATAAGCCGAACTCTCTGTGTACACAATGATTTGGCAGGAATGTAGTGTTTCCTCAGGCCTGCCAAAGTCATTGTCACAGCACACCCAACTCCTAGCACACACATGTTGGATCATGTAATCAGTCCTTTTTCTCTTTCCTTCTCTGGCAGCACACATCGTATGTGATCTCATTCAGAGAATATCCCTCAAGTACAACCTTGGCCTCCACTGCAAGAACAATGGTGCTTAAAGGGATAGTTCACCCAAAAATGTAAATTCTGTCATCATTTACTCAGCGTCATGTCATTCCAAACCTGTATGACTTATGTAGATATTTTTCAACTGCTTTTGCCCATAGAATGAAAGTTAATGACGTTGAAACAAAAAAACACAGTGACATACTTCAAAATCGAATTATTTGTTTTGCAGAAGAAAGTCATACTGATCCAGAATGACATGATTATGATTTTCATTGAGTGAACCATCTCGATAAAATCATAAGTTTGATTGATTTACGTATTTCAGAGAATACTCAACACTTTGAATTGCGTGTGCATGTGTGCTTTGTCGTGTAACACGCCCTGAGCACTTGAGGTAAATCAGTAACTCACAATGAGAAGCAATCAAACATCAGCACAATAAGACTCTGCTAGACATGTTCACGCATAGACGGCGTAAATCACACAGATCGTTTATTAATCATGGCACACTGTCAGCTCTTTCTGCAACAGTTTAATGCTTGGATGAACTTCTGATTACTGAACCGCTATGAGTCATTTTGTGCCTCCATTTTGTTTATCGGGCACCGTTAAGCATTAAGTTTATCTGTGAAAACCAAATTTCTACATGTTGGATTGCATGCTGCACTGTCCATGTGGAATTCTGTAAGAATTAATGCTAAAAAATGTCTCCCATGTCTCATCTGGAAGTGAATCATTTTGAGCGGATGAACGAATCTCTTTGTTAATCCTTTATTTTGGATCCTTGCCCAACAGAGCTTACTGAGGCAATAGAGACTCTGCACTATAGCACATTTTTTTATCAGTATCTGGCTCCTTTTCCTTCACTGCCTCCCTCCCCTTTCCTGACCTGCCCTGTCATCACAGTCGAGCTGACAGGTGAGTCAGCGGCAACACAAATCTCCTGTGAAATTAACCCAGGCCGAGAGTGCTTTGAAATTCCTCTTTGCTCCAGAGGCATGTCGACTTGGAGGGCTGATCACAGTCATTTTCAGTACCATGCCACACATTTCACATGTGCTAAAACGTCTCCTTTGACAGCACCCGACTTGACTCTGAAATTGACAGATGGTTTGGTCTTTTCCTGCCTCCTCCAAGTCTCCCTGCTTTTGTCTTCATCACTCAAGACTGTTAGTTTAGTGATTACTGAATGCGGACACAGGAATGTCATGGATTGATAATGGGTACTTCGCCTCACAGGGTGTGTACGGCTAAGAATCAGGCGAGGAGTTAAAGATTATCTACCGGCACTATCACGTTTTGCAAAGCTATGCATTTCTGCTAGCATCACCACATAGAACTGCAAAAATAATGACTGTATTCAAACAAACTTCCCCAAACACTCCCCTGCCTGTCATTGGTCAATCAAACATATAGCACCGCCCCAAACTCACACCATTGGTTGAGGGGGTGTTGCTGTCAGGCTGGAATGTTTTGATAGCGCCAGAGATTTGGAGTGTTTACATTTTTCAGGGGAATCAACCTACATTTTTTTACTTGTACAGTAGTTGTTGGTTGGATAAACATTTTGACAAAGATAAACCAACACATTTAAGCTTTAAAGATCAGATTAAACTTAACTGAAGACACTAAGACACTCTCTTTACTCTGTGCTAAGCCACAACTTTTTCTGTTCTTTCTTGATGTGTCAGTTTTGATTAGAGTGCTATATAGAGGAAACAAATGGCTTTCTTTCTTTTTAATCTTTAATCTTTTTCTTCTTCCATATTATTTATAATGTTTTAAACATGTAATCACAATAATAGTGATTTCAAAATTAACCTCATATTTTCTTTCACAAAGAATAAATATAATTCATATAGAGAGTTAGCATTAGATAGTACATAGATTAGAATCTTAGTATGTAAAAAATGGATTTATTTATGTTTTATACCTGTATATATGAGTAATGCAACCTTTTTAAAGTATATTAGTTTAATTAAGCTTAATTTCTGCCTTCTCAGTTTAAGTGAAATCAATGTGGTACTACAGCAGTAATAAAAGGTGTTTTATATATATATATATATATATATATTTTACAATAATCCAATTAAAAGAATCTGAATTTACTTGCTGATGAAGAAAATTGATTTGAAACTGGCAATAATTATATTACAAAATGACAGTTATTGTGAAAACATACATAAAGACAGTTGTTGTAAAATAATAATAAAAAAGTGGTGGGCCACAGTGCATGTGATGCAACCTACATTTGAGCGTATGTACTGTATTTAGCAGTGCTGGCCTGTTCAGTCATGTACCAATGTGCAGAGACCCCTCATATTTACACAGAAAACAACTCAAATGATCTCACCCGTTCTTATCTCTGTAGTGAGTCAATAAAACAGAGGACATTTTCAGGCAGTTCATAACACATAAATCCATTTTGTCAGCTTGTCAGTCACAGTCATGTATGAACTCACCCCGAAGGCAGTTTTTAATTTAATATATATAGTGTTACATGATATACACTGTATAATTGGTACACTATTTCTGTCACTCAACCTTTTACTGTCATTGTGTGAATATTTCCTGTAACTTAGCCTGTGGCGAGCTGCATGTCAACACCATTATGCTTTTATCTTTAGACTTGCTGAATTGGGTTTCACAGGGCTTGACAGAAAAAAAGTTGTAATGTTATTTTGGATCATGAATGTAAGAAAACAACGGATTACTAACTAAATCAGCATACATTCTGAGTTTATAATGCAAAATGAACTCAAAGAGGAGATGAAATACTGGAAAAGGTTAGGTGGTCAATGTGGTAAACCAAAGCACTGAATGTTGCTCTTGTCTTGATTTATTTAGCCTGAACTGGCAATGTTGTGCTGGAAACAGTACGAGGGCACGGTTCCTCTCAATCATTCCTCTCAGCCTAATTTGATCTGTTAGATTTGCATTGCCATCTCGTTTGCATGACTGATTTTGTTATATTGGTGACACATGCCCCTAACAAGAGTCTGGCTGGATTAGATGTTAGTCTTTAACAGACATGCCTGTTGATGTTTTATTGGTGCCAAAACATTCAACCACATAACATAATTCCCTAAAAACTGACTCAGCGTTTCACCACAGAGTTTCATGAAAGACTATCTGGCAGGGATTTGCCAGAAATGATGAAAAACCTGCACATCTGAATGGAAACAAATTAGTGCTTCGTCACCTGTGAATCGCAATAATTGTTATGCTTGTAGTGACTAGTGCAGAGCTGGTTCGTTGTTTCCTATGTTAGCGGCACACAGGAAATTCACACATTTAAAGCCTTTGTTTTTTTCAACTTCTTGGTATCAGCAAAATCTGACCTGTAAGAACGTGCATTCACACTGACACGGATAGCGGTAGACTCAGTGATAGATTCAAAACGGCAGAAAACGGCAGACAGTTGCGTCAAACCTCTTTAGTTGTGAAAACTGTTATTAACAAATAATGTTTTTTCTTAACTCGAGTGATTCTTGTATGTATTAAACTGTTCTGTGATCTAAGGGTTTAGTGAAGTGTGTTGAGGTTTATGATGATCGTGTCTGGTTTGGGGGATATGTAGCCTAGATGTTTTCTGTCTCTTGCTTAAAGAAGAATTGAACACATCTGAACTAGGGCTGCTCGATTATGACAAAAATCATAATCACGATTATTTTGGTCAATATTGTAATCACGATTATTTAACACGATTAATAGCGGGCTGTATAACCTTTTTTTTTATGCAAATCTAAAGTATTCAGTTAACAGCCAACTATAGAAATTGAATAATCAAATGTAAAATAAAACAGCGTAGTCTTCACTGTAAGAATTAAACTTCCTTTGTTTCTTATTAAAGCTACAAAAGACCTTCTGTGAAGAGCAGTGAGTGATTTTGTCTTTGTGTTTTGTTGTTTGATTAATATTAAGCACACAGTCGGCAGCAGGAATATAGCCCGCTGTCACTTTAAGAGCCGCACAGATCCAATTTACTGTTACACGCGTATTTTCAGTATCATCTGTTTACATTCATTTATTACATAACCGACGAGGGTTTACGTGAATAATCACTAAGCGCCGCATGTTGACACATTTTTGCGTGTATTTGACTGTTTAGGCGCATACGTTCAGCTAAAGGATGAATTTACATGTCTGTGTTCTGCTCCGTCTCTGAGCGCATACACAAATATCCCCCTGAGGAACAGCGCAAGCTCTCTTTCGCGCTTTTTAAAAACATTAATAAATCTAATCAACTTTAATAACTCAAGCACGTCCAATTTTGCAAAAGTCACGTTACATGATTTTACTGATTTACACGTTAAAATGGGCTTTTATGGAGGAGTGAAAGCGCACTGCTGGAAAGGGGCGGAATGGGGCGCCATAATCGTTTTATCTCGATTATTGTATTGTCATAATCGCTGGAGGCCGAAATCGAAATCGAAACTGAATTTCGATTAATTGCACAGCCATAATCTGAACATTTTTATTTGCTTCCTAACCCTAATGGATAGAGAGTCGAACTTGTCACCTAAAGGTTGCGGGTTCGAGTCTCAGGTCAGGCAGGGATTGTAGGTGGGGGGAGTGAATGTCCAGCTCTCTCTCCACCCTCAATACCAAGACTGAGGTGAGACCCTTGAACAAGGCACCGAACCCCCAACTGCTCCCCGGGCGCCGCAGCAATATGGCTGCCCACTGCTCCGGGTGTGTGTTCACGGTGTGTGAGTGTTCACGGTGTGTGTGCACTTGGATGGGTTAAATGCAGAGCACAAATTCCGAGTATTGGTCGCATATTTGGCCACACGTCACTTCACTTTCACTTCACTTTTTATGTCAGTTTTAAGAATTATGGTTCATCGCAGTACCATGTTTTGTTCTCAGTTCAGTATCAGAATGAGTAGGCTTGAGATTGCATCTCTAAATCAAAAACAAAAAACAATGGGTTAACATTTTTATACATTGTGATATTATTTTCATGGGATCCAAGACCATAATGCATCTGGACCTTTCACTTTGGATTTTTTTTTTCAGGATAAATTAAAGGCATTACAACAAGTGGTATTATAATTACAATTGACGATTACAGTTTTTGAGAATTAGGAGCTAAAATGTACTTAATTATCATTAAAATACAGTAGAATAAAAAAATCTTACATTTTAATTTGGAATTTTTATAATTTTATGAAAATCATCTAAACATCCTCTTTTGTGAGTTGAGCCCATCTATGGAAAGACATGCAGCTTGTTTGATCTTTGTTCTTTATGTAATCATATTTACCAGTAGCATCTACAAGACATACAGCATGACCTACATTGCAGTCCAAACCTGTGCAAACAGGGGACTTTAGTTTGGTCTTTATAGTTTGACCTTTAGAGTCATTCCCTGTATCTCACTGTCATGAGATTTAAACACTGTCACTTTGCAAAACTGCAAACTGAATCACTTTTATTGTGTGTTGTCTGATACTTAAACACCCTCCTGGTGATCTTAAGGGTTTTAGTGGCAGCACAGATTTCAAAAGAAGCAGCGTTTGATCTGTCTCTGTGTTTGTGACCCATCTGACTTGATTTTACAAACACATGCGGCACATAATTGAGTGGGCCGAGCTTCATTGCTCTGATGTCTATTCCCAACACATCTGCTTTCCTCTGCTCCATTTCTTCCGGACACTGTGTCTTATACATCTTGCTCTATATCCTTCCTCCTATAATCAGATCATTCTGAAAAGTGTTTCTGTTATGTCTTCTGTGTTGAAAGGCATTGCGAGGTCCACCAGCGGCAGGCTGAGGAGACCAGAGAGAGGAGAGGCAACAAGTCCTACTGGTACTGGTTCTGGTACGTGTTCACATTCACACGCAGGTTTGCTGTTGTTCATTTTTGCGATACACAGACCAGTGGTTGTCCAAAAAGCTGTGCATCCAATCAAACTGTACAGTATTTCGGTAGAAGCAGCCAAATTAGGTAGATGCCATCCTGGACAAGTTATGTGGTAAGAAACCATGAACAATCCTATCCAAAAAAAAAAGACCCACACTGTATTACATACATGTTAACATGGTTTATGCTTTACACAGTTTGTTTTGTGTGGTGAATGACTGTTGAATGTTAAATCAACAAAAATCATATTAACGTTTAAGTTGTTTTCAAACAACTGTACGATAAACAATTTTGGTATCGTGTTGGATTGCCAATTGATGTCCAGTGAAATATGGACATATGGAACCAGTAGAGAACATGTCATACTGGTTAAAGATAAATAGACCCAAATGTGTGTTTTTGTAATGAGTAACTGAGTTTTTAAATGTGTGTGCATGTGTCTTGGGGGACAGTGGTTACAGCAGCTGTCTATTCGGGTTGTTTTCTGTGCAAGAAGGTTAAATATATCTAGCGAGAGAGCGTAAACCTCAGAGCAGCACAGTTGTTGTGCATCTGTTGGTGCATTTTTGGAAGCGTTCTCTCTCACAGTGGACAAAGCAAATGACTTCTGATGTTTACATTTATGGAATTGTGTCTTTGCACATATGTGGTTGCGTGAGCATTCACACTTTGCGTGTGTGGTGATATCTCACCACTGAAGCATCCTCTCGCAGCGGGAAGCGCAGTCTGCTTTTGCACTATCAGCACGTCTGCATATGGGGGCTGGTTGAAGATCCAGAGATCTGCTTGACAAACTTCACAAACAAAGCATACACATAAACACATGTTCACAAATGATGCACACAGGAGAAAGAATGCTAATTAAAGCAAATGTTTGTTTGTGTGCTGTCCAGGTGGTCTCACATTTAAAACCCCAGTTTTACTCTTACATAAAACAGAAAACCGATTTCCTCACACTGTGTGCGGGTGTGTTTGTGTGGTTACAGGCATGTGCATGAGCCTGTGCATGTATGTTTCAGTTATGTTTACAGGCATAAACATAACTGTAATACTACTGTTTTGTCTTGCATGTAAAACTTCCTAATTTTCCTTTTAATTTAAAGTTTTTTTCCCCTCAATATACTGTATGTTCTATTGCATACAATATTGAAATTCACAATATGTACTGTATACTATAGATATAAACAAGTTATATTTATTACTGTATGTGACCCTGGACCACAAAACCAGTCAGAAGTCGCACGGGTATATTTGCAGCAATAGCCCAAAATACATTGTATGGCTCAAAATTATCAGACTCAGACTCAGACTCAACTTTATTGTCCCGTATAGGGAAACTAAGATTGCAGCAAAGTGCCAATACACTAACCATCGATTTAATTATCGATTTTTCTTTTATGCCAAAAATCATTAGGATATTAAAGATCATGTTCCATGAAGATATTTTGTAAATGTCCTACTATGAATATATCAAAACTTAATTTTTGATTAGTAATATGCATTGCTAAGAACTTCATTTGGACATCTTTAAAGATGATTTTCTCAATTTTTAGATTTTTTTTTTGCACCCTCAAATTCCAGATTTTCAAATAGTTGTATCTCAGCCAAATATTGTCCCATCCTAACAAACCATATATCAATGGAAAGCTTATTTATTCAGTTTTCAGATGTATACATCTCATATTTAATAATCTCATAAATCTCTTATGACTGGTTTTGTGACATATAATATTTATTATATATTATATGAATATTGTATATAAAATATATGATATGTTTATTAGAACTTCTAAAGCACATATTCTGCATGACCTTATTCTACATCCCTAATCCTACCCAATACCTAAACGTAACAACTACCTAAATAACTATTAATAAGCAGCAAATTAGGAATTTATTGAGGCAAAAGTCATAGTTAATGGCTTGTTATTAGTGAGAATTGGACCTTAAAGTGTGACCATAATATTATATATACAGTCCATTAGAAAATGTATTTTTGCATAGCAAATTTGGCCTCGGAAGAAATTTGTGATGGTGAGATTAAATGTTTCTCTGACAAACTCTTAAATGGCCTCAGGCATGTGGCTCCATTTATGGTTTTAAGAATATGTATCGTTTGTATTGACTTTTGGTCACTGACTTGCTGTAGAAAATGTCAACATGTTCTGTCTTTATGTTATGCACTAAACAAATATGACATGTTGTTGGTTAGAAAGTACATCCTGGCATCTGTTAGTCGAAACAAAGTCTGAATGACTGCTTAAAACAAGAGATATTCAGCTAATGTGTGTGTGTGTGTGTGTGTGTGTGTGTGTGTGTAAGATGCCAGAAGTCCTTGAAACTGTATTTAAAGCTCACTGTGCTAAATATCTTTGACTGCTCCAGTGTTATGCTAAGAGCTACACTCTGTGACCATCTATCTATCTATCTATCTATCTATCTATCTATCTATCTATCTATCTGTCTGTCTGTCTGTTATAATATTGTAATAGATAGACATACTGATAAAAAAATGTATATCCTGAATGCACTGTAAGTCGCTTTGGATAAAAGCGTCTGCTAAATGCATAAATGTAAATGTATAATAATTATTGTTATTATTATTTTTTTATACCATAGAATTTTTTTATTTTTTTTTGCAGAAAAATGCAAAGACCTCACAAAAGCAGTTTTATTCAGCATACAGAATCTTCCAGTGACATCCGTATATATATATATATATTCACACACACACACACAAACACACGCACACACACACACATATACAACGTATATATATATATATATATACACACACATATATATATATATACACACACACACACACATATATATATATACACACACACACACACACACACACATATATATATATATATATATATCAGTGCTGAATTTTTCTCACATTTGGGCTTAGCAAGTGTCCATTTTGGAATTGTTCAAGGCCATTTCACAATTCATGTGGGCCACTCTTCTCAGGATGAAAAATACAGAAATCTGTATGAATACAGAAAACTCCATAAAAATATGGCTAGCAAATGTACTGTGTTAATATTAAATAATTTTCATCATTGATTTTGTACAGGCACTTTACCCATATTTTAAATTCTGCATTTGACGTCCATTGAATTGTAGTGTTTTAGGATTGAAGGAAATGTCCGTAAATTTAACGGAAAATGTACTGATCATTTTCTGCCAGGAGATTATCCTTTTTTTCCTATAAATTCTTCCCATCCCTGGTTATTTTTTAACTATTACTTTCAATTATTTACTGATCAAGCCTAGTAATCATTTAAGACCACATTTCTGAGGATTTTATACAGCATTGTTGATCTGTAAGCTCTTCTGAATGAATATGCCACTAACAAAGCCTGTAGCTACAGTAAGATTGAGACTCAACCTCCATTTGAGGTCTATGAAATGTCATGTGTTTGGGAATTTAAGGCTGTGAGTCTGGCAGTGAGTGTAGATCTAGGAACTCTCTCATAGAGGCAGTATTGTTCCTGTGTTAAGAGGCCTGAGGAGAGAATGCTTTACAAATCACTACTTATCACTAGCACAAGATATCTGTATATTGGCATTTATTGATACATTTTTATTGAATTTGCTTTATTTTCTGTATTATATACATCAATATGGATATTATTGATAAATAGCTCATTTAATTAGAGCTTAATATATATAATTTTTGCTATACATTTCTGAGTCTGGAGAGCCTAATCTGGGCCAGTGTACTTCTTCACATGTATTTAGGCTCGTCTCCCAGCTGTCTGCTCGCTAGACGACCCTGCACCCCCCCAGAAGAAAAAGCCAAAGGTCAGTCCCACTTCATGAACAAAGATCATCCTAAATTCAAATGCTTTCAGACAGGGGTCTGCATTTGCTCTCGTTGAGCAACACAAAGGAAAACTCAGGAATCTGTTGTGTGTCTTGGCCATACTTGAAATTAGGAGCGGCAAGCGGCGTATGAAAATGTTTGTCTACGGTCTGAGTCAGTGTTCAGATGTTTGTTTTCGATCACAGGGGTGTGGTGTCAGTCACGTCTATCTCCTCGGCCCTTTCTCTCGTGACTCACCAGAGCCCTGAAGAAAATCAGAGGGCAGTCCAGGATTCCACAAGCTGCTGAGAGGAGATATTTTGGGAAGAAACGCTCATATCACATGACCTTGGGTTTCCATCTGGCACACAATGCTGCCTCAGTGTCAGAGGACGGAGAGAGAGAGAGAGACTTCGAGACAGACGGACACAAAAGAGAGGACAATAAAAGCAAAAGAGCATGAACACTCCATATGATCAGCACATGGGCATGCCGTAATTCTGCATCCGCTCATTATTGCGGCACACGGAAGACATTAAATCAAGAAGATTGGGGTAGAGTTAAAGAGAGCGGAGGAGAGAGAGAGGGAGGGAAAAGCCAAAGGAGAGCGAGGGAAAGCAAACAAGGAGGAGAAAGTGTTGGTGCGCTGGGAGAGAAAGAGGAAGTCCAACAAAAAAAGGTTGGAAGTGAGACAGGCTACATGTGGCAGAGGAGGGTGTGTGCTTAGCCATGGAGGGGGACAAAATCGCAGGTAAGAGACGGGCACACCACCATCGGGACGCTTCTCCCATGCTGGAGTCTATTTTCTGCTCTTTTAACTTGCTCTATAAGATTTCAGTGGCAGTGTTTTTTGCTTTAGCTGGGATTTGTGACTTATGTCGGATGCAGAATGTCGGATGCGTCTTCACACATGTTTTGTGGTTTAAATTGAATTCATTTAGCTTCTTTTATGACTTTTCCACCAGACAGAGCATTTACGCTGTACTACTTTTGTCCCTGGTGGTGTTGGTGCTGCAGAGCAGCGTGTGTTTGTAAGATTTTCCGTTGACAGGGCTGGATTTTCCATAGGCTTTGACTGGAAGAGGGAACCCGCTCATCAGGCTGTGACAACAACCAATAAATAGAGCTGTGTGTGTGGAAGAAATGCTCTGTATCAGTGCTGTGGTGTGCTCTGCACTGTCAGCACACAGGCTTTTTGTAAATGTGTCATGACTCTGAGAGCTTCTAGAGGCCAGAAAATAACAGTGCTGTGCTTCAGCTGCGCAGAAAAAAACGTTAATACAATATATAATACGAGCCTTTATCCTTTATCTGAGTTGTCACATTTGGTGCCCTGACAGAGAGCCAGTTCCAGGATAAATACATGAGGAATGACCCTTATGACCTCCATGATCTCACAGCACAAGTTCCCAGATCACTTCTGAGATAGTAAGCCATCAGTCCAGGTGGGTCTATAATGGATTTTGCAGGAACTGGGGAAGAGAAAAGCAGCAAATTGGCATGATCTTATTAGAAATCAGGTATTTGAATGTTAAATATGGTTCTAGCACACATTGCATGTTTGAAGATAATGTATAATGTATGAAATTAATCAAAATTAAACCTTAATTTTCTGCATTTTAGCAGACAATTTTATCAAAAGTGACTCACAATACAGGAACTAGACCAATACCACAGAGCCAAGGAAAAACGCTAGAGCAGAGGTGAAATGCAAAGATGAGAATTGTGTGTGTGTGTGTGTGTATATGTGTCTTTGTTTAAGGTTGTGGAGTGGTTAAGCGCCTGCAGAAGAGGCGTGTCTTCTGACACTTGTTGAAAGTTGTTAGGCCGATCATTTGACCAGACAGGAGCAGAGAGGGTGAAGGTTTTGGAAAGTGACTGAGTGACTTGCTGTCAAGGAACTTTACAACTTTAGAGACATGCAAATTTTACGAACATTTACAAATCCTTTTAGATTTATAGGACGTTGAGTTAATGGATTGAATAGGTTGATTCATATCGTATTTGAGCAATGAAATTAAAAGGCATTCAAAAGACATAATTTTTGCTAACGAATGTGCCTAATTTCGAAGGATTAAACTCATTTTGAAGGATGCGATCATTTTACTCAAGCCTAAGCTGTAAATTACTCAAATGAATTGTCATAACTGAATCAGAACTTAATCCTTTCATTTTTTTTTTTTTTGCTTGTTTGAAGGCATTCAGAAACAATCCTTAAGTACTGTAAATCTATATAATATTGTGACTAAAATGACTGCGACTATACATTTATTTGAATATTATATTTTTTAAATTGTCAGGATATGGTTAGGTTTAGGGGTAGGGCTCAAAAATTATCGATACAATTGTAAAATATGATAGTACAGTATATCAGGGATTTTTGGTGATTTTTTACATTTCTAAATCTGTGTATAGATAAATACTTTAATGTTTTATATTATGTAATTAAGTCCATATTGTGCATTGTAGTGTATACTATTTATTACATTACATTAGTGTATACTAATGAGATCAGGCTGGACAAAGAATAGTCTACAAAAAATGGACACACCATTGTACAGTTTTGATAATCCCATTGTACTTTTTTGTTAGTGGAAATCTAGTGAGTAGTGCAAGAGCAGAGCTGAATGAACAAATTCATTTAGAACATTGAATCACGGCTGTGTAGACAGATGGACAGACTGAAAGAGAGAGAGAGAGGAATGGAAAACAGGAAGTGGTGAATAAGAGAAACAATGTAAGAATGCACCTTATGCTTTTTAATTGAACAAAGGTATGAAGGAAAACAGTGCAGTTTAATGGTTCACACTGTCTTAGTGTCTTAGGTCTCTTTTTTCACAACCCAAAGTTTTGTCCACTGCAATTTTCGGGGATAACATGGATGAAAGACTGATGGAGGACATACTTCAAATTCAGTAGGCCTATCATTTTAATTTGTGTCGAATGAAAAAAGACATCTGCACTGACAACGATGTGTGATGACAGAAATACTCAGAACTATATACAGTCATCCAAGTAACCATAATGCATTGGTCACAGCATTTAACAGCAAATAATTCTTTGAATACATGCACACACTTGTGCCACTTCCTCAAAAACAACAGCATACTTTTACAACTTTACTTGATTGTGCATCACTTAACAGAAAACTACAGTCTGCATGTCACAGTTGACCTTTGCGGCTTCCTTTCTTTTGTATGTTGATCAAGAAAGATAATAGAAAACAAAAGCATTGAACACCATAAAGAATGACAGGGTTCACAGCCATTTATAAGTCAAACAATGAAATATGACGATGTGACTGATCTTTTCAAGGGATGGTGTCAGGTTTAGTCTTGTCTACAAACTGTACTCCTGCTGTATTTTGACTCACTGAACATGTTCTGTGTTGATCAACGTTGTTCTTTTACCCCACCCCCTCCCATTTTTTATAATTTTTCAAGTATTTACAGGACAACACTACTCAGTGATGACTCAAATGTGTCAAGTGAATTATATTTTTAAATTAATTAATCGGAAAGAACCACCCAAACAGAAAACTGCCTGTGTTTAATGATTGCACTTGCACAACAATCAGTGTCTGGCACATACAAACTTAAGACTGAACCTCTAATTACTCTCAAGAAGATCTTTGTTCTCAATTTGCACTAAGAGACATGTTTGAAGAGACAAGAGCAAGTGTTTTTACACTGGCAGCAAATCTCTGTCTAATTTTTATTTGATTTATTTATGTTTCAGTTCTAGTTTGGACATGTAAGCACATGCAAAGATGTCTCTTATTTGTGAATTAACTCTGATTTTCAAAATTAAAGGACCATTAGAAGATCTAAATGCCAGTGCATGAAAACGTAACCTAATGAAAATAAATAAATAAGTTAGAGCATGACGACATCATATCCTGTTGACAATATTCGTTGGTTTTGTGTGTGGCGTTACCGCACCTCTAGGTTAAACACCTCAGTCAGGTGCTGACCCTGGATTTCAATAGTGTATATAGCATATGCTCATGGATATATAACTACATCAATATACATTATCCTTTAATCCTATTATTTATTCTCTGATGAAATTATAAATATACCAAGGGTGTTAAAATCTCATGGACTAATGATCTCGCTTATCTGTCAACAGCCAAAAGAGCAGGCACTGTCAGCAGAGCCTCACAAGTATAAAACATCATGCACTATATAAAACTCCTTCACACCAGGTCAAAACAGGAAGTAAATTGAAGTAACAAGAACCTTCAGCAGGACCCCTTCTGTGTGTGCATGTTTAAAATAGAAAAAAAAAAGAGACGGCCTTCCTGTTTGCATGCAAACTTTATCTGCTAAAGGTAGCACACATGCATTTGGAAAGCTTTGATCGGGGTGTGAAGTGAACTTATAAATACTGGGCCACTTTGTAGCATACATGTCTCGCTCTCTGTGTGTGTGTGTGTGTGTGTGTGTGTGTGTGTGTGTGTGTGTGTGTGTGTGTGTGTGTGTGTGTGTGTGTGTGTGTGTGTGTGTGTATGAATTAAATAAATAAATAAAATGTATTTCTATACATGTAAATAACTCGGTGGATGTTGAATGGATCATCTATAAATGTATTAACTTATTTTAATTCATCGTTCATTCAACACGTTTCATCCCTAGCCTTGGCATGTCTGAATGATGAGTTTGGCCAGATTTATGTGTCTTTCGAGAACAAAGGTTACAGGTCCGTGCACATTTTACTGCTCGTCTACATTACTCACCTCACAGGCAAAGAAACACACTGAGAGAGTAAATCTGAGCGGACTCCCTTGGTGTTAGGGAACTTCTCCAGATGTTGTGCTGCTGGAGAGTGTAATGGGGTCCTGGGAGACACCAGTGCAGATAGCCTGACTGGTGATCTGAGGCAGTGTGTAAACATGCAGAGACTCAGGGAGGAGGAGAAGGACACTGCAGCTATGCTTAGGTACTAAATTCACAGTTCTACAGACAATTCATACACATCTGGAGAACTAGCAACACAAATGTAATGTAAATCACATGCTACTTACAGGTCCCACCAAAATAGAAGCTAATATTCAAGTAATTGTTTATGTTTTCCAGTGTCAGGGATCTCTCTCTCTCTCTCTCTCTGTGGTATGTCAGTGTGGAATGAGTTATGGCTTCTGACAGCATTTGTTTACAGAAGCCTCTTTCAGCCTGGTACAGCTCTCCATAACACAGCATGTGAGATCTCACCGTCTGAAGAAGTTATTATGCCAGTGTTAATTATTTCATATCAGTTTTTACATGCAAGAGTTGGTGCTAGAAATGAGACTTACACAAGTGTCATTCTTACACAAGTGTCAAATTCCACAACCGTTTGCGTATATTGTGTGTGTTACAGCGACATCTAGTGGTTATATTGCTCTTTAAATTTATGAATGAGCCATTTCTGGGAATTTTTGTATGGTGTATGGTGGTGTGTGAATGTTGCCCAGAATTGTGTGTCACAGATGATTTAGAAAAAGTAGTTAGCTATATGCTACAAGCTAAGTATAAGGCGCCTCTTATACTTCATACTTACTGCATTTATTTGATCAGAAATAAAGTAAGCACATTGTAAATTATATTGTGAAATATTATTTCAATTTAAAATAGCTGTTTTCTATTTGACTATATTTTTTTAAATATAATTTATTCCTGTGACAGCACAGCTGAATTTTCAGCATCATTACTGCAATCTTCAGTGTCACATGATCCTTCAGAAATCACTCCAATATGCTGATGAAGAATAAATGGTTTATAACATCATAAATGTCTTTGCTGCTTTTGATCAATTTAATGCAGAATAATGCTGAATAAAAGTATTAATTGATTTTAAAAAAATCCTAGTGTTATCACAAACATTTAGGCTACCTTAAAATTCTACTACAAAAACGACCTATACAGTCGTATATTGTTGTCAAACCAGGAATATAAAATGAATTATGCTTCCTTCTGAGTAATCTTTCTTAATAATAAGCAAATTATTTAGGATGTATGGGTGTACATTACTTCATCAAATCAATATTCATGAGTCAGTCTGACAAGGTTAATCCATGTCCTTTCTGAAACTTTTCAGATCATTCCTATTCCTCTAACAGACTCTCTTCATCTCCTCCCTTACCGGATTTGTGTGGTGTGTGTATATGTGTGTTTGCAAGTCTGTATACAGAAGGCCTGGTGTTTGCATTAGACATGCCTGAAGAGCTGTGAAATCTGATGTATAATTAGTCGCATACAGCTTGACTTTCCTGTTTTTGTAGGCTCTGGCCCATGACACTTAAGACCTCAGTGCAACACTTATACCCTCCATCTCATAGCGTTTCCCAACAGTCATAGTGTTACAAACAGAGAGGTTTCCGTCAAAACCCCAACAAACCAGTCACACAGCAGCACCATATCTGCAGTTAGCAAAACCAGCTCTTCAACTGTAGCCAGAGCTGATAATGTCTGAATGAAACGAAAACGTGTTTAGCAGAAGGTGTGGGGAGAAACGCAGCTCTGATGGAGTCCGAGCTGTAGATGAGGTCATTGATTTATGACACCCCATGGCCTCAGCCCGTCCTCCCCTCTGCTACGAGGAGCGCTGGTGGCCTCAGGCTCAAATTCAGGAAACTACTGGGGAAGCCGCAAGCGCAGACGTGCTCTCCTCAGGGATTGTGATGAAATATGTACTGCCGCTGCCCTCCACTTCTAGCACGGACCGAACTCTTCTACGTTATCTCTTCTACGATTGCAAAAGAGCCTAGTTTCGGCACGTTCGGGGGCGGGTTGGAAAGTAAAATTTGAGCACTGACTCAAATAACTCAAGTTAGAAACCAAGTGACTCGGTCAGAGAGAGAGAGAGAGAGGGAGGGAGGAGAGAGGGAAGGAGTGAGAGAGTGAAAGAGAGCGAGTGGGGGTGGGGGGTTGTCATCGGTTTCTCATTCTGAGGTCTGCTGCATTCAGAGAGTTGGAGGAAGTGGGAAAAACTCAGTTGGTCCTTTAAGAAAGTCGTGGGCTTGGATCTGGGGACCGCTCCGAACGCTTTCTCTTTTTTCCTCCCCCTGTTACCTCCTAATTTGGGATTTGTTTGGGAGCTGGAGAGCACAAAGTCTGTGAGAGTATTGCCTTGCTGGGAAAGGTTGCTTTGATCCCGCAGAGTCAGCTTCAAAATGTCTGATTCCAATGTCAATGCGCATTTGGAGGGAATTATCTCAGACTTTGAAGGTTTGTTTTTATTTCTCTTTATACGATTCTTTGCATTCTATAAAGTAAAAGTTGTTTTTTAAAGTTCAAAACATTCATCAGAATCATTTGAAATGGTTCTATAACTTTTAAATGCTCTCTTAAAATGTAAACAGTCAACATAAAGCTGAGTTATTGTCAATATCTTTATATTAGTGTGTGTGTGTGTGTGTGGAGTCTCTGTTTCTATAGCTGAGTGTGCTGTGGTTGTGTCACGCAGGTCATGTGGCCATCTAGTGATCTCTGTGTGTGTGTGTGTGTGTGTGTGTGTGTGTTTCTCATACACAGTACGTGCTATTCACTCTTTTCTTTAGGCTGTACACACAAACAGTCATGCATGACAGGAAACGTCCTCACTGTTAACACAAAAGCAGCTTTAACCATCAGCACACTGACCAGCATACCTGGTTGCTGTCTGTTCCTCCTGCTCACCTCCTCGAGCATCACGTCTGTGTTTCTGTCTTTCATTTTTTCATCGGTGTGCTCCTGGCATCGATTTGCTCTGTCATCCCCCCTTCCCTCTCTCAACACCTCTTATCCAGCTGCGAGAGACCTTGACAAACGCACGCGCCTCTCATACACAAGACGCATTCCCACTTCTCTGGCTTTTTCAGTGTCATCACTTCTCGGAATGCGTTTTGTGCCAAATATCAGGAGGTTAGAAGGCAAGGAATGGCATGCGGGTTAGGGCAGGGTGGTCTTCATATGTCAGCTGATGACCTGGCTCACCCAGACAAGAGGCTTTAGCTGTGCACCTGGCTGCTTCTTCGTGGATATACACTTTGTCTCAGAGAGAAAGAGATACTTGAATGGATGAGAGAGGGACAGACAGAAAAAAGCCAGACAGTTTGCTCCGGCTTTGAGCTAAAACTTACAGATGACTGAAGGAGGAAATTCCACAGAAAGCGCAGAATTCTGTGGGTGCCGAAAATGGCAGGTTTGCCAGACGTGGAGTTTCATCGCAATTTAGAAGTGTCTTTACAGACCTGAATGGAGCTGTGCTTTTCTGATAAAGCCAAACATTTGACTAAACGGCAAAAGGTCTGGTCCACATTGCAGCATATTGTAGTTAAGAACTGTTTACTTAGACAGGAAAAATTCCGGGCAATACTGATAAGCGAATAATTATTTTCATGATATGGGTGATAATAATCGATAGCTGATATCAAAATTCAATACTATTTCATCTATATAAATGAAAAATAAAGCATTAAAACTAAAATCAGTTGTTTTAAACTCTACAGGTAAATTTAGGCATCATTATAATGTAAAGTATCAAATATTACATTTAGCAACAGTGTTAATACATTTTTGGTGCTTTTAAAGAATTACTTGTTAAAAAAATAATGGAAATGAGCATAAACAATTAAATATACAATTTCAAAGGATAAAATCACTTAAAATGTTTAATTTTGGCAAATAACAATATGGTACCAATATATTGTGAACCCCTAATAATATGTAAATGAACAAACCACAGTTTATTTTGTTTTTATGTGCAATTTAGGGGAGGAGTTATCCGAAGTAGACTGGTATGAAAAAATAATTTAAATAAAGGTGCAGCAGTCCTGTTTTTTATTTTTATTTTTTCATTTTACAGGGGAAAAAACACTGAAAAAGCAACAGTATATAAAGTTCTGCTTGTGGATGTATGTGTACTTACTACTAAGCCAGCAAATCCAGTGAAAGCTTGCCAAATCAAGAGAGTTTTTTGAGTAGTATGCAGCAAGCTGTCAGTGAGCCATCTGTGGGCGGTCTCAGGCTGAGACTAAACCAATACAGACACATGCAGTGTCATTCATATGTAAACAGTGGAGTGAGACTACTTAGATGATCGGGACAGATAGAAACACATTTGTTTATGTGTTTGTTTTCAGACTACAACCATTCTAGACCAGCCAAGTATTTGTGTGTCTCTAAATGGGTCCTGTTGGAGTGCTCTGGATGACCTAAATTGGCACCTTTTGGTCATTTCATGGACACATGTCAACTATTTCAGACTTGGACTCATTACATTGCTAACAAATCAGACATCAGGAGGGGAAAAGCACTCTCATTATACTGCGACGAAACCACTTTCATGTTGTTGCATGTAAAGCTAAATGTTGTCTCTAAAGTCATCAAGCGTGGCTATTTGCAGAGCTTATAGGCAGGACTGACCACACTATAAAGAGAAGAATGCACTTTATAGTGTGGTTCTGTGCAATGTTACCTCGGGGAGGGAAAAGCATCTCACAGCTGTATATTCACAAAGTCCATTAGCTTTGGTTATTGGCTAAGAAATAAACAAGCAAATTCTAGGCTAACTTTCACATGGAGATATGGTAATCCTTTAATTATTGCTTAAAATTTTTTTTAGACAGTATGAATTTGCCAGCAGGTCTAATTGAAGATCTAGCATAATTTCAAAACCTTGCTGGTGATGTTTGTCAACCAGTATGTTCTTTTTAATAAAGCGAGATCACTAGAGCAATGTCTTGCTAGTTAAGAATCCTAGTGGGAAAGCAGTGCACAACATATGCTATGTTAGCAATGCTAGATTTCTCATCAGGTTAAAGGCTCCCAAAGAAAACCAATGAGATGCTAGCACTGTCCTTCCAATGACCGAACACATCACTTACAGCCTAATGCTGTTTTTACACTTTCAGAGAAGGCTTGTGGTTGGGAACGGAGCAATAAATGACTTAAATGTATTCAGTGCTGGCCTCCGCACAAGGAAATGGACTTAATATATGAAGCTCATAACTTCTGAAATTCATAACTGTACTTTTGAAGTGCGAACATACTGATATACTCCCTGGAAACGTGCATGTGTTATGTTGAGCAGTCACATGACCGTGAAGTTTATGGCCATCTGTAACGGAAAGGATATTAAAAGTTCTCATTTATGAAACTTTATGAATGTCCTCAAGCTTATCATAATCAGCCTGACCAGTTAACCCTTGCTAAGCTGTAGTGCATGTGAATGTGTGACTGTTATGAGTGTTGGTTTAACTCTGAGACTGGTTAAGATTGGTTATGATACACTCACTGTCTCAAAAATATTGCACAATCATTTCAAGTAGATGTGTGGGTGTGTATGGGAGGGGTGACAGTCTGGTAGGGGAGTTAAAATAGAGACAGGAAAAGTTCATAAAAATAGAGATAAAAGAGAGGTGCATGAGAAAGAGAGGTTACTGATAACAGTTGTGTCACATGAATTTTCATACTATTTTCCCCAGTCTTGTGATTATTTTTTCGCCTTTCTTAGAAATGGCCTTAAAAAGAGATCTGTAATCATTGGGGTTGAATTAACTAGTCAATTTATAGACTAGTTGATTATAGTCGGAAAATCCAGTTTTGGTATCTGGCTTTAGCTGGTCGATTTTAGTCATTAGCTGGTTCACCAGCCACCATTCTATATAAAAAAAAAGCTTTACTGTCTTAAAGAAACAAAATCACCCAAAAAATGAAAATTCTGTCATAATTTACTCACCCTCATATCATTCCAAACCTGTCTGACTAACTTTTGTTCTGTGGAACCTAAAAGAAGATATTTTGAGAAATGTTGATAACCAAACAGTTCTGATTTCCATTTACTTCCATTGTATGGACAGTAAAAACACTGAAACATTTATCAAAACACCTTTCTATGTTTCACAGAACATATAGAACAGGTCAAACAGGTTTACAACAAGGTAAGGGTGATTAATTAAAGGGTTACTCCATCCCAAAATGAATATTTTGTCATTAATCACTTACCCCCATGTCGTTCCAACCCATAAAAGCTTCCTTCGGAACACAATTTAAGATATTTTGGATGAAAACCGGGAGGCTTGTGACTGTCCCATTGACTGCCAAGTAATTAACACTGTCAAAGTTTCCGCTGGACGCAAACTGCGTATGCTCTTCTGTGTCAGCCGCACAGCACGGATACGTCTTCTACGTTTGTTTAGTTTGCGTCCAGCGGATATTCTCCAAAATGGCGCTACGCTGAACCTGAGGAGACGAATTGTTGAATAAAGTCGTTGGTTTTTTTCTTTGCATACAAAAAGTATTCTCGTAGCTACATATCGTTTTGGTTGAACCACTGATGTCAGATGGACTACTCTGACGACATCTTTCATACTTTTCTGGGCCTTGACAGTGTTAATTGTTTGGCAGCCAATGGGACAGTCACAAGCCTCCTGGTTTTAATCCAAAATATCTTAAATTGTGTTCCGAAGACGAATGAAGCTTTTACGGGTTTGGAATGACATGGGGGTAAAGTGATTAATGACAAAATTTACATTTTGGGGTGGAGTAACCCATTAATGTCAGGATTTTCATATTTGGGTTAAGATGGTATGAGCAGCTGGTAGCTGATTTGTTGCTGATATCACCAGTTTAGACCATCTACCATATTCCAATATACAGCTGCTAGCCTGGGGTGCGTTCCCCAAAAGCAACTATGGTCAAAGTTCCGTCATTACAAATAGAGTTCAATGGAACTTGTGAACATAGTTAGCTAACGGTGCTTTTGGGAAACAAACCCCTAAACTGTATTTTCTAACTCGGTAATCAACTAGTTGCACTTCAGTTGCACCTCAAATACTGTATGCCCCACTGTAGCTGCGTATCCATAGTTTTGCACTATTACTCATAACCTGAAATTACACACAATTCAAAACAAAGTGAACCCAGATCATCGTGTTATAAGCAAACTGCCCTGAAGCTAATCAGCCGTTACCCTGAGGCTAACAGAAACTGTAAGTGAGTGGGACATGACTGTTTTGCTCCGTGACGAATTTGACAGTAGATATACACACACATTTGCAGAGGTGGAAAGTGAATTACTCTCGCGTTACTGTAATTAAGTAGCTTTTTTGTGTACTTCTATTTTTAAAGTAATTTTTAAAATCTGTAATTTTACTTTTACTGTATATTTTGTTTGAAGTATTGTACTTCGCTAATTTTAAAACACATTAATTACTGAGTAAAAAAAAAATCGCTCCCTTGAAACTTGGAAATAATGGGCAGAAGAACAAACTGGCGCTAAAATCACAAGAAAGATGCCGGACAAGACAGGCGTCCTGGTGCACCCAGCTGAAAACCAAACCCCGTCGTATTGAGGTAAAAATGAAGTGAACCTCTATTTGTATTATGTTAAACTGTGTTTGCCTAGGGAGACCAAACTAGCAGCTTATAAAATCTACATCAACCCTTCGACATGTAGAGGTAAGTTAAATACTAATTGATGGTGGTTAAAATAAAGCTTTGGCAGTTTCGCAGTTTTGCATGCAAAAAGACAGTGGTGCATTACGTCTGCGATAATATAACATGTGCGATTTTACATTATCAAACAAAAACACAAAACACTCCTACAGAGTGCTGAAGTCTTGATTAGACTTCCATAGATGTGCATGTGTTGTGTGTGTACATGAGCACAGGGTTGTGTGAGAGCAAATGCATCTGTGTAAGTTTGTATGTACGTGTTTACTCAAAGCTTCACTGGTTTATTACAGCTGACGCGCGCAGACGCGGCGCTGTGTAATGAATGACTGTGGGAGCTGGCTAGAGAGACTACAAAAGTAAAAGGGAAATTTGATTCAAAGAGAGGAATTTTTTTTTTAATGCTAAAGGATCTCAGGTATCTTCTAAATTCGTGTTTTCTGCTCTATAACACTTTTAGTAATTTCAGTTTCAACTAACTACATTTGCCTTAGTAGCATTTCCCACTTGATTTATGTAAATATATGTCATATTTAAGGTAACAGCCTAATATATTATTGATATTAATAATATGATAATATCTGCTGATTAAATGGGATGGGGAAATCGCCCATCACATAGGAAAAAAAATTATAAAAGCACTTACTGAAGTGATATTTTGGAACTGTGATTAAATTAAATAAACCCAAACAACAACATCTCAAACAAGAAAGAGATTACATTAGATAAAGTGTGATGAATATGTACATACAGCCGGTCAAGGCCAAATTTTTAATGTTTTTGAAAGAAATGTCATATCATTATTTATTTGATCAAAAATACAGAAAAAAACAGAATCAGCAAGGATGTGTTAAATAGATAAAAAGGGATAGTAAAGACTGATATTGTTATAAAAGATTTATATTATTTTTATTTTTAAACTCAATAATCAAAAAATAATGAAAAAAGTTTGTGTTTCTTGATAATAAATCCATATTAGGTTGTAGGATTTGACACTGCTGGAGTAATGGCGGTAGTTTTGCATACAGAAATATATTTTAAAGTAAAATAGCTTATTTTAATAATATTTCAAATATTATTGTTTTTTTCATTTTTGATCAAATAGGCTCCAGGCTGATAAGAGATCTTCAAAAACATTTACAATAGTAATGCTTTTTTTGTACTGTATAAGTAAAAATATTCAAATTAAATGTTGTATAAATAAAAAGTGACTGTGTGCTTTGTATTGGGGGTGGGGGGCCTCCAATTTTTGCCTAAGGCCTGAATGTCAGAAAAAGCCCTTGAATGAATCTGTTTAAATGATTCTTGTCGCAATGACTCAATTATAACAGATTGGTGACACCTAGGCGGTTTTAATTTCATATTTAAAGATCTTTTGATTATTTATTTTTTTATAATTTCTGTTATTTTATGTCTTATATATCAAAACATTTCTGCATTTGACCAAATATTCATGCTATCAGTGTGTAACTACCCAGATGAAGCTTTTATTCAAAGATTTTTGTTGAGTTAGTGGAGCTTCTTATTATTCTAAATAACTGATTCCTTTAATTAAAAACAACTAGTTTGAGATTTATAGGCAGGGAAGCATCACTATCACAATTGCTCATACTTTGGTGTGCAACTGAGTTTGACATCCTTGGCCTATCCCATTTTGCCTCCCTCCCACGTTAAAAAGTAACAAAATTTTTACTCTGAGTAAATTTTAAACAATATTACTTGAAATTTTTAGGACTTTTACTTGTAAATAAAATATCATTAATGATTTACAGTAAAATATTTCTACTCTTTCCACCTCTGACATTTGTTGCTCAGCATTTCCTCTGACACAGCATAGCCTCCACTGCGTATAGGTAAACATTTGTAGTTTAGTTCAACTAATTGAGAGAAGTCTTATAGTAAACAACACACGCTCTTGCTTCCATAGATGTGCATGTGTTGTGTGTGTACATGAGCACAGGGTTGTGTGAGAGCAAATGCATCTGTGTGAGTTTGTATGTACGTGTTTACTCAAAGCTGCAGCTGTGTGTACTGTGGGAGAGAGAGAGGGGGAGAGAGGGCTCTTATGTGTTTTCGTGTGGCCCATTTCCCACCACAGCATCAGCTCCCAAATCTAACACAAGGCCAAACATTTTCAGCAGAATACTATATCCGGTTGTTTTTGCCGGTACATACCTCAAACACCTCTGTCTGGGCAGTATGTGATAATTATGACGATTGCTTTTGTCTGAAAAGTTGAACTGTTAGTATTTCTGGACCAAATGAATACCCACTTTTATTTTAGTATGTCAGGGAAGCATCACTATCACAATTGTATTTTGGTGTGCATAGTAAACACAATTTAAAATGAAAAATAGATTTACAGAGAGGACTATGACCTACTATAGTAAACTTACAACCCAGGAGACATCAGAAATTAACACTTTTCTATATATAGTATGCAAAAACAGTTTGATGATGTCCGTATTCATAGTATTTGAAAACAGTATGACCTACTACTTACGGAGACATTTTTATGTATGCATTTGATGAACACACCATGGGGGAGAATTTATAAATGGCAGTGAGGCAACACATCTGATGCTGTAGATCATATGACCATATCAACATGGTGGATGTAGTACATCCAAATTTAATTCATACTATCCATATTCATAGTATACAAAATGTACTTTTTTAAACTTTCGTGAAGTAAGTTCAAATTCAAACGTCATACTCAAACAGCATGCAATTTCAAATCTAGTGTCTTCCTACCAGCTGCATAGCAAGGAGGTAAACATCACTTAGAACACACAAGTTTTGTCCCAAATGACGTACTATACATAAAATATGTACTCTACTTATCAAGTGTATGATTTTTAGGTTATTTTGTCATCCAGCATCTGAGTCCGACAGCCCATCCCCTTCAGTCATGTTTTTCTTTTTTATGAATGCATCATCTCAGTATTTGTGAAGTGCACTTCTTGTTTGAATTTTCAGGGTGAACCATCACTCACACTATTCATACTACAAAATGGCACAGAATGGTGCACAAGTACACAATGCCAATTAAAGGGATAGTTCACCCAAAAATGAAAATTCTGTCATTAATTACTCACCCTCATGTCATTCCTGTAAAACCTTCGTTCATCTTCAGAACACAAATTAAGATATTTTTGATGAAATCCGAGAGCTCTCTGACCCTCCATAGACAGCAATGTAACTACCACATTCAAGGCCCAGAAACGCAGTAAGGACATCGTTAAAATAGTCCATGTGACATCAGTGGTTCAACTGTAATTTTATGAAGCTACGAGAATACTTTTTGTGTGCAAAGAAAACAAACATAATGACTTAATTCATAAATTTTCCCTTCCATGTCAGTCAAATGTAGTTCACTTATATAGGCCTTTTATTACATTTATTTCATTTCAGTGCATTTTGTGATCTAGATCTTTTAGATGCTCAATATAGTTTTTGAAACCACGGACAGACAGAGGTTTGAAGCTCTCATCAAATGTGTTTAGCCAGCTCACCCTGTCAGAAATACACATGCACCATACTGAGATGAAGATTCTTACGTAAGAGGTCATGTGCTTGTTTTGGCTGTAGTGCACTGTATGGTTTTTATACTGTACTTTATAGAGTCCAAAAGCACAGAGTGATTGGACTACAGAGTAAAATCTGCCTGTAATCATTGACTTCCTGTCTGTGAATGAAAAGGTTGTTTGAGGACAAATGCTGAGAGAGATTAATCCTGTTGTATATCAAACTATCATGATTCATCCGTTTATGCCTATATATAGCATACAGTGCCAAGTATATTATTGCCTGGACTAAAGGAACAAGACAGACAATGTCTCTTCCTGTTTAACACATATTCACAATAATTTTCCATTGAGCCATAATCCTGCCCAAGGGACTTTGTGTGTGTGGACTGCTACTAAAGTTTTGTTGATTATGTTTGCTCTAATCAGAGAATGCATAATGCACAGTTATTCAGTGCATGCAGGATTCCCTTTTAATCCTGCCACACTTTGAAATGACAGGAAATGATATCATCAGGGCGCAGCTTAAAAGAAAGCCCTCTCTGAAGATGACTCATGAGAAAAATGGTGATTCTCTCCTCTGCTCATGAGAAAAAGCAAAGCAGTTCAAAATAAATGTATGTTCTGAGCCTGAATTGAGAGTATCACATATACAATCATAACACCAGTGGTGTAAGAAAAAAAAAACACTCAAAAATAAAACACTAATGCCTGGCAGGCCTCTTTTCCTTATCCAAATGCAAGGGTACTGTAAAACAGGACCATCGGCTTCCATCCTCTCCTGCTGAACGGATGTCAGTTTTCCTGTGTGTTGGAAGAAAATGGATTCATGTGTGCTGTGTTACGATAAGCATGTCACTGAAAAGCATGACGTAAAACGCAGAGGTACATAATGGACACCTAGCCTATATGAGACAGTGGACGTCCTGAGAGACATGGACCTGCCCTACTGAAAGATCTGAATTCCTACCTGCTCTTAAATTAATAGTTCACATATTAACAGATATTTTGAAGCATCTGTCCATAAATGAAAGCCAGCAGGGTCCAAAACAATATTGGTCCACCTGTCATTGTACAGAATAATAATAATAATAATAAACCTTCCAAACACAGAGACGTTTTTCAAATAATCTTTTTTTGTGTGTTATATTTTTGGGTGAACTATCCATTTTTTTTGTGTTATCCCCTATTTTAGTGTTTTTGTTTTTTGAGTTTTTATTGATATATTTTCAGTTTTCATTTTAATTATAGCTAACGTTTTAGTATTTTTGTCATTTAAAAAAAATCTATTTAGCATTAATTTATTTTATTTTAGTATTTTTTGGTATTTTAGTTAATTGTCAAGGCAACATTTTTAATTTTTATTTATCTTTTTCAACCTTAATTTTAAGTATTTCATTTATATTGTTTTATTTCTGATTTAATTCAATACATGAAGTTTTCATGAGCTTAAGAACAGAAATAGCCACCTTTAGTCTAGGATCTACAGAGATAGACTCTTAATTTTCCTATTTTGTCCCACAGCTGGATGCATATCTGATCGCAGCAATTATTTATTTCTCATGAATAAGGCTGCCAATAGAACTTCAAACACTGATCCTCTCACACACTGAACTAAGATCCAGCTGTGAATTGGATGCCTTGAAGTTTGTATGAGAAAAAGGCAAGATTTGCAAAGGCCCTTTGCATCCATCCAGCATTTATTGGCTCCACAGAAAGAAATTTGCTAAAATATGATTTCAGAGTAGTTTCAGAGAGATGCCAACAAAAGGTTCCAGTAAGCAGATTATACTGTTTATTTCGCTAATGTGCCATGGGCACCTATGCCAAATCTTACTAGGCCAAACTGCTGTTTCAGTCATGAAATAGTCGCTGAGCTTCAAAACCATGTGCTAAAATAAGCCACTTGGAAAATACTTAACTTACACACGTCCAATATTTTGCCAGCACCAGCTTAAAAAAAATGATGGGATGTTGTTAACAAACAGCAGTGCCAAGGGGCCATGCCGTTCAAGAGAGAGAGAGAGGGATATGTGGTTTAATGTTGGACAGACAAACTGGATGGAATAGCAACCACCTGCTCAGAACTTAAAGGCATAGCGCTGCTGTTGGCCATTAATATGACTGCTGTGTCTGTGCATGACTCAAGTGTCTAGAAATTTCCCGGGGATTAGTACAGACAAATGTCCTGAGCGACCAAGCATGCCATTGTGTGTCTCTTTCTGTCAAGCGCCACATTGCAGATAATCGAAAAATCGAATCTTAAGGCTGTCCAGCTCCAGTTTCAGAACCTCATCAATGTTTGCACTCTTAGCTGTGGGTGAATTATATATATTTTTTGTCTTGATGCAATGCCAGCAATCTATCTCTCACTGTACTAGGGTCAGAAATGAACCAGCTAGGGCTCAGGACAAAAATGCTGAAATTTACAAAATGCCCCTGATGCATCATATGTAGTGGCAAAAACAGATAGATAGATAGATAGATAGATAGATAAGGGTGATTTATCTGTTTCCTAACAATTTGTCCATTTAGCCTTCTATCAATCTGACATTTAATAAAATGCTATTTACAAATCTATTTCGTTTCGTGTGTTGCGCTGTCATAAGTTACCTAATGTTTACATTTTGCAAAATATTTCTGCTATTCGTTTAAAGTAACTTCAATCAGTCAAATAGGTTCAGTTCAGTTATCTCTTTCAGCTCGTTCTTTGTTCACTTCAACACGTTAGAAAGAGGCCGTTCTCGGTTTGATGAGCCAGCAAACGAATTAAAATCCACTATCACTGCGAGTCAGCCATGTTCAAAAGAGACAGTTCCGGTTTAATGACTCGGCTCCCGCTCGGACCGTTTGTGAACCAATTCAGCCGATTCATTGAAAAGATTCGACTCAAATGAACGAACCGGACACGTCTAAAACCCATTGCGCTCGAGTCAGGTGATGGCGGTGTTCATTCAGGCGTGAGCTCTCAAGTTGCAGCTATGTTTACAAAACATTTCAAGCGCGTGAAATCAGGTATTTCAAAAAATATAAAACCAAAAATTGCTCTTACTTCAAATAGACAACTACTCTTTATGTTTACTTTATATCCCCACCAGCGCAAAAGACACCTTAGTATCGTCTTTACGTTACGTTACGGAGCGACCATGCGAACGCTATTAACATTTTTTAACCCGGTAGAAAAAGTTAAACATCTTCAAAGTTTCTGTACCAGTGCATTCAGGGAAACAAATGTCGTTAATCATTTGTTGATTCTATCAGTCTGCCTTATTTTATTTGTATAAAGGCTTATATTTGTTTAATTATTTAACTTCTATTTTTCTTGCTTAGATGGCCTAATTTTGAAAATCATTTTCTGTTATAAAATTGATTTGTTTTAGGTTTAGTTAGCAAATTCTAGCTAAACTAAATTCTTTAGTTATGTTTAAGCACTAATTAATTATCCATTTTTAGAAGCTTGTCTGTTTAAAGCTTTGAAAGTTGGCTGATTTTTATTTATATTTGTTTACAGCACTTAAGAGGTCATTTGAAGTGGAAGAGGATATATCCACAAACCCATCCCCTCTTACCCGTAGAACAACCAATCCTCTGCGCTCCTCCACCTCTTCTGCGAGCAGCCGTTTCCACGACATGAGAGCGCTCAACTCCGAGTCCACCTCCAGGCACGCTTCAGATTCCTCGTCCAACCAGCGCTCTCCAAAGTCCAGTCTGAGGCGCGTGGAGTTATTGGGGGGCCGCGTCCCAGAGACTGTGTCGCGCAGGACAGAGATCTCCATCGACATCTCCTCCAAGCAGGTGGACAGCTCACCCAGTCCCGGTATCACCCGCTTCGGCTTAAAGAGACCTGAGGTCTCGCTCCAGAGTAAAGCCACAGATGGGCCTCTTCACAGAAGGGCTGAGGGTAACCACAGCAGACCCCAGGAACCTCCAACACCCCCTAGGAGAGCCGACCCACCAGTATCTGCGTCCCGGATCACTGAGCTGTCCCAGAGGCGAGCAGAGCCTCCCAGCCCTCTTGAGATCTCAGCTCCGACTAGACGGGCTGAGATGCACATTAACAGACAGCTGGACACACCGTCTCCTGCAAGGGAGTCAGAGAACAGCTTCACCTCCGCAGCCAGCATCACTCCTACCTTCAATGAATACAAAACCCCTCCATCAGTACATGAAGCCCCACTAAGGCCTCTAGAGAGTAAGTCACATGTGCTTTTTCATTGCTAAATTGCCGTCTGGCTAGATGCCTGCATGATCTGGAGCTGATGTTTACACTGTGACGTGCGCTTGGAGTGTCTGCTGATGTTTTATATTCAATAGGGTTTATAAACCTGAGAAAAAGTGTGACCATTTTCACCAATTTTTCTAGTTAAATACAATTTTTCATTACAAATTATGTTATCAGCATAGCAATTTGAGTAAAAAAGGTGAATTTTCTGCACTACTTTCTATAGATCAACTGTCTGTAGTCTGTACAATTAAAACAAAGGAGTTCACCTTTTGCTCTTTAAGCAGAATTTTAACTGTTTCTTATTAATTTTGCATCAAAATATTAATTTTGACAGTTTTCAAAAATCATAAAACCTCTTTATTTCCAGATAGGGGTGTTTGATATTGGAAAAAAAAAGAAGATATTTTTGACATTTTTTGGGGGGGATTTTATCGATAACGATAATTAGACAGCATTTCGCCAAGTGTGTTTTTGTACTGGTATCCTAGCTGGTGTAGGCCTCGACAGCTTTTCATATTCTTCTGTGTTCAGTTCAAAGTTGTGACAGAAATTAATATTTTTCAAAAACCCTTTATCTCTGAAGCTTGTTTTATTAGATTGTGCTGGTTTTTATCTTGTGAGAAAACTCTTTTGTAGAGATTTTTAACAGAGTTAAGCCAGATACAGATTTAGAGTTTTTAGCGAAAATACATTTTAAAAACCTAATATAATTCTGTTATAAATTTTTCTCGCCATGAAAATAGCCACAGAAGCTGGCATGGCGTTAAACACAAACAAACAAACAAATTAATATCTTCATTGATAGTATATCATATTTGCCCCCTTAGGTTGATTTTACCTTAATAGGGGCATTGACTTTATATAAGCTAGTAATTTTTTTCTAACCTTATAAATAACCTTAACACAGACTGTTTGATAAAGCTCAGTTTTTTTTTGTTATTTTTAAAGTTTTAAAAAAAATCTTTTTGAATACTGAAATATGAAATAATATATAAATGATATATATTATTTTGAAATACACTTGTAGGTGACGGCAAGTCCCTGTCTTATCGAGTCAGACATTGAATAATTTACTCAAACAGTCTTTTTTGTTGTTGTTTGTTTTAATTTCGCTTGGAGATGCATAATGGTTCTGCTCTGGCTTTGTTTGGAATTATTTTTGGTGGCATTCTAATATGCTAAATCAGACGGTGAAAGCATAAACTAAAAGTTTTTCATAAATGAGTGACATAACCTTTGAACCCCACTTTATACACAGTCATTCCTTTTGAAATCGAGGTTCGCTGAAGCTTTGTGTTTTGAGAAGCAGGGGCCCATGAGAATGTCTTCTTCCTAACTAAGCACACTTCAGGTTGAGTAGTGATAAAATCACACAGAATCCAGCATATGGTAATGAGAAAAACAGAACCTCCTCATAGGAAAGAATGTTGGAGCTGTATCATTGAGTGAGGTCAACAGATCTGATGCATTGTTTTAGCACTGGATCAACACTCAGATTATCAGGATTCCTCTTAGGCAGTAATAAAAATATGAAAAGTTTCCATATACTGTCTCTCCACTCAGATAGACAGAGTGTCGGGCTGTTTTTGTGATAAAAATTTGACTACCTGGTCTCATGGCATAAACATACCTGGGGGCACTTTTTAGCGAGATGCGAAATTCGTACCAATAAGTACATATCATTGCAGTTTCCAAAAGAAATGAACACTAGAGGCAGTAAAACTCTGACTGCTTTTATTCCTTTTCACTCAAATTTACAGTTTCGATTAATAAAGCGTAATTTTCGCACAATTACTTGAAGAATATCATGTTATGACTTCAAAACAATATTAATATGCTGGGAGATTTGAAAACTGATGCTTCTTGAACGTTAGCATCACACATATCCAGCTTCATATCTATGGGTTTTCATAGATGGTAGGTTTGTTCGGTAGCTCATGGAGTACGGAGACGTACTTGAGAGGCGAGGAGCTCTGGTTCGAATCCTGTGTAACTACGGTTCGAAAAAACAGTTCAAATCTGCATATAAGGAAGTTCAAATAGCATGGTTGCATCAACAAATGCGTTTTTATATCAGTTTTGCATTTGTCAACACTATCGGGTAGGTTTAGGGTTGGGTTTGGTGTAGGGCATATTTCCAACACGATTAATTTTTAGCGACGGTCCCCGGATATTTGAATTCTGAACCAAACTCATCTCTGTGTTGTTGTGAGTTTGGGTTTATTATAACGCAATAAAATTTGTAAGGTAAATCATATAAACCTGCAAACACAGGAGAATACCTATAAAAGCTCAACCCTCACTCTGTAATAAAAACATGCCAGGGTTTAAAGATTAAGTGGACGTATCGAATATTAAACAAGGATTAGATCGCGCAGTGTGTTTTAGCGCCACTCGTTTATAATACATTATGTATTTTAACAGTTTTGTTCAATAAAACATTTCTCTTTGAAATTTGAACTAATTATTATTGTCATTGCTATTATATATCTATTTTAAGTCATTTTAAAAGATTGTTCAACATCTATTTTTATTACCACAAAACATTATTATAATTATAGGGCCCTGCCGTTTTATTTCCAAATTCAGTTTTTTCCATTTTCATTTTTCTATACTCTGTTTTAATGTAAATAAAATTTTATTAATCGTGTCTAAAAAACAGTTTTATCTTACCAAATTCTTATTTTCTGTCTTTTAATGGTTCCATTAATTTTCTTTTTCAGCTAAAATTTTTCTCCTAAATAAATTCTGTAAATAATATTTCTGGTAAATACCCTTTATTTAAAATACTGATTATAATGTTATTATTAGACAGAACACATGTATGTTGTCTTTCTTACACTATAATACTGTTTATGATTTGGACTGAGATGAGATGGACTTGCTTCTTGCACTCTATGACCACTTTTGCTTTAAAAAAGTTTCATAGAAATTTGAATAAAATATTCTTAAGTAAAATTGTTGTTGTTTTTTGGCGGGAAATTATTCAATTAATCGCAATGGCTATTCTTGCACTAGTAGGTTTAGGGTTGGGTTTGGTGTAGGGCATATTTCCAACACGTAATTTTTAGCTGAAAAGGCCTAAAACATAGTTTTTTTGGGACGTATTGAACGTATTAGTTCTGAGTGTAACACTGGCTCAGAAACCGTATTCCAAAGTCATGACTAAAAACTGCATTGAGCCAATCTGAGAAGAACAGTGAAGCTTTAAAGCGCCAAATAAAGAAACATTTATGTAAATCTTGGACATGGACAGTGGACACAATAGTTTTTCTCAACCTTCTGCTCTCTTGCTCTCTCTCTCATTAGCTTTCTACATTACTCTCAAGATTATAAGGAAAGTTCACCCAAAATGAAATCTGTCATCATTTACTCACCTTTGTCATTCCAAACTCATGAGACTTTTATTCATCTTTGAAACAGTGGCTTAATCCAAGTCTTCTCCTAATCATTTTACATAATGGATATATTTAATTTAGACTTATTTATTCACATATAAACATTCATCATTGAAAGCTCATCCTCAAAACTCACTGGTTCATGCATCAAGCAAGCATGACTGACCTTTTGTCTTTAATGTATCAATATTTTGGTTGCATGGCCTTTAAATGAAGGAACAAATCTCTCAGTTGTGTTTTGAAGACAAATGAAAGTCAAAGATTTGGAATGACGTGGGTGAGTAAATGATTCATTTTTGGGTGAACTGTACCTTCACCCAATACAAAGACTTGCTATTTCTGGTGCTTATGTTTTCTATGTGTGATCAAGCGCTTCCATTACTAAGCATCTGTTTCTTATTGGTGTTATTGGTACAAGGTGTCCCCCATCAGAATTTCACATTTGCATATGAAAGATAAATAAGTCTCTGATGACTTTTCTCTCCCCTCTGGCACAAGTGTTACGAGTGAGATTGTGAGAACACGGCCTTACAGCTTAGCTAAGGGGCTTGTTGGTTTGCGACAAATGCGTTCAGCTGGTGGGTGTGTCTGTCTAGATCTGGAGTTCATAAAATGTGCTGCATAAAAATAGACACGTTTAAATTTCAGCTTTTACACTGTATACAGAAGACAGCGTGGCATACAGTGTTGAGAACATGAATGGTTTATCTGGTTTATCGGTCATCTGATGTGTTTGCCTAGAAATGCTTAATTCACTGCATTGAAAAGCAAGTGCATGCTTTAGACACAACGTTTTTGTCTATTTTCTGTTGTTGTCCTCCTTTGGTCCTAAAGGATTTTTGCTTTTCTTGAGTATGAAATAAGACAGAAACTCTAAAAGAGATGGAAAACCTTTTCAGGATGTGATCCAGGAAGCCTGCGGCACATTTGGGTTTAATTAGTGTTCCTGCACAAGCCCCAGTGTGGATGCAGCGAGCAGATCCCTGCTAACAAAGCCCAGATAAGGAGAAGCAGAGAGAGATAGAGCACTAAGTGCCAGGCAGAACAAAGTCTCTGTAAAGTGTCTAGATGAGGGGAAAAAAAGAGTGAAAATGAACTGACCTCTGAGAAGGGCTTTTTTTACTTTAAACTAGAAAAAAGACTCCAGTACTAATAATTTAAAGCATGTGTTGCAGTTCAGGAATTGTATAACATAATGCATTGATGCATGCAAAATCATGCAAAAATCACAGAATTTAACATTTATAACTTCTGTAATTTACCTTGAATATAAGATGCACAAAAGTATTTAAAAGGGATAGAAAAGATGCTGATAACTTAAAATATTTTTATTTCAAATAAAAAGTTTAATTTCATTCCATCAGTTGTATATGGCTGTGTGTTGTCATGATTTAGTAGGTTATATACTAATACATCTGATATTACAATTGTTAGTCCATGTCACACTCTTCACGAGTTTGGAAAAAAGGCTTTACTGTTTCTTTTGATACGTGACCTTTAACAGATGATGAAGAGTGCTTACTCACTAGTTTGTGGCTTATGTCTGTGTTACTCATGAAGAGCATTTATTGGTTTAATGGTGATTGCTGACTTGGTTGTGACCTGTAGGCATGAGAGGGAGTTGAGCTTTCACAATGAACTGAACAGAATGACACATTTACCAGGTGACCGCTCGTCTGTTTCTGCCATTCTGCTGTGTGAGTTCCCCCTGTGAATGTTTGTGGGAAAATTCCTTCAGATTCAGATCACCCCAAAAGGAAAAAGTTCTAACACAAAAGCTTTTTTTTGTCATTGAAAGTTTCATCTTTAACCATTTAGATTGCATGTGCAATGATTAATTTCTCCCAAAATGTTCCCCTCTTAAAGTGGATCATCTTTCTTAAAAGTGTGTCTAATAGAAACAGTTTCATCTGTAGTGAATATTCTGCCGTGGGAATAGTGCACTGTGAGGTCGGTTTATTCTATAACTTAAAGTGAGGTTATTGGACGTATCTTTTTCTCTGTTTTTATAGCATGTGTGTTTTTCAGAGAGTTTTAATGTATTAGTCAGAGATAGCATGCCTTTTTGACTAGTCATTGAGAATTTGGTTGGAAGACCTTCACTGAAGTCATTGTGTGTGAATTTTTCCTTCTCCCTCAACCCTGAGGCTAATGGAAAGTTATATCCCCGTAGGGACTGACTCTTGTCATGCCAGATTTCTCTTAAATGAGGTGTGACCTCTGATTAGACCCCAGCCAGACGGACAGACCGCTTGCATTTGTTCTGCTGATACAGGACCGTCAGCAAGCATTTCCAAATTGGATTTGCATATTGCGGGAGATGTTGCGGCATTAGAATTATTGTTTATGGTGTAGATTTAGGCTGTCTGGATCTTGCACTTTTATTACCAGGAGAATCACTGAGCATTTTAATGTCTGTTCATTTCATATGTGTGTGTGTTTGTAACTATCTGCATCTTTTAGCACTGTGGATTTTTAGCACTTTTTTCACACTCTCGATAGTTTTGTCCACTAAAAATGCCCAACTGTAATTTTTTGGCATTTTTCTAAAATGACATTAACTTCTCCAACAAATTACATAATTTTATTATGTATTGCACATGTTGTGGAAATGGCATTTAAAAAACAAACAAACATTTTGTTAGCTAAATAATAAAATAAAATAAAAACTTAAAAAATACACACTTTTTAGATAATCTGACAAAATTACATCTATATTGAAAATGATGCAAATACAAAAATATCCCAAACAATACTAATATTAACATTTTTGTCCAAAAAAATTCTCTTATGTTTAAGATTACATATCTATCATATCAAACATGGTCTTCATTGACAGTCTTGTCTACTTGGTAAACAAGTAATTTTTTTTAATTTTAACAAAAATAAACTTTTTGGACATAAGCGTGCCTGTAGTTGAAGAAACACCCATTTCCTAGAGGAAACATTACAGAAAAGCTCTTTTGCTTTGTTGGCTTTATCAGGAAGTGATCTAAAGTGGAGTTCATATTCTTATACAAACACACACTCATGTGCACATTCACACAAGCTTCCTTCCTTGAGCCATCAGCTGTGACTGGTTGACCTTGCTCTATTTCCTTTGGACTCAGCATGGTAAACTGTGCAGAACTGCTCCTGGCATTTGTAGGAGGCTTTTAAGTTTGCTCACAGGCGAGTTGAAACTATGGCGATTGTTTCCATGGAGCTGGGGACAGGAAGAGAGAGGGTGTCACAGATAGGTCATCACTGTCATGCTGCTCTTTGGTGCAGAGGCTGAGATTAATTGAGAAAGCTGTTAAAGTGATGCAAAAGACCTTCCTGCGTCTTAAGAGGTACTTTAATGATTCAGACATTGTTTAGACACATTTACCTCCTTTTTTACTTAAGAGTGACCTCCGCCCTGACTTCAGGAAGTAGTCTGGGCATATTCATGTGTTTTATAAGACCAAATCACTTTAAATGGCATGCTAATAGTGTGGATGGTTTTAAAGATATTAACAGTTAAAGGGATTGTTCGCCCAAAATCGATATTCTGTCATCATATATTCATATATACATCATGAGTATTCTGGAGTATTCTTACTCATCCACATGTCATTCCAAATCTGTATGACTTACTTTCTTCTGTGGAACTGACCACTATCCATAAAGCTGCTGACACATCTAAGTAGTAGAGACCTGCTTACTGTGGCAGAAACCTCTGACTATGAACCTTTAAAGTCTTTTAAATGGGATTTTAATCCAAAGACAAGACCATAATTTGAGGCTGAGTAAGATCCTAATTGAGTTTTGTGGTCATTTTCTTTGGCACTTGATTTTAAATGTTTATCTTCAATGATTTTTATATTTTTTTTGCTTTGGACAGATACTTGTTTACTTTTGGGAAGTACATACCTCACAAATGATAATGAAGTATGTACTAAGCCAGTACATGGCTGTCGGGAAATATAGTACCATGAAATTGTGTCTTGATGCCGCATTAAAGAACCGTCACAAGCGCTTACGTAGCGCTGAGGGTTGTGGACAATATTAACCCTGAAGACTGTGACATAATATTTTCTATGTGCTCTGGTTTAGTACATACAAATCCTAAATCCTTGGACAGATACTGTATAACAGAGATTCAAAATTGATGTAATCGATTCTTCGAGTTTTCCCATACCAACAAAATAGCAAAAATAACAACCTTGGATTATTGGAAATGTTCATTTTCCTACTCCAAAAACATACCAGCTTCAAGCTGAAATGAACAATAGAGGCAGCAAAACATCTACAACTTTTATTTCTTTTCTTCCTTTTCACACATATTATATTAGCAGATTATCAATTAATAAAAGCTTATTTTGTGTGGTTTGTTGCACAATACTGTTATAACCTTAAAGGGCCCCTATTATGGATTTTTGAAAATTAGCTTTCATGCAGTGTGTAACACAGCTCTAAGTGAATGAAAACATTCTGCAAAATTTTAAATCTGAAAGTGCACCGTGTATAAAGTTATTGGCCACATACACACTGCAAGTTTCAGGAGTGACAACCACATTTAAATGTGGGAGTGAGTCCTGTAAATGATCGTTCCATGTGTGTACGGAACAGCAGTCACACTCACATTTGTAACCATAGCAACATTTTGGCGTCTTGCGGGAGTGAATAAGAATTTAGCCTTTTGGTATCTGCCATTGTTTGGCTGAAGACTCTTTTTGTCCGTCGATTTTAACTAAACTACTGCTGATAGACATGCTGTGTTTTGTTTATGCTCGGGAGGCTGCTATAGAGAGCGCTGTCTTGCAGTGTTGCCATAAATGTCCTCATATTTACAAGTGCTTTTAGGCATGTTGTTTGGTCTTAGCTGATAAAGCTAGGCACTTTATGGAGTTAATAAAGTGGTCTGTTGCGGAAATTAGATATATGATTTTGGGGGGTTATAAAACATAAAGTATGTGGGTGGTTCAGTGCTTTTTGTGCTTGTCCTTGTTTTTTTCTATGAAGATCTGGCAACACTGACATCTGGCAAGTTAAGACTTCTTTCACTGTTATTTTCTCGCATCTCACATACAGACGAAAGACACATTTCTGATGTGCATTTAAATACGTCATTAACAACTAGTTGTTCAGTTCAGTAGAATTCCTGTAAATGCGGTTGTCACTACCTCTATTTTTTGGGAGTTAATGCGGTTGTCACTCCCGTATTTTAGTGAATTATGTGTGTACAGAATGCGATTAAGGAGTAAAAGGTGAACTGACAACCGAATTTAGCTGCAGTGTATACGTGGCCATTGTCTCTGTAAAGAAAGAGTTGATGCTGATTCATTTAAACCAGTCGTTTTAAAACGAATCCCAAGCCGTTTCATGTTGACATCAACATGAATCATTAGCATATTGCCCGTCCACTTGTTGCAGAAGTTGTAGATGTTTTGCTGCCTCTATTGTTAATTTCAGCTTGAAGCTGGTATGTTTTTGGAGTAGGAAAAGGAATACATTTCCAATAATCCTCTCAATATTAACATTTAAAACTTTTTTTTTAATAATATTTCACAATATCGCTTTGTTTTACTTTGATCAAATAAAGTCAGCCTTGATGAGCAGAAGATATTTATTTCAGAATCATTAATAATTGTAATGTTTTCTAATTTTTGGCAGGTACTTTAATAATAATAACAATTCTATATACTTTACTATAATATATTATAGTACTTTATTATAATATATTATATTGTTATCATGATTATTAAATGCTGCTTTTTATTTTTTTACAGGACAATAGTATGTATTATTACAATATAAGATATATCTTTTAATGTGCTAAAATATATATTTTTAATAAGTGCTGGGGGCGTGGCTTGGGGCGTTCTTTTTTTGTCTCTAGCTGATCACATTCCTGAATGATAGAGCTTAGACGTGCCAGGACAATTTTTAATATAACTCAGATTGGATTCATCTGAAAGAAGAAAGTCATATACACCTAGGATGCCTTGAGGGTGAGTAAATCACAGGCTAATTTTAATTTTTGGATGAACTAACCCTTTAAGTACACTAGATGACCATGCAACTCTTCTATAGGGGCTGAAGGAGTGAGTTCCTGAGAGGAGTGGAATGCTAGGAGCGCTCTTGATTTTACTGTGTTTGGCACATTCATTCTCCTCAGAGAGCCCTGCGAATATCAGCGATGGGATGATCTAGAAGTTTCCAGCCTGTTTTGTTGTTTCTTTTTTCTTGTGAGAAGTTACCGAGGAGACTGAGAAACAAAAGAGAGCAAGAAAGGGTGATCTGGAGGTTAGCGCTACTCATTGATGCAGCGGTTAATGTCATGGTTTGTCAAGCGATCACGGTATTTGACCACATCTGTGCTTTCAGGCCTCTGTGTGTCACATTTTCAGCTGCTTCTCTTCTGCTCTTTGGCCAGAGACGAGTAGATTGAAAATGAAAAGTTACTTATTATATGTTAGGATTCTAGAACCGTTCGTATTGATCTCATTTTGAGGCTTCACCACATCAGCAAACTTTCCACTAGTCTCTCTCTCTCACACACACACACACACACACACACACACACACGTTTGTTTTTGTGAAAAGTGGGGACATCCCATAGGCGTAATGGTTTTTATACTGTACAAACTGTATGTGCTATTGCCCTACACCTACCCTAAACCTAAACTTAGCCCTCACAGGAAACTGTGCATTTCTACTTTCCCCCAAAAAAACTCACTCTGTATGATTTATAAGCATTTTGAAAAGTGTGGACATGACATGAAGAGAGGCGCTTTCAGCGCGAGCGCTTCATGGGTAGAGCCTGGTTTATACTCACTGCGTCAGCACGAGCGTGAAGGTGCGCTCAGCGGACGAAGTGCAACGGAGGATTTGGTTTTCAAACTAAAGTAAAAGACCGCTTCTTAAACCAGAGAAGGTGAACATGTTGGTATTCTTGTAGAAAAAAACATGCAAGTCCTGTCAGCGACAGCCAGTTTAGTTTTACTTTTCTTTTTGTTTTCGTCTTGAAAAGCTTATTGTTATCTTTGCTGTTTACCTCGCGTCACGCTATGGAGGCTTTCCTTATTTTTTTATATTATTATTATTTGATTCCTCAGTGTTTGCTAAACATTCTGTAATTTATTATTCAATACAGCATGTGATGTGTCCTATATGCCATGCCTCGTCTTATTCGTTTTTGTTAATAAATGTTATGTTATGCTAGTTTGTCATTGTAGACTACTGTTTTATTGTTGTTGTGCTTTTTAAGAATAACAATGAATCCATCTTTTGTTTTAGTCTTAAAAAGTGAAATGTGTATAGATATAAGCAAAACAGACAATTATCTTTTCTTGTAAAGCGTGACACCAAGATCGCAAATTTGAAAGTGAAAGCAAAAAAAGTCATTCCTGTCACAAAATTTAAATCACAAATAATACTGATGAAAAAGAACGGGTTGAATGTTGAACACTTTCGTTACCATATAACTATAAACCATGATAAAAGTTCATCAGCATGCATTGATTAATAAAATGTTGTATCAAATAAATAAATAAAAAATTGCGACCAAATGATGTGCTCGTGCGACCAACTGAGAAAGTTAGGAAGTGGGAAGAATGAGTAGCGCCCTGCATTATACAAATTTATGTCTTCATTTGTCACAAAAACACTCACACACACACACTAGGTGTGGCACGGTACATGTATTCGTACCGAACCGTCACGGTATGGACCTCTCGTTTCAGTGCACGAGGCCTTAAGACGAATACAGGCAATTCACCCCCAATCCAGAAGGGGGCGCTCGCAGCAATGCAACGCTGTTTGATAACCGCCATCAGAAGAACAGCGAATGCCGTGAGTTGCGCAGAATGCGCACTTGAAAACAAAGCCATCTAGACAGTGACCATGTGCTGATTCTGAATGCTTCTCTCACATAGACTGACAAAGAAGTATACTTTAAAGGCTTGTGCACTCAACTGTTTGCGAAATGGAGCTTTGTACTCGTGTATCCTACCTCTCATTCGGCACAAATCCAAATATTCCGTAATATTTCCATATTTGCGATGTAACATATCTGAATGCGAAACTATTATTTATTATGTAAATGATAGGCTTTGTACTTCAGTCGCATTCCAGCACCAGCAGAATAAACTTTAAACACAAACAAATGTCTTGTTAATAATGCATCACTGTATAAAGTTCTGCTTTTATTTGTGTACACAATGAAAACAAAATAAAGAAAACAAATATGATGTAGCTTTCTGCCATTTGAGTTTCCTTTCTGTGAACAAATTAAGCGTGTCACAAAAATGAACTGAAACCTATTATAGGCTATGTTACGTGTCGCACAGTTTTTTTTCCCTTGTTTATCTGTAAACTAAATCAAATATATTTAAAGAATTTATTCCTTTTATGTATATATATATATGTACTGCATATTTTATATATATATATATATATATATATATATATATATAACATAATGTAATAATATTTAGTATTTTCACATCTAGGTGGAAAAAATAGTAATTTGTACAACTGTCTGTTAAAAATAAATGAAAAGAAACCAAGCATAGTAGAATTTTTTATTTTTTTCCTGTTGTACCGAAATCGTATCGAACCGTGACCCCCCCGAACCGAGGTACGTACCGAACCGTGACATCTGTGTACCGTGCCACCCCTAACACACACACACACGGTGTTGGATGTCTGAGTTGGCTTTGCTCGGTAGTTATTACTCAGTCCAGAACTATTCCTGTGAATAGTCCCCTTTTGTGTTAACTTTTTGCGTCTCTCTAAAAATAGGTGCTGGCAATATTTTCCAGCTACATCCACATCAAGTTAATTTAGACCAACTTTAGGCTTAGCCTGGATCCAGATATTAAAGAATAAGTGAAAGAAAGTGTGGAAATCGAGAACCACTTGCCTGTGAGAGGAAGTAATGTGGTTTTGATGGCTATTGTGTGTGGTTACATTTCTGCTGAATTCCTATTAGAGTTGTGAGCTATGTTATCAAAGGACCTGTCCTCTCACTTGCTCGCTTTCTCTTTTCTCTCTCTCTCTCTCTGCAGCTGCTTTGAGGACCAGTAGGAGTCACTGTTCTACACGAGTCTTACCTTTTTCCATCAGGTGAAGATATTACAGGTTTGACAAACCTGTTTTTGAGATCAGATCTCTGTAATATATGATTCACTGTGGTCTATGGCCACACTAAACTACTTAAATGCAAGTAGCTTTTTTCATTTTACTTCTATTACAGTAGCATTTATTGAGCTGTGGAAATAGCAGTGGAAATTTGCATAGGCCCCCTAGTGGGTCCCGGCCCCCTGGTTGAGGACCACTGAAGACAGGCTTGTGACATCACAATACAATAAACAATAAATATGTATTTGTTCAGGACTGAAAATGTTTCCAGAACTCCGTTTCATGTTGGTTTAAGGAAAATAATAATAGGTGCATTTTGGTACAGAGGGAGTCTCTGTGAGGTCTGTGGTCTTTCTAAGTCACAAAAATCACGAAGTAACCACTGTGGTAGACTTGTGGTAGAAATTTTAATTTTGACATATTCCTTTTACTCCCCCCACGTGTGCGTCCCTCAGAACGATGACACACACACACACACACTGCCCCATGAGGCGCCTGCACGCTTCATTTGAAATGAACTTTACTGTGGCGGCTTTGAAATGCTAATAGCTAGAGTTTATTTTTCTTTGGTCGCCTTTCCCTCGTTTCACACAAACAGTAGGGGTTTACATAGTTTTGATACATGCTGAATCTCTGCGTATGTGTATCTGTGGATGTTTTCTCTTCGGTCAGCAGTTCTATATTAACTCTTTGATTTGAAGCTTCACTTTGTTTTTTTCTCCCACAGAAAGGGTTGATGCTGAGGTCACTTAGTCAGTAGTTTTTGCCTTGGCTTAGATCAGTGGTTTTAAGCTGGTTTTGCTTCAGGACCTAGATTTAACAGTAGGAATTAAGTGATGACTCAACACAGTAATAAAATTGTTAATCATGAACATTTTTAAAACATTGAAATGTTTTTTATTTTATTTTATTTTCATAACCCATGCAGAACCAACCTACCATTTCTGGTCACAACGTATCAGTTGAGAACCAATGGCCTAAAATAGATCTCCGGTCCTGTCTGAGGGAGACGGTTTGAAATGAAAAGCAGTCTAGATGGAGCAGTTTTCCTACTAAATCATCTTCGAGTCCTTGTTCACACGTGTCCTCCTCAGGCTCTCGGTGCTGGAGAGAACAAAAGAGCTGCTGTGTGGTGCGGAAGTGAGTGGTGGTTTCTCATCTGCATGAAGCATGCTGCAGTGCTGGACGCATGGTGACAAACAAGCCTTTGACTGCGTCTGACTCTGTTTTCTCTAACGGCCTCCTCACCATGACACTACATTCCCAACAGCTCTGGAAAACAGGACGGCAGCCGCCCACTGAGGTTTGCTGCTTAATCAGTGTTTCCCATGTAAAAGGTTAAAAAAAAGATCGCCTGGATTTTTGTGCTCTTTTTTTAGCATGTTGGTATGTAAATTTTAGGTTGTTTATGCAACATTTGGCAGACTGTCATGAAGCTTATCACAATATATCAGATTCAGTCTCTTCAGGATTTTCTTTGACTTTGTGTTGCTTTGTGTTGTTCTTTGACATGCTGTCATGTCCTCTCTGTGTTACTAGGGATATAAAAGCTAAAGTAAGTGTAAGTGTGTGTGTTTAAAGTTCTGGAAACAACTGTAAGTCATGCGTACGTAGGTTGATTGTCCTGAAAAAATGTAAAGCATGACTCTGTAGTCAGGTTGTGGTGTATTTTTTTATTTAAAAAAAAAAACAAGTATCAAGAACAAATATTGATGTTTTTCAATACATGTTTTTCACTACGATATGTTAGTAATTTGCAATAATTACAAAATTTTACAAATGTAATATAACTCTGTGAGCAAATTTAGTCAAAATTATATAACGATAAATGATGACATAGTGTGCAGTTTTTTTATGCCATTTTAGTTGATGCTTCTGTCACATTATTCTCATTTTGACAACCTCATCTATGTATTTCATGAGCAGTGGCAGAAGGGTAGTGTTTGAAAACAAAGGATCAAACAGACTCGCAAGCTCAGTATGAGTCTATAGAGTCTCTGTCGTCTCTCTGTCAGTGTCTCTGGCTGTTGGCCCTGACTCTGCGGGGCCGTAGTGTGAAGGCGGCCCTCCACAACTGTGAGTGTGTGATTTGTGCAGCTCTTATACTTTTACAAACCCCAGGCTTCCTCTTTCTCGACTTGGGCCTTGTGGTTTTGACTGGGGATGAGCGTGTACAGCTGGCTCCCCTGCTCTTGTGTCGGGGTCAGAGACCCTCTGTGCCAGCTGTACCCCCCACACCCAGGGCCAGACGGACACGCTGGCATGGCTTGTGACAGCCGCTTGTGGCCATATCGTGTGTCTCTTGGCATCCAGCAGGAATAATGATATCTGTTCTTATCTGTCTGTTCAGGGGATAAACTCAATCCCAGCAGTGCGAGCCAAGCTGTTGATCGGACAAATTAGCACTGGATCCAAGAATGGGGGTCACTGTGCAGTCAGAGGGCTGAGGAGACAGGCGGTTGTAAAGTGATACTGCTGTTGTTTTGTTGTGAAGTATGTTGCGTGATCAGTTATCTGATATAGCTTTTTCTGCATATGTCATGATAATGGGCATTCTCTCAGTGGCATGCTGTGACGTGTCAGAATACAGATGAATCTTTTTCTTCTGTTCTGAAATCAAGAGTTGTGACTGCTGACTAGGGATGCACCTATATTACAATTCTAGCCAATTCGATAATGATTATTTACATTTTACATCTGATAACTTAAAGTCCGATACTAAAATTCTATACTCTGTCAAAATAAATGAAAATTAAAAACAACCACAAAAACAAAACATTTAAAATGCAATACAATTAAAAGTAGTTGTAGACATCACAACCACTGTTGTTAACATGAACTAAAACTATCAAAAACAATTTTTGGTTATTGAAATAAAACTGAAATAGAATAAAATATAAACATTGGGTGAAAAAAAAAAAACTAAAACAATCTAATTAGACTGACAGTTCTACAAAGTTCTGGCATGAAACTCTAGATGGCGCAGTCTGATGGATCTAACTCAGTATGACATAATGACATTATCATCACATGTCATAGCTGATTGGTTCTCTCCTGTGTCTGTAGCCAATGAGCTTGCTGCTCAACATCAAATCAAATATTTGGCTAATGCTAGTGGTAGCAGTTGCAGCACACTTCATAAACCCTTCATAAACCCATAAAAAAAAAACTTTGGCCCATTCACGCATTTGTCGGACTGTAAACAAACCTGCTCGATACTACTACAACTATTAGAATACTGGGTTTACACAGATAGTGTTTTGGTCGCGAGACAGGTCAGTGGAGGGTTTTTTTTTTTTAAGTGCAAGGTCTAGAGACGTGTTTGTAGAAGCTGAATTTCTTTGAACTTAAGCGCCATGTTTTAGAATAATGTATTATGCGCAAGAAGCTGCTATAAAGACCTGAGATAAATGCAGCATTCAAACACAAATTCAAATACGTCCGTAGTGCATTTGCTTTGAAATACAATGGAAAAGTACCTCAGTGGAATAGTGATGGGAAGTTCGGATCATTTTACTGATTCGGACCTTTGAGTCTCGTTCAGCAAAATGAACGAATCTTTTTTTGAGTCATTTCGTTCATTTCAGCAAAATATAATTAAAATGTTACGTGTTTCTTCCCTAACACATCTACTACTTATGTAAACGTTGATCACACTACAAACAATACAAAAATATAATGCTATAAGAAACAGAAAAAAAATATTAATTGTTTACCTGGGTTTAGTCTATGATTAGCTCACCTCACCTCTTATCTGACAAGTCTTTGGGTTCGAGTCGTTTGTTCATCACGTGACAGCCTCATAAGCTAAACATATGCAGTCTGAGCCGGAAAGAGAATTGATTGGTTCATCTCGAGTCTTTCATTCTTTTGTCACGTGACATGACAGCATTGGATAGAGAAATTAGTTAATTTACAACCTTCCTTACAAACGGGTGCATAGTTGTTATTATTATTATTATTATTTACTCTTACGTGATGCGTTTCTGTTCTCAAATTGAAGCGTTTTATTTCTTACAGTTTATAAATGTGTGAATTTCTGTCATGATGGTTCTTTTCCATAACACTGAATGTGGTAACAAAGGTAATAAACTAATGAGTTGGTTATTATTATTATTAAGTCTTTTTCCCTCAGACTGCATAGGTTTAGCTTGTGGGGCTGTCACGTGATGAACGAATGACTCGAAAAACCTGAAGTCTCAAGAGATGAACTAATCAATTCTCTTTCTGGCTCTGACTGCATAGGTTTAGTTTATGGGGCTATCACGTGATGAACGAACGACTCGAAAAACCCGAAGTCTCGAAACAGGTGAACTAATTCAGTGCAGAACCTATAGGATGTTGCGCATGCGCGACTGAACGAATCACTCCCCGAGACGACTCGTTCTTCCCGAGTCACATTAAAGATTCGTTCAAAATGAACGAATCGTTCAAGAACGACCCATCACTACAGTGGAATGAAAAAATGCGTTCTGAGTGAATGACCCTACTAAAAGGTACTTAACTAATACAGATGGCAGAGTACTGAATAAAACAAAATTGCATTGGCAACACATTCGAAAATCTGACATCCAGGAAATAATGTCTTAGGCAGCAGTTTTACCACAAATACAGACAAGTGATACCACCACAACCACCAGAAATAATTGTCTGCTTTACAATGAAACACAAGCTTATTGCGACCGATTCCCTGACATAACACATTCATTGTGACCCATTTAACAGATGTAACATTTTAAGTTAGAACAACTTGAATAGCAGCAAACAATAACAATACCGCAAAATAATCAAATAACTATGATCATCTAGCCCTCTATTAAACATTAAAAAATTAATTAATCAAACCTTTAGCTTACTCAGTAGTGCTGCATTCTTAGTTGAACCGCTTGCACGGGAAGTTTGTGTGCCAGATGTAACAATTAAAATGCAACTTTGTGAAACGGACTGTCCTAAATTGTTGCTATAGTAGCATCATATTAATGCTAGAAAGCCTACTGTATTTTTTTAATAAACCATTATATTTCATAAATAAAATCTATTTTCACACTCCTCTTGAGTGAGGGGGCGACGTGGTGCCGGTCCTGATTACCACGCCAATCCCTCTGAGAGTTGTCATGACAGAAATATAATTGTACACTAAAATAATTGATCACAACATTATAATGCACAGTATGAAAAAGTATATACATTTTTAACAGTGTTATTAAATTGAGTGTTTTTAAAGATAAAGTGATCATTATGTGTCGTTTTGCTGCAGGTGAATATGAAATGTGCGATATTGACAAAAAATATCTCTCTTTTTATAGATTTTATAGATTATTATGATAATTAGACAATATTTTGCCGAGTGTGTTATTGTTCTGGTATCTTGAACTGACTCCTAAACTTCTTGATATTCTTCATAATCTGTGTTGTGGTCAGTTCACACACTGATAGAAATTAATCTTGTTCAATAAGTTTAAAATGTTTTTTAACTTTTATGGGATTTTTTACTTTATAAAGCCTTTTATTTTTTATTTTTTTTAAAAGTGTCCATTATATTTTGAGTCAAATTCATATATTTAATCAGTGAATCAGATAATCCAAAGGAAACACAGAAGCTTGATCTGAAGTGGCATTTATGTATTTACTAGTGAATAACGCGTTAACGCAAATTCATTTTAACGGCACTAATTATTTTGACGCGCGATTAACGCAGCGCGTATTTTCTGTTTGACCCTGGCCCAACCCGTAGTTGGAGAAATGGAGATGCACAGTGTTGCCAACTTAGCAACATTGCAGACCCCTTTAGCGACTTCAAAAAAGCGCCCAAACCTAGTTTCTGAGAATCACCGGTACTGCGCGAGCGCGACGTCTTGCTCTCCCAGCGCGCACACACCTCTCTCGCTCTCTCTCTCTCTGTGTCTGCTCAGTTTCTCTTCAGAGGAGTCAGAGGAGCAGCGCTTTAATTCAGTTAAACACAGATATTATGTTGCTTCTCTAATTTTACATGCAGGTATAGCCGAAATCACAGCACAGCTATTGTCTTTATCTTATGTGTATTTGATTTCATCAGACAACGGCTTGATTATCATGATTTTTTGTGCAGATTAACATCCTGGAAAGGAGCTGGTTATGTAGTCCTAATGGCTCACGTTTCAGTCACTATTTCATATTCATCCCGTTGTCTGACAACAGAAACAGTAAAATATACCAATGAAAACAGTTTTATTGATAATTTAGCTGCATCAAAATACAGTATGTGGGCACAGAGAGGGAAACAAATGTAATAATAAATAATAAATGTACAGTTTGCATTTTCAGAAGAAGAGCTGCCCTGTGTGCAAAAATGTAAACAGGTTTGTGTAAGTATTGCTCAGAGCAAAGAAAGAAAAGTAATGGGAACCTTGTATTTCTTTTTTTCATGAGACTAATAGACATGAACAAGTTCTTTGAAAAACATCTATGACCTTTGAAACATGTCTACTCTTCATGCTCTATGTTGACTATGGTTTCAATAATAATAAACATACATTTGCATAAAGCATCCATATTTGTCCATGCCCATGTTGAGAAGAGTGTTCAAAATTTGAAAAGTATTAATTTAAGGTACAAAAAATGTGTGATTAATTGCGATTAGGGTTGTCACGGTACCAAAATTTCAGTATTCGGTACCAATACCAGTGAAAATCCACGGTTCTCGGTACCAATTTCGGTACCAAAGCAAAACACAAAAATATGCTAATTAAAAAACACATTTCTATTAATAAAGTTAAACAAAAATAAACTGCACAAAAACCAATGCCAATTTTTATGCTTATTTAAAATTATTTAAAGTTTTTCCACAATTAATAAAAGTATGAAAAAAAGTAAACAAGTTCCACCCAAAAGTTTTTGTCATATTTCTGCTGCCGCTGAAAAACAACTGTAAACTGTCTGTTTTAGGGTTTGCTGGAGCTTCATGATCTTCCTGCAGCTGTAAAAGTAAAATATAATATTAGTAAAGCAGTGGACTGAGTCTGACCAAATTCAACATTAGATAATTGACTCCAGCTAAAATATAACATTTCAGTAAATAACAAACCTCAGCTTTTATAATAAATTTAGATAAGATTATATATTTTAAGACAAGTGCATATCAAATAGAAGGAAACTGTAGTATTAAAAACACTTTACAATAAGATTCCATTTTTTAGATAGCATGACCTATCACATAAACAATAGTTATATATCGCAATTATTCTTCTTAGGGTTAATTTCAAAATTTACAAATACATAAAATCAATCAATCAATCAAAGTTCAATCTTTTAAAATTATTTAATGCACAATGAACAATGATCATGTGTTTGTATTAAATAACATTCACAAACATTAATTAATGTTGTAAAAATATATTGTTCTCACACTGTAAGTTGATGTTAGATAATAACATGAAGTCATTGTAAAGTCTATACAGGAGATAACATTTGACTGTACTTTCATTTAATACAAACTGTGTACATATTTAATTTTAAAGGGCTTTTAAACCTGCTAGTTATCCAGCCAAAAATAACAACAACTAGCAACTAACTAGCAAAAAAAAAAAAAAAAAAAAAGTCCAGAACTGTTTTTTTCTGACGGACTGATATGACATAAACACTATTAACTGTTTGTACATTCTCCAACACGCATATTTTAGATTCACAATTCATTTAAAAGCCTCTGGTGTGTAACAATAGTAAATACCGTCATGTCCTCCTGTTGTTTTTACCCTAATAAAAGATATAGGCGCATTAAGTAGTTAATAAAGAAACTTCATTCTAATGCTCATTATATTAGCGTTAGCCGCGCTTATGCTAAGGATTAACTCCGCTATAACAGCAGTTTATTTTAATCCGACATTCAAATTCAAATATGGAATAATATTCATAACAGAATATCTAAATATTAAATATTAAATAGAAACTTACCTGCTTGAACTCTTTCATTTGATCCGGGTGTCAGTCTTTAAAGTGTTTTATTAGTTTGATGCATTTCCTCCTTTGGATGTCGCCCTGTCACAGTGCTTTTATGAAGCGAGCGCATCTGCGCAGCTTTCAGATCACGCAGCAAGAACCGGGTCGACCGGGTACTCGGTACCAACGGGACTTAAAGACACCTGGTACCGTGACGTTTTCATTTTTTTAGTACCGACTTGGTACCGAAGTACCGGGTCTTTTGACAACACTAATTGTGATTAATCGTGAGTTAACTCATGACAATCATGCGATTAATCGCGATTACATTTTTTCATCGATTGACAGCCCTAGTATTTACACAGTTTAATGCAGGACATGAATGCATTTAACCTGCAATAACAAATGCGTAAATAATGTTTTGATATATTAAACATAAAACGTTGAATACTGATATTTTAAATTATTTAAATAATAAAAAGATACTCTAAATGTGAAATTAAAACCGCCAGTAGGTGGCAGCAAGTCACTGTAAATAAGTGCGTCATTGCGATTGAACCGAATCATTTAAACTGTTGAATCATTCAGGAACGAAACACTGTCATGTTGCTCAGAGACGCAAAACAGTGCTGTGCCTGTGTTTGGAATCATTTTTGTCTGCAAAATAGAGGAAAACAGCTAAAATGGTGTCTAAACGCAAGTCTCTTAATTAACTTCTTGTTTATTGAACTTGTAAAAAAATCAATATCACGTTTGTAATCATGGTAATTTTTGGAGAAAAAAACAGCACTCTTCATGTGAAATTGATTAACTATGTGAAGTGGTATACATATATACATTTTTTGCCCCCATGTCTTGAATTTGTGATCATTCTAAATGTATTTTAATAAACTGAATCATGCAGTGAAAGAATGCACTGAAAATGTGCACGCGCACTATTCTAGACTTTATGTAATGTATGCGTGCACTCTGTAGGTGTGTTTCGAATGATTTTTGCAAAATACTCGAAAAATGTCAAATCGCACATCGTTAAAACAACAATTACGATATTATCGCAGACGATATATCAACCTGGTGTCATAAAAATATGTACCTCTGTGCACTTTCTGTGCGACACCGTTTCACGTACCTTACTGCACGTGTCGCCACAGTTTCAAAGAGAAATGTCCACTGAGTGGCGCTAAAACACAGGTTAAATACGTGAACCATGGCATGTTTTTATTATGTTGATATAGGTACGTATTGCTGTGTTTTTATTATGTTGCTTCAGGTAAATACTGCGGCGGTTCAGAATTCAAATATCCGGGGTCTGTCCCTAAAAGTTAATGCTCTATCGTGTTGGAAATATGCCCTACACCAAACCCAACCCTAAACCTACCCGATAGTGTTAACAAATGCATAACTGGTATAAAAACGTATTTGTTGATGCAACCGTGCCATTTCAACTTCCTTATATGCAGATTTGAACTGTTTTGTCGAACCGTGGTTACACGGGATTCGAACCGGAGCTCCTCGCCTCCTAAGTACCTAAAAGTTAATGCTCTATCGTGTTGGAAATATGCCCTACACCAAACCCAACCTTAAACCTACGCGATAGTGTTAACAAATGCATAACTGGTATAAAAACGTATTTGTTGATGCAACCGTGCCATTTCAACTTCCTTATATGCAGATTTGAACTGTTTTGTCGAACCGTGGTTACACGGGATTCGAACCGGAGCTCCTCGCCTCCTAAGTACGTCTCCGTACTCCGTGAGCTACCGAACAAACTTACCGTTTATGAAAACCCATAGATATGACGCTGGATATGTGCGATGCTAACATTCAAAAGCATCAGTTTTCAAATCTCCCAGCATATTAATATTGTTTTGAAGTCGTAACATGATATTCTTAAAGTAATTGTGCGAAAAATACGCTTTATTAATCAAAACTCTGTAAATTTGTGTGAAAAGGAGTAAAAGGTGTCGGAGCTTTACTGCCTCTAGTGTTTTTCTTTTGGAAACTGAAACTGCAGTAATATGTAGTTATTGGTATGTATTTCGTGTCTCGCAAAAAAGTGCACCCAGGTACATAAATGCCATGAGACTAGGTTGCGATATATAGTAGTCAACATTTCAAGTGGATCAAAACCTTTCATCAAAGTTGTCCTAAAACCTAAAACCAAAATGCGTTCTTGTCTTAGGACAACTTTGATTAACTTTTTTGATCCACTTCAAATGTTGACTACTGTATATCGCACACCCCTAGAATTTTTTTTACTTTGTTAAAGGCTATACACGAAAGAAATTGGTAGACGTGTGTACACGGAATTTCTGTGCAAGACTAATACATGCTGGCTGTTTGACAGATAAAACTTGAAGCAAAATGGAAGCAGAAATACACAGTTCTGTTCTTATGATATCTAGTTTACTTGCTACTAAGAGACAAGCACCAAATATCTTTTAAAGATTTCAGTAACCTGGCAAAGTTTTTGGTAAAAATCCTAAAGTGAATTTATCCTCATCCTGTAGCAGCCCTTTACCTTGCCTACAGTAATGCATATGACCTGCTTTCTCAGCACAGCTCCCAGCAGACCCAGTTATCAAATGCAGAGTGGTTTATGGTTATCTGAGACTGTTTGACTTTATATAAATTAATTGTACTCACTCTGTTTACTCTTGTGGTTTAAGTAGGAAGAAATCTAAATTAACCAGTGGGACCCTGATGTGAGTGAGTAATCCGTGCCAAATCATGAGCTAACAATGATCTGATTCCAAGCTCTTGTTTGTTGCATGTGGACTGGGGTTTCCCACTGCAACAAAGATGCAAATAAATAACAATTATTTGAGCAGATGATTTAGTTCACTTAAGATGGTTAATAATGTTCCAATGAAGGAAACTAGCAGTAAGCATGATTTTGAACTAGAAGTTAAACCCAATTACATAAGATGGTAAATCCTGATTGGAATTTGTTTACTAGCTAGAATTCAGTTGTTACTCTGTGCTCTGTGAGGTGTTTTGGTCATAACTAGGGATGCAGCGATTAACCGGTTTTACTATTAACCGCGCTTTAAAACGTCACGGTTAATTAATCGTAAAGGCTCCGCTACACCGAGTGTTTCTGTTGCATGGAACCGAGCAAAATGAAAACAAAGTTACACTAGCGGTGCACCAGCTTAAAATGACGTGCTTATCAGAGACACGGAGGCTACTACACACACACTAGATTAACTATGACAGAGGAACCAAACAGCGATCCTTTATTTCCACCAGAGAACGTCTGAAGTCAATAGTGTGGGACCATTTTGGGTACGCCAAGAATGACCAGGGCGTTATTTAATATTGCCGTAAAAATTGCTGTTAAAGAGTATAGCTACATAAGGGATAATGCACGGCTAGCCAACCTGTTCTTCTCGTTGTGCAATAAACGATTTTAATGCACGACGTGAAGGCAAGGACCACCTGACGCGAAGTTCGTTATCTCTAGCATTCTGCCCGCTTCAGACAGAGATGAAATAGTGCGGGGAGAGAGAGAGCGAGCGAGAGAGAGTTGCATGTGTGAATTAGCCTACCTGCATCTGCGCGTCACTACAAACAATGAAGATTTGAGTTTAGTTATTTAAACAGTCATTTTACCCCCTCTTTGCTGATTAATATAATGTAGCTATCAAGTATCTAAGCTATTTTATTAATGAAAGTCGCTGGGCAGCGTTGACAACAAGTTTCTGTCCTCCTAAATGTTTGTGTGGGCTGCTCGATCTCGATCTCACAAACCAAAATAATAGACATGATTTTCTCAGGCCATATGTAAAATCAGATGAATAAAGATTATTAAAATGAAGAATAAATGAATAAATGACAGTTGATTACAATAATAGTTTAGTTTATTCCCCTCATTAGTAACTGTGTCCTCTGTGTCATAAATAAAGTTAATATTAGTCTTATATTAATAATACTTAATTAACATTGTGATTTATCATCCCTGTTATAGTATTATTCATAAGTCAAAAAAAAATTCACCATCTTTCCAAGTTCTGTACCTCAGGTCCAAAAGAAATGTAGAAAGAATATACAAAATGAACACCAAATACATTTGTGATCTATTTCCATTTGTTATTTTCAAAAGGGAAATACTGACATGGATGTTTACAGAGCAGAGGTCAACTTTTTTAATTCCAATAGGAGAGATGGAATTTTTTTTTCTTTAGTATTATTATTTTGTGCTGTATTATTGGTTACTGTGTTATTTCTGTTTCAAACGGCAGAAATAAATAACACTTTAATATCTAAAGAGTGTTTATGTGATTTTATGTTGTGAAATGAATAAATGCATAATAATCGTAATAATCGTGAAACCGTGATTATTCCTCAGACTATAATCGTACCAACAAAATCTATAATCGTTGCATCCCTAGTCATAACACAATCTCATATGGGCTCACGTATTACATACTCTCACAGCCATGTAAACTGCACTTGTGACCACTGTAAAAGTGAAGCCTTAAGACAAATGGTTTGCATTAGTCTAGGAGAAGAATAAATCAGCCCTTCTTTCTCAGCACTGGGGAACAAAGATGGCGCAGCTCCGTTGTTTATCTGCTGTAAGACCTCCTAGCAAGGGAACAAATGTCTCACCCTCCCCTCCAGCTTCTTTCTCTCCTTCTGACATCTGCATGCAGCGCTTTCCAGAAACTGAAAAGGGAACATGGTTGAAGAAAGTCAGTAAATGCTGTTTGGCTGACAGAAACACTGGAGATGGGTGCATGTTGAGCTTGATCATTGCATGATGGCTGTATGTTCACAAGATCTCCTGCTTTCTTATGTTGGAGGAGAGGAGCAGATCTCAATGGGTTTCTACAAGTAGCATCTGGGAAAACTTTGGCAAATGAGTAGGTTTCTTTTTTATTTGGGGGCAAAATGCTCAACCAATTAAGCAAATGCCTGTGCTGTTCTAACCACAGGTTTGAGCGGTTTATCTAGTATGCGGTCTCCTTTTAAACACAGAGTTTGTTGCTTTCACAAGCACTTCAGAAGAAAAGCAGAAAGGAGGCTTCCCGAAAAAGTGCAGAGATGCAGAGAGCGAAGGATTTGCCCTCAGAGAACGGGAACGCTGGCTCTTGGAATTGTTGTAAACCCAGCCAAACATCGGAAGGGTTTATTTTCGCTCCGTGTTAATAAAAACTGATGTTGAAACTCGAGCCCCCCCTCTGGTGGGTGAAAGAAGGGAAGTGGCTTATTGTTAAGAGCCACGGCCTGCAATTTACATCAGGAGTTGCCATGAATGCTGCCTGTTCAGTTTCATGGTACACGTTTGGAGTGACCATAATAATCTGGCACGTCTGATTCGATGAAGTAAACAAGGTTATTATTAGTCTTACACATTTTCCCTCCAACATACAACTTGCAGCATAAGACTAGACATGAAATAGAAATGCACATTAATTTTCCATACATGGGTCATTGAAAAGCGGACAGATGGACTCCTCGATTAAGAGTGTAATCTAAGCCTCCCTGTACTGTCGATGGATTCTGTAAAAGTTAAGGTGTGGTTTTCCTTCTAAACTCTCAGTGAGGAATGATGTGAGATCTGCTTTTGATTTAGGGACACTGATCGAAAAGCATGTGTTTTTTAGCGGGGTTTGGATCAAGACTAAACAGAAATAAAAAGAGTGGGGTTACAAAATGTATTTATTTATTAAATGTTATTAATTTTTTTTACAAATTATATTATTAGTGTTGGGATCTTGTGCAGGAAATTGGAAGCAAGAAATCTGATTAGTGGCCTCAAATAGTGCACAATTTTTTTTAATCAGTTTAATAATGCATTGCTGGAAATACTTTAGTTATGTGTTATAACTCATAAAAAGAATTGATTTTATTTGTCATGACGTGAATTTCATAAAATCCTAAAGTGTTTTTCATTTCAGATTTATATCAAAATTGTTTAAGTAAATAATGTGAATTTGTATGACATGCACGCACATACTAAATTGAGTTTATAAATCAGCTTATAAAAAAGCTTTTAAATCATACAGAATGAGTTTTTTTGAGAATGTAGAAATGCAGACAGTTTTCTGTAAGCTTTCCATACGATAGAATGTATGGTTTGTACAGTATAAAAACCATTACGCCTATGGAGAGTCCCCACAAGGATAGTAAACCAGACGTGGCGTGTGTAAATAATATAATCTCTCTCAAAATTTCTCACTGAATAATTGAGATCCCACAAATTCTTGGAAGAATTGGAAGAAAAAAAGCTCGGCTCAGGTAATTTAGAACTCATAAATCATTGGTGCTGGACAGTCTAAACTCTTGCTCTGTTTTCTCTCAATTCAGGACTGGGGAGGGATAGACAGGCAGCCGCTTAGCTTTGTGTGTGTGTCTATGTGTGCACGCTTTGTCAGGCAGATAGGCCTCCTGCTTTCTTTCTTTCTCTCTCTCTTTCCTCTGGCCATCTCTTTTCACTGAGTTCTCTGGAGTTGCAGAGGGGTGTGGTGAGCTAGTGTCACATGACACTGTGTAGGTGGAGCCAGAGCGAAGCCAGAGACTCCAGCTGAGGCTCACACTGGAGGTTTAAGGCTGAGCAGGGACGAGCAGAGGGTAGGTCAACACACTTTCACTCTCTCTTCCTCTCTTTTTCCTTTTCTTTCACTCGATATCTCCCATTCTGTTTGTGTATTGCTGCCTCTTGCTTCTTTACAAGCATTGACTAACATTGTAGAAAAGTTAACTTAAAAACAAGCTGGACTTTTGTTTGTGTATATGTTGGTGCGTAAATACATGTCTGTATAAGTATGATTTTTCCATGTTCACGCCTGAGACTCGGCCTGTTTTCCATGTTAGAGCTTCACGGATGTTTAAACTGGAAAGTTCTGAGCAGGGAAGATTTATTAGGTCTTTTTAAGCATCTGTGAGTTTGCAGAGGGGGCGTGTTTGCCTGTTCCGCTCTCCTTTTTCATCCTTTACTCCCTGTCTGCACCTTCTGTCTTGACCTTGTAATTAAACGTGTGCAGGTTACAGAGCTGCATGAGACCCAGACACACTAGCCCTGTGTAATTTCACCTCCTCAAAGCCTAATTTTTCCTATAATTTTTCTGTAGGTAGGAGGGCTTTATTTCACCCCAGAATAAAAAAAAATATATATATATTTTTGTTTGTTTGCTTGAAGGAAGAGAAGCCTTTTTAACACTATTATGTTTATTTAATTTTTTTATTTGCATGTTTGATTGATTGTATTTGGGTGCCATTGTTTTTATTTGTGCTGATTTAAATGGAAAAAAATATTCTGTAATATAATTTTTTTTTTTAATTCCTGTTAAAATATTACAGTAATGAGATATTGGGTAAATTTGCTTAATTGACTCAAAGAAATATGTAATAACAATGCAAAAAACTTAATCCTAAAAACAGGCTTTGTTTTCTTAAAAATATATTATACTGTTTATACTCATTTATATGCCTGCCCACATCCTGCAGGGGACCAAGAAGAAATCCACACACTCTCTTCCTCCTCATCCTGGTCATGTCTGTTATTATCTGTTTGTTTGTTTGTTTGTTTGTTTGTGTGTGTGAGAAAAACACTCATCCATTTACTTTAGCCCATTTCAGTTGCTACCAATGACACTTTCACAGACTTGTCACCATTTGTTGAGGTGTTAATAATATGGGAAGAGCTGTCTAGAGTAACAGCAAAGTCAGCATTTGATTCTGTTGTCAACAGGTTTGACATACAGCCATTGCTTGATATGAAATAAAGCTAACGTCACTAACGCTAAAAATAAATAGTTTAGGCCAAGAATCATTAGCACACTCTGTATGTCTCATTGTAGGTGGGCAGTTGGAGCATGTCAGAGACTGTTAGATGTATTGAAAGCCAGAGGTGTTCACTGCTAACAAAGTGAAACCACTTCTGCTGTCTTTCCTACAGTACATTTCGTTCCTCGTTTGGGAGAATTTCCTCATTTTGATGAGTCATCTCAAACTCCTCGCTGCCCTTTCTCTATTTATACAGTCGACATACTCATACTCTCCCAAACCCAGAGCAGCAGACCTCTGAGGGTTTCAGCCCACTTCCACTGAAAACTCCACAGGACTTTTAGAAGGATTCTTGTGGGATGGAAATGTTTTCCATAATTGGCTTTGTTGGGAATATTCATGGTGTGTGTGTGTTTCTGCTTTCCTGTATATGTCTGCTAGCAATAAACCATTTGGTCTTTGGTAGTAATGAAGCGTGGTCACCCTGTACCTTCTGTGGTGAGGAGAGCCATGGTGGTTAAGTGTCATAAACACCTGCCCGGCACACGAGGTTATCACAAACATGCTTTCATAGGCACTGCTAGTGTCTGTCATCACACCTGTAAAGCCAGTACTGATTTGCAATGCAAAGTAGTGGGGAATGTCTAGATTTAACGGATGGTAAGAAATGAAATTCATGCCTCCAACTGTAATTAATTCTTTCAGTGGACTCTTTCAATGGTCATTCTTGTTCCTGTGAACAACTGAATCCTGTTTACCATCATTATGAGTAGGGCTGGGTATCGTTCAAAAAATTCCGATACCGATACCTTGACTTAGATACCAGTTCCTGAACGATACTTTTTTCAATACCAATTTTATGAAATCAATTTTAACAAGATTACATTATCTAAAAAAAAAAAAAAACTTTGGTTTTATTTTTTAGCTTGTTGATGTTTATACAGACTCAAAGACTCATCTCCTGAGCCACTGCACAAAGGAACAAAATGTAACCAACACAATAAATCAGTGCAAATAGTTTTAATAAAGCTCAAATAGTCTTAAGTTTACACATCTGTTAGGCTACATTTACACTAATGCGTGTTCGTTTTAAAACGCATAGCTCAGACAGAATCATAATTTCTATTAATTTTCCACTGATTTACTGATGAGCATTAGCAGCTTCCAGCGCTGTCTGCCTGTGTTCTCTCTTCCATGATCGCTGTTCTGACTCAGAGGTAATAACATATTTCAGCAACATTACATGGCCAAAACACACATTAGACGGCAGTCGGAAGTTATTACAAACACTAGATGGTGGTTTAAAGTGAGTTTTGAGAAAAAGCGGAATATAAATCTTATTTATTGTCTTATGTAGTATAATGCTACAGTGTGCATGAATGTTCATGTAACACGTGCTTTCGGTCGTGTAGTATGAACGGACATCTGCATATGATCGGAACTCCACGCAGCTCCCGCACTACTCTCCATTGGAAATAAATGACTTCCGGTCTGTCGCTTGTCGTTTGTCGGAGATAGTGAAAACCCGGCTTGAAACGGCAGTATGATGAGGATCATTTTCATTTTAAAACAAAAACTCACCTAGTGCTGCAGGCTTACTGGCTCACTGACGCTGATGAGATTAACCCCCTAGGTATCGAAATTTGGTACCGAACGACGAGACGTTTTTCGATACGCGATGGTATCGAGGCAATTCAGTCGGTGCCTAAAAAGTATTGAACTCGATACCTAATTATGAGTGTGAATTATTTAAGTAGCTTTCAAGATAAATAATAAAAGTCACCTTAGGCTATTTAAGCATAAGTAAACATTCATTTTTTTCATAAACAGTAGCTTGCTTTTCTGGTCTGTTCACGTTGAAGTATTGTCTGGTGGTTTACTGTATTTGATCACATTGGTCATGAGACCTATTTCAAGGATCAACAACTCAAGAGGTTTTCTGAGCATATTTGGACAATCATATGACTGAGCTGTGTGAATGTGTTCATTTATCTCAATACAGATAGCGTGCAGGACTCTCTATTTAAGCCTGTTTCTGAAGAACTGATAGTGAATGTAAAAGGCCCTTTTCCAACTGGAATGCTGAGGAATCGCTCGCGTTTTATCTCTCATCTGATCTCTCATGTGATCTTCACTGATCTTCCACATTGCAGAAGTGATGTCACTGTGCTGTATTAGCTTTGCCTCGATTCCCAGATGTTGTGTTTCTTCTGGTAGTCGTCAAATCCGGTGCTTTCACCTTGAGGTCAGATCCATGATCCATCTTTCAAAGGTCATTCCAGTCATTCCACAGATACTCTTTAACTCCTCAAGACTACCGTTGGATGACATGTTAAGAATGCCAGGGACAGATTTCCAGAGGTCCTATCACTCCAGCTATGCTGTACAGGTGGCTCATATCTGTTTAGCCAGAGGAACAGATTGCGGATGACTTCATTTCGACTAAAAGCTTGTTGGCAGAACATTTCCTCTTTGCGCATTTTAATATTTTGGCAGTCAGGAACGTTAATACGCATACTATAACAACATTAGGAGTTGGTGAGCTTGTTAGCCAAGTCACATATTTATTTTCATTTCAGTTTCTTCAAACGTAAATGTGGATGAGCATACCATTTCGGAATGTTTCCTGTTCCATATTGTTTTTCACATCGTCCTTATCGCTCACTCACACTTCTGCTGTCCTTTGCCAGTTTGGGAGTACGATATCCCTCACTTCCAGACGTTTTTCCATTGTGTGCATGACACCATCTGCTTTTACAACCCGAGCATCAGAGGTCTATCAACATCAGCCGGGTAACATACCATTTCGGAATGTTTCCTGGTGGCTCACTCACACTTCTGCTGTCCTTTGCCACGAGTGTGTTGTGCTAGAGCATTCATCCTCACAACGCAACACTCTGTCAGCAATTTCCCTTTTGCATTGAACTGCTCTCTGAGGGAGGCCACAGTTTGCTTATTCCCTCTCTCCTTTTGTCTCTCTCTCTTTCTCTCTCTCTCTCTCTCTCTCTCTCTCTCTCTCTCTCTCTCTCTCTCTCTCTCTCTCTCTCTCTCTCTCTCTCTCTCTCTCTCTCTCTCTCGAGTTGTTGATCTTCCCACTCTGACCTTGCTTGAATCGTTCTGGAAGTCTCTAACCGGCTGGATCTTGCCTCGGTTTCTTTTGTAGTTTTCCAGAGCTTAATCATAATCTTTCAGATAATTGTATGCATCTCGTTGTATATTGCATATCTTCGGGCATATTCCAGGCAGTACTTAGTGTTTTTTTTTTTTCTGGAATCATTTACTTCTGAGAAGTAAAGGTTTTATCAAAGTGATGGCTCCCCTGAGTAATGGCGTTTTTTCCCCCCGCAATCTTTGAAATGGTAATGGTACATTTGACAAAAATATAGTGTAGAAGACAAGATATATGAATCATCTTGCCATTTTTTTCTTGGAATCATGTTGGGGAATGTGTAAGGAGAAGAACAGACATATTGAACGAGTTTGTGACCATTTTTCCAGAGCTCACAGGAAATGTCTTATCAGCTGAAGTTAAGTTATATCTTTTACATGCAGTATATGGGTTTGTTATACAGCTCATGTCTGTCTGGTCATCTGGGGTTCCTCTCCAGTGATGGCTGCTTGATTCTGACAAATCATACTGATAAATACTGATAAAAAAAATGTATAGCCTGAATGCACTGTAAGTCGCTTTGGATAAAAGTGTCTGCTAAATGCGTAAATGTAGATCATACAGGTGCTTTAATTAGGGCGAGAGGTGCACCACATATTTGTACTATATTGGTTATCAACATATATTAGATATTGTAAATTAATCTGTATGGCACAGTACTGGATACACACTATACTGTTTAAAAGTTTGGGGTCAGTACATATTTTTGGAAAGAAGTCTCTTATGCTCACCAAGGCTGCATTTATTTAGTAAAATCATTAATACTGTGAAATAATCTTAAAATATAAAATACCTCATTACAAAAAAATTAAACTAATCTTATGTAACATTATAAATGACTTTTACTGTCACTTTTGAACAATTTAATGCATTCTCGAGAATAAAAGTATATTTTTTATTTATTTTGACTAGTATAAATAGTGTAACATATAATGTATTATTTTAGCTCAGCAGTTAACATGAAAATAATTATGAGCTTCTCAGTATTGAACAGAATTTTCCCTACTAACAAACTGTCTTAAGCCTCTTCGGCTAAATATAATCGGTTAGTCTTGATAGTTAGAAGACCACTTGTACTTGCCTTTCTTTACAGATGGCCCAAACAGGAAGTTGCTGCTAATTCATGAAATATGGTCTCACAGCTTGATCTGAGAACTGTGGACTCCGCTTAGTCTGGGATGAGACCGTTTCTTTCTCCGTATGCAAATCCTCTGGGGCTGCTTTACAAGTGTCCCACCACGGACACAGTCCATGATTTGCAACCTTTACCTCAGGCTGGGAGGAATAAATCAGTCGTTCAGTCTGACTTCCTCTCTTCGTACTCTTTTTGCTGGCATCTATTTACAAAGCTATTGAATGCTTGGAGACTTGACAGCGTTAGAAGAAAGATGTTTTTTGCCTGTAATTGAAAACAGAGAGCGACTAATGCGTCCAACTCTCGAGTTTCTGATGGAAAGTTTTGGTTTTTGTCTGTTGAGATCTTGGGGTCTTGTTGGATTGTTTTTAACAAATCACTGTGTTATGCAAAGGGCTAATTTAAAAAATAACATATAATGTAAACCGTAGTTGGATTTTTCACTGTTGTTGATAATAGCTGCTTGTGTTGTTTGTAATGGCAGGAACTGTGATTCGGTTCTCATTACGTAAAAAAATGTAAAATGCTGTTCTGATGATGGCTTGGAAACAGATTTGTTATTTGTAGGGATCCCATGTTGGTTAAAAACAAGTCTCGGGATTCCAACATTCTCCAATCCAGGAAACAGCTATCAGCCACAGGACTGTGTGTTCACCCCTCCTCTCACCCTTACGTTGTTTTTCTCTGCGGGAGTTTCAGTGTTCAGTTGGCCCGTCTAACTGTGATCTCCTCAGGCATGGAGTCTGTTAGCGGTGGAGGCCCCCAAACCTGTCAGTCGACACCGTGTCTGTCATAGCAGTTCACTTAGTGATGACTCAGAGGAATGAGAGAGGATTGCATACATTTTCACTACGGCCTTTGATCTTGAGTTCTTAAAGTGCCTTTTTAAAATTTTAATGCGTTAATCTGAAAATGAGAAACACCATCATTTATTCACCGTCAGGTTGCTTTTCTTTAAAATACAAAAGAAATTGTCTGTGTGCAAAAAAAAAAAAAAAAGTAGTTAAGTTTAGGTATTGGTAGGTTTAAGGGATCTAAAATATGGTCATGCAGAATAAGGCATTTATATGTACCTTATAATTAATAAACAGCCAATATGCTAGTAATATGCTTGCTAATAAGCAACTAGTTAATAGTGAGAATAGGTCCTTAAAATAAAGTGTTACAATCTTTAACATATATTTTTATATACAGTGGGTACGGAAAGTATTCAGACCCCCTTAAATTTTTCACTCTTTGTTATATTGCAGCCATTTGCTAAAATCATTTAAGTTCATTTTTTTCCTCATTAATGTAAACACAGCACCCCATATTGACAGAAAAACACAGAATTGTTGACATTTTTGCAGATTTATTAAAAAAGAAAAACTGAAATATCACATGGTCCTAAGTATTCAGACCCTTTGCTGTGACACTCATATATTTAACTCAGGTGCTGTCCATTTCTTCTGATCATCCTTGAGATGGTTCTACACCTTCATTTGAGTCCAGCTGTGTTTGATTATACTGATTGGACTTGATTAGGAAAGCCACACACCTGTCTATATAAGACCTTACAGCTCACAGTGCATGTCAGAGCAAATGAGAATCATGAGGTCAAAGGAACTGCCTGAAGAGCTCCGAGACAGAATTGTGGCAAGGCACAGATCTGGCCAAGGTTACAAAAAAAATTCTGCTGCACTTAAGGTTCCTAAGAGCACAGTGGCCTCCATAATCCTTAAATGGAAGACGTTTGGGACGACCAGAACCCTTCCTAGAGCTGGCCGTCCGGCCAAACTGAGCTATCGGGGGAGAAGAGCCTTGGTGAGAGAGGTAAAGAAGAACCCAAAGATCACTGTGGCTGAGCTCCAGAGATGCATTCGGGAGATGGGAGAAAGTTGTAGAAAGTCAACCATCACTGCAGCCCTCCACCAGTCGGGGCTTTATGGCAGAGTGGCCCGACGGAAGCCTCTCCTCAGTGCAAGACACATGAAAGCCCGCATGGAGTTTGCTAAAAACACCTGAAGGACTCCAAGATGGTGACAAATAAGATTCTCTGGTCTGATGAGACCAAGATAGAACTTTGTGGCCTTAATTCTAAGCGGTATGTGTGGAGAAAACCAGGCACTGCTCATCACCTGTCCAATACAGTCCCAACAGTGAAGCATGGTGGTGGCAGCATCATGCTGTGGGGGTGTTTTTCAGCTGCAGGGACAGGACGACTGGTTGCAATCGAGGGAAAGATGAATGCGGCCAAGTACAGGGATATCCTGGATGAAAACCTTCTCCAGAGTGCTCAGGACCTCAGACTGGGCCGAAGGTTTACCTTCCAACAAGACAATGACCCTAAGCACACAGCTAAAATAACGAAGGAGTGGCTTCACAACAACTCCGTGACTGTTCTTGAATGGCCCAGCCAGAGCCCTGACTTAAACCCAATTGAGCATCTCTGGAGAGACCTAAAAATGGCTGTCCACCAACGTTTACCATCCAACCTGACAGAACTGGAGAGGATCTGCAAGGAGGAATGGCAGAGGATCCCCAAATCCAGGTGTGAAAAACTTGTTGCATCTTTCCCAAAAAGACTCATGGCTGTATTAAATCAAAAGGGTGCTTCTACTAAATACTGAGCAAAGGGTCTGAATACTTAGGACCATGTGATATTTCAGTTTTTCTTTTTTAATAAATCTGCAAAAATGTCAACAATTCTGTGTTTTTCTGTCAATATGGGGTGCTGTGTGTACATTAATGAGGAAAAAAAATGAACTTAAATGATTTTAGCAAATGGCTGCAATATAACAAAGAGTGAAAAATTTAAGGGGGTCTGAATACTTTCCGTACCCACTGTATATATAAATATCAGCCAGTTCCTCAGACTGAGCTTTATATGTCTATATAGATTACTTTTATGTAATACACAAGTCTTATGCACTTTTTTAACTTTATGGTGATTTTGTGTCTTTTATGATGCTTGTAAATTCACATTATCATTTATTAGAATTGCTTGTCATATGCAAGTCAGATCGGTTCTGATTTACATGAAGGTGTGTGATTGGTGACAAAATGTATATTTTTGAGTAAAATATTCCTTTAAATTACTGTTTGCTCTGTTTGCACAGAGCCTATAAGTTAAGAAAGCCCATAGTGATAATACCCTTAATATTACAATTAAGAATTGAGGGGAGAATTAAGACTTTAGGGGTTTATTGCAACCAGGAACTGAAGGTTAGTTTGTCTAATAAATTTCTGTTGGGACATAATCTACACACGCAGGCTCTAATATTCCATTTTAGCCTTAATTTAGTGGGTTTGTTGCTCTCTTATAATGGGATTTGAATGTTTTCCAGCTGTTTTGCTAATTTGGCAAGTTTGTAACACTCAGGGTAATGGCACTGGAGATTTATGGGGTCACTCTGATTGTGCGCAAGCACCTGTGTTCACAGCTCCTTTTACAGGCATGGATTTCCATTCTGTGTGACAGGCCGCGGGGTCAGTTTACTTTTCTGAGTTGCACAGTATCACTCCGGAAAGACATCGCACGTGTTCCTGGATGAAGGGAAATCATAGATTCATTAGTCAGCTTTTTTCCTCTGTTGTGACTCTGTCTGTTGTCAGGGAGTTTATACGCTTTCAATATGTTTCATAGTGATGGCTGATGGATTTATTCCATTAGATGCTGAAGCTGATCCAAGAACAGATGGGTACAAAAATGTGTCACAGGCAAACATTTCTACAAAACAGTTGTGAAAAACTTCTAGTACATTGCCAAGAAATCCTTGATAAACTGACATAAGTTCTTCTCTGTATAGGGAAAAAAGTAAGTGAAAAAAGGTTTTAAATTGCTTGACTTGAGTGTGTTCAGTGAGGCAAAAACAACCCAATGTTTGTGTTTGATCAGGCTTTGTGCTGTTTGTAGATTCCTTCGTCAATACAGGCGGGCTTTCTAGAGATATCAGCTATTGTAAAGCACTCTCCTTGATTGAGGGTATTAAGATGCCGGACATTACTGTGAGCCAAAGAGGATCTCCTCCAAATCACCCTTAGGGCAGCAAGTGAATGCTCTTGTCTAGAAGATCCCATTTGTAGAGACTAGCTGCACTCTGAACCAAATAAAATATGTCATCAACATATTTAAGCATGGAACACATAATTTGATTCTGCATCTATATGCAGTTGGAAGATACTTTTGTTTTGTTCAACAAGGATGCATTAAATTGATCAAAAGAGACAGTAAAGACATTTATAATGTTAAAAAAGATTTCTATTTTAATTAAATGCTGTTCTTTTAAGCTTTTATATTTATCAAAGAATCCTGAAATAAAATGTATCTCATCTTCACAAAAATAGTGAGCAGTACTGTTTTTAAAGTTGATAGATTTTTCTTAAGCGGCAAATCAGTAAATAAGAATGATTTCTGAAAAATCATGTGACACTGAAGACTGGAGTAATGATGCTGAAAAATTGTATTTTCCATCACAGAATTTAATGATATTTTAAAGATATTAAAATATAGCATTTGTTTAATTATATTTTAAATTATTTATTTATTTTATTGCTTTACTTTTTAATTTCACAATCTTACTGTCTTTATGGTAACACTTTAGAATAGCAAACACATATTCGCTATTAACTAAGAGGTTTCCCTCAATAAACTCCTAGTTTGCTGCTTATTAATAGTTAGTAATGTAGTTGTTAAGTTTAGGTATTTGGTAGGTTTAAAAGATCTAAAATGTGGTCATGCAGAATATGGCATTAATATGTGTGCTTTATAATTACTAATAAACAGCCAATATGCTAGTAATATGCTTGCTAATAAGCAACTAGTTAATAGTGAGAATAGGTCCTTACTACTGTTACTGTCTTTACTATATCTTTGGTCAAATAAATGCAACCTTGGTGGACATAAGAGCCTTTTTTTTTCTTTTTTTTTTTTATCTTACCAGCCCACCCCAAACCTTTGAACAGTTTTTTTTTTTTAAATGAAATGTATCAGTACTAACATGGGAAATTTGCACATATATACATAATTTACAAATATACCATATTTACACACATACCATATATTTAAAATGACAGATGTAAGGACAGGATGTGTGTATCTATTTTTTTAATGTTTGTGGTTTCTGGTTTGAAGTTTTAGGAGCTGATGTGGAGCAGATTTCTCTGGTCCAGAACTTTTCTGTGGTAGAAATGTGTGAGAAGGCTTTAGATTGGCCTCCGGCACCCTGGCTGCATCTGCCAGGAACTGCTTTCTTTTTTCTTAAATGCATGTTGTAGTGTATATTAGATCAATTCCTTTGAGTCAGGAATAGGCCTAAATTCTGTTCTGGTACTGAAACTGTTTGTCCTTTGTTCCCATTGAGGGAGGTTTTTGTATTGGACATTTATGCTTACTGACAATACTGTGTTTTTGGCCAAAGTCAACATGGGCCATTTTGATGCTGCTTTACCTCAGTTTAACCTCTGTTGACAATGGTATAAAGAGGCTAGAGATGACCTTTTCATTGTAAAGTCCACCACCAAAGTGCTCTTTCACTCTCTTCATTCATCACTTTGTATTTACCCAGGAGGAGGATGTTGGGACGGATGCCAAGAAGTGAAATGTAAAGGGGAAGGTGATCCTACCTTGACCTGACTGAATGTAGAGTAGGAGGGGATGCGAACGGATCTAAATGAACTGAGGAAGTGGTCTGTTGGTCATTAGAGGTGGAAAGTAGGTGTGTCTCATCACCGGGCTGCAGTGTAACTGCAGTATAAACAGTGTAAGGGAAATATGACTCTCTATTCATACAGCCTTCTTCATAGGAAAAGTGTTGTTGCCACATGCTTGCCATCTGTTCTCAGAATACTTAATCAGAGCTGAAAGAGCTAGATCAGCTGTCTGAACACAGGAGGAGTCACTCCTCATTCAGGTAAGAGTAAGAGTGTTGTTAGGAGCCTTTTTCGGGCTATGCTAACAAAAAAAACTTTTGTTTCAGCATATTTGTACATTGAGATATTTGACTAAAGACACTGAATAGAACAATTTAGTGAGTGGTACCATATCAGTTATCTCAGAATATTAGTTTTTTTTTTTTTTTTGTCCAAGTATCTCTTCATATTGGTTACTTAATTTTACTTACTTATCTTTAATGTTATCTTTTAATGTTTTGAATGTTCCAATTCACTTGTAGAACTTTGACAAGTGGAAAAATTGTTGACAAGTGAAAAATAAAATTATTTTATTTTATTTTCAGTGTTTTATTTTAATAATTGTTTATATGTATTTAGAGATGTATTTATATAGACAAAATAGTGCACAATATTGGGAGCTGATATTGGACAGAATTTATGTCCTGTGTATCATTCTTTATTGTATAATTATTTTGTTTATTTGTTTTGGCTAGACAGAAGCCTACTTATTTATTTAGACAAAAGTTTGCCATTTTAATATCTGACATTTATAGGTTATTGGGCAAAATTTGTGTATTTTATAATATTATGTATTTTAGTTTTCAGTGTTTTTAAACTATTAATATTTATTTGTTTTATTTAGACTTTTAATTGGCTGTTTGGACATTATATATGTAGACAAAATAGTGTATGATTTTAATATCCAGCATTTATTGGTTATTAGTCAGAATTTTAATATCTGTGAATCACTATCTTAGTTTTTAGTTTTTTTATTTAAAAAATATTTATCAAAATTTTAGTTTTTAGTGTTTATATAAATTTATATTTATTTGTTTTATTTTAGACATTATTTTAGACCTTATTTGTAAAGGGGAAAACTGTATAAAATTCTTATATCTGACATTTATTGGTTATTGCACACAATTTTAATATCTGGGCATCAATGTTATCATCAAATGGCTGTGCTATTATTGCACATCCTTTTCCAAATAACTTGAATAGTTGCTGTAGTCTGTTCTGTGTCATAAAAGACGGATGTCCTCCTCTCTCTCATCACAGTCAAGGTGAGACATAAACATCTCTTTCTACTCACTGGTTCAGTCTTGTCACCCTGTCAACTGTGAACATGCATTCTAAACGTATCAATTACTATTCAGAACAAGGTTCTGTGCTGACGGTTGCCCTGCCGTACCTGTAATGTAATGTAACATTGGAGAGTCTCTGGGGAAGAGCAGGTCTTTTGTGAAGCTAGGAATCCAGTGGCTGTGGGTTTGTTGGCTTGACGCCCTGTCAGGGTGGAGAGAAGCCGATAGGCTTTCTGAATAACTGTACCGAGCCCTGAGAGCTGCCAGTGGATCGGGTTACTGACTTGAAGAATTTTTAACTGCTTTGTCTGCTGGAAGGACCCACTGATTTATTGGGTTCACTATGGCCGCAGGCTTTAAGATGGGGCTCTTTTGACTTCCGTTTGCATCTTCTGCCTAAAACAAGAAAGTTGTACAAACATCTTGTTGTTTAGCCTGAATTTTCTCTGCTACCACAGTGTTATCTCTACATTTACATTTACATTTATGCATTTAGCAGACGCTTTTATCCAAAGCGACTTACATTGCATTCAAGTTACAGTTTTTACATTTTATCAGCTCTTGCTTTCCCTGGGAATCGAACCCATGATCTTGGCGTTGCTAGCGCCATGCTCTACCATTTGAGCTACAGGAAAGCTCTACATGAGTGTCTTATCACTGATTATGGGTGTTTCTCACACAAAGGAAGTGCTTCCTGTCTTTTTTATCATGAAGGAGGGTTAGGTTAGGGTTCTTAAAGTGAAAGTGACGTGACATGTGGCCAAGTATGGTGACCCATACTCAGAATTTGTGCTCTGCATTTAACCCATCCTAAGTGCACACACACAGCAGTGAACACACACACACCGTGAACACACACCCGGAGCAGTGGGCAGCCATTTATGCTGCGGCGCCCAGGGAGCAGTTGGGGATTCGGTGCCTTGCTCAAGGGCACCTCAGTCTTGGTATTGAGGGTGGAGAAAGCGCTGGACATTCACTCCCCCCACCTACAATCCCTGGCGGACCTGAGACTCGAACTCGCAACCTTTGGATTACGAGTCCGACTCTCTAACCATTAGGCCACAACTTCCCATTGTTTTTTTTGTTTTTTTTAAATGTATATATTGAGACCTATAGTTAAGCATCTGTCATAATGGTGCCTTTTAGACCTGGAGTTGATGAGCATTTCTTATTCAGATAATGTGTGGATATTTTTCCAGTGTGTCTGCAGCATGATTGGGTGGAAATCTGATCGTTCTTGTCACACGTGAATCCGGGTTGCGTGTAACTGGAGAATTTCTGTAATTTATGGAACTTTAAAAACATTGAAAGAATGCATTCAAAATACTTTGTCATGTCTTGCATTTCCTTTCATTTCAACCCCTCAGAAGCGATAAGAAATGAGATTCCAAGTCATTTCTCACATTTGTCTGTCAGGGTGACGTGATTTATTTATCAGTGTAACCTTGTTACATATTACTTTCGTAGCTGAATGACAATGCATATGCATTTACACCCTCATTTAAATGTGGTCAAAATCTGTTCCATGTTGTTTCAGCGATCCGATCATATTCAAGACACAATGCGCATTGCCTTTCGGTGTAATGTAATGTAGTGTGATCCCAACGTGATCTTCGAGGGGTCATGCGATTGTTGTTCTCTAAATAATGTCAGTAGATGATTTGGTGAGGGGCTCTTTCACATGATGGATGCATTCGAAGAGAGATGAGAACATTTTTGGCTCAATAATACGCCTCAAATAAATGGATATTTATTTAAATCGAGAAGTAAAAATGTGCTAGCTGGCTCCAGGCTGGAGAAGAGTCCCCTGTTTATTATGTCTATTCTCCAGCTGTGTAGAAGCACATTCTCTCCAAGAGTGTCTATAACAGCTTATAAAATACCCTGCAGTGTAATTCTGTTGAGTGCATATGAGCATTAAAACAAAATACCTCATGATATATCTTCTCTTCATGTCTGCAGGGTCAGAGGTCATTTCCAGCTACAGCAGCAGTAGCAGCAGCAGTAGCATCATGGCAGAGTCTGTTATACCAGAGATGACCCCAGCCATGTGCCTGGAGAAGCCCAGCGTCGACTTCAGCTATGTGGGCATCGATGCCATCCTGGAGCAGATGAGGAGGAAGGCCATGAAACAGGGCTTTGAGCTCAACATCATGGTAGTGGGTGAGTCAACATTTCAAGCATTGATCTCTGAGAAATCAGTCAGATACGTTTCTATTAAATGCTTGCACTATTATGTGGTACTGGATCAGTAGATGGTTCTTTTTTCTTATAACCCAGTAGCTTTATTTCAGATTACATCTTAAAGTCTAAAATTGTATTTTAATCAGATTTTGTGTCATTTTACCCCCGCATTGGTAATTTCAGTAATAGCCTTGCTATAAAAATACTCTGTAATTTAGGCATTTGGTGAAACCGTTTTTTAAACAAAATTAAGTGAAAGTGCCATAAATTATAATAGTAGAGAAGCATTTAATTACTTCAACCTTTAATAAAACAATCTTATGGTAATCAAAGCTTCAATTTTCCATAACGCTTCCAACCACACACCTACGCGAGGCAATTACAAGCAGGCTTTCATAAGCAGTGCTCAATTAAATGCCACCAGTCAGGCTGTGTTATTCCATGTGCATTTTTATGTTCGTTCTTACATGTTAGTGTGTTTCTGTGTGCGCTTGTTCATGTTTTATCTTTAGGCTCATGAGGTTGCATATCTGTTGCAGTTTCTGTTTTTAGTCTGTTAGATGCATTAGTCTGTTAATGAGTTTAATTACATTCACATCTTCAGAAGACGAAGAATAAAACCTGCTGTAATTAAACTGACATTCGTGAACTGACATATTCAATGATTACATAATCGTTCTAGTGCACTGAATGTGTTATTTGGTGTTAGCTTACAGTACATTCTCAGAAATGGTAATAGTCAGCAATACTTGACATGCCACATACAGTACTTTAGGAGACTGAAATATTTGTACTTTGGGATAATGGTTTGATGTGGTGCATTGATTGATTAATAGTGGTATGTTGTGTTGTTTTTGCAAATCACGCTCGCAGCCAATTTCTTTGGTCTACTCACTCACATAGTCACCTGTCAAGAAAAGTTCAGACTTCATGAATTCAGCTAAGAGTTCAGAGTGACAAACAGTAATGTTGTCAATCAGGATGGGCTAACAATTCTATACTAACTAGGTTAGGGTTTATTATTTGTTTCAGCATTGAGTTGACAATCACTGTGATTGACACAACCAATGAAATCTTTAGAATCGGCTGCAGTTTCCATGTAAATGGTTTGGGGGAAAATATCATGCATGTGTCCCATGCTGGCAAAATGAGTCTGAATGCGCACAGGCTAATTTTGAGCTACGGGCAAAAAAGCGAATAGCCTAATGTCGATTTTAGTTTTTAATGTCAAAAATTAGTTAATTAAGCCCTCATCTAGTGATCCCAATGCTCCAAATAGTAATTAAACCTCTAAAATTATCTTTATTTGTACGTTTTCTGAGAGGAGTACCTTTTCTCTGCTCGCCTCTCGCACTGCCTCTCATCCGAAGCGCACACACAAAGACGACAGACACCATCGGCGCTCTATCCCGATACACATATACACAGATTTACAGTAGGCTAAATATATTTAAGTATTCACGCAAACATAATCTGCTATATCTTAAGTGAATGTTTGGGGAACAACATTGGATGTGTAACTTTATATTAGATCCGTGCATTACACTAGGCCTATGTCTTAATATAGGCTGTCTGTCTCATTAATGTTAATCAAACAATAAAAAAGGGAACCACTCGCTGCTCTTGATTGAACTGCTTTTGTAGTTTTAATAATCAATTTATTTTTATCGAACACACTTAAGTGATTTTTACATTTGACTGTTTTTCGTACTTGAATGCTTATGTTTAGATGTAAAAATGAAAAAGTAGGTAATGCACTTGTTTCTTATATTTGTTTATTTTTTGCATCGGTTCTTATAACAACAAAGAGAAAATAAAAATAGCTATATTTGTGATTATTAATCTAGTAATGATTATTAAGAAAAGTAGTGGGGGGAAAGTTGTAATGTTGCTGGGTGATTTTGCTTTGGAACCTTCAGAAAACTTTAAATCAGTTTTTCTCTAAATTTACTTTGCTGACTCCATCGACTTCGAACAGGTGAAGCTCAGTCATTTTTCGTCCGATTCCAACAAATCATACATCATTTTGAAGGTCTTTTAATAGGGAATGTAAAAATTAAAATAACTCATTTTTGAAAATGTTCATTGTGACTCATTTTGCCAGCACCACATATGATCCTTTGACACACATTTGTCAAAAGTTATTTTATGGGCTTTTTTGCCTTTTTATTAGGATAGGACAGTAGAGAGATGACAGGAAAGCATTGGGTGGAGAGGGGGGAGCGGGATTGGCAAACGACCTCGAGACGGGAATCGAACTCGGGTCGCCATGAGCGCAGTTACATTGTATGTCGACGCACTAACCACGAGGCTATCGGCACTGACCCATGACACATATTTGAAAAATAGATTTTCACATTTTCTCAAAAATATACGAGCACCACTGTGGTAATTGTTGCCAGGGCATTGCTATGTTAATAGCACATGTGTTTTAGCACATTGCTACAATGTTGCTAAGTTTTTCTGGGTCATTGCCATAGTGTTTCTATTTGAGTTAAAACAGCCCACCACCAAGTGTCTATGGCTATATTCGATATGGTCATGTCGCAATTCATATGACTTAAGTCATTCTAGATTGACATTTGTCACAATTCTGCGTTGATTTTACATAACGGTAGTTGTTTGCTTTTTCAGTTAATATGGAAGACAGTTGTGATGGTGGTCGGTGGAAGGACAGTGAAGTATAAGTATTGCAGTGACACAGAGTTTTATATAAGCAAAGCTTGAGTGAGAACTAGAAACAAACATTGCTTACTTTTTCAACATCCTCGCCTGTATCCTACTTTTTCATGTGCATGAATTCGCTGGCTTCAGCGGCACTTTATAAACAAATGCATAAACAATGGTCTTCATATAATTTACCTCCGTATGACAGCATGCTGTGTGCCATCTTTCTTATTGTTCTTTTACACATAGGAGTCAGTTCAGGATCGTGATCAGTTTACACTCGAACCTGATATTGGCCAAATAAAAAAAAAAAAAAAGAGAACAGGCAAACATCCAGTTTGATTTTACAGAATTCTGTTGTTTAGCTTTTGAAATTAAGTTGCTGAAGTCTTGCAGTTCTCTTGTGAAAATGGGTTAATAACTTGAGACAAGTGGAGTTTGGAATGAGGAAATAAGAATGTAAAGTAAGGAACGATGCGTGTTTTGAGTAATGTTTAGGGCATCACCTGGTGGTATTTTTCCATTTCAGCATTAGCATCCCAGAGGACGCAGTCCCTGTATTAAACCTCGAATGATTTATGTAGTGTTTACAAGAGGAAATAATTACGAGCTCCATTGAAGACAGCAAAATGAACCTGTACTTGCGCAAGGCTGCAGCTGGTTTCTCACATGTGGCTCTCTGGTTCAGTGTGGCCAAACCTGCTGTTGACTTAACCCAGTCAGAGCTGAGAGAACCAACCCTCGCCCGTTCCCAGCTGCAGCCCGTTTGTTCTGACTCCTGTCTCTCATTCCATCACATTTTCCTGATGCAAGTGTCAGAAAGTTGAAAAGTGCTGCCTTTGTATGCAGTATACAGGGAAAGGAAGGCAGCAAGGCACATCTGAATCCAATGTCAGCGGTGAGATTGGATGACAGGGTGTTTAGAGAGAGAGAATTAGCAGCCCTGCTCCATGCAGAAAGGAGCAGGCCCTCATTACTACAGTGTGATGAGACCAAGGCTGATGGATGTGAGCTAGCGAGATTGAAGAAAACCACAGCTAAACACAAGCTCCTGTTAGCAAGAGCCAATGAAATTATAGTTTCATTCAAACCTCAGGACAGCTCGAGTGGAAACATCACTCGTGATCTGTGAATGAAGAAGGGCATATAAACAGTATTCAACATCCTTGGAGGTTTTCGTGTTTTGTTGTTTTACATTGATTTATTTAGTCTTTTTGGCAGTGATCAAATAAATAATGTAACTATTTATTTAAAAATAAAAATGCATTTTACCTTTGCTCTAGCTTGTGTATTAATATAGATTCTAATTTAAACTTGGCAATTTTTACTAATGAATAATATTGGCTCAATTGTAAGTCTTGTTGTATAAAACCATCGTCTGTATAATGTAAATGTACATTGCATTCATGTCTAAGTGAAAAATACTACAAATCTGTTAAGATTGATTGCATTTATTAAAAACTAAAAATATATGCATAAGTATTCACGCCCTTTTAGTCAATATAGACGTCCAACCATAAATTCTCAGTTGGATTGAGATCTAGACTCTGACTTGGCTCATTAATGTTGTTTGTAAGCCATTATTATGTGCTGTAGCTTTGTGTTAATGTGCAGGCATCTTCTTTCATCCCCACAGAATGATGTCGCCACCACCGCGCTTCACAGTGGGGACGGTGTGTTTGTGATGATGGACAGCTTTTGGCTTGCTCCAAACGGGGTGTTTAGTCTGACAGCCAAAAAATGGCTCAATTTTGGTCTCATGAAACCATAGAAGCTTCTTCCAGCTGGCTGCAGAGTCTCCCACATGCCTTCTGGCACTCTGTAGCCGAGATGCCATGTGACATTTTTGAACAGTGGCTTTCTCTTTGCCACTCTCCCATAAAGCTGTAAAGCTGTCTCAGCCACTGAAGCTGAACTCTTTTCAGAGTCTCATTAGTCTCAGTTTTTGGAGAAGATTTTCAGCTCTGCCGTACTCTTTCTGTTTCTTAATGATTGATTTAATGATATACTCAAAGGGATATTTAATTGAGTTTGCCAAATGTAATTATTTTTGTAATTATTTTAGATATTTTTGTATAGATATGTTTTCACTTTGACATTAATTAAAGATCAGTAATTCGTCAAATGCTAGTGCCATTTTAACCCCCTGAAGTGAACCCCCCTCTGTGCTCTCATGCATCCATCTTAGGGTTGGAATAGTACACTACATTCTTCTTCTATTCTTCTATATTCTACATGACTTTTAAAATCTGAACAGATTTTAAAACACTGGCCATCATACACTTTTCTACTGTAAAAAAAATCTGGGCATCATACACTAAACGATCAAGAATCACAGACTACCAAACTTTCAAGTTGTTCTTAACACATCAAACTAGAGCAGAAACACGCCTCGTTGCTGTGAGACAAATTAACAAATGAAAACAATGTGTTATAAAATTGGCTAAAAATATCAAACATGTTTGTTTTCCTCCATCAAAGTCTGAAGTTCAAAAACAATCAGAGTCTGTTCCCATCATACATTGTGATTTCTGTGAAATCTGTCAATTCTGACTGACAAAAATCTGTAGATTGGCTCTGACTTTTCAGCAACTAGTATTGACTCATCTAGATCTGGGCAGAATTACTGTAGTGTATTCCAACCTTATGTTGATATGATTGTTGTACATGTGTACAGGTCAGAGTGGTTTGGGGAAGTCCACACTGATGAACACGCTCTTCAAGTCTAAGGTGAGCCGTAAGTCTGTCCTGGGCACGGCTGAGGAAAAGATTCCCAAAACCATCGAGATCAAGTCCATCAGTCATGGTAAAGCTGCACAGCTAGATCCATTTTCTGTCATTTCTGCCCAAAATGATCTTGAGTTCAAAGAGACTAAAATTCACTAGAATTCAATAAAATCTTAATTTCATCAAGCTTAAGTGGACGTGCTTTATTGTGTGTGTTAATTATTTGATTTAATATTGTCGGCCATCTTTTACACAGATATCGAGGAGAAAAAAGTTCGAATGAAGCTGACGGTCATAGACACACCAGGGTTTGGTGACCAGATCAACAACGAGAATTGGTAAAGTAGCCTCCAGTTTTGATATGGAGTAAAATGTGCTTAGTTCAGTCAGGTCCTCTTCTGTGAAATATAAATGACAATCTAAGGCAGTTCTGTGAGTGTTGGCCGGTATAGTCGTTCTGGGCACGCTCTGCGCCCGTCTGTGAAGCAATGCTTGGAGAACAGCAATCAAACTCTCCAAAATAAACCCGCATGCCAACATCCCCAACCATCAAAGTGATCCTGATCAACACTTCATTGATTGGAAAATCCTGAGAGATCAATATAGTGTTAAACACTCTTAGTCTAAAGATATTTTGAGGATTACATTTCTCTCTCATTCTATCTCCTTTCAACAGTTGGCGGCCCATAATGAAGTTCATCAATGACCAGTATGAGCAGTACTTGCAGGAAGAGATCAATATTGACAGAAAGAAGAGGATCCCAGACTCACGAGTGCACTGCTGCATATACTTCATACCACCCACAGGACACTGGTTAGTAAATGTACTTTAGAAATGACTTGAAAAAGATCCTTATTTACCTAAACACTCATGTGAACATAAGTACACTTTGGATAACTCTAAAGGGCTTGTGCTGCATATACCTCATGTCTAGTAACTAATATCAGCTCTGTTAGCATGAATAAGTGTTGTACATTTCCTGCCTAATGATTATGTACAATAAAGGGGGAAAACTTTACTACCAAAAAATGATAGGAATATCAGGGCCTCCAGAGGGCAGTACAGTTCCTCCTGCAGAATGAGGCGATGTTCAGTGTATAGAAAATCAAGACAAGCTGTCTTGATTTCTCATTTTTGCACATTCAGTTTACACTTGAACACACTAACAGATATAAATACCTTCTAAGACTTGTTCTCATGACCTTTTTTAGAAAAAGGAACTGTCTGGGCATTTTTCATTTTAATAATTTTAGCTTTAAAACCTGACCTGCTTGTAAAATTGGTGTTGAGTAGAGTCGCCACACTTATTTTAACAAGGCCTTGTATAACACATTACTGTTTGACCTTTGGCTGGAAGGGCAGGCTTTTAACGATGTGACTCTTACAGAAATATTTAGCAAGCCAAAAAGCATTTTTTCCTTCTTAATTTCAGTATATAGTTCTTTGGGATTTTAAAACATGTTATAGATTGAAATGCGCTTTGCCCTTCTGAGCAGCTACTGTTTACATCAGGGATTTGTATTCACTGTTTACCATTAGCACATTTCCTTGTTACATCTAATAATATCTCAGTGCCAGATTAGGTGGGTGGTCTGTGCTGTTGTTTCTCTCTGATGGAGAATCATTGTGTATGCTTGTGTTTTTATAGCTGCTGTTGGCCAGCATGAGTTTCCAGGCTTTCTGCATTCTTCTTCACATACTGCAGGATCGTTTTTAGTGGCCTTTACAATAAAATGTGTATATGCACATGTACACATGCTCCGTTATCCTGACAGAGGCACAACACACATTAGCCGAGATGCTTTCTGTCTGTCTAACATCTGATAGCGCAGAGTAAATATTAAGAGACTTCTGGACTAAGAAGTGTAAAGCAGACCACCTAAATAGAGTTTATACCACAATATTGGTCTTCTCCGGGCTTAATTTGTGTCAGCAGAAATACTGTGTAGTATATGACCTGTACATAAGTTTAATAAAAGGGAAGTGAAAAAAAAAAAAAAATTATGAATATATTAATTGGATATTATATATACACACCAGAGGTCTCTTATGCTCACTAGGGCTGTTTATTTGATGAAAAATACAATAAAACAGTAATATTCTGAAATATTATTACAATTCAAAAAAGCTGTTTTCTATTTGAATATATTTTAAAATAGAATTTATTTCTGTGATGTTAAAGCTGAATTGTCAGCATCATTACTCCAGTCTTCAGTGTCACATGATCCTTCAGAAGTCATTCTACTATGCTGATTTGCTGCTCAAGAAACATATTATTATGAATCTTAAAACAGTTGTTCTGCTTAATATTTGTAATGGACACTTTGATGCATTGTTTTAGGATTTTTTTTTTTTTTTTTTTTTTTGATGAACAGAAATTTCAACATTATTTTTTGTAATAGAAATATTTTGTAAATTTTGTAATAAATACCTTTACTGTCACTTCTGATCAATTTGAGACGTCAATGTATGAGACATTACACCATCCATCTCTCCAAACTATTTTGAAAAAGATCTAAGGACCCTGAGCACACATGCCACAACCACACATCCATGGATTCGGTTGTCTAGATGCTCCAGAGCGTGTGGTGCAGGCCTTTCTGTGGGCCGCTGTGAATGACTGACTGTTTCATGTCCATCCAGCTCTGCAGATGTCACTGCTCAGCAGCTGCATTCTGATTTTGAACAGCTCTGCTAATTAGAGTCAAACAGTCAGCCACAGAGACTACAGACTGGGTCTGCTGCAGTCATGCTGGCAGGACATTTGTTCAGTTCTAAAAATCTCTAAAGATGCTTGGGCATGGAAAGATTATTCACGCAATGCTTTTACAGAGGTGTAATGAGACATTTGAAAGTGAAAAAGAAAAGGCACAGTGTGTGTCACATCTCAGGGCTTGTGTATTTTTGGTGGTTTTCACCCTATGGTGGTAGTAACAGGTTTCACTACAGTGCTTTTAAGAAGTGCACTCCATCACATTCTTTTCTCCTTTGTAATTCTCCTCAGTCTTAGGCCTTTGGATGTGGAGTTCATGAGACGTCTTAGTAAGGTGGTGAACATCGTTCCTGTCATCGCTAAGGCTGACACTCTGACTCTGGAGGAGAGGGACTTCTTCAAAAAGAAGGTGAGCTAAAGTTTTACTTACAAATGAACAATTGTTGTTGCTTTCTTCTTTACAGAGTTCAAGTTCATGTGCTGCTATACTTGTTTATTTTTTTAGACAAAATATTGTAGATACTGTAGAATAAATAGTTAATTTAACTGACTGCCATGTTGTGTTGCTGGTCTTTGTTAGATGGCTCAGTGACATGACTTTGTCATGATTTATTAATTTATTTTAAAAAGACATTTAAAAATTCCATTCATACATAAAAAGTGACTGGTTTGGTAAATCTTTTTGTAGTCAAAAGTGTCAGTATGGTACAACTGTCCTAATATCATAAATCGAAAGTAAAAGCTTAATTGAATGAAATTCTTAAAAATAAATTCTTTAGTAGTTTGACATATTCTTTTCGTCTTTATATTAATATGCTTTTAGCATATTATTGTTTCTCAAAAATGAAAAGCTCCAACAGAACCGCTTCACTGCATATTAATATTTGAAAAACACTTTCAAATCAAATTGAAGTGGTGCAGAGTATATTTAAATAACATTTTTATGATAAGACAAGGTTAGTTCAGGTTTCAAAATGTAAAATGTCACGTAGTGTGGCCAACATACCAACCAAATCATGACATTTTTCTTTATTGAATATAGGGAAAAAATAAATAAATATTTGCATATATTTTATTAATTTTTTGTCGAAAATAATGAAATTAGGATTGTACACTCATGTATTCAAGGTGTAAGGAAAATATGATAATAGTACATTACACATGAAATTTCGAGTCATTAAACTAACATTTTCTTGAAAATGGCATTAATGTTTTTCAAAACTTCGGTGTGGTCCGCTTCGGTGTGCATTTCTAAAAATTTGCCACATATATTTTTAAAAGATTATTAATTTCCTTTTTCGTGGACACTCATATTTTATTTTTGTGCCAGGCATGTTGTATGAGATAGACTCTTATAGACAAAATACAATGTGGATCTTTGTGCGGCAAGCCCCGGTGGAATAATGTGAACACCACAAACCGGTGCATTGATGTGTGGAAGAACTAGTACATGCTGTTATTCTTGCTGTAGCTGGCAAACTGAGTCCTTTTATTCCCAAAGAGATCTCCAAGACTACAGATGGTGGTGTGTCTACAGCTTCTACAGAAACATTACTGCCCTGTCTAGGCACGAATGCAGTTTTATTTACGATATGATGGTGTATTACTTAAGACATTACTTAAGGGCATGGCAAAAAAAACAAGGACTGTCTTGAAAGTCTCAAACTTATTCTTTGCTTTTGATTATTCTGAAACAAAGCCGCAGTGGACTTGTTTTTGCCGTTGTAGAGCACTGGTATGAGTCTAAGACACATGGCATGATGAAGTGTAGGTAAGCAACATCTGTTCTGGGGTTGTTAGTTGCGTTTCACATAGCAGTAAGGATTCGGAAACACTTGCCAACCTCAACGGCTCCTTGTGCTGGCGTGCCTCTTTCAGGAGGAACACATGCTGTTTAGAGCACAGAAATAGATCTTTCTCAGTTTTGGAAAAAGCTCCTGACAGATTCCAAAAGCATTTCTTCTCTAAGTAGTTAGGGACAAAAAGCCACACTTATTTTTCAGGAAAAGTATTACATTGATGTCACTTCCAGTATTGCACAGAATTGATGCATTCAAAATAAATTTGTTTCTGTTGCTATTTGAAATATGTTATTGATGAATGGTTCAAATTAAGTGTTTCTAAAGATAACATGATTTTTAATTATTTATCCATAATATATATATACGTTACTTTGCTCCTGAAGGACTGTGTCATTTTTTTATAGATCAGGGAAGAGCTTCGAGCCAATGGGATTGACGTCTATCCACAGAAAGAGTTTGATGAGGATGCAGAGGACAGAACCATCAATGAGAAAATAAGAGTGAGTTTGCAGTACATTCAGAAAACATCCGTAGTTCATTAAAGAACATGCTGATATTATCTGTTTCTTTCCTCTGTCCATTAGGAGATGATTCCTTTCGCAGTAGTAGGAAGTGACCAGGAGTACCAGGTCAATGGGAGAAGACTATTGGGAAGGAAAACAAAATGGGGAACCATTGAAGGTATTGTGACTCTTTGCTCTCTAAACCTCTTTAGAGAAGAGAGAGAGAACGTGATTAGCGGACTATGCAGACAGCAACATTCCAGAAGAACATCAAGGGAGCTCATTAACCGCAGACTCACGGCTATGAGTCAAACATCAGAAAGCCTTCTCCTCGGTAAATGAGGACCCACTCAGAAGACCATTATGAGTGCATCATATTGCCTGTGAGTCAGCGTCCTGCTGGACAGTTAAATGCCTTTATCACCGAGCCTCATTGATGGGGACTTCACCATTTCCCCAGTTCCTCAAGTAATTTAATTACACATAATAATATTATTCCTTATTACCTCAGGATTCTTTGATGAATAGAAAGATGAAAAAAGCATTTATTTGGAATAGAAATCTTTTGTAACATTCTAAATATCATGTTGAATTTTAGATTATAGTATTGTAAAATTATGTATTATGTTATATCATTTATACAGACTAAAGTCTTAGTTATTGTCTGTTATAATCAACATTATGCCACTGAAGCTGTCAGAAGCTTGCTACTTGTTGACTTGCTGTTGTAGAGTAATATACATCCTTGTTTGAATAGTAACTATCTGGGCGGTTGATGTACTTAGCAGCTCACATAGTAAAAACTTTCATTTTTGGTGAGAAATTTTGAGAGTCAAATGACTGTAATTATCCTGTAATCTTTCTGAAGAGATTGACTCCTCTTATTAAAGTCTCTCTTTGAAAACCTTTCATTTTTTGCACTAGATGTCTACTCCGTGGTGGCTTTCTTGTTCTCTTTCATGGAGTTTGACGTAATCTATAATTCATAAACATTTTTTCACATCCCTGCAGCTGTGGATTTGTCACAGCGAATTTGTCAGGCTCTCAGGGTTATCTTTCTGGAAGGCTTCGGTTTAAATTGAATTACTAGAGATCGAGGTGATTATGTCTCGTCTCTGTCCACCTCCCCCTGAGTATACCTGCAACAGCTCCACCTAGTGAACAAGCAGTTATTGCTTTATGCTGCTCCAAATGGCTAGAGAGGAAGAACTGAATTGATCTGTTTATTGCTCTTTGCCTTCTGTTTGTAACTCATGTTTCTGCTGTGTTTTGGTGTCTGTAGTTGAGAATATTGCCCACTGTGAGTTTGCCTACCTGCGGGACCTCCTCATAAGGTCAGTCTTATTTTTTTAAAAAACTGTACTTTAATTAAAAGACCATTTAGGTTTAATTAAGGAGTACAAGTTCATGACTGTTTCTTCATACACTTAAGTACACTTCAAAAAGTGTGCTTTGCAATGTCAAATCTGTTTTATTAAAAGTAGATTTTAAATGTTTTAATAATCGTGCTTTAAAAAGTACACTTCTTTTTTGTTGATTAACATACTGAAAGCACATGTACTTGATTTGAAGTGTTATTTGACATTTAAATTTATTATATTTTTGATGTACTAAATTGCGACTTCATCATAAATGTGTTATTACAAATATATTTAAATATGTGACATACGGGTTTCAATAGAAATTACATTAAATTATATTTTAGTTGACCATAAATCCTTATCAGGATATTCAACTGTACACTTTAACCATATTTCAAAGACATTAGAAATAATTATGAATTTGCATATACTGTAAAGGTTATTTTGTCCAAATTAAGTCTTCGTTAAGATGGTCAAAAGGGCACTCTGAAGTTCAGCTAAATGCATTTACTATAAATTTAAACTATAATACATTTTCATTTAATTGAAATTAACATGGATTTAAGTGTCAGAAAACATTACTGTATATTGTTTGAAAGTATATTATTACTGTAGCTACTCTTTTTAAAAGTATGCTAAAGAGTACTTCTTTTTCACAAGTGTACAGCTATGTCAATAAATTCTAGATGGTTTATCCAAAAATGTAATTCTGTCATCATTTGCTATTTTCTTGTCACCCTTGTTTTATCCATACAGTGAACGTCAAAGTCAAAATCTTTTTTCAAACATTTTGGAGTTACTGTATTAACAAAAACAAAAAAACCCTGAGGCATTTTTCAAAATATCTTCTTTTTTGTTCCACAGACTAAAGTAGGTTAAAATGGGTGTGGACCTAAGGGTCAGTAAATGATGACAGAATTGTCATTTTTGGGCAGACTGTCACTTTAATTCTAAGTGAATGTGTTAGTGACATCTGCATTATTCATTACCCATCATGCTGAGCTTGTTTTTGGCATTCTAACGTGTGATTGGCTCATGTCCTGTAGAACCCACATGCAGAACATTAAAGACATCACCAGCAGCATCCACTACGAGATGTACCGCGTCCGTCGGCTCAACGAGAACAACACCCATGCCAACGGCCTCAGCGAGCACCATCCAGCCTGCCACGAAATCTAGCTCCCCATCCAAACGACCCCTCCACCCCCATTCCTCACTCCTCTCCAATCCCCAACCCTCCATTCACCTCGCGCTCTGTCCCGCCCCCTTCCATCAGCCATGGACTGAGGTGAAGAGGTCCATCTAGAGAAGCACATAATGGCTTTACCTCCCAGAAACTCCAGCACAGTGCCCTTAAACCCTCACGCCCACTGCACGGGCTCTGGAGGGCCGAAGAGGTCAGAAATACAACCGCTAAAGAGCTCCATATACTGCATGCGTTTGACTCGCTCTGCTGATGCTCCAGGTCTGTGTCTGTGTGCAGAGGTTGATTATGAGGCAGGTTCTGATTGGTCAAGCTGTGCGAAAAGCTCTTCACATACATCACTCTTCCTTTTGATTTTTACAGGAGATTGCTCAGAAGGCTCCTTTTTATGTGATTTGTTGAATGCTCTCTTAATATTTATGCTTAATTTTGAGCGAGACAGATAAGAAACAGGGATGAGTCATCTTCTGAAACCAGAGCTGATGTGGCAGCACCATTATAACACTACAGGTTATCTGATGTCTTTCCCTCCAAAATGAATACTGGTTGCCTACGGCATTGTGGAGAACCTGGTGTGCCATTGTTCCTGCTATTTGTTTTATCACATCTGTGCAAATAATTACAGGAAAACTGACTCATTGGATCCCTGGTACCATATAAAAACAGTAATGATTGAAATTACAGCTTTGGGATTTGTGTTGGAAAGATTATCCAAACTGAATAGTATTTATGTCGATTAAATGGGATCGTTATGTACTTTATACAAACGATCTTATTTATTGCAGAATGTGACCTGAACTGTAAAGAGAATCGCTGTGGTTTCAATAGGCTTTTAATGAATCATTTCATTTTGTGTATAAACCCGGTACACCATTTTTATCAGGCAGTATTCATTGCCGTTTTTCTTAAACCTTCCAGACCACCTCGTTCTCTTCCAGTCATGCCAAATATGTGGAAATCTGCACCATCTTTTGTCAGTGTAAGTGACTTGTTTTGTCTTAGCCTCGAGGAAAGGGCCTACAGGAGCTGAACTTAAAGTGCCTTGAAGCTGCCTGCCACATCTGATGAGGAGCCACTTTTAAGAACGGTGAAATTCCTCAGGCTTTGTTCTTGTCTGCAAGCCCCTTTATAAATGCTCGTCATTGGGAAAATATATTTTTGTCGTCCTGTGCTGTATATTCATAGTGATTACATTTTTGTATTGGTATTCAGAGTAACACAAATAACTTTGGTATCCTGTTATTTTAAAGAAATAAAGATTTAAATGGTAAATAATTATTTTGACTTTTTTTTATAAATGATTAATTGACTCCTAAATGTGTCTAGACTTTGTAATTGCACACATTTTGTGGTAATGAGAAACATTTAATAATGAGTCCTGTTTTCCACTCCATGATTCATGACTGTTTTTGTGCAACTTTTTCCATCTAGGTGCTAAATTAAATTATCATTCAGGTTAAATTAACTGCTTTTATTAAAGGCATTTAATTTTAACAAACATTTGACATTTGCTCTTCTAGAATTATGTGAAAATTGCTTATTTTCTAATTCTATTAAGGTTATTGTGTATTACAGTAAGTACATCAGAGATACACATTTGGCTTTCAGCAAATTTTATTTGTATCTGTATGAGTACTGATCATATATATTGCAATGCTCTTTATACCATGATGATGATATTTAAACAGCCGCCTCATACATACTTTTTTTTTTAAGATTGTAAGATTTACACAACCTCAGACACTTTTATCTTCTGAGACGAACAATAAACACACAGTGCATTAACATACAGACATCTGTTTCCACATCCCACTGAGAGAAAATGTGGGAAAACGCCTCTCTCACATATGCATCAGTTCCTTTTCGTCCTCTTCCTTCCCCTTACCCATCCTCCCTCCACTTGGTTCACTCAGAATGGTCAATACATGAATGCAAGTTATATTTACAGTCATGTTTGGTATCATTTGAATAGTCTCAGGGCGAGTGGTACAATGGTCTCAATATTACAAAAGTAGACTAAAAGATAATACATATCTTAAAGGGATAGTTCACTTTGAAATTAAAATTTGGTATCTATCAGCTTACCCCAAGGGCATCCAAGATGTAGGTGTCTTTTTTTCTTCAGTAGATCCAATTTTGATGTTTTTAGGTCAAACCGTTCTAGTCTGTCAGTCATATAATGGCAGGTATAGGTCACTGTCTCTATAAGAGGGAAAAAGAACATGCACAGAGAAATCCAAATTAAACAATTCCCCATCGTAACTACACATTGATGGCCTAAGACATGAAACGAGCGGTTTGTGTGAGAAAACGAACGGTATTTATATATTTTTTTACCTCTTGTACACAACCATGTCCAAGTGATCTGAATGCGCACACACATCCGGTGTGTGACGTGTGTGTGCGGGCGCTCTGGCTCACGCTGCATTCACACGGGGCGTCGGCGTCAATGCTTGACGGAGGGCGTGTCTGAAGCGTGGTGCTGACGCGCCGTCATAGTTACAACAACCAATCACATACTTCTCTGGTGTTGCATGAACGGGATTGGGTATTTGCATGAGGCGATCTGATTGGCTTATATTATTCTAACTAAGTGTACGTGAGAAATCATGGCATGATTATATAAAGTTACATTAGATGAAATTAAGTTGGTCGACTTGGTCCTATAGTAGGCTAATAGTCATGACCTCTGGTTAGATATAGTCTTACTTTGTGTTCGGATCTATGGAAACTTATAAAAACGTATTCTGGAATGAGCAAAGTATTGCACGAGCTGTCTAGAATATTAGTCAATCGCCTCTGTCTAATGACCAAGACTGATGAGTTTGTGAATGAGATCCGTATACCGGCTGGTATGAGACTCAAGTGTTATAGGAATAAGATTAATGAGATTCAATACGATTAAAGAGTGAAATAGAATAATCAAATGTGAGAATAATAATAATAATTAGAAATGAACAAACAACCAATTGGCATTTCAACCTAAATTCGAGGTCATAATAAAATGGAATCAGATTTGAATTTAACCTAAATACAATAACTTTGAAAAGACCGAACACGCAAGAAACCTTCATCCACCATTGGATACCTTCTTTGGGCCAATCACGTGGACTTTACAATATCTATTTTGGTGTAACATTCTCTAATTTCCTCTAAGCTATTCTGCTCTTTTTAGCATAGAGATGAGCTTAAACCTGACAGTCTTTTGACTTCACGTGCATTGGAAGCCTTTAACAAAATATGAGTACATTTTCAGCATCTTTTTATATCTGGGTAAACTATTCCTTTAATAGCTCACCTGAATGAGGTTTATTCTTACAGTAGAGAACAATCCAACCTGAATCACCTGTTACTATCACAGTTACAAAGTTCTTGATTGTCCTGAAATATGATGTAATGTGCATGCTTTGGCCGTTTTTGTTATGATCATTTAGATGCATGGATTTGATCCTAAGCACCCAAGCTTTTCTAGCAAATATGTTGTACACTGAGGCTGATGATACATGGGGCAACTTTTTGAGCAATGTTGTTGCTGTCAATGGGCAACCAGGTGAGACACCGGTCCCATGACCGATCTTAATTATCCAGATAGAAATTTGTTACCCATTTTCAGTGGGTAAGTGCCCAAGAAACATAGCTAAAAAGTTGCCCCATGTATCATCAGCCTAAAAGAATGTCCTCACTAACATCTTTGTCATTGTGATGTTGCATGTCTGTATTTACTATATCTCCCTCGCCATCATCTCAAAATGGAGATGAGTCCTTATCACTTAAAATGGCGCCCTGTTTTCTCACCTTTAAAGAAACAGATGGTGCCCTGTTTTGCTTTAACCTAATGTCTACACCTCTGCCTCTCAGCTCACAAAACTCTCTTTCCCAGATTCCTTATCTCCTGTTTCCCAGGGAATGAGATGGTGAGGCATCTGTTATCCACTGTGTCTGTTTGCTCTCCCTCCCTCCTGCTCCTCCCTTTATGTGTGGCAGCACCGCTTTTGCATGTTGTTGTAATTAAATTAATTTGCCATTTGAATGAGCATAGTTTGTCTCTGGATGCCCTCTTCATGAGGACGAGAGAGCCCTTGGAGTGCACTTCTTAGTGGGCAAAGCCCCCACTGTTTACATGGCACTAAGCTCTAAAGGTGGCACATTTATTTCACCCTTGATAACTAGCTCCTGTCTCTCTCTGCATGATCACGCATGTTTGTATTTGCTGTCACTCTAATTATATGCTGTCTTGTCTCATCTACATTTTGGAAAATAATAAATAAATATAAAAATCTGCTTAGCAACTACTGTCATCTGACCAGCACTAGCAGTTGAAGATGATTCATTTTTGCTTTGTGTTGATGTCAAACACTACAGCACTTTAGAGGAAATTTCATTATTTGAAATAAAAGATAAATATTAGATTAAATTTTTTTTAGAAATTATGCGTTGGCAATTAACTAGGTAAAAAGGTAAAAATGACAAAGCATTGTACAATAAATTACTATATGAAATGAAAATAAAATCTAATTCATCTGTGAATTAATGTGGCTAATTCTGTGGCTAATGCTAACTACCCAAACACTGAAAAAATAACCCAAAAAAATGACCCAAAAGGCTCAACCCAGCATTTGGGTTAAAAAAAATAACCCAGGATTTTTTAGAGTGCATGTTGTAGGCAGTCCTCACACTGAGGAGGGCACTGGACCACACTAATGAACTGCAACACTCAAACTGAATCATGCAAATAGTTTGATATATTTGCATAGTGTGGTTATTAATGTAAATGCCAAATGTACAGAATGTAGCCTATAGAAGGGGTGCAATTAATAGTCATTATGTAGCTACAGTCATATGCCGGCATAACCTTTGTTCAACTCTCCTCTTTTATTTTTTCCCCACAATAATCAGCATATGCTCGAGCCGTCCTTGAGGTCTCCTTCGTAGTAATTAGAAGAAAGTCGACAGCTCCAATTCTGACTCCTCCTCTCTAATCTGCATATGTTAGCTGCTATAAAACCGTGTTAATTAAAACTGCTTATTTCAAAGGAGCTTTTTGTAGAACTCCACTTTAATTAGACGCATTACCTGCCATTTTGTTTTATATCAGTGCTCAGTGCTGGCATGGTCGTGGCCACCTGCCGTCAGGCTCCACCTTGCCCCATGATTACCTCTGCAGTCTGCAGGCATCTGTGTGATTTGTTTCAAATTTGTTTTTCTCGTCCTTTCTGCATCGTTTCATTTTCCTGTTTTTCTTTTGCCTCTACCTTGCCGCCCCTGTCTGTATCGCTCTCCTTGTGCTTCATGTCAGATGTTCTTGGTTCCTTTCTGTCTGCTGGCTCAATGCCAGGCTCTCAGACATGCAAGGGAGGGGTGCATGCAGCCATATGCAAATCATACTAGCCTTGATTAGGAGGCAGCAGCAAATTCAATTAAATGTGGTGTGGTGGGAGAGGTGGTCTGTCAAGTCAAGTGCAATCCTTTTGACACAGAAAATTTGAAAGAATTTTTTTTTTCCAGTAATGCTATTATTTTTTGCATTTTATTTAAATTGTTTATTTGAACGTATTATTTTGAGGCCCGGTTTCACAGACGGGGTCTAGACTAAACCAGGATTAGATCATTGTTCAATTAGGACATTTAAGCAATTTTTATAAACATGCTTAGAAAAAAACATTACTGGTGTGCGTTTTGAGACGAAACAAAGGCACTGATATATTTTAAGATCAGTCAGTGCAAGTTTCTTTCAGTTGAAACAGCTCAGGCTTACATTTTAGTCTAGACTAGGCTTAAGCCTTGTCTGTGAAACCGGGGGTGAGATTTATAAAATATATTTGGATTTTTATAAAAAATATGATATCAGGTGTCAGGATTTGAAATCAATTGTGTTGCATTTCCATTGCATGCACAGTGTTATTTTATATATTATTTTACATTGTTTAAATATTTTAATTAAATTTTTCACATTATTTAATATAACTTTTTAACGTGTATTCATTACTATTAATTCTTTATTATATTTATATTTTAAGTAAGCACAATTCTGTAATAATAGGGTATCAGAATTTGTAAACAATTGTTGTGAATTTTATTGTATTTCATTTTACATTATTTTATCCATGTATTGCTATTTATTTATTAAAAAAAATATTAGATTTTTTTTGTAAATAAAGAATCCATTGCACACACAATGTTATTTTATTTTTTATCACCATTATTATTTTGTATTTATTATCAATATTATATTTGTATTTTTATTCATTATTTATATTATTTTTATTTTACATAAGCAAAATGTTGTAATACTGGGTGTCAAGATTTGAAGTCAATTAGATGTAGTGCATTTCCATTGCACGTGCAATGGTTCATTATAGACGTAAAACAGAGAGAGAGAAAAGGTAGAGCAAGAGAGAATCTTCCCTCATTTCCTTTTGATGTGATGATTTTTTCCTGAAGCTAATGGCTGTGAGTAATTACACCAGTCAGCTTCCAGTGTTCTTGCTGTCGTAGCATTGAGTGAGACAATGTTGGGGTGTCGTATCTATACTAATTGTGTGCATGAATTTGTCGGTAAAGGGAGGCATTCAGGAAGAGGGTTTATGCAGTTACAAGAGATATGCAGTTACGAAAGATCAAATACACTTGCAGTGTACCAACCTGACAGCATCCTTTTTCATCTAACTTAGCCGTTGTTTGGACTTTGACATTTCATTCTTGCAGGACCGCTCGGGGGTCTTGTGCGTTGCATCATGACATTGTCTTTTGGTAAAGATTGAAAAGTCAACAGAAAGAAAAAAGGGACAGGTGACTGAGTGCATGTGACACACTGAAAGGCTGTCGGTGTCTGATTTTCTCTCTTTCTGTCAGAGTGCCTGGGTTACCCAACCACTTTTTACACTCTTGGCCAAATTAACAGATGTCTGATGATGATTGGTGGTGTGGGCAGAGCCTAATGATGGGCATTTCTCTTTAGTAAAGTGCACATGGGCTTTGTTCCAAAATGTAGTGAGCTGCCTATGGAGGCATCATAGTTGTTGCCAACTGCTACTATACTATGCTGCCTTAACATATCAAGTTTTTACAAAATTCTAAGGGAACGTCACATTTATCCTTCACAAAGAAGGCAATTCCAGAATCCAGTGCGGTGAACTCAGTAAAGATCTGTATGGCCTGTATGTAAATACACAGACCTGTTTATATTTCATTCAATACTATTCAATACTACAAAGAAGTATTGATAAAATACTAAAACAGTTCAGTGCAGTGTTGTCATTGTTAACTGACTAACTGAAATAAGTTGAAGTACTAAAACTGAAATAAATATAAATGACAGCTAAATAGATATTTAAAACAAAAACTATTAAAAACTACAAAAGCACATAACATAATCACTAAAACGAAAATCAAAATATAAACAATAAATATAATAACAGCTAATTTTAAATAGTAATACTATCATAGTAAGCGACATAAATAATACAAAACAAAATGTTTACTATAGGCACATAAATATAGACCTATATATTTTATTTAATACTTAGGGTTAATTAATTTATTTTAAAATGTATATTTTACCCAATAGCTAATTTTATCCTGTCTGAACCCATGTATTCAAATTTAATCAAAGTTCAAAGGACTTTTTTCTTCCCTAAACCACCCAGTGCTACAGGATAAAACTTTACCTAAAAAGCAGCTTCAAAAACAAGTTTGAAGTATGACACAAATTTTGAAGTACAGCAAAACATGAAAGTCTTTTGAAGTAATGTTAACCACAGATCTAAATGTGCTTATAATTCATAGTGTTCTAAAAACCCATAGAAACTTCAGTTAGCCCTTTTGGCCTAAAAACGAAGGTCATGATACATTGCGAGATTCGTCTGTACGTGATAGCGACACCCAGTGTTCAGAATATGAATTTCATGTAATTTCTTAAAAGCAATACCTCAAATTCTTTTCTGTTTTTAAGTTAAGTCACAATTACAAACCACATCAGGATAGGCAGAAATCCACAAATGTACATGTTTGGGCATCCCTGCCTTATTAGGGACTTTTGTAACTGATATTTTCAGCTTTGTCCTCTAGATGGCTCTCCGATCTCCATCTATGGACAAGACCCAGTGAAGCTCAGTGTGATGTGGTGTGAGTAGTTCTCTCTATAATCAGAGTGACTGTTTGCACTCAGGTGTACATAGCTCTCGCTGCACAGCAGATTTATTTGCGCTTCAGTAGTTTCGTTGATTGAGAAGAAAAAACTACAAACAAATGCAAGTTTGTTGTCAGATAGTCATGCATGTGCTTCAATATTTTACACAATTGTGCTTATGTGTCAGAGTGAGCTTGATTGTATTTTATTATAAATTGTTAATTGTGTTTTTCTAAAATTGAAAAATCTATCCCTATATATATATATATATATAACCAAAAACGCTCATTGATAAGTATGTTGTTGAGCTATTAACAGAGCTCTTTCAGACCCCAAACAAACTTCAGGATGATGCAATTCAATTTTGTGAGTGTTTTGTCTGAAAATCAATTAGGTATCACAGGAGAATATTTCCATCTTGCATCAGTCAAGTCAGTGGCCTGTTTCCTTCTCAGACAGGATGTTGTTGTGCTGTGCTGTGTGCCTGCCTGCTGTTGCTCCGCTGGAGTTAATTATCTGCATTAATGAGAGCAGCTCACTCATTTATCATCGTCTCATTCACTCTGCAAGTGTCTGACTAGAGCTGCACTGCCCCCTATCAGTAGCCTGAGATGTGTGTGTGCGTGTGCGTGTGTGTGTGATTCCTCTGAACGATTTTGTTGTGCATTGCACTCATGCAGTGTTGATTTCCATATGATTCTGCATTCAGCATTCATATTCAGAATAAATTTAAATGTAAAATATACATCCGTTCATGCACACTTTTATGTATTCAGTCTCCATGCACCACAGGTTTTATTTATTTTGAACGTGTTATTTTCATCCGTCCACGGCGAGATGAAGGCCTCTTTGACTCTTGGTTGAATCACATTTCTCATATATCATCTGCTGTCCGGTCTGCCGGTGGCTATATAACTTTACATTTAAGAGGCAACTGGCCAATCCTAGCCTCACAAGAGCTTCTCAACATCAGGAACCATAAAACCAGTGATTCGTCTTCTCGCTGGGGAGCGAGTGTATACTCTATCTGGGTAGCAAGTGGACGTTTGGGGTGTTAACACAATCAGGTCACCTCTTTAACCTCCACACCGTCTCTGTGGATCTTTATATCCCTCGTTTTTCCTTCAACCTGCTCCTTCTGTGTAAAATATGGAGGGTTTGCAGAGATTGTTTGATGTATTCAATCAGATGCATTCGATGTGGGACAGATGATGCGTGGCCGCAGGATGGCTGGAGAATGAGTTTCAGATGAAAAAAAGAGTGGGGGGCGTAACGGAGGAGATGATGAGTGGACTTACGATTGTAAAGAAGAGGTTGAAGGGGCTTCCACCCAGGTAAATTGCCCTTTACTAGCATATTGCAGAAGCCAGTCTTTATTTCATGCGATCGGGGAGTCACGTCTGCAGCCATTACTGTCTCCGTGTCGTCCCGTATGGTGAAAGTGCTGATATGGGACATTGCATGGACACATCAGAGCTGAGGCTAATAGTATAATCAGGTACTAAGGAATTCATTTTCTCCTCGACTGCACTCTGCGTGCGGTGGGGATGCAAAGAGTCGTCGAGAGAGATGCGCGGGTTAACCTGTGCCCCGTTAGCCCACAGTAACCCCCCACTCAGCATTAGAACTCCCACAGCCCTCTGCGAAAGGTCAAAGGTCAAGAGTGAAGCTCATTTAATGCTCATGCCACTCATAGAGATTAGGAAGCTTTCTTTACTGTACATAGCACCATAACACGTATATTATTTGATGTAACAAAAGATGCAGGAAAATATCCTTGAATGCCATCATGTTTATACACACAGATGCTGAAGTGTGTCGTGCATAATGTGATATTTTAAGTCAGGTTTTTATTCTGCAGAATGTCACAGAAACTTTGGCTCACTTTTGCATAAAAAAAATATGACAAATTATTTTAAACATAGCCTATTTTTGGCTTAATACATGCTTTTACACACACACACACACGCACATATTATTAGCATATTATTTGTATTTATTTATATATTTTATATACATAATATATATATATATATATATATATATATATATATATATATTACTACTACTGTACTATTATTTGCATTTTTTATAATTTTCTTCTTTAAATTGAGAAAAATATTTTTTTATAAAGAAAACTAAACCTATTTTTGGCTTAGTGTATGTATATTTTCATGACAATTAAGCATTATTTCAATAAGTTCATGCTTTTCTAATGCATATTATGTATGCATGTGTATACTGTATGTGTTTGATTATATATGTATGTGCTTATTTGTGCTTATTTATAAATATCAAAATAGATAAAAATTAATGGTCCTAAAATATGATACATTTTGTTTTCTTTCTATCTTTGTATTATTATTATTATTACTATTACTACTACTGTCAGTTTTATTTTTTATTTTATGTTATTTATTTATTTTTGAATAATGACATGTTTTGTGAGATGTTCTCATTGGTTAATGAATGGCATATTGCTTTTGGGTGTTGTGCCAGGGTGTGACCCCACAGACTGATCCTAAACCAGCTTATTCTGCCAGCACAGGCCCCTCCACCTCCCAGAGCCACTCGTGTCTGTGCCGCCAACCTTCTTCCTCCCCCTCCAGCCTTATCTTCCTCTCCTGTTTACCACTGGCTCACTAATGGAAAAAATTGCAGCAATATGCAAAAAAGCCGCTAAGGCAAATGCAGGTTGCCCAGGCAACAAGGAGGTTATATTCCTGGGCGCTGATGGAAATCAGTGTAGCGCGCCTAGCTCTCGCATCCTGCTGAAAATTAGATAGGAGAGAATACAAAGAAAGAGATGTGGAAGGAGCGAGAGTAGGAAGGGTCCCAGGGGCCAATTCTACTTCAAGCCATATTTAGTTTTCATCAGCGGCCCTGGCAGACATGCTGGCTCTCAGTACTTTATATGTGTTTCTGTGGAAATAGAAGAAGAAACACAGCAACAAATATAACTTTACTGTGAGACATAAAGTGATGCTGTTATATTGCATGTTTTAAATAAAGTGTCCATCTTCACATGTAGCTACTTCAATTTTTCAGTATTAATATCCAATTTTGGAAAACTGCTATATGTACTAACAGTATGAGGTGAATTCTGTTGCAGTCATTTGTGGGTTTAACCTGCTCAGTTTTGAATGTAATATAAAAAATCCAGTCTCCACATGTAATCTTGTTTCGTTAACCAGCAGGATATGGAATATGCCATCAGGCATCTGCGGAAACACGGTGGACCACGAATGTGTCATTGAAAAATCTAGTCAAGTAAAGTCGTGGAAGGTAGTGAATGAAGAAGAGAGATAAATTAAAATGAGAAATGTCAAGAAGTCCATTTCTTGAACATTAAGAGATAAGGATTTCGCCTCCAGATATTCTTGAAATTTCCTTTCATGTGTAGTTTTTTAGCTACGTTCTCCTGGCACAGCTCCAGAAAGGTTCATATTCAACAAGCTTTTTGATTTAAAAATATAAAAATGATGGTTTAAATTCCACTATTGAAACTAAATGCTACAACCTTAAGCTATTATATGTCAGGTCCAGTGTAATAATATCTCCAAAATAATATCAATGTATCTTATTATTTGCACCTATTTAGAGAAAAGTGCAATTACACCCACTGAAAAGCAGTTCAAGGCGAAAGCATCTGTAGTGAAAGAAAATTATATTTAGAATAATTCTTCTCCTCTATGGCAGAGAGCTTTCATTTAGTTTCATTTATTACTCTTTGAGCAATTCAATATTTCATTACTTTTACCGTATGTATGAGCCTTTAGCTTTCATCACTTCTTATTTAGTTATATTTACATTTTCATACAATCTAAAGTATTTAATTTTTTATATTCATTGTCTGTATTCATGTGCTCTTGTGGCGTTAAAGTTAATATCTTTGAGAACAGCCACTTTAACCAATGTAACCCTGCTCTTTGTATCAAAAGATTTTTTGGATTAACTCTCAATATTTGATTTTCCTTTTTCTTATAGCTTAATCGAACCTTAAATACAATTTCCAATTGGCTCTGAACAGCTCAGCTCTTTTTCTCAGCTGGAGTTTTCCTGCGGGAAAGGGGAGATTGCTAAACTTCAATCTTCTTGCCTCTTGATATTAAACAATAAATGGAAACATCATTTCCTGTAGAAGTGCAGTGTTTATTAAAGGGGAATGAAGGCATATGGGCATCTGAACTGTGAAATATGTTGCTTTATTTCTGTCTTTACTCCCTCCATTTATTTGTTGGTTTACCTTCTTTCCATTTATAGTGCACTGTTTTATGTTGGATTTCTGTTGACATGTTAAGGTAGTGACATTTTCTCTTTCTGAAACATCATTCTTTAATTAGCGGCTGATATGTGCTGCATGACTGAAATCTATTCATTAACTGAATATTTATATCTCTGTTGACCACAGGAAAGATACAAGCTGGCAGACACTGTAAACAAAGACATAGGAGGGAAAGTGTATTGCGAGCAGAGAGGAAACAGGTGATCTTAGAAACTGTGGGAGGTTAACTCTTCCAAAGCTTTGACATTTCTAATTATGTATTTCGTATTTCTTTTTCCCTCTCGGTTTGTCATTTCCACAGTACAACACCAGTTTTACGAGGTGGCTAATTCGTACAAATTCGTACGACCTCGATCATACAAATTCATAAGATTTTTGCTAAATCGTACGTATTTTACGAGTTGCCAATTCGTATGAATTTGTATGAATTACCTACACCTAATCCCGCCCCTAAACCTAACCGTCACTGGGGTTTAGACAAATCGTACTAAATTGTACGAGTGAGGTCCTACTAATTCGTACGAATTAGCCAACTCGTAAAATATGTACGAATTGCTGTGAGATAGTGTATTGCGAGCAGAGAGGAAACAGGTGATCTTAGAAACTGTGGGAGGTTAACTCTTCCAAAGCTTTGACATTTCTAATTATGTATTTCGTATTTCCATTTCCACAGTACAATTTTAGACCTCTGACACAAATCAGTCTATAAAAATACTGGCAGATACAAAGAGATTCACGGCAATTCGTACATATTTTACGACCTCACTCGTACAAATTCATAAGATTTTTGCTAAATCGTACGTATTTTACGAGTTGCCAATTCGTATGAATTTGTACGAATGACCTAAACCTACCCGTCACTGAGGTTTAGACAAATCATACTAAATTGTACGAGTGAGGTCGTACTAATTCGTACGAATTAGCCAACTCGTAAAATATGTACGAATTGCTGTGAGATAGCGTTGGAATATCAGTTTTTCATTCTCTTCTATCTTCATTGTCCTCTTCCTGATCTTGTTCTCTTTCCTGTTTGTCTCGTGATGACTGTATTGTGATCTTGATAGCAGGGATGATGCTTGACCAAGCACATCAATCTAACACAGGGCTGTAATTGGGTTTATTTTCCTTGAATGACCTAATCTTTCCTTTCTGACATGTATTTAGAGTTCTTTGTTATGCTTTTTCCAAACATAAACACACTGTTCATGCTCATGTAAATGTGTATTACATTTGATCCCTATATATATATATACTCAAATTGGGGTCTTAATTCTGAAGGGGTCTTCTGCTAGCCTATATATAAATATATTTTAAAATGTAATTTATTCCTGTGATGATTATTTTTTTTTTTTTTATGTGCAAGTCTTTACAGTCTTGTAATCATTTTATTATTAGTTTAATCCATCCTTGCTGAATAATGGAATACATTTCTTAAAGAAATACTGACCAAAAACTGACTGAATATTACTGATAAAACTGCAGTCCTGGTGTGTGTTTGTGTGTTACTTTAAAAAATTATCAAAAGTAGTATTTGTTATGTGTAAAATGTGTAATTGGAAGGTAAAATATGGCACCTAGAAACTCCTTAAATTAGAATATGTATTTTTAACTGCAGTTGATCTCTCAATTAAGCTCAATGTGACCTTCCTGACACTGTGTCTCTTTATAATGTCTGAAAAAAACCTTAAAATCACCCCAATGACGGAGGTAAAATCATTCAGGATATTAAATAAATTATATTCTCCTTAAAATTAAAACTTTTAACTCCCTAAATGATGTACTAAATGAGCTGTGAAGTGGACTCAGCAGATAGGGGCAGACATTTTAATCAGATTTTGACTAGACTATACTGAGATCCGTACACATAGTGAATCATAGTGTCAAGTACGATTATTATCTTGAGGTATGATATGATCTCTGTCTTTATCTGATAGGCCTCATCAGTGTCAGGAGCGGAAATGTAAATGAAGGAGGGATGATAAATGGATAAGTGTAAAATCTTTGCTCTGTCCTTTGACTGCTCTGACAGCCCGTGTTCCTCTGTCTTGTGCCACACTCACTCCATTAGAGGAAATGAAAGCCCTTAGCTGGACTGAGCCACAATTACAGGCACAATTACTTCCTCTACAAATCGCCCCAGATCCCTATGCCTGATTATCAAATTAGAGCTATTAATAAGCTTCCCGCTGTGTGAGCGTGTAATTACAGCTTTCAGAATGAGATCCTTCTGTTATCAAATTAGACTTACTTCCTCTGTTGTGCTTTCTCCAATACTCCGATACACGTTGGCATCTATCATTCGTCTATCTATCTATCTATCTATCTATCTATCTATTTCAAATATACAAACCCGATTCCAAAAAAGTTGGGACATTGTACAAATTGTGAATAAAAACAGAATGCAATGATGTGGAAGTTTCAAATTTCAATATTTTATTCAGAATACAACATAGATGACATATCAAATGTTTAAACTGAGAAAATGTATCATTTTAAGGGAAAAATAAGTTGATTTTAAATTTCATGGCATCAACACATCTCAAAAAAGTTGGGACAAGGCCATGTTTACCACTGTGTGGCATCCCCTCTTCTTTTTATAACAGTCTGCAAACGTCTGGGGACTGAGGAGACAAGTTGCTCAAGTTTAGGAATAGGAATGTTGTCCCATTCTTGTCTAATACAGGCTTCTAGTTGCTCAACTGTCTTAGGTCTTCTTTGTCGCATCTTCCTCTTTATGATGCGCCAAATGTTTTCTATGGGTGAAAGATCTGGACTGCAGGCTGGCCATTTCAGTACCCGGATCCTTCTTCTACGCAGCCATGATGTTGTAATTGATGCAGTATGTGGTCTGGCATTGTCATGTTGGAAAATGCAAGGTCTTCCCTGAAAGAGACGACGTCTGGATGGGAGCATATGTTGTTCTAGAACTTGGATATACCTTTCAGCATTGATGGTGCCTTTCCAGATGTGTAAGCTGCCCATGCCACACGCACTCATGCAACCCCATACCATCAGAGATGCAGGCTTCTGAACTGAGCGCTGATAACAACTTGGGTTGTCCTTGTCCTCTTTAGTCCGGATGACATGGCGTCCCAGTTTTCCAAAAAGAACTTCAAATTTTGATTCGTCTGACCACAGAACAGTTTTCCACTTTGCCACAGTCCATTTTAAATGAGCTTTGGCCCAGAGAAAACGCCTGCGCTTCTGGATCATGTTTAGATATGGCTTCTTTTTTGACCTATAGAGTTTTAGCCGGCAACGGCGAATGGCACGGTGGATTGTGTTCACCGACAATGTTTTCTGGAAGTATTCCTGAGCCCATGTTGTGATTTCCATTACAGTAGCATTCCTGTATGTGATGCAGTGCCGTCTAAGGGCCCGAAGATCACGGGCATCCAGTATGGTTTTCCGGCCTTGACCCTTACGCACAGAGATTGTTCCAGATTCTCTGAATCTTTGGATGATATTATGCACTGTAGATGATGATAACTTCAAACTCTTTGCAATTTTTCTCTGAGAAACTCCTTTCTGATATTGCTCCACTATTTTTCGCCGCAGCATTGGGGGAATTGGTGATCCTCTTCCCATCTTGACTTCTGAGAGACACTGCCACTCTGAGAGGCTCTTTTTATACCCAATCATGTTGCCAATTGACCTAATAAGTTGCAAATTGGTCCTCCAGCTGTTCCTTATATGTACATTTAACTTTTCCGGCCTCTTATTGCTACCTGTCCCAACTTTTTTGGAATGTGTAGCTCTCATGAAATCCAAAATGAGCCAATATTTGGCATGACATTTCAAAATGTCTCACTTTCAACATTTGATATGTTATCTATATTCTATTGTGAATAAAATATAAGTTTATGAGATTTGTAAATTATTGCATTCCTTTTTTATTCACAATTTGTACAGTGTCCCAACTTTTTTGGAATCGGGTTTGTATATGACTAGGTCTAGTGAGATGAGTCATTTGCGGAGGATGTGATTATAAGCAAAAACATACTCAGAAACTCAGAATTACTTAAACCCAGAAGTTTGATTGTTTGTGTTCATATGTTACTTTTAAGCAAGACGTATAATTCAGTATCTCTTAATTCAAACGATAGCTAAATGTTGTTTTGGTCTTCATTAATGTGGCGTTACATATTGCTCCATTCAGGCAGCACAGAGAGAGCGAGCGCGAGTAAACCGTCCATCTCTTCCTCTGTACTAGTTATCGAAGAAAAACAAACAAAAACAAGAATGAATATCAGATGGTGTTGAAAGATTTAGTACAGCTTACTGAACTGCATCATCTCTAGTCTAATCTCCCAATCAGTGTTTTATTCACGAAAAATGGTAAATAAAACAGCTTGTGAATGTTTTCACATTGCTAACATTACAGTTACCTCAGGAAAGTCATTCAGTGTCCATAATGCTAAAATGGTGAATATATTGTTAAATATATGCAAACTATTACACATTTGGTATATTTATACTTAATACTTATTTTATTTAATATAGCCTCCTGTTTGAATAAATGTCCAAAAAATCTAATGTGCTAAACTCAAATGCACAAAATGGCTAAATTTGATATCAGGTAGCAGTCAGAAAAAAATATGTCTTTACTTTCTTTCTTTCTCATTTTTATTAAATCACGGTGTGTTATAAACATACTAAATGTGTCTCTCTTCAACTAAAACAGAAAGAGTAAGCCTAAATGAATTTACCTCAGAGAAAATGGGAATAGACATGGCAGAGGAGGGTGAGGGCCAAAACTTCTGAATTAAATCTGATGTTAGGCAATGCTGACACGAGTCAGGCCTCAAAGCAGCGAGAACTATCCATATCTCTAAATCAGAGTCTGTATATTGAAAGTGTCACCTAAATGAAAGTGATTTAGGGCCCTGCATTGGCTGGCAGTGCATATATAAATTCACCCCTGACAGCCACTCGAAAGTCTCCCGTATCAATATTATGAGGCATTTGCATGGCAGAGCCTTGGAGATTATGCACCATGCAAATAATGTAGCTCGCTGGATGAGGTGATTTCAGTTCTCCCCGCACCCGTCCTCACCCTCACACCCCAGGGGATAGGAGCTCCGCCTTTGTTCGCATATTCATTTTCCCCCCCTTGTTTTGCATGTCCCTTATTTTATATGCTCGCCTGCTTGGGCATCTAAAGGCATCAGCGCTCAAAGGCTCCTGGGACACAGAAAGCCATTTTTCATTTAAGATGCGTGGCAGCCCAGCACTCGGCCCAACCCCCCATTGTACCTTTTAATAATGCCCTCTTGGATATTTTGAGTATTTTTTTTCTATATCAGAGTGGTTTTGTAGAAGATGCTGTTACAATGCCTGAATAGATCGACCATGGGATAATTCTATAAAATAGCATCTTTATCTTGCACTATTGGCCTATGTTTTAACAGTCTGAAAACTATTATTAATGTGTTGCTTTTATATAGCGCTTTTCTAGACACCCAAAGCGCTTTACAATGAAATAGTGAAATGTATGAAAAATTTATGAAATAATGAAAATTATGCATTTCCTGATATTTTCTATTTTGCATACAGTGTCCCATAATGTGTAAGGATGGTTTTGTACACTTGCAGTAAAAATCATAACTGCAATTTTAAAAATGTTTTATTTTAATTTCATGAATCGACTGTTTGAACTACAGGGATGCCTTTAAAAAATGCAGTGTGTGCTATTTTTCTTTAAAAGAAATGCCACTTGGTTAGATATTTTGTTAAATAATGCAGAGATATTTTAAACATGGAGTCAGGGGTGAACTATTTGCGGCTGCTATATGTATTACATATTATATACACACTATATTATATATACATTATATATGCTACACTTTCAAAAAAAGTACAAAAAGCTGTCACTTGGGCAGTACCCTTCTAAAAGGCACACGTTTGTAGCTAATTTACCCCTAAAGGAGTATATTGATACCTTAAAGGTACATATTACTACCTAAAGTGAACATATTTGTACCTTTTAAAAAAGTACTTCCTCAGTGACAGCTTTTGCACCTTTTTTCTGAGAGTTTATATAAATTATATTATATATTATTTAACAAATTCTATCACAGATGCTTTAGTTAATGTCTTTTTCTGATGATGGTCGAGATGGTTCCTGACACCTGTGTGTTTGACTACAAGTGGCAGAGCTTCATTCACGGTGCATTAGTCTGTCGCTAATCTATCTACTGCTGAAACAAGTGGATTAAGACTTATCATCCAGACAGGCAATAGCATCTGATGGATGACACCCTTCGCTCGGCCCTGACAAGGGTTTCCCTCATCGCATGAAAATAGAATCAGAAAGAGCTCTCTTACTGTAATGACATTTTTCTCTCTGTGTAATAGGATTTTCAGCACAGTCCACAGCTATACATGTGTACAACAGCAGAGGCAGGAGTTGCTCTGTTGTTTGTGTGCATTACTGATCTTGGTAGTGGCTCATACCTTTGTAAGTTCAAAATTAATACCTGTCTAGACCTGAATATACAGGTTTGTTAACATTGATGAAGCATCTAATGGAGAACAGAACAGGATTTTACATTAACTTCAGGATAAGAAGATGAAGAAATACAGAACTATATACACCACTGTTCAAAGTTTTCAAGAGTCAAAAGGATTTTTTATATTACTGAAATAAGTCTCTTATGCTCACCATGGCTGCATTTATTTGATGAAAAAAAAATGTAGTGAAAAAACTAATATTGTGAAGTAGTATTACAATTTAAAATATATATTTGTATATGTTTTTCAAAATGTAATTTATTCCTGTGATGCAAAGCTGAATTTTCAGCATCATTACTCCAGTCTTCAGTGTCACATGATCCTTCAAAAATTATTCTAATATGCTGATTTGCTGCTCAAGAAACATTTATTATTAATATTATCAATAATTGTGTTGCTTAATTTTGTGGACATTTTTTCAGGATTCTCTGATGAATAGAAAGTTATATGAAACATTAAAAATGTCTTTGTCACTTTTGATAAATTGAATGCATCCTTACTGAATAAAAGTATTAATTAAAATATTTGAACTGTATTGTACATAACTAAACTATTAATATTTTTATTAATATTAAATAATTTACTAAAAATACTAAAAAAATATTAATATTAATAAAATACTAAAAACACCTTATAGTCACTTCTAAAATGAATAACTCAGAAATAATAACAACATCCATATCAGATCATATTATATTGAATCAGCTCTTTCATTGCTTGTTTTGACTAGAGGACTAGCTATAAGAAGCTATAGACAGATGCTTCTTTTTCCACTTTGTATAAGCAAAGCTAATGGAGCTCAAAGTGTTCTTTAAGAGCAGATTCGCTGGCTACGCTTCGGGGTCCTTACGACCCAGGCCTGCTGTGTGTTTGATTAAACGGCTTGAGTTCACACAGAAACAACAGGATGCTAATCGCAGCAAATAGATGGGAGATCGCCTCCATTTCCCCTCAGCACCAGCACTTTGATGATGGGCGGAGGGAGCTGAACATGGAGAGGAAAGAGAAAGTTGAAGGAAAAGAGATGAATCACAGAGAGCAAGAGAGATGGCTTTGATTAATTAAGCCTCCTACACTCATCAGGCTCCTCACATGGGTGAGTGCTTGTCCTGATCAGACGTGAATACCTCAGGGAGCTCAGACAGAGCAAGCTGGATGGAAAAGGATGAATATTAATGCTTGCCTAACACCCAGTTTACTCACAAATGGGCCATGCGTTTGTTCGGGCCAAACAGGACTGTTGACAAGACAGGAAATATGTACCCCGCTAATGCTAATCAAAATTCTGCATGCTGAATGTGCTGTGAATTCAGTGCAGGGGGGCAAGCGATGACAGTCTTGGAGGAACAGAAGTTTTCATATGCTCCCGTAACACTCAGTTAATTATTTTGCATTTATTAATTTAGGCAACTTGATGATATACAGAAAAGCAGTGAAGATAATTTTTCCTCAAATGCATCTAAATGCATGCACTCCTTATCAAAATTATAATGTTATAGAGGGAATGCAGTGACTTTTTTATGATAGGTGTTTTTTCAAAGACAATTTCTGTATAGGTTATTGCCCAGAAAAAAAGAGACGGTTCATTTAACACATCTATGCTTTGTGAAAAAAACAGCACAACAAATACATGTTGTCACACTGCGTTAAACTAAAAGCACTCAATGCTTATATGCACAGTGTGAGTACCTGTTGATATGAAACAATTATGCTGCTTTCATGCCACTCTAAAAAATGCTGGGTTAAATACAACCCAGTGCTGAGTAAAATATGGTTGAACCTAGCGATTGGGTAGTTTAGACCCAGCGGTTGGGTTAAACATTTAACCCTACTGTTGGTTGAAAACAACCCAGCATGTGTTCTGTCCAATATTTACCCAGCACTGGGTTGTATTTAACCCAGCATTTTTAGAGTGTGTAGTGGAAACTAATAGTATAGAAAATCAACAGTCAAAGAAACATGTTGTTTAAAAGAAGCATTTTAATATAAATTTTATATGTTAGAATTTAAATAAATAAATATAATAATATTATATTATGGTCTAAAATAAATACATGTAGCATTTGAATTTCATCTGACATCCACAGATAGGTTACACAGCCTCAGTGCTGTGCGTCAGAGATACACAACACTGAGTCTGAGAAGAGACCATGAAGGACTAATCAAATCTGTGAAAACAATAAATACTTCATGTTTGCCCAGGATCCTCAGTTAAAGGATAACCCCATCAAACTCCAAATTAGTGGCAGCCATAACTTTATTACGGCCATAAATAATTCACTTAGGCCATCTGTAAAAGTGCCTGATTTAATTCCAGTGAATGCAGAGCCAGGCCAGTGAGTCTGTCTGGTGTGGACGGGGATCCAAGATCCTGTTCAGACACTCATCTAGCGCTGAATATTCACTGCATAAAGGCCATCGGAGGCTTATTCTTAATTATTATTAATTACTTATTATTAATATTCTCATTAGCACTTTTGAATTTCTTGCATAAATACTTTGAAATGCTTGGTCTGGTTCAAAATAAACAACAAACAAGTAAAATAAAATGTTATATACTCTTAAATGTACACTGCTGGTCAAAAGTTTGGGATTAGTAAGATTTTTGATGTTTGTTTTTTTTAGCATAAGAAGTTTCTTATGCTCATCAAGGCTGCATTTATTTGATCAAAAACACAGAAAAAACTAACATTGTGAAATATTATTGCAATTTAAAACAATGGTTTTCTATTTACTTTAAAATATAATGTATTCCTGTGGTGGCAAAGCTGAATTTTCATGAACTATTACCAGTCTTCAGTGTCACATGATCCTTCAGAAATCACTCTAATATGCTGATTTATTATCAGTGTTGGAAACAGTTGTGCTGCTGTTATACTGTGAACCTGTGGTACATTTTTCAGGGTTCTTTGATGAATAAAAAGTTTAAAAGAACAGCATTTATTTAAAATAGAAATCTTTGTAACAATATACACTACTCTTCAAAGGTTTGGGGTCAGTAATTTTTTTCTTTCTTTTTTGAAAGAAATTAATACTTTTATTCAGCAAGGATATGTTAAATTAATAAAAAGTGATAGTAAAGACTTATATTGTTAGAAAAGATTTCTATTTTGAATAAATTCTGTTCTTTTTATCTTTTGAGAGGCAGTGTATTTATTTTAGGTCACATTTGGGTTAAAACTCAATTTTTAATCTTTACATATAGTGGGGAAAAAGTCAATTTTCTGGTTTATTATTGCTGTAGTATACTATATATAATACCCCAGTACATGTATAATTTTATTTTGTATTTATTTACTTAGTAATTTATAATTTTATATCTGATCATTTATAACTTAATTCAAATTTGCATCAAGTTTATGAGGTTTTTAAACATTTTTCATATTGCTTCAAAAATTATTTTAATAAAACAGCAACAATATATTGATATAGTAAGCTTCTTTTTGATCATTGATATCTAACCCTAACCCTAACAGTTTGGTTATCCTTTAATTTAACAAACTGAGTTTGCACTAAACCTCCCTCACATATTTCATATTCATTTCAAGTTGATTTTGGTTTGGACGTGACTGCACCAGCTTGACTCATTCACATGGATTTGCAGATTGTGGATTTGCATTGACACGTTAATCAGCCAATCACAGTGATCATATCGAGTGTTTGCTTGTATTTCACTATTCTTCATCACAATTTGTATCGTTGTGATAATCGACAACTACAATAACCATTATGACTACGGTGTGATTACAACCACAGACACTTATTTCAGTGTTATAAACTTCAAAATCATCAGATGCTAGTCAGTCTAGTTGCCTTTTTTCCAAATATCTTGCAATTCAGCAGCATTGTGCCTGTAGTGAGAGACAGTATAATCTCACTGCTTGAGATTTTGTGTCATAAACAATCAGGTTGTGTTAGTCTGTCTTTGAATATACATGCAGGAACAGCAGGAGATGCTAAAGCGGGTCTGTTGTTAGGCAGAACGAGGCTCTGGGGAGCGGCAGATCTGTTATTACACCTGAAGCCCTGCAGCTCCAATTATTTGCCCCCCTTCTCTGCCCTTACTCGCACTTTTCCAGCTCAAACAGCCCTGGAGTGACAGGCCAATATAACCTGGCTTCGAATGAGATCAGTCCTCTGTCAGCACACACTGAACTCTCATTCTGGACACACAGAGCAGGTGCTCAGCCCAGATGAGGCGCACTGATAAATAGACTGACTGAGAGAGAATGAGTCTGGATTGGATGTTATGGGAGATTATTTACTTCTTCTTCTGTCCTATGTTTAAATTGTACTCTATCAAGACACAGATAAAGAGAGAAGAGGAGATATGCAAAGAAAACCAATGAAATCATCAGTTTTTGTCTGCTGGGGAGCTGACAAATGGACAAATTATAAATGAAAAGGTGTCCTTTTATTATTTCTCAGACAAAATGCTGCACATTTCTTTGTGAAATTGAAATATGTCAAATAACAAAACTAAACAAAACAAATGCCAAATCAAATAAATAATACAAATCAAATAAATCTTTGCCTGTGTTCTTTACTTTTAAAGTTAGAGGTAAGTAACCACTGCATTTTAGTCAAAATCCGAACAAAGATGCTGCACACATGTAGCACGAGTAGCTAGTTTTTGAATTAATTTAGATTGAGTCATTTAAAAATTTGAAGCAATGATCTGACTTTAGCTTTTTGAAACTATAGGCCTACTTCATAAAACATCTGTACGAAACAAAAACAGCAGACTGGCTGAATGAGATGCAAATTCACTATCTGCCAGCAGGTGGCGCTTATGAACAGCAACAATATAGTGTATTCTTGGTTATTGCTGTAAACAAAGCAGCGCTGCGCTTATGAACACTGTCCTGCATCCCATTGTTCATACAATCCATCCTAAATAGTATGTGAGATTAGAATAAGTGCCAAAAGAATAGCATGTTGGAAAGAATATGCCAAAAGTCCCGGGATGGTCTACTATTTCAGGTCGATTTTTGAAGTATGGATCGGTGCCAAAGCCACTAGAAGGAAAGCCTGCAACCTTTAGCCAAAAAGCGTCAACGGCTAATGCTAACGGAAAGGAGACCAGATTTTTTTGAATGGATGTCAATGTAGGAGAGGCTTCACTACACTGAATAAACAGCGTTTTAGAGGAAACAGCTCATCATTTAATGAATCGACAGCCTATCGGCTAATCTTCAACATGTTTTTCACTAAACAATACTTTTGGATTGAACTATTTTTAGAGTTTAAACCGAAAAAAAATATGCTGTTTTATAAGAGAAGTCACTGACGTTTTGCGACAGGTGGGATTCAGTTTACGGCACTTCTCATTCATTCCTGTGGGATCCATAAACGGCGACTGAGTGTCGTACAACTCTGACTGAAATTCAATGATGTCAAGGCTGTAATGTGATTGGTTATTAAGGGACACGTGATCCAAGTTAGCCGTTATGCTTTCTCCAATAGTAAGTAATGCAGACCCTCTCATCTCCCTAAAGTAAGACAGTCTGTGTCCGTGCACACTATAATGGCTAATATTGCCCACTGCGCTTTGGCGAAGGATTTGGTTTAGAACTACAAACACAAATATAATGTGTTAAAAAACTACAAACATGGTGACCGAGAGAGGTTTAGGTAAAGGGGTTTGAGTTACTAATTAACATTTAACCTGGTAAAAAATATTTATTTAATGTTATCTGTGTTGTATTTCATCCGCAACAGCGATGTAAACTTTTATAAACAACCGTTTGGTCGTTACCTTTTAAATGCATCATTATGCAGAAAGTATGAGCAGAGTTCTCGGCTTGAAAGACCCGTGGCTGGCAGTTTTGTACTATTAAAACTAATTTAACATGTAATTTGCATCTGCACAAATAATTTTGTTTTTTACAAAAATATATTTCTCTCAAAATTTCATGATTAATTTGAAGGATGCTAAAAATTGAAAATAAAAATACAAATCTTTATAATAACAGATAAACTAGTATTTTAAAATATTTTATATTTGTGTTTTTTTTTTTCAGTAAAATCCTCTTGCTCAGTCTGAGGTGGAACGAAACTGTTGAATACATTTTTACATGGTTTGATGCTTTACTACATTTCTTACAGGTTATCTTCATTTTGGAAATTACTCAAGTGAAAAATACACATTTTAAGATTTTTAATACTAATAGATTTTCATGTGAAACCATGAATGTATGCAACATTACAGTGTGGACTCGCTCTTTACACGCACACACACACACACACACACACACACACACACACACACACACAGCTCATCAGCAGAGAACTCAGTGACTTAATTAGCAAAACCTCATTGGCATAATTAGTGATTAAAAAGCACAGCCTCCCACACACTTTACTGTGTTTTGTTTAGAGCTGTGAGTTTTGCATGCGTTAACTTACTTAACTGTCCCTGAGCGAGCTGATTACAAGATGAGCAGAGCAAAATGAAAGAGAGGTCAAATTAGGCTGCTGAAAAAAAACAGTATTAAAATATCAATAGTGGTTCAATTTGCAGCAACTCTTAAAGAGTGCCCTTTTTTTCACCCAGCATGAATTAGTGTGATGAAGCTAACATCTTAACCTCCAGCTGAAGATTGTGTTTATTTTGTCTGAACAGTGCAGGGCTGGTCAATTAGAAAATAACTCTGCCCTGGAGCCTGTATGATGGAGACCTCTTCCCAGCAGAATTGGGCCATTAGGCCATAGAGGATAGAGTATAAGGTTAGGAGAGCATAATTCTCTCTTAAATGAATACTATTTGCACAGTTAAACCCACAGAAACCCCCTGCTGCTTCTGTAATGAAGCTGCTTGGTGCAGTTGAATCCACACACACACACACACACACACACACACACACACACACATCCTATTAGCTTCAGTGTAACTATATATATATATATATATATATATATATGTATATATATAGTTTTATTTTATGAAGCAAATAATGAAAATGACAAATGCACATAACTAAATTACTAAAATCTACACTAAACAATAAAATAATAAATATTACAATTCAAAATATTAATAAATACTATAATAGTATAGCCTATAAATGACACTAAAATAACACTATTTTATATAGTTTTTTTAAACAAACCAATGAAATTATTAGCACTTATTTTTTAGATTTTTAATTAATTATTTTTGCAAACATGTTGAGGCTGTGCACTATGCTTCATCTCCTAAAGATATTTTTCATTCATTTTTTTTTTTTTTTAGTATTCCTCTGCAAATTAACCACACAGACTAGTCAGAACACCAAATGTGCCTCTTAGCCAACAGTTGTTTAGTTCTAAAAATAATCTGCATCAGGCTTTTCTGAGCCCTTGCCAATGACCCACTTATTATAAAGCGAGAAAGACAGTGAGAGGGAGAGATAGGGAGCTAATTAAGCTGAATAAACATGAATTGTGGCGCCGGGACTGAACACAAGTGAGATCTACACGTCTGTCTTAGCAGCTGCTTTGACATCACAGGGAAATGGACGATCTGGAGGATAAACATCTCATTTTGGTATTTTTTTGTATTTCTCCAAGGAGGTCCATAAAAAAGCTAGCCATTATCATTTCCATTCATCTCAATGGTAGTTGCTTGGCTGCTGCAGGAACCTTCCTGTATGTGCTTCCTAGGATGAATAGCACCTACCAAACTGCTCTGTTTTGTTAGATCCATTAATTTCATCTGGTTCTGTAACTGATTATTTTATTTTTTATTTTATTTAAATGAAATAAAATATTTCCTTATATCATTGTTTCTAAATAAATAATTGAATGTTTATTTTACATTATTTTAAGTCATTATCAAAGTTCATTTGCGTGCACATGGCACTAAACTAAAATAAGTACAATAAATTATACATAAATCCAGTGGGGGCGAACAGAGTCAGGCAAGGAATAGTTTACCCAAAAATAAAAATTTGATTTAAAAAAATGTACTCACTCTCAAGCCATTCAATATGAAGATGACTTTGTTACTTTGGGACAGATTTGGAGAAATCTAGCATTACTTCACTTGAATGAATCCTCTGCAGTGAATGGGTGCCACCAGAATAAGTGTTTAAACAGCTGATATAAACATCACAATAATCCACAAGACTCCAGTCTATCAATTAATGTCTAGTGAAGTGAAAAGCTGTGCTTGTAATAAACAAATCCATCCTTAAGATGTTTTTTTTTTATTTTTACATAAAACAGTTGCCTCTGGCTAAAATCAGGAGAGAAATATGCTCAGATTAAACAATGTTTACAAGTGAAAACAGTTCTAAACAAATATGTCAGTGGATTTTGATGTGAGAGGATGACAGGGGATGGACTTTTTAACTGGAGGAAGTGGGGACTATTTTGGCCGGAGGAAAAATGTCTTAATAATGAATCTGTTAATTATAATCACGCATCTTTTCACTTCACAAGATGTTAATTGATGGACTGGAGTTGTGTGGATTGCTTGTGGATAATTGTGATGTTTATCCAGGCTCCAAAACATTACACTTGGTGAACATCATCTGGTGTTGGAGATGCTAGACTGACCAGGTCAGTGTTGAGGATCATGCCGGGCAGCATCTGTTTACAAGACTGTAAACTCAATTTATCATCCGGGCGCTCTGCCAAACCCCAGGAGCTGCAGGACTGTGACACACCTGCACCACACATGCATCCAATAGACTTCACTTCATTAAGTGACCCATCACTGTGCTGCAGTGGTCAGCTGCTCGCCAGCGTCTGCGGTGACTTTTCCCCTGTGGAGGAGTGGATCAGATGAAGCGGTACCCTGTGGTGAGCCCGTGTGTCAGCCTGAGATCAGCACTGATGAGCAGCGTGCATGTGTGATAACAGCAGATCGTGCAGGAGCGGCTCCAGGACTTATGTTAGGATTTATGCTTGTCAATTACTGGAGAGAGAGAAACTGAGACGCGGAAGAAGGAAATAGCCTAATAACAAAGCCTGAGCTTGATGGGTTGTGTTTTATGTATTTTCTGAAGCTAGAGTCATTTAAGTCAATTCAATTGGCGAAAAAGAATAAGAACCCTTTTTCTTATTTATAGGCTGTGAGGGGTTGTTACGTAACTCTTTCTGCAGGTTACATCGTTGCGCCAGTAGGTGGTGACAAATTACTGTCTTTATTAATGAGTCAGTTGAATCATTGACTCAATCGATTCGTTCAAACACACTGAATCATTCCAGAATGAATGTGTCAATGAACGAGTCATTGAATAATTTACGCAATCGTTTCGTTCATAATACTGATTCAATCATTTCAGTCAGAGTGGTGTTAAATGTTATATTTTACCGTTATAAGTTATACCGTTACCGTTTAATGTTATAAGTTCCCCGACCACGTCCACCTACTTACGCAATCTTATTCATATTCACAATTAGAAAATACTTACCCTATAATGCAGCCAAAGATAATGTATGAGGAACATATATGTTTAGGCTATTTACGAGTCTTTTGTTCATTTGTCACATGACAGGCATAAATGAACGAACCATTTACTGGAAGATGCACGAGGTGCAAAAATACACAAAATAACTGCCAACACCATGCCTAAAATGTAAGTTACTATAAACGTACTGTTTATTGAAAAATATCTTAATTGCAATCGTGTTGTTGTTCTGTGATGACCTACGGCCTTACAACTACAGAAGAATGGTGTACTGTTACTCACAACAACACTCTTGCTCAGAATTACTAGTCCTCCATACTCATGCGTTCTGTTGATCTATTTGGCTGAGTGTTGTGCTCTTGGTTGAATCGCAGAGTTCTGTGTCATCCTGTGAACATTGGTTATGGATTGCTGCTTCAAACAGCTAACATGGGACTGGTAAGCAGGGATAATTGTCTATCCCCACTAATCAGCTCCAAAAGAGGCTATAACCTCACATGCAGTCATGCACGTACGTAGCATTTGCGTGTTATGGAAGAAGGTACTTATCTATCTATCTGTAATGCTGTATGTTGATGTAGTGCTTTGTTGTCAGGTATAAGTCAAGTATATGTAAGCTAGAGCACAGTTGTTGAGTTTGTCACAGTAAGCAGAGACTTGCCCCTGTGAATGATGTGGGTTGCCAAGGAAACAGCCTCATTTTTAGGTAAATTACTCTACTTGGCACTCGACAAAAGTGCAATTAGCTCACCAGTGGTCTGAGCCGAAGCACAATTAAAACCCAGAGGAGATTTGAAGGAGCAAAGAGGATCATGGGTATCTGACAGCTTGCTTGTTCCTAATCTCCTTGTTGCAGGGGGGTCCCTCTTTGTGTAGTTCCCTCCGAACACACGCGGCGAGGAGGAGATGGCTTTAATTATGTGGTTTGATCCAGAATATTCCGCAAAGAACCATTTGGGGCTTACCTTTTAAAATAATTACTCCAGAAAGCAAAAATCACTTGCATTCTTTAGTCCTGGCACTTTTCAGTATGTTTGCAATTATCTTGTCATCCTCTCTTCCTTTCTCTTTGTGCCCTTTTCCACGTCCCATCACTGCTTTCCATTTTCTGTTACTTGCAACTTTATGATGTACGTTGACACATTTGTTTGGCTGTGTTGCATTAATAGTTTTTTCCCACTTTAAACAAGATTTTGACAGCAACATTGGCTAGTGGAACTGAGGATCATATAGCATAGTGGTTCAGTAGTGATGTTATTGCATATTCATAGAGGATATTTGACTGTGGTGTTTCTAGCATGTATTAAGGAGAGAAAGTACAGTAAACCCTCGTGTGATGAAGAGTGATGGTATAGTATTAATCATACGGGTGTCAAAAGCAGCAGTAAACATACGGAGGGATTCATCCTGCATGAATTGCCTTCTCAGCAAGATTGCACTGTTGTAATTTTTTTCTCAGTGTTTTTTTTTTCTCCCATGTCTTTTTTTCTGAAGGCAAAGAGAAAACAAAGCCAGAAAAATAAACCTGTAAGAAATCTCTGGAGTCCTGATTATAAAGAGCTCACAGACAATCCTGTTACTACTGAAGACGTGTCTGCCAACTCACATATGCTACAAAACCGCCTCACAAGGACGGAAACAGTCTGAGTTCTTCCCATAATACACATCTAAATGTTTGTAATACACAGCAATTCTTTTAAAAAAAAAATTGTCTGATGTTTTTCAGACCATACTGTGAAGTAATCAGTTGCTGCTCCAGGTTTTGTGGGGATTCTGAGACCGCAAACATAAGTAATGTAAAATGTCATTTTCATGGAGGACATTTGAATTATATTATTAGGGTCAAATTTTGATTATAAACAGCTCTTATAAAATTCTGTGATTTTCAAGTGATTTCTGTGAATTCATATCGAAAACAAAATATAATTTTAACAGCATTTTGTTATTCTTATGAGTGATTCATTTTTAGGTTCGTTTTTAGCCAGTAGTGCTGATCTATATGTCATTTTAGAATAATGGCATACCAGTATTTTGGATCATTACCCAAACAGTGTTGTTAATTGAAATAGCTGAAATAAAATATTAATATTAGATGAAAAACCTATACTTAAAATTTTTATTTTGCCTTGTCAACTGACTGAACTAAAATAAGTTGAAGTAATAAAATTACTAAAACTAAAACTGAAATAAAAACAACACTAAATAGACTTAAATTAAAATGAAAACTATAAAGAAAAAGAAAAAACAAACAAATAAAATAACAAGAATGAATACTATTATAGTACAATATAATAATAATATATTAATATATTAATGTTACCCAGGTCACACTGAGCAGTTGATTCAGTGTACAGTTTATATTGAAGTTGTAGGCTAGTTTATGTTCACCCAGTCCTGCTCCTTGAGATCTATTTTCCTGCGAGTTAAAGTTTGATTATAGTAAACTCTGCTATAAGGTAAATGCAACTGTAGTATTGAAATGAATTGGACTATAGTTAGTTTACAGCTGAAGTGTTGCATTCAGATGTCATTGACATTATACAGCTGTTTCCATTGGAAACAAGTGCAAATTCCATCCAGAAAACATTCTCAGTCAAAGTGTTGCTCTGTATGATTAATACTGTCAAGTGAGAAGAAAATGTCTAAGAAAGTTAGATAAGCAGTGACTGCTGGGCTAGTGGCATGGATTCTGTAGTGACACACATTCTGTAAGGGCTTATCTGTAGTTCAACATGGCTGTTTCCCAATTGAGAAACATCAGTGTCTGTTTTCTGACTCTTTCAGTGAATTTTCAGTGAATAACAGCTTCAATTTTGTTCTGGTCCACACACAAATCTATCATATGACTTCAGAAGCCTTGGACTGTAGTGCATGAGTTGTACTGAGCAGTTTTACAGTGAGCCTATAATGTTTAAGATAGCATAGCATATTCCTTAGCCTACTGCATCTGTATATTGGTAACTGCAATGCAGTCTAAAAAATTTATTTCTCTGCCTAAGTTTTCTTACGCCATAGATGTGGGTTTGTGTCTTTGCACCCTGCACACCCTGTTCATGCTTGTGTGTATGTGAGAAAAAGCCTCTACTCATTTGAAAGGCTGAAATAGGTTTGTGTGTCTGTGTGCTAGAGCAGTGAGATCTCATTAACAGAGAGTAAGGCAGACTGGTCGAGGCACTCATCCAAACAGTCTCAGAGCAATCATCCTCCCACGACTGCCTGCAGAAGCTCACAGCAAATTAAATCTCTAATGGATATCGATCAAATACCTTCTAATAAACCCACTGCTATCATCCTATCGTAGCCCTCTTTTGACTTTCTCACACATGCAAGTGTTTGTGTGGCTTCCAGACGTACAGTGGTGCTTTACCGTAGATGTTTTGGAGAAAAAGAACAGCAAAAGCAGAAATCTCTGCTGTCAGCTCTAATAACAGTTGTATCGTTTCCTTTCCCGTCTGCAGGCTTGATGTCAGTTTGAGTGACTGTTTTGTTTTGTTTCTTTGTTTTTTATCTCATCTACCATTGTATCGACCATTATATGCAGAGTTTTAACAACAATCTTCGAAAAGAGAGAAAATGCTGGGAGAGAAAGAGGTATAAATAGATATTTTTTTCTGAACAAAGGTGGAGCGGTTTTATAAAAGTCTGGTAGATTTCTAAAGGTCTCCATCTGGTATTCACAATAGGAACTTCAGTTTGAATGGGGGATTCAGATTTCCTCATTTTTCCATTCAATCAGCCGAGCGTACAGCCGCTAATGATTTTTAGAAGCGAGATGAGTCATGAATTTTCTGTCTGTGTGCATTATTCCTGTGAGAGCTTTGAAGGGCGCTTTGATCAGATAACAATCGGAGAGCCGTTAACCGGGTAAGAGGGCTGCATTGGGTCAACTTGATCAGACAGAAGCCTTGACCTTTGACCTCTGGCTTATAGGAGTTCCCTGAGGAGTCTGAAGTACCAGCCGAGCACAAATCCCACACATCAGTGTGTCTAGCCAGCGAGGTTAGTAGGTCAGGATGCTTTGACCTGTTCTGTCCCATCAGGACACGCAGATGACATGCAGCTCTGTGGACCGAATGGTCATTATTGAGAGATTAGAAGAGTTTTTGTGATGTATGATTCATGTTTAGCCACATCCAGGTAAAGGTCAGTGAACTAAAGGGAAGCTGTGATGTAAAAATGTCATTACTCCAGTCTTCAGTGTCACATGATCCTTCAGAAATCATCCTAATATGCTGATTTGCTGCTCAATAAACATTCCTTATCATTATCAATGTCGAAAAGACTTGTGTTGCTTAATATTTTTGGTGAAACCCTGATATTTGTCAGGATTTCAGCATTATTTGAAACAGAAATTTATTTGTAACAGAAGTGTTTGTATGTCACTTTCGATCATTTTAATGCAGTATTAAAATGGAATTGAAGCAGTCAGTTATGTAAATTACAACAAACATGATTAATGTAACCATTTTAAAGAAAACATGATGTTTTGTTATAGCTTTTGGAGCAAGGGCACTGCCACCTTGCAATACAGTACCACAGTGTGTGGCATCATGGGGTTGGCCAGGAAAGTAGCATTTTAGCATTAGCATTTAGCTTTTTTTTTTTTTTTGCTTTTTTTAACACACAAATGTTATTTTAACACACAAGTATTTTTGATTTTCCCCATAATTTTGATTAATATATCCAACATCAAACTGTCTGCAAAGTTTTGAATATGGTATCCCAAACATTGTTTGTTTTGTTCATAACGAAAGGCCCACAACGTGATGTAAACAAACAACGCTTCATAGAGTATCGTTCATGTTGCATCTTATTGTTATGTCAAACCTTTCAGACATATTTGCATTACACTGGCTCGTTCACCAGTAGTGGCATGTAAGATGTTTTATGTTCACCTGCGAATACAATTAGCTAAACTAATCACCTATCTGAACGATGGGGCTAGTGCTGCTTCCTCCAGAAAATGTATCATTCTCACTTGTTTTAAGCCTAGTGAGTTTAAATATTATTAAGTGTTTTAAGGCAATTCAAGCGCAAGACAACACAAAAGATATTTCAATGCGGTACTAGCGCTGTGATAGATTGTTTTTGTGTGCATGCACGCAGAAAACCGCAGCTTGGACAACACGCGAGTACCAAATTGAGTTCTCTTTCATGTCTTCTTGAGCAATTGCACACAAATTTATGTCAGAATGATGAGTATCCACCTAAACACATATTGTTTCCAACCCACTCTTCACTCCAAACCAGTGAATTCATGACTTCTTCCACCTGTAACGGTAATACTACTCGATCCCCTTCACCATATCGGCTCAAATGCATAAGCAATTGGACTTACTACGAGCTCAGCAGTCCGTTAAAGTTTGCCTTCCTCCATTTCAAAACAAGTGTGTGTTCAAAAAGTAAAGAAATGCTTTTATTATTTCACCCCGTCACAACACACTGTGATATTGCAAGATGGCATCACCCTTGCTCCAAAAGCTGTAACAAAACATCCTATTTTCTTTAAAATGGTTACATTAATCATGTTTGTTGTATATTTTTTAATCAGTTTACTAAATAATGTAAACATAACTGACTGCTTCACTTCCACTTTAACTTCTCCCCTGCACCAAGACAAGAATCTGTACTTTTAGTGGGGACCACCATTCAGAGCAAATCAGCTACCACTGAGGCGGAGAGTAAATACTAAATTGTATTTTGGTTGCATAGAAATAACTGTCTATATTTTCTAGATATACTGTATATGTACAGTAGAAAACCTGGAGAAAGCTATGCATTAGCATGTATTATTCTTTCCACTTATTTTTTGTCTTATTTGAGTACAAATAAAAAAAAGTGAGTATATGTGTAACAAAAATTGGCAATATTATCGTATCATGACCCAGATATTGATATAATATTTTATCGCCAGGTCCACTGTTGATTTTTACTACCTGATGTATTCAAATCCTAGTGGCTCAAGTATATGGTTAACACAAAGTGAAAATGTTCCTCAGCACAAGCCTGTGTTGGAGAATAAAATTGTTTAGTGAGCGGCCAATGAACAATCAGATTTAGTGTTGCAATCAGTCCAAACCTCATAAAAACCGACATGTATTGAGATGGAGATTTCTAATCGGCTCTGCGCATATGTTATAAATGAAAGCTATGGGGATTACTGTAGTAAGTGTTAACTGATATTAAATAGATTTTTCAGCAGTATGGGGACTGAAATCTAATGAGAGATTGGCACGTCTGCCTGTGCCACTGCCTGAAGTCTCTTCAGCTTTAAAGAAGACTCCCTGCCAGGCTGGAATAAGGCTCTTTGATTGGCATCTCTGAAAATATAGCTTCATCGGATTGATTTGATGGCTGCAGGTTTGTTCAGGCATCAATTGCCAATCAGGGCTTTGATGCTTGATATGCTGCAACCAGAGGGTTGTGCTCCTTACCCTCAGGGGTCACACTCGAGACAGATAGAGAGAGAAATTGTAAGTGCTCCCCTTTGCCTCTCCCTCCTTTAGAAGCTCATTAAAGCTATGTGTTGATGATGGATAGTCACTTCAGATCTGGACGACAGCCAATTCACAAATATGTTATTGTATAAGCTCCAGCTAATGAACCCTGGCAAGCGTTCTTAGTTAAAGGGGTCCGTAAAAGTGCAATTTAGATTGTCTTAAAACGAATAGTTAGTAGGCCATGAAAATGTTAGCCTGCTTGTAAATTGCTCTGCATTTTTCTGCATTTGTACCTAACATTTTTGCAAGTCTTGGCTCATTATTCAGATTTACATAGCTTTCAGAGGAATCATTTATCATCAATGTTTTAGTTTGTTGTGGTTCCCTAACCACTAAAATGGCGCAGCACACATATTCTAATGTCACAGCTACACTGAAGGCTTTTGTGGGGCAAAAATTGCCAAATAAAATAACTTTTCATAGGTAACTCTGCCCATTTTCATCCAAAATCCTGCATTATAATTTTTTTTAATCAAAAATTTTGTTTTAGGATTACAACTGCATAAAATGAAGGGATTTTACATTTCTGTTGATGAAATGCACATGCATTCTGTGTACAAAACTGCTATAACTGCATTTTGTGATGAAATACTCAATTTCATGTCATATATTTCATTCAGTCCATAAATTTAGTCTGGTTACACTTGAGATATGCTCGCAGCTTCTCAGTGGTCTTGTCTCTGTAGCAAACTGCTTTTGGTTCAGTGTATCTCCTGGAGGCCTGTCGCTGCATTGTGTTAATTGGATTATCTGAGACAGGAGCACTGTACCAGGGTTTACATGGACCAGCTAATAAAATTGTGTGCAGGAATTAGGCATATCATTTGCAAAGGAAGATTAAATGATATTATGTCTTAATGAAGTAAGCACTGCCCCACGAGCGCTAATACAGGTCTTTTCTATGCCTCATATCAGTTACGACAGCTGCTCCACTCTTCAGTAATGGCTTATGTGAGAAACCCCAATGTTTTCCATGCCAAATACCGAAATATATGGGTTTTAACCAGTATCGGGGAGTACCTAGTTAAAAGAAATGTTGCTACTTATCTACATTTTCAGTAGCAGACAGTAGTTCAGTTGTGTTTAAAATTCTGTAGCTTTTCCAGAAACAAATGGCTTTTTCTAACAGATAAGTGGCATGACACTGTTTATATAAGAACTTTTTTTCATAGTGATGCCACCCACTGTTATTACTTTTTTTACACCACCATGCAAATGTTTGGGGTCAGTAACTTTTTATGTTTTTGACCATTTTAAATAACTGTTTTCTGTTGTAATACATTTTCAGATGTAATTTATTTCCATGATGTCAAAATTGAATTTTCAGCATCATTACTCGAGTCTTCAGTGTCACATGATCCTTCAGAAATCATTCTTAATATGCTGATTTGCTGCTCAAGAAACATTTATTTTTATTATTATTATATATAGGCTAATATTTGCTAAATTTTCTTTGAAAAATAGAAGATTCGGAAGAGTAGCATCTATTTGAAATATTATAAAAGTTTTACTGTCACCATTGATCAGTTTACTTCATTCTTTGCCAAATATAGGTATTCAGTTTTTTAAAAATCTTACTGACCTCTAACCTTTCAATGTAGTTTATGCTAATGTTTTTATTTACTTATTTATATAGGACTAAATTATACATTTACTAATGTATTTGTTTATTTTTAATAGTTTCACCCTAATTGATATTTATTCAGCAACTTTTGTGCCAGAAAACATGGCTCTCATTAAATTATATCATATATATATTAAATAAAAACATTGCCCCTATGTAGTTAGTATCGGTTGGCATCTTTTAATGTAGTGTAACTAAATATATTTTTCAAATGTTTGTAGCTTGTAGTTAAAAAATGTAACAGGAGGCACAATTTGTACCTTAGTGGTGACATTTTAGCACTGAAAATAGTCTGAAAATGAAAATAAAGTGAGAAATATGGATTGTGATGTTATTGTCAGATCAGCCAATCACAATACTCTTGATGCATGTTTACTACTGCACTTTAACTGTTACTCAACAAAACATCTTGAGCATCCTGATTTTTGATGCTGGTTTTAGCTGGTTTTGAGGCCTTGGCAGTAATTCTGTGGCCAACTGTGTGCGTTAGAGGTATGAAACGCTAGCTGCATGTAGCATTTTTTTATGCCAGGAGGGCATTTTGCATAATAGCAGTCAGCAGTAGGTCATCAGTTGCAGAAATGCCTTGCTGCAGATACGTTAAATCACCCCCACTGTTCTGTGTGTGGTGTGATAGAGCTTTAATTACACACTCGCACTGCCTGAGGGGGGGGGGATGTCACTCCTGGTAAACGCACACATGACTGATGCCTGGAGAGGCAGGTGTCACGAGCATAAAAACACACAAACCGAAACCTTTTGCACATGTATACACAATCACATAAGCTAGGGTTCTCTTCTATTTTATGTTCTACACCACACTGGTGAACGTTTCTTCCACACATTACTCTCCGTTCTCCTTGACCTTTTCTTTTTGCCTTTGGCAGAGCTGCAGTCGGACTGGCTGCGGCACACTCTCGCTATCGTTCCATGATTTATTCGCCAGCCTGCCTCTGTCTGCACAGCCCCCAACCTCACACACACTCTACAGTGCATACTGTCCCCAAGGGCCTCACGTACACACAAACGCAAATGGACAAACACCGCGCAACATCTCTCCCCTCCTCCTCTCTCAGCAGCAGAGCATAGATCATGTCACTGCTGATCTCAGCTTGGGTTGTTTGCATTTCATTAGCTCTGCCGGGGAGCAAGCACCACATACACCATATGCAATCACAAACACACAGGTTAAGTCTACACAAACCACCAAGAGTAAACACATGCATATGCGAGGACACACAATTTAACATTCAAAGCAAACATAATCTGATTCATGTTACTGTGTTTGTCTCATTTGACTTGCTTTAAAGTGATATTGTTATCATTTTCTCACCTTCATGTCATTCCAAACCTTCATGACTTTCTTTGGAAACGCTAAAGATATTTTGATATAATGAAAGTCAGCAGGATCTTTTTAAAAAATATCTTAAAAACTGTCAATTTAAAGGGATTGTGTCATTTGGTGTCATCTGCCATTTGGTTTTGTTTTCTGAAGAAAAAAAAGATAAAGATTTTGTGAATTTATGCTTAAAACAAGGGGAACAAAATCTGCAAATTGAGGTTCTCAAGTAAATGTATATTAATTTAAGAATGTTTAGAGATTTGTACTCGAAAACAAGACAAAAATACACAGGAAAAAAATCATAGAACATGTTTTTGCTTTTAAAAATGTGATAAGCAGGGCAATAAAATGGAAAAAAGTTTAAAAAAAATAAAAAAAAAAAAAAAACATTCAGTTTGAACTGTCCCTACCCTAGTGAAAAATAAATATACTAACAACAATGTACTAAAATGCATTTGAAATTTATTTATTTCATGCTATACTACAAATGCATTTACATATTTATGTACTTAATACAAATACCCTGCAATTGTACATTTAGTACTAAACTGGTATACTTAAAGTCTGCTATATTGGAACAACTAATTTTGCATGTAGTGCACTTTAATTGTGCGAAAGTAGTGCTGAAGTCCAGCTAATGATATACTAAAGTATATTTGATTGTGCTAAAGTGGAATTACTGCAAGTATACTTCAGGTACACTTTAAATATCTTGCATTTGAAGACTGATGTTATTCAAAGATCATACACTCCTCATCAATAGTGACATTAAAACACATGTTATGCTTAAGAAGAAATGTGCATTGTGCACAAGTAGTACTTTAAAATAAAATTCAGTTGTAGTTTTATATAAGTCTCGAGCAGTATGTCAGTAAATATGTTAATGGATTTGAACTATACTTAGTATGAAACAAGTATATTTTAATTATACTACTTTTTTACTGGGGTAAGAAAAACAACTTTGTAATATTTGCATCATTCATCTGGTTGTAAGAGTTTGCCAGTTTCTGGGCCCAAACAATCCTGTCAGCTCCCATGAAGCTTTGGTTTCTCTATGACATCACAGCCATCAACTGTGTGACCTTAGCACACAACCCCAAGCCATAATGAATAACCATGAGTCTTATTGGATAAGACAGAAGGCAGTGAGCCAGCAGGATGTTACTGTAATGCTTCTGAGAAATGTATTTGCTTATGGTCAAACATTGATTTGGGCTGTAAGAGTCACCTGAGGAACATTTTTTTTGTATTGTAATATCTTGTAAACATCCTTAATTGAACTGTAGATGGCAGTACCTCTTTTGTAACATCACTGTGTGCTTTAAAACCTCCACGGAGGTCATTAAAGGGCACATTAGAGGCCTTAAGAGGTGTAATGCTACCCTTTGGCCAGTGATGAGTGTGTTTTTAGTCTGACCGTTGGGCTGATCCTCTCCTCATCAGGTCATTTAAATCAATCGCCCAAGACTCTGGTTCAAAGAATTTCACTGACTTTAAGTTTTTATTAAGCAAATACAAGTTAAATACAGTCATATATTACAAACATACAAAGTCAAATATTATTATATTAATGGTATGTCCATATAACATGACCATTAGACAGTGACAGATGAGCGTAGCATGGTTTTAACAGCCTCTTGCCCTGAAGATATAGTAGATGTTGTTTTGCAGCCTGTTGGTTTTTTGAGTGGATGCTCCTGCAAACGGTTGAGATGATTGAGGTGCTCGAGGTTAGACCTGGTCTTATGAAGACATCTAGCTGAGTAGATGGCCTGGATATTTTGTAGCTCACAGCCAATAATGAGCTTCTCTAAATTCACCAGCCTCTGTGGTGAATCATCTCATCACATTGCACTCCAGGGCGGAGCGGCTCCTTTACTGGTCTGTGATAGCATTCTTGTGGAAGTTTGCCAGGTTGTGTGATTGCATGTCAGTCAGGATAGTCTGCGGCTATCCATTTTGATCACAGTTCTGGTGTGATGTTAATTGCCTGACCTCCTCAGTTTAAGTCCCACTGATGTAGTTTGTGATGTTTCCTGTAGTCTACACTCATCTTCTTGATGTTCAGAGAGGCACCATGCTGTCTTTCAACTTCCTCTCTGTTTGCCTATGTCTATAAATTTGAGTGGTGTCTTAAAAATCATGTTAGCAACTGCAAGACCAACAATAGAACTAGATTTCTAAAGAAAATGTGAGTTCCATAGTTATAAAAAATAACTATGGAAGCCAATGGCTACCAGCAACATTTTTGGATAAATTTTCCCTTCAAAGGATTAGTTCACTTCCAGAATAAAAGAATAAAAACTTCCTAATCATTTACTCACCCCCATGTCATCCAAGATGTTCATGTATTTCTTTCTTCAATTGAAAAGAAAGTAAGGGTTTTGAGGAAAACATTCCAGGATTTTCCTCATATAGTGGGCTTCAATGGGGATCAGTGGGTTGAAGGTCCAAATTGCAGTTTCAGTGCAGCTTCAAAGTGCTCTACACGATCCCAGCGGAGGAATAAGGGTCTTATCTAGCAAAACCATTGGTCATTTTCTTAAAGGTGCCATAGAATGGAAAACTGTATTTACCTTGGCATAGTTGAATAATAAGAGTTTTGTACATGGAAATGACATACCGTGAGCCTCAAACACCATTGTTTCCTCCTTCTTATGTAAATCTTGTGAATGCAAAACACCACTGAAAAATAGGCGAATCAGCACATAACACCGACTGTGACGTAACAGTTGGGATCACTAATGGTTACGCCCCCAACATTTGCATATACCCGCCCATGTTCTAGGCCAGCCGCCAGCCGAACCATCAGAAGTTCTGCAGGCATTGTGAAGAAACAAGCGAGGACAACAGCGAAAATGGCAGATCATGGAAATAAATGTTATGTTCCAGGCTGTGCAGGGGATGTGAAGTGCAGGGATGGGTTGGTGTCTGTATTCAGAAAGGCACGGAAAGCAAATACAGCCACTAAAGGGACATGGGTAGCTGCTAGCGGTAGCCTGTTACATTACAGTACATAAGATTTCACTTACCACATAAACAGAGTAAGGAGAGATGACTGAGGATGATGGCGAATGATTTACAGATCCTGAGCACCACTGAAAAGCATCTGATCTTGTAAAATGTGTGGTAAGTACTGCCGCTCCATAGTATAAACAGAGTTTGTGCGATCGCGAATCTCGAAAGTAAAAGTGAAACTAAAAAGCGATCATGCATTTGAAAGCAGTTTCAATGCCCCGCATATTAATAGCGGCTCCCTGATGCCCGCATTTTATTTACAGTATAATTACCCAACGATATAACTGCGTTCTAGAAGTTCTAAAAGCACTAAATGTTTTATAGTTTAAAAAAGTGTTAGAACATCCCTACATTATTATCATTCATGTCTGTAAAGGGTGCAGTCCTACAAATATAGTACAGGTTAAGGTGTGGCACATTGATGCAGTCACATTAGTAACATTTAGGTCAAATTTCGCCGGCAAATATGCTTTGATTGTTGTGAAAGATCTTTACCCTGATACAGAATTCCCAATTGCATGGATTCATATTGACTGGATTTCACCTGCGAAAATTCTCCAAATAATAGTAAATGTGACCATACTGTATTCGTGTTAGATGTTTGTTCAGATCCATTAGCATTAGCAAGCACCACTAATTATGTAAAACAAATGAGAGCCTGCTAAACAGTTGTCTTCCTTGAAGGCACTATTTTGCAGAAAGGAAGGATTCTGTAAAGATTTTACACGTCTATAAACAGTCCCTTCCACCAGCGCAAACACTCTGAGACTTCAGTGTCTTACAGGAAACACCCTGCCAATCTAACGTCTGCCGCTGACACTGATGTTTGCCAGAGCTCAGTGTGTTCATATGACAGTAATGAACAGAGACGCCTATCTCTGTCACTGTAGGCTACAGAAGGCCTGATGAAAGCCTGAGAGGTGGGATGTTTGCATTTAAACACAAATTACACTTCACTGCTCCCCCTATTATTCCTTTGAGAATGTCAGTCAGGTCGAGCTGACTCCTCTGATTGGAGTTATGATAGACTGAGCCAATGATAGATTTGTTTGAGAAATACTTGGGTGAATCCTTCAAAGATGCTGTAACGTATGTGAAATCACATCTCTAAATTAAGGAGCTGTGATACTCTCAGGCATTTTTCAAAATGTTTGAATTCTAATACTGATTTTGTTGCTCATTGGTGTGTGCGTTAAGTCACAAGCTTCAAATTAGATTTAATCTTTTGAAATGCGCACACTGCATGAATATACAGTTTCCTGCAGTTTTTGCATACTAACTATCCAACTTTTCTTTGTTTTAAAAAGCAGACTTAATATTTATCTATTTTGGGTCATAATTAGGAGACAACAAGTACTTGAAACTTTGTGCAATGATGCTTATATTAATCAAGCAGTAAAAATAACCATTCCTGTGCCCAAAACAAGATGTCTGCAGATGAAAGTTTGATGCTATAATTAGTAGTAATGTAATCCTGCACCACTTCACAGACGATGACTAGAAAGAGACTTTTAGATCTACACAATTATTTATTATATTCAACAAAAACATTGGCTCGTTCTGTGCATCATGCGTCAATACCCCATTTTTATGAATGAATGAATGAATGAATGATGCATTTATATAGCGCTTTTATTGTGTATTGCCATACACCCAAAGCGCTTTACAATCATGTGGGGGGTCTCTCCTCAACCACCACCAGTGTGCAGCATCCACTTGGATGATGCGACGGCAGCCACAGGACAACGGCGCCAGTGCACTCACCACACACCAGCTACAGGTGGAGAGGAGAGAGAGAGATAGAGCCAATCAAGTTGATGGGGATTATTAGAAGGCCATGATTGACAAGGTCCAGTGGAGGGAAATTGGCCAGGACACCGGGGTTACACCCCTACTCTTTACGAGAAGTGCCATGGGATTTTTAATGACCACAGAGAGTCAGGACCTCGGTTTAACGTCTCATCCGAAAGACGGTGCTTTTTACAGTATAGTGTCCCCGTCGCTATACTGGGGCGTTAGGACCCACACAGACCACAGGGTGAGCACCCCCTGCTGGCCTCACTAACACCTCTTCCAGCAGCAACCTAGTTTTCCCAGGAGGTCTCCCATCCAGGTACTGACCAGGCTCAACCCTGCTTAGCTTCAGTGGGCAACCAGTCTTGGGCTGCAGGGTGATATGGCTGTGGCCCATTTTTACTTCATTGAGTATGCGCAAAACTTTCCAGTTTCGGTTTTCAATCCGATCAAGTGTTTACATGTCCTGTCGAATGGATTAGAAAAGCTTTATCCTACCTCTCTCAACCAGATTAAAATTTTAATCAGTTTGGGCATTTTTGTTTTTCATTTAGATTGAACTTTTAAACCGATTGCAATCAGAATACAATTATGCTCCATGTAAATGCACCTACTGTTTAACATTTGAGTTTATTACAGATTTTAAATGATTTGGCCTTTCATTTGATTCCTGGGTTTTTAAAATATCTCATTCTGAAATTCCTACGACAAATTGTAAACCAAATGTATTCAATTATGTAATTAAACTATTATTTTGTTATTGTATTTTATTGCATTTTATATTATTTTATTTATTTTTCTGGCCTTTTTTTAATAGGACAGTAAAGATCAGGAAGTGACCCTCACTGCATTGGACTCAAACCTGGGTACATATGTGCCTACATCTTTAACAGTATATGACCTTCTGAGTGTTTTAGTATCTTTTTAATTCAAAAATGTTATCAACATGCAAGATGCAGATATTTTCTATACTTTCTAGAGACTTTCACCAGCCGGTTGCGATGGACACGTTAGTCTTCACTGTTCTGTAACTTTAGATGCTACTAACAAGTACTTAAAAGTTGACCAATGACTCTTTTGGGTTGTCATTTACATCTTCTTTCAGTTTGAGGAAACAGCTGAGAGGAACCCACTGTTGTTATATAGCTATAAAATCAGCCTTTGATGGAGATCTTCACCATGTGGTTCACCACAGATCGTTACCTGTGAGACAGAGAGGCCTAATCGTCTGGTTTTGGTGATGAATGTTAAGGTTTCCAGACAGCCATTGATGTGCAAAATGTGGGGATGTGCAGTGAAGCCCTCTTCGTATCCCCCCTTGGGCAATTAAACGTGTGTGTCTGTGAGTGTGTGGTTTTTGATGCTGCTCTATATTTGTGTAATGTCTCCTTTGAGATCATATCCAGGCAGTAAACACTGTGCTGCCTCCTTCAGAGTCCCAGTCAAGTCCCTAGATGATTTGTAGGAGAGGGCCGGGTATGTTGTACATCATCTCTCCTCTCAAGTCTCCCGAGAGGTTAAAGCCTGCATCTCATTGTCTACATTGATCTACGGACTGCACAAGGATGATGATCAATATCTGGATTAGTGGAGGCAGGTGTATCTTTGTCTGTCTCTTCTTGGCTTCAGCTTTATCGCCAAAACGCCAATCCAGTCACAAGCTGCAGAGGAGAGATCCGAACGCATACTGATGTCTCGCTGTGAGACAAGGCAAGCAGTCCTTCGCTCTGTCTGTAACTGCTGAATGTTATATTCACTCGTTTGCTCTCCTCTACTGCCAGGACATTAACAGAATCTACTTCAATATGTCTCTGCTCACAGCCACTACACTTTATCTACATGTCTGTGTTAATTGACGTTTGCTGTTTGCCAGGTTCTGGAGCTCCTACCTGCCGTTGCCATGGCAGCAGTCACAGGGCCTCAGCTGGCGAGTTAGTGCTGCCCCATAGGCTGTCTGTCTCAGCGCTCGTTTCTCCAAACCCAACAGCCGCCTTAGCAGGCCTTTTAAGAGCTATTTAATAAGGCAAATAGTAATCCCACTTGTATTACAGAAACATTCTGAATTATTAAACATTAATAAACATTAAAAATGACTAATCATTCCCTAAAATTCATACATTAATTTTTTTATTTTGGGCATTTTCCAACATTAATTATTTTAATTTGGCATTTTGGGCATTCTTCAAAATTTATTTAATTTAATTTAAATTGAAGCATTTTAGGCTATTTTATTTTATTTTATTATTTTATTTTATTTTATTTTATTTTATTTTATTTTATTTTATTTTATTTTTTTTTTTTATTTTTTTTTTTTATTTTAGGGATGTTAAAGTATTGTCTTCATGAAGTCCTAATTTTTTATTTTTATTTTTTAAGCAATGAGGGCCTCCAGGTTGCTCTCTTTGACAGGGGAACAACACAGCACTGGTTGCTATCACAATACCTAGCCATGCTTTCCTCTTTGTTACGCATCTACTTCTATCTCACTCTCAATTAGAGACGAATGTACTGTCACCTTTCTAGCTGACAAGTTCAGGGTGCAACCGCACATGTGAAAGCCATTAATACCATATTCAGGTAATAGGTGTTTTTGTGAAGAGGCTGTGAAAATGTGATATGTGAAGGTCAAATAATTTTTCATTTATGAGAGATGAAGTCGCATACTTCAGGTGAGAATGTGCAAGGAATTTGACTTTTTCGTTTCATGCTATAAAAAAGATTGCTGTGACTCTTTGCAGCTGTCATGAATCAGTTTTGAATGGATCATTAGATAAACTGAAAATACTATAGCATACATAAAGATATTCTAGCTGTGAAGTTTGTTTAAAAGTTCAGTGTTTTCTGCATTTAGGCCGTTAGAAGTGCCCCCCCCACACACACACACACACACACTCACACACACTCAGTCACACACAATGGCCATAAGCCTCATTTGCCATCTGATTATCCAGTAGGGAGAGCTGTTCAAGTGGGGTCCCACACAGAGAGAGCCTGAGGCGTGGGAGGGGCAGAGGCGGCCTCATCTCTCCCAGCATATGGCCGGCTAAACGCTCCTCTGACCTGAACTGACCTCGGATTAGAATACTCCTCCTGACTGCTAATGCAATAATTACCACAGTCTCTCTGCACCCAATACAGGAGATCTGTAACCGAACGATAATGTAGAACCTTGTCATCATGTACATAGACATTTCTAGAAGTGGTATTTGCTAAGATATACACTTTTTTGAGTATTTCACCCCCCCCCCCCCCCCCCCCCCTTAAAATGGTTGCTATGGATGTGTTTTAAAAATATATATGTATCTGATTTAAGATTTTTTTTCTATCTTATGTATCAGTTCTACTAAAAAATAAATACTTATGAATTAAAAATGCATATTTACTATTTGAAAACTATAAATGTGATATAGTTTCCAAAAATGGCCTTTGTATTTGTTTATTTATCAATATTTTGAATTAGTTTTTATTCTTTTATTTTCCGTTTTAGATTTAATTTGAGTTTAAGTTTTAGCAATTTTGTTATAGTCTTGTCATTCTTCTTAAATTTTAAAAAATATATATATATATATATATTAATTTAAGAAGAATGACATAAGACTAACAAAATTACTAAAACTTAAATATAGTTTTAAATGTAGTTTTAGCACTTTAACTTCAACTTATTTATTTCAGTTAGTTGCCAAAGCAACATTTATATATTAAATATATTTTTAAGATATCTTATGTGCTTTTGTCTTTCTAATTGATTTTTGTTTTTTAATATTTCTGCTAATTATTTATTCTGTTATATAGTTTTGCTAATTTTAATATTTTAACTTCAGTTAGTTGCGAAGGCGAGATTTGTAATTTTCTGAAGTTTTTCTTCTAATATGTGTATTTTATTTTATGTCAGCTTTATTTAAATTACTGTAAATGATTTTTAATCATTTTAGAATAACAACCATGGCCCACATCTACTATCTGAATGCAGAAATAGATAATTTCATCATTGCAAATGATATAGGTCTTTTATTACAGATATTTAAGAGTAACTCAGTGCTGCTGCTGCTGCTGCTATTATAATTAATTATGTCAAATTTTAAGCAAAAACTGAAAAGGAGCATTTTAATGTGTCCTTGCGGTCACCCTCGCTGTTCCGCATCTTTCGCCGACTAGTTTGGTTACAGTAATTAGTTAACATAGCGAGTAACAGTTGCAGCATGACGGGTAGAGGAGAGAGAGAGAAGGAGACAAGCAAATTGAAATGCTTTACAGGGGACTAGTGGCGAAAGAGACTCCTCATTAGCCCAACTCTTTCTTGGAGTTTGAGCTCTCCTGTCTTTCTCTGTCTCTGTGTAGAAAACACTCGGCCGGCCCCGTCCCTCATCCTCCTCTGTGCTGATGTGCAATTACGAGCTGGAGCGCTCATCACACACACAAAGCACACAGACGCTCATGCGCTCTGCCTGTCTGCTGCCCATTTTATCGACACTTTTCTTTATGCAGCGCTCCCCATTCAAATATAGACATCAAAGATGGAAGGATGAACAAATAGAGAAATATGCAGAGTTTTTCTGGGTGTAAGGAGGACAGTCTTTGCTTTTATGAGAAGAGGATGAAATTGGCTGACATTTTCACATCTGCCGAGTTGGCTCCACATCCGACAATGGCTCCACAGTGCTGACAGTAGGACAACACACACCTCTGGACCTCCACCCCTGTAAACTGCCATGCTAATTAGATGCACATTAAATCAAAGCAGCATGCCACTGAAGTTAATTGATTTTTATCCAGTGCCTCTGTAATTACATTGTTGTCTTTTAAGTGGATAAACCTCCCTTGTGTCAGTGAGCAGTGCACAGACCCCAGTATCACACACCAGAATCCTACTGTACTTCAAGAGTGTTATTAACCAAACGGGGGTTGGGGGGAGATTGTGTCGCCACGCCACTGTAATCAAACTCATAGATGCCTTCATTAAAGTATAATTACTTTGTCAAAGAGCTGCTATTCATGTTGTGTTTTTTATTACAAACCCATGAAATTGAAATTCATATTTTGTGGCTCTAACTCATGTCTATATGAAGATATGAGTAATGTGAGTTTGAGGTGTGATTACCTGATTGTTCAACCAGCAGACAGAGAACGTGTTTAAAACGTAATCACTATTAGGAAATAATCTGATTCATTATTTAGATTACATTGTATATACATCCACCTACTATTTCTAATTACTAACTATTACACATATTTCACTTTAAAATAAAAAAATATATATTTAAGAAAAAAGACAATATAATAATTTGTTAACACTTTAAATGAAGGAATACACATTTGCTATTAACTAAGAGTTTTCCCTCAGTAAACTCCTAATTTGCTGCTTATTTGTTACGGAAGGAACAGAGGAAGCGTTCGGATCCATCTGCAAAGCTTTATTCAGAGACGCGGTCATTAAACAGGCAAGGTTCTGACAATGGCAAACAGGTATATTGAGGGCAAGGCAAGAGAAGTATCCTAAACGAGCGTGGTCGATCGATGGCTAACAATATCCAGAGGGCTTGACAAAAGAGGTAATCCGTAAACATGAGCAATAGTCTGGGCTGGAGCAAACAGTATCCAAACGGCAAGGCAATAGGTTAATCTAAGATAGACAGGCAAGAATCAAAAACACGGGAAAACAGGCAAGACTATGACATTGATTAGGAAAACTTAAGTCACCGTAAAGTAGCTATCACAGTGACAGATTCTAAACAATACTCAGCGATCTGGAAGAGGAAGTCCAAGGCTTATAAAGCGTGTCTGATGGGATTCAGCTGTGTGTCTGTGTAATCAGTGCATTCAGGTGTGTGTGTGCAATCAGTGCAATGGATGATGGGAAATGTAGTCCAGGGTATAGTGTAACAGTCTGTGTAGTGTGAGAGTCCTTGTGGTGAGCGGGTGACCTCTGGTGGTGAGTGAACGGAAGTTCATAGACTGGATTCGTGACATAATTGATATAGCAAGTAAAGTAGTTGTTTTTGGTAGGTTGTAAGTTTTTAGGTATGTTGTAGGGTTAAGAGATCTAGAATTTGGTTATGCATAAAAAGGCAAATATGCTAGTAAAATGCGTGCTAATACGCAACTAGTTAATAGTGAATATGTGTTCCCTAATCTAAAGCATTACCAATAATTTTGTTATTAGAGATTACTAGTAGGGCTGTCCTCGACTAAGGATTTTTCTGGTCGACTAGTAGTCGTTCATTTTAAGCATTAGTTGACTAATCGCACGTTTATTAATAAACCATTTAAATCATTATTATGAGCCTTTAATTGCCTAAAGCCTAATAAGCGCTCAAGCACGCACAAAAAGCTTGCCACAGCGCACCGGCAGAAGTAATGATTATGAATGTGTCAGTGAAAAACAGTAAGGAGACTGGATTAACATTTTAATATCTTGATAAACTAGTGCTTTCTTTGTTTCGGTTTAAGAGATGAAGTCGGCGACACTGACTCGTCATCTCCGCAGTAGTGGACGCTCCTGTATGCATGTTTCATACGGATTACATAATCTGAGAATATTTGTCTTCCATTTGAATTGGTTCATTTGAAAGTAGACATTTCACTCTCTATAGATTTATTTTTTATGTCTGTAAGGTAAAGATATACATGGAGTTTCGCGCTCAAGTTCACAGAGACCGAGACGGCAGAAAGCGCATCCTGTTTGCTTTCATTATTTCACAAAAGCGCGATTTGTTTTTATTGTGAGTGCAAACAAATAAACGTAGTCTTTACAGATTTGAAAGATGTATTACTCTTATCTGTATGACCAAAAATGACCAGGGCTGCGTTTCCCGATAACGCTGTCTCTTAGTGCGCTACGAAGACTCTAAAGGTATGCCTTAACTAAAGGTGTACCTGTTCTAGGCGTGTTCCCCGAACTATAACTTAGGAGGCTGCTTAAGGTATACCTTCTTACGTACGACGTTACCAGGTGCTGTCTATGGCGGTGGTGCTGAATTGGTTGATATCGATGGCTCGAGAATCGATTATTCACTCTATGCACGGGCTGCTTCACTGCGTTATGTGAGAAAGTGGTGTACTTTTTCAAAGAAGTGTTGATTTGAAATAAAGACACAGAACTCTTTGCTGTTAGAACGCAACAAACTTGTGTTTAAGTTTTACTTTCGCTTATTCATCACGTCAGGGAAGAAAACCAAGAAAGAAGATATATTAAATACAATATATTCCACCACACCACATAAAATACAAGTGGAAAAAAACTACATATGACACTGTTTAATAATTTGACAGCTTTTAACAAAAGAAAAAAAACATAGGCCTACAGACAAAAACATTCTGGTGAGAGTGCTTTCCAACAAGAAGCACTTCAGAAATAGTTGAAATTTCATTTATCAGGACTCATGGGATCTTATAAAAATAATCCAAATTGCAAACTAAATCTAACCTTGGATATTTTATATAATTTCGAAATGAGAACCGGCAACCTCATGTCCAAACGTATCATGCGTATCACTGACTATGTCTTCACTGGCCTTTTTAAGGGTCAGTTATATTATCAAAATATATTTTCCACAGTGTCTTAATTTACTCTACAACCAGGGTTGATTGCCCAGCAGCTGTATCACTTCATTGGTATAAATCACTAATTTCTGTTATCGGATGACCTACTGAATAAAAGTGCAACACGTGAAACATATAATCAACAGCTTCTATGGCAGAGAAAAAAGAAAGGGGAGAGCTGAATTTGAGTTTGTCTTGACAAAATCGGACCAACAAGATCTAAAAGATCCAAAAGATCTTTGCTGCCGTGGCCAAGATTATATTTATTATTAGTATTTCTTTTTTTAGAATTGCATGACAATTTTAGTGCACATACACTAAATGGTTCCGCGGACGGTGCCGTCTTTGATTTAGCAAAACTATTAATAATATAATAAAATAGCTAACAACCATTAGTCTAACGACAGTTTAATTATTTGCATGAAAACACTTCAGTTAGCCTAATTGAGCACTGGGTGTATTAAAACTTCAGAGTTATATTCGTATAGACTGAGATGTGATGAACTGTGAACTGTCAAATGTGATAAGGTATAGCTAAGAGTGGTCTGGACCAACCTTACGAAAGTATGACTTACAGAAGGTATACTTAACTAAGAACGTTTCGGGAAACACGTATTAACGATAAGGTACAGCTTAAGGTACAACTTAAGAAAGACGTAGCGTTAAGAAGGTTTCGGGAAACGCAGCCCAGAATTTTAGGAGCAAGTGAGCGCACTGGCGCCTCCATCTGTCCTGCAGTGAGCATGCTATTCTTCAGACAAACTCTGCACAGACACGAGCACACATTTCTCTAGGTTAACATTAGATTGAGCAGCCATGTAAAGTTGCTAATACTTACATATTTCAGATGATAAGCCATATTTGAGGTTGATGAATGATAGTCGAGCGTTTGGATGTCCTGCCTGATGTACTGTATTACCATAGACCAGCCGTTAACGATCTGTCCGGCAAAGACTGTGCGACTTCGCCTGTGGATTTTTTTTTTCTGCAACTAAGCGACTAATAAAATTTTGGTCGACTAATGATTAGTCGACTATTAGGGGGCGGCCCTAATTACTACAGCTGTAAAATATTTATGGCTCTCTTAAATTCTTCATTTTCAAACATTAAACCATAAAGCTTTTATTGCATATTGTGTCCTCAAATGCACATAAGCGGTGCAAACTCAGAACAGAAGCAAAGATGAGTTTGTTTGGAGCAGCTATTACTGTGAATTGAACTGCTCTGAGACACTAAAAACATCACAACACAAGCTGCTGGCATGTAAATGAACACAGTGCCTCGCTTCACTCAAAAACAAGCAGCACATCTGATTGCTCATGCAGCCCTTCACTTGTCATAGTGATTTTTGCATATTTTCCCCCGTATATAAACGAGCACAGAGGAAGACAATGGCTCCACAGCGCTGACAGTAGGACAACACACACCTCTGGACCTCCACCCCTGTAAACTGCCATGCTAATTAGATGCACATTAAATCAAAGCAGCATGCCACTGAAGTTAATTGATTTTTATCCAGTGCCTCTGTAATTACATTGTTGTCTTTTAAGTGGATAAACCTCCCTTGTGTCAGTGAGCAGTGCACAGACCCCAGTATCACAGTGCACAGACCACCAGAATCCTACTGTACTTCAAGAGTGTTATTAACCGAACGGGGGTTGGGGGGAGATTGTGTCGCCACGCCACTGTAATCAAACTCATAGATGCCTTCATTAAAGTATAATTGCTTTGTCAAAGAGCTGCTATTCATGTTGCTTTTCATTACAAACCCATGAAATTGACATTCATATTTTGTGGCTCTAACTCATGTCTATATGAAGGCACGCCTATTAACATTTAATGTCTGACAAGACATAACAAGATTAACTCAACCAGTGATGTGAGTTTGAGGTGTGATTACCTGATTGTTCAACCAGCAGACAGAGAAAGTGTTTAAAACGTAATCATATTTTCATAAACTATTAGGAAATAATCAGATTCATTATTTAGATTACATTGTATATTCTTTAATAATCGAAATGAATAAATTATTACTGCATACAAATACTTTTGCCGTTGTGTTTGGTACTATTAGTAGTAAGAAATTTCACACTTCACCTCTGAGCATAAAAGATGTGTGTTATAATTGCAGGTGAATATATGACATTGAGTGGTACTTTAACAAACCCGTGTGTTCTTGCTGGATGTGGAGAGGTGGATGTGCAGGAGGAGAGAGTGCATGAGTGCAGTTCCTCTGCTGATAGTGATTCATATCTACAGGCACTGTGAAGGTAGAGGACAACACTCCAGCTCAGTAATTGTGAGGACTGTGCACTTTTTCCTTCTCTCTCTCTGACATGCTTTTTTAATGAAAAAAATGACATTAAAATGAATAACTTTTAATGACATTAAAATGAATAACTATCAGACTGCAGTCCAAATACAGGAAAGCATTAAAGTGAGTGAGAGAGAGGGGGGAATATAAAGGGGAAGGGGAAGTAAAGTCTGATAAAATGACTAATCCTTCCACTTGCAATGTATTATTAGCTCAGCTAAAGGCCAACGGGGAGCTCAGAGATTAAGATTCATCAGCCACTGATCTCTGAACTTCACTGTTTCAGTCTCCTTCTTCCCTACCTTCACCTCCATCACCTCGTTGCTAGAAAACCAGACGCTCCTCAGTTCCCCTCTCAGAGTCTCAGAAGCTTTAGTAAAAGCAGGAGCAGCTACTATTACTGAAACTTTAAACCTTACAAGCACTCATCAAACATGAATTTACTATAAATTTAGTATTCCCTTGTTTTTTACATAAAACAGAACATTTGTATTTTTTTTTACTTATTAGATATACAGTGGGGACTAAATAATAAATATATATATATATATTTTTTTTTTATTGAATGCATTTCTATACAAAAAAATAATTTAATAATATTTTTATTATTGCATTTTTTATTATAAGCAGTATGAATTGTAGAATGGCTTTATTATTTAATGTGTTTTTTGTTTGTTTGTTTTTTTGCTTAGTTTTAGTATTTTGTAATCTGTAACTAATTTATGTGCTGTATTAAATCAGCTCATTCTGTAATGTTCAGGAAAAACAACCTCAAAACTGCAAACGCCACAGTCCAAAAGCCATCAGACATTAACATTCTGTCCTGTTCCTGCAATGCAATTTGAATTATGCAGTCATTGAATACTCATTAGAGGAAATGCACAGCCCCACGCTTGACATTTTCAGCTGAACTGCATTTAATATGGAAAAATGAATATAAGAGAAGATGTAATCGCGTTTGCTAATTGTTAGACTTAAAGTGTCCCCTTTTAATGGCTGAACAGCACATACACACAAAGAGTCGTGACCTGGCATTTTGTCACGTAATTCCTCTCTCACCAAAGAAGAAAGCACAAAGTTTAGGTCTATTGGAGATGTTTGGACTCAGTGAAACATAACAAATGTGTGGTTTATTATATCAAGACACTAATGACATGTAACAGTTCAGCCGCAGGGAATGAAGTGGAAAGCACCGGACTCACAAAGGGTGTATTTCATTCCGCAAAAACAACAAAGAACTGGACAATGCTGCAGAAATTACCGAAAATTCTCATTATAACTTAGACTGCTTACGCAGATATTGGCTCTGATGCTAAATCAGGATGCAAAGCTAAAGAAATAGTTCAGCTAAAAATGAACATTTTTACTCACCCTCATGTTGTTCCAAAACTGTCTGACTTTCTTCTTGCGTGGAACACATTTTAAAGAACTGTTTGTGTGCGTACAATGAAAGTCATAAAAAATTAGATCCCACTGATTTTTATTAAAAAAAATATATAAAAACTGTCCGAAATCACTTACTGTCTAGGTACTAAATTTGGTTTGAGACTTACTTCATGACTATTAAAAAAGTATGTACTATTATGAATATGGGTAGTATGCACTATATCCACCATGTTGTTATTGTCATGTAACCTACACTGTAAACAATTGCCAGGAATTCACATGATTAAAGAGTATTGTTTTACAATATATTACTGTAGACAGAAAATTACTGTGAAATTGATTTCACAGTAAATTTCTGACTGACAGCATTCTGAACTGCATTGCTGGGTCATTTTCTTACAAATAACAGTGAATAAACAGCAGAATGATGCTAACAACACAGTCATTTACTGCTCTTGTTTTACTGTGAATTCACATTATAAAGTTGTCTTTAACTGTGCCAACTGTGAGAAATTTAGTTGTTTACTATTGTAATTGTTTTGAAGTCACCATAATGGTGATTAATGATTAGTATTTGTTTAGGCTCTTGCATATTCATATTAAAAATTCTGATCCAGTCATGTCATTGTGACAAATGAAAACATTTGTCAAGCTAGAGTATGAAATAATATAATTGCCTTACTCTAATTTGGTCTAAATATCCTGAACATGAAGATTTTATTTTAGCATTATTTAAACAAGAAAATTAACCAGTAACTTATTTCATATTCATAACTGTTTGTGATGGATCTTTCACAATAGTGAAGCAATTGCTGATAAACGTCTTTTAAATATAGCATCAATACTCGGCATACAAAACACAACAATGGTAACACTCAACAAATAAAAACAACTTACAACATCAACCAACATTATAAAATAATCCAACAACACAAACTGCTAAAAGTGAACCAAAAACAAGTTCAATAGCACAAATAAAAACTACAGCATGATCTATTAATGCTGCATTGCATGCTGGGTGCCTAGAAACACAGTATGATGCTGTTTGTATACAATACATTTCTGAGTGCAGTTAGATACAAGAGAAGTCCTGTGAAATTACTGTGAAAATAATACAGTTATTAACCTGGAATATACAGTAGTTTCACACTAAAATTTTAAACAGTGTAGCTGTGTCACTTCACTGACATTTATAAATCCCCTCCTATGGCCTTATGGGTTAAGCCCTTATGGGTTAGTTAAGAGTCCATCGAATGCGAACTTCAGAATCTTGGCAAAAGTAGTTGGTCGTTCTCTGTACTTTTTGCCTACTACGGAAGTATGGAAGTAGGCATATTCGGATGCAATGTGAGGCATTTTTCTAAATATCTTCTTTTGTGTTCCACAGGAAAAAATACAGCCATACAGGTTTGAAAATGATATGAGGGTGAGTGAATGATGACAGATATCTTGATTTTTGAATGAACTATCTTTATTAACCAGAACTGATATAGATTCACTGGAAGTCCATGTTGCATGCCAAAACCACACATCACCTCATGTTAGGTCACCACAGCTGGAAGTCATTTGTTTTTGTTCTGTCTAGAACATCTTCTCAATTGCAGGCTGTGCTATGATTTGAAACTGATCTACAAAATGACAGTCCTCAAACTCCATGAGACTTTGTTAGAAGGAAGGAAATGATGCAGGCTGGTGTGAGAATGGGTCTGTAGCAGTAATGGTTAGTAGAAGAGTTACTGCAGTGGTGTTTCTGCATGTGTATGTGCTTCTGGAGGTTGGTAGTCAGTTTTGTGAGGAAGACGGCAGCCGTGAGCTGTTCTGCCTCATGTTTGACTAACTCTGTGTAACGGCTCATTGGGAGGAGGCTGAAAAACAGAGTGTTTGTCAGAGGCGTGCTGTGCTGATTTGGCAGAACTCTGCAGGTCAACACACAGCAGGCCAAACACACACATGCAGCACAAACACACACATGCAGCACAAACACACACGCAAAGACACAGGAAATTGATTCGTTCAGGGTCTCTCTCATGTAATTCATGGAAAATCTCTTTTCAAGATTTGGTAGCTGGCAACTAGCAACCTTTGTCATTATCTGTGTTTGCTAGGTGCTAATGACAGTGCTAAACAGCCACTGACAATGCTAATCGGTTCATTACGCCACTTGATACCTCAAATCACTTTCTTAAGGAGAGGTGTGCAGTAAATTATTAGACATTACATTTGTTGTTTCCTGGCAGACAATAAAACGAGTGAAAATCCCATAGACTTGTATTTAAAAAAAAGGCTCATTTATAGACAAACCAGGTAGGACCTTTAATTTTGGCCAGCAAGCTAACATAGAAATGCCTTGGAAACTACCCAGAATACCCTAGCATAGTAGCAGTGAGTTCTGCACTTTTATTTTTCAACCCTGTGATTATAGCCGTAATTCTCACAAGTTCAGAAGCTGATGACTAATAAGACTATAAGGCAATTTGGGATTGTTTTGGAGGATAAACAGTTTGACTGAACACATTCTAATGATCAAAATGTGTCACAGGATACAAATGTATAAATAAATACAACATTTAATCTGTTGCCTTATACCATTACTGCAAAGTCCAAAAGTCTGAGACCATATTGGAAATATGTAGCCTAGTTTAAAATCTGATCTGAGTCTTTAAGTTAAGAAAGGAAAAAAGTAGGATTTGAGGGAAAAAAAAACAAAACTAAAATAGATGTTATGAGGTGAAATAATATTTGATATTTTAACGGTTTAGGTGAATTTGTGACATTGATCAAGTGGCTCTTTATACAGACAGTTAGATATTCTTATTTCCATTGAAGCACATTGAAGCTCTTTGGATCTCAAATCATGAGCATATATTGCAAAAATGCCTTCAGCGTTGTATTTTTTTATTTTGTCTGTTGGTGGTCTTTTTATCTACAATTTATTTTCACCATATTCAATCACCCATTACTTTTTTATTCTCTGTCTTTGTTTGTGCAGCCTTAGTTAGGACCATCTGAATGTTGGTTCTCTCTCTCTCTCTCCATGGTTTAAGGTGGCAGAGGTGCATGTGGATCATGAGAAAGCACGTCTGGGGATTATCTGGACCCCTTTAAATTATTCATTGCTCTCTGTAGAATATGCGTATATCCTGACTAGAAAAGGGAAGAAGGGAAAGAATCAGTAAGAGCAAGTGAAAAATAATGACCTGTACACTAGAAATACATTGTGTACTCTGTAGACGTGAACTCATTAAACAATTCTGTCACTTTGGTGTGGAAGTTTAGGGCAAAAACCTTTAGCACCCACGATCCTGTTTAAGCAGGCACTGGTTTAGCACTGCACCGGGCACATTTAAATTAAGTCACTTTCACGCTTGTCATTGCAAGCATGCCTACTTTATATCCTAATTAGGCTCATTATAGATACAGCTTTCTCACAAAATTCACTGCAAAGTTTAACTTTCCCTCATCTCCTACGGATGTAAACCTATCTGCAAACAGTTCCATCTGCTGCTCATGACTGTAGCTCCTTTTCCTCCACAGTTCTGCAGTCTCATGTTCACCTTCTTTTTACTGTCTACATTTTAAATGCAGACGGTTTAAAATGGTCTAAAGACATAATTGATGACATGATTAACCCCAGCTGAACTGAGAAAGTGATGTTGCTCATGTGAGTCTCTGAATGTTAATCTGAAATCTTAAACCCCGTTTCCACCGCAGGAACTTTCTCCAGGAACCAGGATCTAAATAAAGTTTCGGGCAAACATTTGCCCCTCAGAAAGTCCCTGCTCGCGAAGTAGTACTTTTTCAAAGGTCCAGAACTTTCGGGGGCGGGACTTGGGCACTGAGCATGCTGATTGGTTCACGCAGCATTGTATTTCAAACACCATATTCGCATAATTATTTAAAATACTACAAAATGTATACAAATTACTGTTATTGTGTCATGAAATGTAGTTTTAAAAGTATTTCGGGTGAGAATGTAGTTGTTTAAATCTCAAATCTGCGGTTTATTTATAAAGAGAGCGCCTATTTGAAAATGTGCTTCGCTGATTTCGGAGACGTGAGATCAAGGCGCTCAGTGGGCGCTCAGTGCTCATGTATCCTGACGAGAGCAGCCTCACCTCGGTTCACCTGATGCAGAGCCGATCCTCCCTATACGCAGAATACGCAAGCTGCGTTTCGGGGGCCCCCTTGCTCTCAAAGATGTTTTAATTTTAGTTTCGTTTTTGAGTTTGGCCAGCGGTTATTGAAAACATGAATGATCATTTATTTTAATGCGGTGCGCTGTCACCCTCTCTACGTAAAAAACAGTCAAATCATGTAATGTGAATGTCGTACAGTCTCTTGCTCGAGACTAAAAAAACGAGTTGAAAGCGTACTGAGCCGCGGAAGAGGTACTGTTTCTCGAGCGCTTTCCGCAAGCGCGATTCGAGATGGAGTGGAACACGGACAAATGCGTTACATACATTCTTTCATCCCAACCACCGCCCCTCAATTATTATTTACTTAATAATAAAATTAATTAAATAATAATAAAATAAAAAGTTAAGTGAACTTGACAGTTCACTTAAATAATTTTTTTAAATTATTATTTACTTAATAATTTTAAGGCAAGGGTTTCCTCAATTTTTTTTAAGTTAAGTCAACTTATCACTTTTTACTGTGTACGTTCCCTGAACTACATTTCTGCTGCAATTAATATGTTTAAATGAAACCGAAAAGAGGCAGTGGTGTTTGATATCATATTTCACCTTATTGTAAATACAGTGATGAAAATTGCAGTAGTCAAGGCGAGCTGACTGACGTTATCAAGTATGCTACTCTTTAGGATTACCGGACTTGTCTCGTCCTGTCCGCGACTCCAACTTGAGAAGTCAGAACTACCGAGGATGCAAGTCCAAAATTTTCGTACTTGGTATTGAGAAACGCGCGCAGACCTACGTCACCAGACTTAATTTCTCGGTACTTTAGACCGTGATGGAAACGCAGACAGCAACAGGTCTGGGGGAAAAAAGTTTCTGGGACAAATTGTTCAGGTAATTTCAGTGGAAAAGTGGCTATATATTCCTGCTGAATCAGTGTCCATCAAAAGTTCAACCTTTTGCCTCTGACTCTTGGCAGCTGACCAAAGATACATGGTTATTATTTTCATACAATTATGAGGTAGCTGGATATATTGCAGGAAATTCACTAGGAATAAAAATTGCATTTGCTGATATGTGGACGATGCAGCAGGCTACCACAATCTGGGACTTCACTGGGCCTGTACAGCATCGCTCTTCCACTGCGATTCAGACAACTGATTTAGCTGTTTAATACACAGAAGCTGATCAAAAATACAGTAGATACAGTAATATTATGATATATAATTTTAAAATTGTTTAATTTTTTATATATTATAAAATGCATTTAATTGTCATGGCAAAGCTGAATTTTCAGCATCATTATGCCAGTCTTAAGTGTCACATGATCCTTCAGAAATCACTCTAATATGCTGATTTGGTGCTCAAGAAACATTTCTTATTATTATCCATGTTGAAAACAGTTGTGCTGCTTCATATTTTTGTTGAAACCTCGATACATTTTGTCTCAGAATTCTTTGATACTTTAATTGAAAGTTAAAAATAACAGCATTTACTTGAATCTTTTTTTTAACATGTTTGCTGTCACTTCAATCAATTTAATGTGTCCTTAATAAAAATATATATATTTTTTAATTCTTACTGACCTCAATTTTTTTAACAAAAGTGTAGTTAGTGCCTGTTAAACAGAATTTCAGGCTTGATAATTAATCAAACAGATTTTTACTCTGAGATACTGCACACTAAAGTGCTGCAACTGTTTGAAACCTCTTCTTTTTTATAAAGTGTTTTATAACGCGTGTGTCAGTTGGAGAAGTTTAATAAATGTGGTGTCTCAGTGTGGCAGTGAGATTGCCATGCACTGGGAATGCAGGCAGACCTAATACTAGGCTCCCACAACTGTGCTTTCGTTAGTTTCTGTACCAGACAGCTAATTATGGAACTGATAATGAACAGGATGCAACATCAGTCAGCAGCATTTAGGAAAAGGATACAGCAGGACAAAGAAAACTGACTTTGATTGAGCTGCTACCGACAGGATTGTTGTTTGTGACAATCACGCATCGTCAGGTCTATGACAAGCATCTACAATCCTCCAGAACAGATCCATTCAAATTGCAATTGACACTGCTGGGAATGAATGTGAATCCTTGCGAACACGGTTGTGGGAGCATAGGACCAGAGTAGCATCAACCATTGTTTCCTGCCTGGCCCATTTTCTTCCCATCATGGTCAGTCATGCTATTGTGCTCCTGTTGTCAGCTCATTAATATACGCTCCTGTTCTCCTGCTAGCCTTCCCCTTTCTCCTCCCATCCCTCCCTCCCTCCCTCCTCCACTTCCATAAGTCAAGGTCAGACAATTTTACCTTTGGTTTTTCAAATGCGAAAACAGATTCATATCACCCTTTCCCCCCGATTCCATTTCCCTGGCCATTGGCACTGAGTGTGTGTGTGTGTGTGTGTGTGTGTGTGTGTGTGTGTGTGTGTGTGCGCGCGCACGCGTGTGTCGTCTTGCGTGCCCAGTGGAGAAGTTTAATAAATGTGGTGTCACTCTGCAGTGTGGCATGTGAGATTGCTTGGCCTGCAGTCTGAGACACATGGGAATGCCTTTGAATGGCAGACCTCTGTAATAAGGCTGCAGAGGGTCTGAGAACAATACAGCATGGCATATGGAAACTGCTAATGACGTTGCCCGAAAAGCTTGTTTTCATTCAAACTGCTGTCAGATTGCATTAGTGAGATATTGATTCCACTGCTCTCATTTATGATCAAATGTGTTGTCTTTTTTGCATGCTTACATACTAATGTGTTCATGTGTCTTTGAGTGTGTTTTGAGTTATTGAAATCTTTAATGGCCAATGCAGTTGTGGCAGGCCCGTCGACAAGGTTTGGGGGCATTGGGGGGTGCCCCCCAAATGACTCAACGGGCCCCCCTGCACATGATCACGAGCGAACTTACTATTGAGAATGAAAAACATTCATTGTAGCCCTGATCTAGCATTAAATATTGCCAAACAAATAATTTAGCTTAAAGGACCACAACCTCTACAACGGTAAATTAACAGGAAGCTAATAACTCAGTGTTTCCATCCACCTATTTTTATGCTCTGAAAACTCTGAATGGAAACGCCAAGATGTGCATAAATTCTAAAAATGCACGTAAAAACTTGTGTGCTCAACTAAGTAGGTTAAAATTCTTATTCGATAAGAAAACATGTGCATAAACTATGATGGAAACACTTTTTACGAATAAATTCCTAAAAGGGATAGTTCACCCAAAAATGAAAATTCTGTCATCATTTACTCACCCTCAAGTAGTTCCAAACCTGTATGAATGTGTTTGTTCTGCTGAACACAAAGGAAGATATTCTGAAGAATGTGGGAAACAGAGCAGTTCTGGGGCACCATTGACTTCCATAGTATTTTTTTTCCTTCTATGGAAGTCAATGGTGCCCCAAAACAGCCTGGTTACAAACTTTCTTCAAAATATCTTCCTTTGTGTTCTGCAGAACAAAGAAATTCATACAGGTTTGTAACTACTTGAGGGTGAGTAAATGATGACAGAATTTTCATTTTTGGGTGAACTATCCCTTTAATGTGCTTCAATGGGACAGCATAAATGGACCAACCAACTTTGCACAGCATCTGAAATGCTAGTTTTGTCATTCTAAAATGCTTGAAGTCTCGTCAAAGGCTCGTCAAAGTGCTTCGTTATAATTAACTCCCAGATTTGCGTTCCCAAACAGCAGGCTCCGAAAATGAGATAACATGACCGCGTTTCGTCTGCGCGCTCTGAAGCTCGTAATTTATTTTATACAAAAATTATCATAAAGGCCTACAGTGCATGCCTACTCCTACTGCAGCAAACATTATTTAGAACATAAGAATTCACACGTCGTCACATCACGCACATGCAGTGCTTCTAGGGATAGAACAACATATAAATGAATAAAATAAATTTATATTTATAAATTTATTTAAAATATAAATTAAATATATTTTACTTAAATAATTAATTAACTAAAGCAAATAAAAACCTGTGCGACATATCTATACTGAGTTCTGGTTCATTTTTGTGACCGCACCACAAGCTCAAGGAAACCGAGAAGGCTGAAAGCCTACACTATTTGTTTTATTTGTTTTACAAAAGCTCAATGTTTTGTTTTTATTGTGAGTGTACACAAATAAAAGTTAACCTTTTGCAGTTCCAAATAATCTCTTATTCTTATCTATATGACCAAAAATGACAAGTTGTTTCCGCAGCCGCTACTATAAGGAAAAATCTAAGCGATCGCGCCGGAGCCTCTCATGGGAAATATCTGTAGGCTATTCGTGCCGAATTAGAGATTTATAGGTGCGTTTCAGTTTCTCTTTAAATTCGTCTTGGTTAGACTTTTATATGTTGTTTATAACAAATGCCATTTATAATTTGTGTTTTATTTTATAATTTGTCTGTTTCTTAAATAAATTAGTTTTGGTTAGACTTTTATAGGCTATGTTGTTTATGCCATTATAATTTGTGATTTATTTTGTAATTTGTATATATATTTGTACTATAACTTTTTAGTTGCTCATGTTCCTGCCTGAATACCGTAATATTTAAAGGATTTGTCGACAACTTCTGTTTTTTCTCTCAACACAATTTTGTCTGATATATGTATAGCAATTTTTTTTTTATTCATGCAGCAAATGTTTTAAAAATAGCTTTAAACATTTTTACAAATTACTTTATTGCATGCTTTTAAAGAACTTTTAACTATAACTTTATTGGGTAGTTTAAATGTAAAACATTGTCATGAATTCGTTGTATTCCCATTTGTAATACAGATGGCAGAAAATAGTTTTAGCGTAGCATATAGTGTAACATGATGTAGCCCATAGATAAATCATATAAGACAGTGCCTAACAAAGCATGTAGCCTGCGCGATTCCTAATAAAAAACTCCTTTTGCTCAGCTGCGCATGCGTTCTTAACAGATAGGCCTATGCCTGTGAATGATTGTTGTTCAACGCTGCAAAAACACTGTAAAATGAAACCTTTAAAAAAAAATCTGTTTCAATATAGAACTTTATTTAAGTTATAGAGTTCTATATATATAACTAATATAGAACTTTTATTTAAGTTATAATACAGGCTGTTATTGTTTTGGTGAATGTCTGTTTCTGAGATCATAAAAACTGTGCCCCCCCCCATTGAAGATTTTCTGGTGATGGCCCTGAGTTGTGGTAACATTTGGTTGTTACCTTGATGAGCTCATCCCTTAAATTTAATTTTATTGCTGTAACCTAATGTATTTATGTTGATTCATAAATTGAATAGGGTAATATTTTGTAGCTTAAAATAATTTAGATGTTACCACATGAAACACATTTTTAAAGTTATCATTGTGATGTGAGATGGGCGTTACATGCATAATACAAATTAATGATGATAAAAAAGTTTATATAATTGGATTATATTTTTTATTAATTTTTAATTGGTAAATAATATGACTAATATTTAATAAAATTTTTGTACAAATCAGATTATCAAATTCATATTGTTAGCAGAATTTGTTACAAGTGAAATATTAAATAGATTTTTTTTAAATGATTTTCAGTATTTCTTTTGCGTTTATCTCCCTGTTTGTTTTAATAACAGCAGCACTTAAGCTGCATCAACTCCACAAGTTTGTGAATGATCATGATTTGAGAATTATGCATAAAGCCATCTGTACAAAGAGTAACATGATTGTCACTTAACTTGCATATTTTATAAGTGGCTTAGAATCAGATAAGAATTTTAGTTCTTGTCCATTTTACATAACACATTTTACATAATAATAATTATATTAAGATGTATAAACTTCTAAACTTTTTGTTCATTTCAAGGTTGAAATGAAAACATCCCAGACATTCAATGTAATCTCAGATATTTCAGTCTACTTTATATGTGAACTGTAAATGTCCTTCAGTCTTCAAAACACACTGCAGCTTGAGAGCACTGCATTAAAGCCAGTTTGATTGCATTTGAGATTAGAGCAAGGTGGGAGGTGTGAGCCTGATGTCTGGCTGTAAGAGTGAGTTATGCTGTTGTTACCTGAGTGGGTCGGGAGCGTGTCGCATGGTACAGAGGCTGTACTCTACTACTCTGTTCCTGTGACCTTGGGGGTCATTGAGCGGAGGGATACATTCATCACTGTGATGCTGGGGGAAGGGGAAAAGGGGAGCTGTAGGCATGCAACTGTGGCATCCTCATTACTAACCTTAACCCAGCACTCTGCTTCTCTTTGTGAGCAGCTATGTAATGATGTTTGTTCATATTGGTGAGTTGTTTGAGTGTATCCTTTGTTACTGGTTTTATGTTTTAATTAGATTCATTTATTTACGAAAATAATTACTCAGATTTCCTTTGCCCCCACAAACAAGATCAATTTAGAATAGTTTTAGGTCACTTTTGATCAGATAAAGTGGGGTTCAAAAATTCACAAAAAATCACGGATTCAAAATCTGAAAAAAATAGAAAGTTTTGAAGATAAAAAAAATCAACAAAGAAACTGAAAAATGAAAACAAATATGTAGGATTCTGCACTACTTCTAAGCCACAAGAAACTTATTATGAAAATGTATCATATGCTTAATCTAGGTAACATGAAAACAGCAAAGGTCCTAAAACAAAACCCTGTGGGTCTCCTCTAGAAATTGTAATTATTTTACTTCTCATATAACTGAAAACACACTGTTCTTTATCAAGAAGAACACAACATTTTCTTTTCTAAATTGAAACGTAACTATTATGAACATATATGGTCCAAAAGTTGATTTTTTTTTTAAAAAAATCATCTAAACATGAAAATAATTAATAATAATAATAATAGACCTTAAAATAAACAGTGCATTTTAAGATGCTGCAATATTACTAGGCCACAAATCAGATTTTTTGACATTGATTTTGTTGGTCTAGATTATTGTGACATTGAAATGATCAGATGTTTTTGCTCCCATTGAAGCACAAAATGTTTTCTGGGTCATTCTCAAATCTTGATTGTAAACAAGATCATCATCAGTCAGTAAATCAAAAGATTTACTGACTGATGAACCAAATACTAAGGCATTACAAAATTCATGAAAACATTTCAGTTAAGCTTCATACTCTAATTGTTATGCTAAATATTGTATCATTTGTAATTACATGTTGCATTTACTTAGAAAAATTGGGACCCCACTGTATATCCCAGCATGTCTCTCTCTCTCTGCATCACGTTACAATATACACACTATCCTCCATCCATCTCCATCAATAAAGTGTAATGAATACGAAATGGTGAAAAGGATGCCCCCTCCCCATTTACTATGTGAGAGTATTGATCAGAGAGAGCTAAGGTCATGCTCTTTCTCTGTGTATCGTCTGCCTTTAGAACTCAAATAACTCATCTTCTGTTGAACATAAAAACTACTGAATATTGACAGAGATAATGGTGAAGAAAGGCCAAGGAATTATGCGGTCAAAATAACCAATTGTTCCCATTGCTGAACAAAGGCTCCATCGACATTTCAAGTATGACAGTGCAAACTGAATTTAAAGATTTCATTTTCACTCTGGTTCTCTGTATGTTTGAAAAGCTGTTGTGATTAATCTTTGCTCTCTTTGTACAGGGTTTCCCTGCTGAAAGTCTGAGCTGATTTCTGACAACTTGCTCTTATGGCAGACTCCAGTCTCATGGAAACACAGCATCCGAGCTACATCTGAATGAAGCTTCCCTTGACACATGTATGTTTCATAAACACAGCATGACAGCTGTCACTGCAGCTCATGTCAATGCACGGCTGAGGGATATTGATGAATGTGACTAGAGGGTTTGCTTCTGTCGTTTATGAACTAGGACCTAATTTGATTTGGTTAATATGAACAGATTTGTTTTGAGTGCTGATGGTTCTTCTTTTTAAAGAAACTAAATGCATCTTAGAATCTGATTTTAAAGCCTGTATTGATCTGCTTTGCTCCTTCACTGCAGTCTGCAGAGATAGATTAAAAATACAGCATGTATGAGTATAAATAGTCTAATAGCATATTCTTTGAATACAGTTTTAAGGAATAGTGTATAGTCAGTCAGGCATTAATGCAAAATAAAATTATCTTAAAAATGTCCATTAAATTATTCAAAATAATCAGCCCGAGAAATAAAACAAACACTGCTGCAATATTACAGTAATATTAATACTGAAGTCCTCTGAGGTCATTGCTATTACAGCTGATAACTAAAGTGATGTATAAAACGAGACCAGATTGTGGTTTTGTACAAGAGACATGAAAGTAGCGCCAGTTTCAGTTACTACAATGACTGGTCTAACATGGCACTGCTATTGTCATGGTGAATCCATGGTGAATTTAAAGAAATATGAGATTGCTGAATGCCACAATGGACCAATCAGAATTAAGTATTCCAAAGAGCTGTGGGTAAGTCTGTTTAGAGGTTTTAGAGGAAGCTCTGATTGCCTCTGTGGTCTTCTTTTCAAGACTATTATAGCAGTACATTCACAGGTTTCCAATGAAAGAGCAACACAGACTGCTTTTAGTTAATTGCTCATTTGAATCTATCAAGGCAGCCAATTATGGTTATGTGTGCTGTAAATCTTATTAACCTCTCTACACTGCTCCCCTAATGCCATGAAGACCACAAAGGTCTAATGCTTGTTCAACAAGCGTGTGTGATTATAACACAAGTAAAGCCAACCAGTGCTGGTGTACCTAACATAAACATTAACAAATGAGCTGAAGAACTGAGATGGATAATTTGTTAGCTGAACAGTTAAAGACAGGTCCAAATGGAATTTGTGGATGTTTGTTTTACTCTTTCTGTGGTGATTTAGCAGGACAGTCTATACTTTTATGTATAATAATTTGTATTTTATCTGTGTAATTACACAGAATGAATGTAAACATGGTAAAATATGATAAAGAGAGCTGAAAGTACTAAACGTTTATTATAGCATATTTAAATTATTAAAAAAATCTAATAAACAAACACACAAGGTTTAGGGAATGTGCAGAACTTATTGTCTAAAACTATTAAAAATCATTTTCATTAATTGAAATGTGAAATCAAATAAAATAAACTGAAATGAAAATTATAAATTTTGCATTGGCAACTAATTGAAATACACATTGAAAGTACTAAAATTACTAAAACTAAAACTGAAATAAAAAATGTAAGTGAAATATAAATATTTAAAATATCATATTTAAATATTATATTTATAAAATATGTAATATTTAAAAGCACATAATAAAATTACTAGAACTGAAATTAAAATTAAAACAAAAAATATAAAAATGCCGTAAACGTTTTGTATCGTTTATCTGGCTTCTTTGGACATGATTTACCAGTATTCCTCTTTAAATGTGACAGTTATGTCAGAAAATGTGCTAATTTCTACATTTCACTTGGATATTGTGATTTGTAATGCTGCCTAAGATGCCTGGTCCGGCTCCATCTCCTTGCCTTATCCATTACAAAGGTCTCAAGGGAAATTAGATGCCCAGAGCCCAGAGATGCCCTGCCCATAATTGTGGTACCCATGTCATCGGACTGTAAATCAACACACATTCCCAATACATGCGCACACTAAAGGTTATTATATTATTGCCTTAACTTGCTTCCAAAGACGAGACTTGATACACTTTTCATTGTCTGGGTTGCCCGTTTTGCAACTCTGTGATGCTGCTTCTACGCTGAAGAGGTGACGTGGAGAATAATGAACCTGAATTATCACGACAAGCAAGATTAATTGCCATGAGCTGTGATTATCTCTCCATGCCAAGCTGAGCTTTTATGCCTCTATACATACTTCATCATTAAATGCACTCAGTAATCATGTTTCTCCACTGCCACTGCATCACATATCTCAGCCGTAATCCATATGCAGATGACATTAGGGCGGATTGTTGTTTAATTGGCCCCTTGAAGGTCTGTCAGCACGTCTTTATCGGCAAGCTCTTGTCTTTTAACTACCTAAAGCAACCCAGCCATCCCCTCATATTCATCTGGCCAACAGAAAAGCTCTGTCTGTCACTGGGTGGATGAATGCTAATGAGAGCGAGCGAGATGAGTCTTTAGTGAGGTTGGGTTTTGGCTCATTGCTCAGCGAAATGTTTGGCCAGCTCTCTGATGATATTTGTCTTCCTCAGTCCATGCGGTGATAAAGCTGTAAGCAGGAGCGGGACAGAGGGGGATCAGCATTGCAGTGCTAAAAATGCACTCAGAAATTTTGGTGGAGACCATACTTGCATAGCAAAAACTTTTAAACCCATATTGCAGCATGAGATAGACTGAATAGTTACACTATGAAAGTCATGCTTGGTAATGGGTGATGTGTCCCAAATTGTGGAATCATATTACAGCTCTATGAACAGCTTCTTTAAAGGGATAGTTCAACCAAAAAGGAAAATTACCCCGTGATTCACCCTCAAGTCAACCAAGGTGTATATGAATTTCTTCTTTCAGATGAAAACAATCAGAGTTCTATTAAAAAAATGTCCTGGATCTTCCAAGCTTTATAATGTCAGTGAATGGGGTACAGATTTTTAAACCCCCAAAAAGTGCATCTATCCATCATAAAAATGACTCCACACGGCTCCGGGGGCAAATAAAGACCTTCTGAAGTGAATCGATGCATTTGCTTAAGAAACATATCCATATATAAAACTTTATAAAAGAAAATAAAAATTTGTTGAGAAGACCAGTGTTGGGGTAAGTTAACAGATTTGTGTAAAAACATAAGGATTTATGGGAGAAAAAACTGTTTTTGGGGAAAAAATAATAATTCTAAACCATTAATTTTCAGCAGACAATATATCAGACTTTCTGAGATGTAAAGACAACTGGGTTGCAGATAAAATGTTAAAATAGTCCATGTTCTTACCTACTTATATATGCTAATATAATATACAGGTGCATCTCAATAAATTAGAATGTCGTGGAAAAGTTCATTTATTTCAGTAATTCAACTCAAATTGTGAAACTCGTGTATTAAATAAATTCAATGCACACAGACTGAAGTAGTTTAAGTCTTTGGTTCTTTTAATTGTGATGATTTAGGCTCACATTTAACAAAAACCCACCAATTCACTATCTCAACAAATTAGAATACTTCATAAGACCAATAAAAAAAAACATTTTTAGTGAATTGTTGGCCTTCTGGAAAGTATGTTCATTTACTGTATATGTACTCAATACTTGGTAGGGGCTCCTTTTGCTTTAATTACTGCTTCAATTCGGCGTGGCATGGAGGTGATCAGTTTGTGGCACTGCTGAGGTGGTATGGAAGCCCAGGTTTCTTTGATAGCGGCCTTCAGGCCATCTGCATTGTTGGGTCTGGTGTCTCTCATCTTCCTCTTGACAATACCCCATAGATTCTCTATGGGGTTCAGGTCAGGCGAGATTGCTGGCCAATCAAGCACAGTAACACCATGGTCATTGAACCAGCTTTTGGTACCTTTGGCAGTGTGGGCAGGTGCCAAGTCCTGCTGGAAAATGAAATCAGCATCTCCATAAAGCTTGTCAGCAGAAGGAAGCATGAAGTGCTCTAAAATTTCCTGGTAGATGGAAATTTTACTGTGTGGTTTTAAATTTTTAACTTTGACTGTGGACTTCAGAAAACACAGTGGACCAACACAAGCAGATGACATGGCAGCCCAAATCATCACTGACTGTGGAAACTTCACACTGGACTTCAAGCAACATGGAATCTGTGCCTCTCCACTCTTCCTCCAGACTCTGGGACCTTGATTTCCAAATGAAATGCAAAATTTACTTTCATCTGAAAAGAGGACTTTGGACCACTGAGCAACAATCCAGTTATTTTTCTCCACAGCCCAGGTAAGACGCTTCTGACGTTGTCTCTGGTTCAGAAGTGGCTTGGTAGCCCTTTTCCTGAAGACGTCTGAGCGTGGTGACTCTTGATGCACTGACTCCAGCTTCAGTCCACTCCTTGTGAAGCTCTCCCAAGTGTTTGAATCAGCTTTGCTTGACTGTATTCTCAAGCTTGCAGTCATCCCTGTTGCTTGTGCACCTTTTCCTACCAAAATTCTTCCTTCCAGCCAACTTTGCATTTAATATGCTTTGATACAGCACTCTGTAAACAGCCACACCTTTCAGTAATGACCCTCTGTGACTTACCCTCTTTGTGGAGGGCGTCAATGTTCGTCTTCTGGATCATTGGCAAGTCAGCAGTCTTCTCCATTATTGTGGTTTCAAAGAACAAGAGATACCTGGAATTTATACTGTATGGATGGTCATTTATTGAAACTCAAATGTAAATATTCTAATATTTTGAGATACTGATTTTTGACTTTCATGAGCTGTAAGCTCTAATCATCAAAATTAAAACAAAACAACTTTGAAATGTTTTACTTTACATGCAATGAATCTAAAATATATGAAAGTTTCACTTTTTGAAATAACTTACAAGAAAAAATGAACTTTTTCACGACATTCTAATTTATTGAGATGCACCTGTATATATAAATAAAGTGGTGCATAAATACACATTCTCATTCAGAGAATTGCATATAAAATTGTAAAAAAAAAAAAGTTAAAAAATATAGGCTTTTTAAATACTAAAATCTGTGTGAGTGCCTGGATGTGAAATTTTGTGTCTTCTATGTGATATGATCCACCTACAGTCGTTTGCACAATATTTTGAGTATAGTATGTAACAATGATTATCAAACTCTGCGAATAACTATGGTGCACAGCATTTTAAAGCAGTAATTGTTTTGTTTGGTTAATGTTTGTTCTGTAAGAGAAAAATGTGCTTGCAATGCAAATAAAAACATGTTTGCTACTAGCTGTGCATTTAACATGGAGCTGGCAAGCCATGTAGAAGATAGTCTAGTGTATCCAGACCTTCAGACTGACGGCTGAAGGTGGCAGGTTTTATTGGCCAAGGCCCGCCCATGAGGCCGTTTGACCGACATGTCAAACAACCAATAACAGTTTGTTTCGTTCAACGTCATGTTTCGGGGCATGGAAATGTCGCCACAATAACAGACCGTGTGTAAAATTCTCGGACGTATTTTAAAGATTCTATGCCGCGAACTTTAAATATTTCACATACTTTTGAAAATCCAGCGTGTAGTTGACCCTGATAAGCATTTGTTGTCACATTTGTAAACATGACGGCTTTCTTCTTTCGTGAGGGGGTTTGGCACCACGGCATCTTTGTTTCCAGGCGGAACGTTAAAGAACGTCTCCCGGAAATCCTGTATAATTCAACCAATCCGACGATGACTTCAACACTCCTGAAGTGTTTCCATGTTCCAGATAAGTGTGCCATATGCATCAGACGTTTAGCCAACGGTCCGTGGGCATGACGTCTGGCTGAGACTATTGCTGCATTCCAGGCAGGTTTTTGAGCCTGTAAGTCACGACTTCAAACCACGACTCACGACTTTGTAGCGTTCCAGGCAAGTCACGCCAAACTGCCTGAGCGCAAGGAATTGTGGTAGCTAGATTATTAATTTGATTGCAATGTTATATTGTCCTAAAAATCTATTTCTCACCGTGTACCACTTGCATAAACACCGCATCCGTAGGGGCTGCCATTGTTGTTTCGCGGGCTATGTGACGTCAGAGAGCGGAACTCAGAGTACATCGATCTAGTACGAGTTCACGGGTGGGAAGTCACGGGTTTGACTGCCGTTCCAGTGCACTTTCACGGGTAGAAGGTTGGAAAAACACGGGTTATGGGTTGCCTGGAACGCAGCATATGTAGAACAGGGGTGCCCAACCCTGTTCCTGGAGACCTACCTTCCTGCAGCGTTCAGTTCCCACCCTGATCAAACACACCTGTCTTTAATTATCAAGTGCTCCTTCTGATCCTAATTAGTTGGTTCAGTTGTGTTTGATCAGGGTTGGAGCTGAACTCTTTTGGAAGGTAGATCTCCAGGAACAGGGTTGGGCACCCCTGATGTAGAAGATAACTGGTGTCAAGATCTGTCTAGCAGCTGCAGCCCAATAAACCAGGAATGACAGAACAAAGCTGCAAGTCTATGCCACTTCCCATGTCAGCGAGGGATAAATAAATTGGGTATGCACTAAATGATTGTCTATTCATTTGTTTTTAATTTTCAGTCAATAAGTCATAATTAATAGATGATTTTCGACTGATGTCTTTGATGGGGTTGTTGAAATTGCACCCCCTGCCGGTGGTAAGGTGGACAAAAACATCTTTGAGGTGGGATGTTAAACCTAGTATCTAAAATGGATGCAAAAGCGCTCTCTAGAACAACTGCTTTATATATTTTAAATTATTGCTGAGAAAGCCCGATTAATGATCAATACAATGAGAGCTACACACAAGGGATGGCTTGCTGTACGTCCGTGTGCTTTGTTGGGGGAGGGAGGTGGTTCCTCGACCCTCGTTGTCATAGCAACAACAAAGGTGGAGCGATATTTTAACAGAGGGGTTGGATTGTTTGTTAGTTGAAGTCACGTGACGTGCCGCTGGGGAATGGGGGCACTTCCTGTTTTACTCTACTGAGACTTGAGACGCTGCTGTTGTCAGTTTCAACAAAATGGCTGCTGGAGCGCCACAAGCGAAGACCCAGTGAACGCTTCACATCAGTGCAGTATCACTTTAAATGGATGCATTGGAATTTCCCTACCTTCCAAACTTCGGGACATTTACTCGTGTGGACTCGTTTACATACGTATTAGCGAACTAAGTTAAAGGCATGCTGAAATATTCCCTTTACGCACTTTATATACATCCAAAAGCATACAAAAACTCAAACTGCCAGTGCGCGCGCGTCTGTGTGGGTGTGCGCGCGTGTAGCTGCTCCTAAGGATCGCCGAAATGTTACAGCTGATCAACCTTAAGCTTTCTTGCTGACGTGCAAAACTGTCGTTTAATGTCCTTTTCACTGTTTGCACTGGTGTTTTAGAGTTTGTTCCCCACCCCTCTGGATAAATTCCGCTGCAGATTGAGAGGTGAATTCCTCAGCTGGAAAGTCGGGCTCGCCATTGCAGCTCAGTGTCTGACTGCGACTGAATAATATCTGATCTGTGTCAGTACGGGTATCGACAACATCCTCCTTCAAAATGCTGCTCATGCATCGCATTTGAACAGCAGACCGCAGTTGCTCCGTGTGCGAAATAAAGGTAAGATGATGCATTCTTAAAAACTTGCACTATTTCAGTGGGAGGGGTGTGATAATTTTGGAATAGAGTGACAATGCGTCATTTTAGCATTTTCTTTTGTGCTATTTTGTTTCTGACAGCCAGCGACATTGCGAAGGGGCGCAGGATTATTGAAATCACCTGGCATATGGCGTTTAAACGCTCGCAGGTTTATTTAATAACGTCTCTGTTCTGTTTTGATGGCTAGGAATAGCTTGCGTGTGCAAATGTTTACTCTACCAAACATCAACATTGGCCCTTTTTCTAAACAGACGAGAGATAAGCTTTCTTATCGGATTCCAGTCGAATTTATGATTCATACGTATGCCAATGTGAGCAATGTTGTGATTTGCCCGTTGTGTTTAGTTAACGCCGGAGTTTGGCCCTCGAATGTTGTTAAATGTGTCCAGTATTTGCTGGGAGTCCCGTCGCGTCGTTTTGATGCTCAAAAGGTTTTGAAATTATATTGTTATGTTACAGCTTTGACTCTAACCCTGGGCGATGAATGGTAAAGAAACAACCGCTGTGGTGTTTATATTTCTATGGGGTTTGAATTAGAGAGATCGCGCTTTTGAGCTGCTTTTATTTCTGGTTAAAGCTCTTTCATTCACTGTGTGCTCGATGCTCTGTCAGTTGCCCTTGAATAAAACATTCAGATCCCTCAAAACAATTTTACTTTAGTTATAATAAAATACTGTTCAGGTTTCTTACATATATTCTAAGCTTGTGTTTTTCCAAGGAAGGATACTAGAGGTTTTATTGGCGAAATGGTGTTTATAGCAATTGAGAGTAACTATATGTTGACTAAAATTGGTAATAGTTTTCAGCAATATGTCAGTTATTACGTTGGTATTACTGTGGAATTGGAGTATAAGAAGTATGATTCAAACAACGTAAGCTGTCAGAATGTTTCTGTCAGTGTTTATTTTCTTATGGAGAGTGTTTGGCAATGCCAAATTACTACCGTTTTGTTGTAGTAACGGTAACTGATATTTAGACGGTCACTATGGTTACCGTGGCAAATTTTCGTAAGGGCATTTCTTGGTAGTGCAGGATAATGCTAACGTGCTTAGCGTCTGAGGACAGCACCAATGTCAAACGTCCCCTTGGCTGTTCATGTGGTGCAGTTGCTAATTTGGCAGGGAGAGTTTCGGCTCCCCTCACACAGGGTCAGGGGCCCCCTGTCAGAGCCAGACCTTTGAAAAGGGCTGTGTGTTCTCCAGGAGTGAAAAAGGGTCAGACAAAAAGAGGCCATTTAATGCTCCGATTACCATAAAGCTTAGGTCACATTGGCACTCTCAGCTTGTTCTTGTGAAGCCTTACCAGCATTACTGTGGCTTGGGATTTGCACCATGTGGCTTCATGTTTGGTCGTTTGTAGCTGTTAGTTATTGAAGTGGAATCATTGTTGCTGAGCCTGGTGTGTTTGATTCCCTTATGAAACTCGGTTCCTGTATAGTTAGTAACTGTGGCATTTTGAGCAAGACCATAGTAACCACAGATTAAAACCATGGATTGCTTCTTATTTCAATGGTTAGTTAACTGGGTTCTGTAAAAACCAAAAACCTTATTTGTTACAAAAATAGAATCAACGTACTGTCATAATTGTAATAAACAACTTTCATGTACAAATACCACATTATAGTGTTTTGTTAAAGTAAATGCATGGCAATTTCTTCAAACAAATATTCTCAAGGCAGTATTAGCTTGCAGGTGTTTATCTCTTTGCCTAAATTTTGCGAGCAGCTGTCGTTTTCTTCTTCTTCATTGTGTGTACTTCATTTTCCAGTGTGCACATTTTAGATTTCCAAGTTTGTTGCTATTTGGTATTGCTATTTTCTACCCTTGGTGGTGATATGCCAAATTGCTCTGTTGGTACATGTATCAGTTTAGCATTTGTATTCAAATCCACAATAGAGACGCCCATCTGAGCTTCTCACAGTCATTGGTGTGAAACTAGTAATGTCTTAAGGAATCACTCTGCAGTTCATAGCTGATTGATTATGTCATATTAATTCCCACATTCCCTTCTGAAACTATTTTTGAGTGTTATTGAACCAGAGGTCTTTTGTCTGTTATGCCAAGTACAAAATCCTTTTTGTTTTTTACTGTCTTTAACTATGTAGTCATCTTGCTGTCTTGTCAAGCTTTTACATTAATGCCTCAAATCAGTCTGGCTTATCAATAGCATCAACCTTTTTTTTTTTTTTTTTTGCACAGAAGACACTAACAGTTGTGAGTCCCAAAGTTAGATTTATGCTGAACTCTGAAGATTGTGACTGGATCTGTGTCCCACTGACCTTCATTGGACTTGCTCATCATGATAGATAGCACTGATGTAGAGATCTGCCTTTGATTTCTTTATAACATAAGCCTGTAGAATTCAGATCAAGTCTCTTGAGACTTTTACACATGAAAAGCAATAAGATTTAAAAAAAATGTTTTGGGCACTTTTTTCTCTATTCAGGCAGGTCTGATTTAAGGAGGTTGAGTTTTTAAACCTTCAGGATGTGTTTTTGGCATGAGTTTTACATTCTTCTTTGATTGGTTGAAAACTGCAGGCCAAAAGGCCGCTTAGATGAGTCTTTCAAGGGATAGTTTGCTTCTCTGAGACACGCTGTAGCAGTTCCCTGAATTCATTAACCTTTTAGAAAGGCATGTTTTATCCGTAGATTGCCACTTTTCACCTGCTTGGTTGCATACAAAACCAGGCCTCAGTTACTGTAAAGGTTTGTACATGTACAAAGGTACTGTACATTTCAGGATGACTTAAAGAGATATGAAAATTCAGTCATTTACTCGCCCTCAATTCATTCAAACCCCAAAAAGACATTGGTTAATGTTTATAACAAATTCTGATATTTTAATTAAAACCTGAGAGGTGTCAGTCCCTCCACTGAAAGTCCAGGTAACATAACATAGAAGATCCAAAAAGGTCATAAAAGTGACATCTTTGACCTAGCCTATTTGGATCTTTTAGGTTTTGGTTACCTGGACTTTCAATAGACAGACAGAAAACAGGCTTTATTAAAAAAAAATCTTAATTTGAATTTCAAAGATTAACCAAAGTCTAATGAGTTTTGAATGACATGATTGCAAGTAAATTATTGCCAAAATATTTATTTTTGGGTGATCTTTCCCATTAACATTAACAACATTTTAGTAATGCATAAGGCTGGAAGATGAAGTCTATAACTCAAAAACTGTTCTGGAGCAATTTCACGGTGCTAAAAGTCTGGCAGTTATTTGATAGTTCATCTGTATTCAGTATTTCAGGATTTGTGGCTTATTCTGGCCAAGAAACGCCCACTTAGACAGGAAGAGACCCTCTGACCGACATGTAAAGTGAGCCACAGTTTGTGGTGTTTAGGGGCGGGTAATTCTGAAATGATGGATACCACAATAATAGCTCAGCTCAGATAAATTTTATTCAGAATAAGCAATGATGACAGTCTCCCTGAACTGTTGAAATGTTTAGACTTGGCGATGAGTGTCCCCCCCCCCCCACCCAAAAAAAAGTAGTTAATCATTATTATTTCACAGGCAGAAAATAAAGATATGTAGTTTGTTTGTCTTAAAATATATTGGGCTTGCATAAACTTACCAAGGCTGCAATTGTTTGATCAAATACAGTAAAAACAGTAATATTGTGAAATATTTTTACAATTTTAAATTAACTGTTTTGTATGTTCATATATTTAAAGTTGTAATTTATTCTTGTGATTAATGTTTCAGCAGCCATTACTCCAGTTTCAGTGTCATTTCATTCTAAACTGATTTGGTGCTCAATAAATTGGTTGTATCAAGGTTATATATATCTTATCAAGGTTGAAAACAGTTGTGCTGCTTAATATATTTGAGCAAACTGTGATGCATTGTTTTCAGGATTGTTTGGTGAATATAATGTAAAAAAACAACAACATTTATTTGAAATAAAAAATAAACAATGCAAAAGCCTTTACTGCCACTTTTAATCAATATAATCCCTAGTAGGGATGGCTTGATACCATAATTTTGGCTTCGGTACGATACCAGAATGTAATACCTCGGGATACCATAGGTGACAAATAACCAGCCTAAAAAGAATAAGTGAACTGAAAAAAAAAAGTAAACAAAGTGAATGATCATCATATACAGTATTTATTAATCTTGGTTAATGTTAGGTATGTGTGTATAAAGTAATGTTAACATACTAAACATGTATTAGTAGCCTACATTTATCATTTATAAATAATTATTGACCTACATTAATAAGTGCTGTAATGCTGTTAATGAATTATAACAAATTATTCTTTAAAGTGTTATTCTAACAAAGTAATATTCAAAACAGATACTGATAAAAAATGTATAGCCTGAATGTACTGTAAGTCGCTTTGGATAAAAGCGTCTGCTAAATGCATAAATGTAAATGTAAATGTCAAAATCACGTTATTATTTCTCTCCCTCTCCCTCAGATTGTTTTCAGATTTCAGACTCGGATGGGCAAAGAAAAAGCTTTAAATATAAATCTCTATCTCTCGGCTGCTTCATATAGCGGTCGGCAGCGCGGCAGAAACATTCCCTTCATATTATTGATACTAAAATGAATATAGCAAAACTGTTGTTTCATTCAATTTAAATGAATATCTGATTGTTTGAAATGCAAGTGCAAATATTATGTGACCAAAACGTCACTGGTTCTAGCGTCACATGTTTGAGCTTTCGTGTTTACTGCATCACATCTTATGTATGTGCGTTGATCAGTTGTGAATAAAAGTTAAAATTAAGTCTGAATTTATGAATGATGCACTTACTAACCTGTCGATCTCCGATTCTCGGAAAAGATCAGGATGAGCAAGCGACAAATGCTTAGCAAGATTTGATGTCTTGCCTCCTGTGGTCAGTTCGTTCACCTATAAATCATCTGTTTTGTATAAAAAGTAATGCCATATTTCACTTCTACTGTTCTCTTTATTTATTAATTTCGGGTGCGTTGATAGAGTTTAATCTGTTTGATCCATCACGTTGTTCTGCTGTCAGGTTTACCGGGTTCGCAGCAATTTGGGAAGCACTTCGGAATAGCAATGTATGAAATACCGAAATGAGCAACATTATGATATCATGCTGTTTGAAATATAATAGATACCGGTATTTTTCCAGTACCGGTATACTGCGCATCCCTAATCCCTAGTAAAAAAAACATTTAAAATACATTTATAATTAAAATCTGTTAACATATTTACTGATGTAGGCTATCGCTTGAGACTTTAAGCCTAAAATGTGTTTTAATGTCACTAAGTATTGTATGATCTTTGAATAATATCAGTCTTTAAATGCAAGATTTAAAGTGTACCTGAAGTATACTTGCAATAGTTCCACTTTAGCACAATCAAATATATAGCTATATCTTTAGTTGAACTTCATCACTACTTCTGCTCAATTAAAGTGCATCAAGCACAAAAGTAGTTGTTCCAATGTAGCAGACTTAAGTTTAGGGGTGGGAATCGCAGGGTACCTCACAATACGATATAATCACGATACATGGCTCACGATAACGATAATATCACGATACAGCGATTCTGCGATAATCAATATATTTCTAGAAAATCCTATAATGATACATCACGATATCTGTCTAAACAAAATGCCTGTTAAAAGGTTAAGTGCAAGTTTTCTTTCTGTATTCAAGTCCAAACTGTTAGAAAACAGCAAAAAAAGTTCTGTAAATCAATGTGAGCAAGTTGAGTAAATTAATCATTTTATTCTTGGACTTATTAAAAGCTTACACTTTTCTTTTTCTCTGTGTGTAAACAAACACATTTAACTGCTTATCAACTTATATAGCCGCTCTCTCTCTTTAGATTAATCTCATATTCATATTCATATATATATATATATATATATATATATTAGGGCTGCCACTAACGACTATTTTTATTTTGATTAATCTATCGACTAATTTATCGATTAATCGATTAATCTAAACGATTAATTTCCCTCACAAAAAACAACAATTTTACTTAAGAATATTTTATTAAACCAAATTAAATCCAAATTTCTATGAAATCCTTTTTTAAAGCAAAAGTAAAGTGCAACAGAGTGCAAGAAGCATGTGTCCATCTCATCTCAGTCCAAATCACTGAAATCAGTTCAGTATTATAGTGTAAGAAAGACAACATATCTACGTGTTCTAGTCTAATAATACAATTATTATCAGTATTTTAAATAAAGGAATATTTACCAGAAATATTATTTACCAGAATTTATTTAGGAGAAAAATTTAAATGTGCAGTATTTCTGAAAAAGAAAAAAGAAAGAAAAAAAAAACTTTTTAAAAAAATATAAAATCAATTAATTGGAGATGCTTTTGATTATTAAAATTTAATGGAACCATTAAAATGGAATCCAGAAAATAATGGAAAACAGAATCTGGTACAGATAAAACTGTAAAACTCAATTAATTAGACAGGCTTTTTGATTGATAAAATTTAATTTAACCATTAAAACAGAGTATAGAAAAATGAAAATGGAAAAAAATGAATTTGGAAATAAAACGGATTTCATAGGGCCCTATAATATATATATTTTTTTCTTTTTTGATAATAAAAATAGATGTAAGTGAAAAATAGCTTTTAAAATTACTTAAAATACAAATATTATAGCAATGATGCATTGATTGATAATAAATGATGATAATTAGTTCAAATAAAGTATCAAAAGCAAGAAATCATATGGTTTTATTGAACAAAACTGTTAAAATACATAATGTATTATAAACAATAGAGCTAATGTAGATAACTCATAATAACAAAGGCCTGCAGGGGGCGCCTGATGATTATTTTTTTGACATTACTGCGCGATCTAATCCTTGTTTAATATTGACCAAGCACCATTTAATTCAAATGTCCACTTAATCTTTAATATTTGGCAATTTCTTTAGGACAGAAATGCTATAGCCACTGTAATTAAATGAATATGTGGACATCAAAACGAGTAAACTCAGAGTGAGGGTTTGAGCTTTTATTTTGAAATCGCGATGTATTCTCCTGTGTTTGCACAGGTTTATAAATGATTTACCTTACAAATCTGATGAAATGGTGCTCGTTGCGTTCCCAGATGAACGTTATAATAAACCCAAACTCACAACAACATGCAGAGATGAGTTTGAGACGCTCCACACATGTAAATGATAAGAGTTTCTGTGGAGCTACTGTGAACGGAGCCGCTGTGAGACGCACGTGCTTAACCTACACGCATGTAAATAATTAAAGCGCATATACTGTGTTAGAACTGCATCGCATATAATTATTTAATTAAATCATAGCGTTTGTGAATTCACAATTATGCTTAATTATGATTTTTAAATGGGTTTAATATCATGCAGCCTTGGAAAATAGTCTAATAATGTGTTTTATGGATTCTCGTCCTTGAAATGCGGCACTTCCGGTATTTTGCGGTTAGTCGACGGGAGCAAAATGAAGTCGACGATTTTTCAAAATCGACTAGTCGACTAAAATCGACGAATCGCGACAGCTCTAATATATATATATATATATATATATATAAAATTAATAAATAAATTAAATAAACCTGCTACATTTCAAAAGTTACCTGGAGTGCTTTCTCAACCTTTCTACTCCTCGCATCATAAAAACGGAGCCCCACACGAAAAAATTGCCATTCACATTGTCTTTTGCGCATTCAGGTTCGTTATTTCAAATGTAGACGCGCGGCAAGCACACACACAGCACACTTCTGCTCCTCATTACAGCTCTGACAAGGTTTTGTCCTCCATGCCATAGGTGCAGATTTATGTTTCTGCTGGTAGGTGCCCAAACACTGCATAACGCGCACTTGTAATATGAGAAAGAGGGAGAGCATCTAGTGTTGTTCACATAAAACTGGACGCACCAGCGGTGCGCTCTCTCACTCATATAGTGAGGGAAATCCACCTGCGATCTGAGCGGAGAGGCTACTCATGACTGAATGTGCTCTCTGCAATAATAACGTGATCGGTGACTATGGTCTACGCTGATAGCTGTTCCGGGGCAGTTTTTTAGTTTTCATCTCCATAAACATATATAGCAGTAGTGCTAATACAATGGCTGGAAATCTGTTTATCCTTCGGTTCCTCGTGCTTCCCCATCTTCATAGAGAACGCGGTTCATGGTTGCTCAGAGCCCTTTTGGAAAGAATGTGGAAATGGCGCAAGCACAACAAACACAGAAAAACAGATACCAAGAAGCGAACGTCGGTGTAACGTTACTGGCGCACAAATAAGAGCCGCTTTCCTTTCCTGCGCTCGCTGAAGTTGCGCGAGCGTATCTGTCCGCGCCCTGCACAAGCGTAGACCGTGAACGGTTGTTCAGCGCAGCTTCTCACGTGTTGGATGAGAAACGAAACAGACCAACTTGTGACAAAGCTGAAATGCTGCTTTTTCTAAAGAAGAATAAAAAAAAACAAAAAACTTGCATGCACGTTTGAAAAGCCAGAAGTAAACATCAGTTCTGTACAGGATGATTATTTTTATTTTACCTTAAAATTACATTGACTTAATTTGATTTAAAAAGCACCTGCTGTAGCATCTTTGTTTTACTCGTTGCACTAAACATTATTTGATTTAACATTTTGGAATAATTTATTTATATAGCCTACTTTGGTTTTATTTAGTTTCACTGGTAAAGACTTTTTTTTTTTTTTTTTTTTACACCCAATTTAAAAACAAAAACAAATGCTGAATGCTAATTAAGTAACATCTTTGTTTGGACTGTTGAATGTGTGTTGATTGTGTTGTTTGGATTGTAACTATGCAGTTGTTGCCTTTAATTTCACATGGTTACAGTTAGGGATGCACCGATCCGATACTCAGGATCGGTATCGGCTCCGATCCGGTCATTTTCTGCGGATCGGGTATCGGTGAGACGAGACCGATCCAAATCCGATATTGTGTGTATACTATTCTGTGTTATTGTTAAGCCCCACGAAAGCACAAAAGCATTATAAAGCACCATAAAGTCAAAGTCCAAGTGTTCTGAAGCCGTTCCATAGTTTAATGTGAGGTACAGATGAATATTTAAGTCGTTAAATTCAAGTTCAGGTAAACTCTTCTCTCTGCTGCGGCTGTCCGTCATCCTCCGTTCAGCGTTCAAACTGCGTGTTGCGGTCGGTTACTACAGTCAAAACAATGAAACTCTCTTCAAGAGCGCTCAATAACTGAGATTTAAAACCGTTAAAAGAAAAGGCTCAATAAACTATCGCGCAGATTTAATAAGCTATGCATCAATATCTCTTCCCTCTGTGCTTTGAACTTCTCTGTGCGGAGCTGCGTGCTGTGACTCCGTGCTGCTTCAAGCGCATCATTCTGCGCACGGGATGCGCATAAGAGCTTTGTGCCGTTCTCTATTGGAGCTTTTCGTATTATAATACTTTTGCGCAATGAAATATTATTTATAGCGTTTCTTGTACTGTCCTATCAAGGCTATTAATAATCTAATGTATAGCACAGTAATGGAGGCAGGACTCCTCTATCATATGTTGCTGCCTTCATTACTGTGCTATATATTTAAAAGAAATGTCTTTTAATTTTGTAGTTTATATTTATAAATAAATACATTTACCTGTTTTCATTAATGTATTTTACAACAATGCAAAGAGCAATGTGTAACATTTTACCAGGTTTAGTCCTTCACATATTCACTTTTATTTGTTCTCCACTAAATAATGTTATTTCACTAAATGTTTAGATTGTTTACACCTGGTCATTTCATGTGTTTTCTCTGATCTGATATCTATCTGATTTGTTAAAACGTTTCCATTTACACTTGGCCACATAAATCTTCACAAAATGGATATAAATCCGATCTTCAATTCCCGCGCTGTATATAAATTTAACGAAGTTCACGTCAACAAAATCAAAAGCGCTGCATTTTATTAATTATCAGCTCATTTCCAGATCAAAGACCGCAATATGAGAGCGCGCAGCATCAGCACTGGAAAGATAAGTTTGTCTTATACTTTTAATGAAGATGATTGTGTGTTGAGCGTCTGCGTCTTTCTTTCAGTTTCACTCGCGGCAGTTTGCGCGTCTGCTTGCTGAAGAGATACTCAGCTCATCCTTGTTGCATTAGCGCAGTCATATCTGACTAAAATGTCATATAGCCTATAACACTGTCTCACACGTTTATTATTTTTACATTTTGGGAGGAGTAAAATTCACATATGTGGCTTCAACAACCAGATGCATTTACACATGTCCAGTTTCATCTGGAATGCGGCCCAGACCACCTCCTGCAGTGTTTTGAGAGATCGGATTTATATTACAAAACGCATGAAGTGACCAGGTGTAAACAGCCCCTATATATATTTTCATGTTATTTTTCATTAAAATGAAGTTGTCTAGTAGATTGTGTTTCACACACAAAAGAGTGAAACAGAAGTATAGAAACTCTACATTGATTAAAAAAAAACAAACAAAAAAACACTGCGCTAGGATCGGATCGGATCGGTATCGGCCGATACTCAGAATTTTCTGGATCGGATCGGATCTGAAAAAATGGTATCGTTGCATCCCTAGTTACAGTTATTGTTTTCATTTAAGGACAGTTTTATGTAGTTTCAACCCAATTTAAAAACAAAAGCTAAATGCTGATGTCAGGACCATCTATGTTTCTATTGAATTTACTTAATGCGGAGTTACTGCCTTTAATTTCAGATGGTTACAGTTATTTTGTTTTCAATAGCCAAAAGCCAGTTTGGCCTGTTAAATACCAAATAAACATCTTGTTTATGTATACTTTCATTCTTTCTTGTTTGTTGCTTAAAGAAAAAAAAATGGAAATCGGAATCGGACAGTTTACTTGTAAAAAAAAAAATTGGTATCGGAATCGGCCATGAAAAATCATGATCGGTGCATCACTAGTTCCACTGAAGAAAGAAAGTCATACAGCTATAGAAGGACATGAGGGTGAGTATTTTTGGGTGAGCTGTAATGTTTCATAGGTCCAACGTAAAGCTCTCTGGAGACTGAAAGAATGAAGGATGAAAAGCCCTGGCCGATTACAGGGTTTGATCTAATCAGTGTTAGGCATGTTACTTTAAAAAAGTAATTAGTTATAGTTACTAGTTACTTCTCACAAATAGTAACTGAGTTAGTAACTGAGTTACATCATTATAAAAGTAACTAATTACCAGGGAAAGTAACTATTGCGTTACTTTTTTTAAAAAAATGTTCAAATGTCAAATAACTTGGATGCCCCAATATTAAATATGTTAAATGAATGAAATGGACACTAAATAGAATAAATTATTATTATAAAACATTGTACATTAATCGACACTATTTATCTACTGACACTTAGCATCAGTCAGTCAAGCATTAAAATATGATATTATGATAATTTGGCATTATATGATGATAGAACTTTAGTAATTAGAATAACCAAGTATGAATTCATATTTGTCATGTTGACTGAACTTAGGACTGATGGTGGTGCTTAAGATATTGTTTGTCATTTAGTGTTTCTATAAAAAAAGGGGGAAAAAATTGATAAGATAACAAAACTACTACGAATTATACCACTAATAACAATATAAAATGCTCTAAGGATAAAGGAGCTGCTGGGTTCATGAATATTAATCACGTTGTATGGGTTCGCTCGAAATGATTTGCTGAAATCAAAACAGGGATGATAATAGGTGAGCGCCGGCCAATGAGATTGTCGTTTGCGCATTAGTTCCGCCCACTAGCGGAGAACCCGGCAGTTCTGAAAAGCTGAAGAATTCCAAAGGAACTCCGTTATTTTGACAGGAAAACACAACAAAGAATATCGTTTACATGTAGCGCGTCAGTTCTGCATGGTATGAAAGACTCTCTCGCTCTGTATCTTTCTTTGCGCGCTGTGTGTGTGTGTGAGAGAGACAAAGCTACGGCGAGCCGTGCGCTTCACACTAGAGTTTATGGTACGTCAAATACAGCTACACTGCGCTAGAGCTGCACGATTAATCGTTAAAAGATCGCAATCTCGATTCAAATACCCACACGATCTAATTTCTGAATGACAACGATTCGCCCGTTTCTATTAAAACTTTGAAAAAAATCATACCGGAACATTCGAGTCTGCATTTGCGCTGCTGCTGATCCAGAGAGCAGACAGTTAACATGTTTAGGTAAGAAAAAGCTTCACAAACAGTCTTTTCAACTACACAGTATTATTTCTGTCTTACAGTCATTCATAGAAATACTGGGATAAAAGTTTATAGTTCGGCTACAAACATTGATGTCTATGGTAGCGATCAAAATAGAGCCACTCATCTTTTGAAAGCAACTGGCACTTCAAATAACGTTTGTGTCGATTGCATCATTTCGCCACTAGGTGGCGACAAGTGACTGTTAAAAAATGTATTTGTTATTGAATCATTCATTCGAGATTCGTTCAAAAACACTGATTCATCCATTAATGAAACAAGTGAGGTATGAGTGAGTCATTGAATCATTAATACAAACCAATTTTTCATAATTTTAATTCTAAAAGTTGGTGTATTAAATACACTATATTTTAAATACATATACCCCGGGTTTCACAGACAAGGCTTAAGCCTAGTCCTAGACAAAAATGTAAATCTGAGCTGTTTCATCTGAAAGAAACTCGCATTGACTGATCTTAAAATATATCAGTGCCTTTGTTTTGTCTCAAGATGCACACCAGTAATGTTTTTTTCTAAGCATGTTTATAAAAATTGCTTAAATGTCTTAATTGAACTATGATCTAATCCTGGCTTAGTCTAAGCCCCTTCTTTGAAACCTGGCCATACTGTATTATATATTCAAATGTTTAATAATTAATTTAAATTAAACGCTTTTAAATAGACTGCGGCAATTAATATTTTGTCACACATTATTTTGTTTAGTTCAGAATCGTGGGAGAATCGTGATCTCTATTTGAGAAAAAAAATCGTGATTCTCAATTTATCCAGAATCGTGCAGCTCTACACTGCGCATCCATTCAGATGAACTGAAAAATAAAATGATGATAATAATATTATAATAAATTATAGTAACGCCACATTTTATTGTCAGTAACGGTAACGGCGTTGTAACGGGGGAAACAGTAATTAGTTTGATTACTCGTTACTGAAAACAATAACGCCGTTAGTAACGCCGTTTATTTAGAATCCATCACTGGATCTAATCTCACTAAATTTGACAACTTTTTTTCCCCTTACAATTCACTTGACAACTTTATTTTCTCCTTTGATGCATCACTAATAACCTCAGAACTGATCACTCTCAATTTAGTCTCCGTTACATGAGTTTCCTCTTATGCTAAGTCCATTAGCGTGCTGAACTGTTGGATGTTTTGCATTTTATTGAGACAAATGTGCAATCGCTGAAAGACCTACGTGATTTGAATATAATGACAGGGGTCTTTATGGCAGGCATTTGTGTGATCTATTAGGGCAATAAATTGTCAGCAGAGCTTGTGAAAGTGCTTTCATTTGTGACTTTGCAGGAAGATGAAAGTCAGTGAAAAGCTATTTTTAGCGGCTGTTTGCCTGCCAGGAACTGAACATATGAAAAATCACCTTTCGCTGTTTTTCATTGGCATTGAGGCTGGTGGGATGTTTTCTTCTCCTGAATTAAAAAGGTGCTGGCACATGGTCTGGAATTCATAAAACAGGATTTCACGCCGCACTTTCACCGCTGTTTAGTCGCCTGTGGAAATAAAATCAGACTCTAAAGGTTCTTTCACCCCATCTTTTGTCTGTTATTTGTTGAGTGTGGCTGGGTGACTAAAGGAGATTTTCGTGTTATCCAGGGGTTTACTGGCATGTCAGGTCTGGTCTTCTCAAATGGCTCGGAAGTTATGGGTTTCTAATGCGTGATTGTGTCGGATGGAGGGGCTGCAGATTTCTTCCTCTGTAGGCTGCTGTTGCTAGCCAGCGGGTTCCCGAGGGCTCTCGGCTCTCTTGTTTGTCTTGCAGCGTTGACATTTTTTGGCTCTGTGCCCAGAGAGCGTCTAGTCCCCCCCACCCCCTACCACCGCATCTCCACCGTCTCTTCAACTCGCTCATCCCCCTCCCTTCCGCCACCTATCGCTATTTCCTACAGTACGTCACTTATAAATACATGTTAGGCCAACAATGAAGGCAGTTATGTTGTGGGATGTGTACTTAACGCATTTATTCTTCCCCTGTTCATCAAATGTTATTCAAACACAGGTAAAGCAAAGGTCAGTATGGACTGAGACATGATAGTTATGTACTGATAATGAGAATAATTTTATATACATGTTAAAAAAATGGCCAGTAATATATTTCGTACTATTGTGTTTGAATAAACATTGAAAAAAATTGTCACTTAAATTAATAATTTAAAATGGTACAAGTGAATTTATGCTTCACAAAATCAGTATGAAAAGTATGTACAGTATAGGGTTGTGCCGATAGACGATAGTATCATGTATCAACGATAGTCAGAGATATCGCCTGTGGCTGATGCCTTTGACGATAACAAGACGATTATTATTATTACTATTATTATTATTATTATCAGATTAGGGCTCATTTGTTCCATCATATTTCTTTTTCCGCATTTTTACAGTGTTGTGCGTTATAACCAATCACACACAATTCCATTGAGTTTATGAATGCAGTGGCCAATCAGAGACGTTCAGATAAGTCATCGCTGAAACACCTGAGTTTTGATGTTGAGTGCTCGCTCGCTGACTGAATTCTGCTCTCTCGCGAATTCTCTCATCATAAACAAAAAAAGTGCAGATGTACGTGCGATGTAAGTATAAGAGATTTATTGATCATGCAGTGTAAGTAGCTTCACTGATTGTAGGGATGCATCGATCCCATATTTAATATCGGTATCGCCTCCGAATCCGTTACTGCCATTTTCTGCCGGATCGGGTATCGGTCAGACGAGACAGATCCAAATCCGATATTGTGCGTATCCTATTCTGTGTTATTGTTAATCCCCACGAAAGGCACAAAAGTATTATAAAGCACCATAAAGGTTTTGTGCGCTATATATTTAAGTGCTCTGAAGTCGTTCCATCGTTTAATTAGAAGTATAGATGAATATTTAAGTCAAGTTCACATAAACTAAAAAGCATAGTAGATTTGTTGTTTTTTTCCTGTTGTACCGAAATCGTATCGAACCGAGGTACGTACCGAACTGTGACATCTGGGTACCGTGCCACCCCTAATATATATATATATATATATATATATATATATATATATATATATATATATATATATATATATATATATATATATATATATATACACAGTGGGTACGGAAAGTATTCAGACCCCCTTAAATTTTTCACTCTGTTATATTGCAGCCATTTGCTAAAATCAAAGTTAAAAAAAAATCAAGTTCATTTTTTTTCCTCAATGTACACACAGCACCCCATATTGACAGAAAAACACAGAATTGTTGACATTTTTGCAGATTTATTAAAAAAGAAAAACTGAAATATTACATGGTCCTAAGTATTCAGACCCTTTGCTGTGACACTCATATATTTAACTCAGGTGCTGTCCATTTCTTCTGATCATCCTTGAGATGGTTCTACACCTTCATTTGAGTCCAGCTGTGTTTAATTATACTGATTGGACTTGATTAGGAAAGCCACACACCTGTCTATATAAGACCTTACAGCTCACAGTGCATGTCAGAGCAAATGAGAATCATGAGGTCAAAGGAACTGCCTGAAGAGCTCAGAGACAGAATTGTGGCAAGGCACAGATCTGGCCAAGGTTACAAAAAAATTTCTGCTGCACTTAAGGTTCCTAAGAGCACAGTGGCCTCCATAATCCTTAAATGGAAGACGTTTGGGACGACCAGAACCCTTCCTAGAGCTGGCCGTCCGGCCAAACTGAGCTATCGGGGGAGAAGAGCCTTGGTGAGAGAGGTAAAGAAGAACCCAAAGATCACTGTGGCTGAGCTCCAGAGATGCATTCGGGAGATGGGAGAAAGTTGTAGAAAGTCAACCATCACTGCAGCCCTCCACCAGTCGGGGCTTTATGGCAGAGTGGCCCGACGGAAGCCTCTCCTCAGTGCAAGACACATGAAAGCCCGCATGGAGTTTGCTAAAAAACACCTGAAGGATTCTCTGGTCTGATGAGACCAAGATAGAACTTTTTGGCCTTAATTCTAAGCGGTATGTGTGGAGAAAACCAGGCACTGCTCATCACCTGTCCAATACAGTCCCAACAGTGAAGCATGGTGGTGGCAGCATCATGCTGTGGGGGTGTTTTTCAGCTGCAGGGACAGGACGACTGGTTGCAATCGAGGGAAAGATGAATGCGGCCAAGTACAGGGATATCCTGGACGAAAACCTTCTCCAGAGTGCTCAGGACCTCAGACTGGGCCGAAGGTTTACCTTCCAACAAGACAATGACCCCAAGCACACAGCTAAAATAACGAAGGAGTGGCTTCACAACAACTCCGTGACTGTTCTTGAATGGCCCAGCCAGAGCCCTGACTTAAACCCAATTGAGCATCTCTGGAGAGACCTAAAAATGGCTGTCCACCAACGTTTACCATCCAACCTGACAGAACTGGAGAGGATCTGCAAGTAGGAATGGCAGAGGATCCCCAAATAAACTTGTTGCATCTTTCCCAAAAAGACTCATGGCTGTATTAAACCAAAAGGGTGCTTCTACTAAATACTGAGCAAAGGGTCTGAATACTTAGGACCATGTGATATTTCAGTTTTTCTTTTTTAATAAATCTGCAAAAATGTCAACAATTCTGTGTTTTTCTGTCAATATGGGGTGCTGTGTGTACATTAATGAGGAAAAAAAATGAACTTAAATGATTTTAGCAAATGGCTGCAATATAACAAAGAGTGAAACATTTAAGGGGGTCTGAATACTTTCCGTACCCACTGTATATGCACGCATGCACGCACGCGCACACACACACACACACACACATATGCACATACATATACACATACATATACACATACACATACATACAGAGCTGGGTAGTAACTGATTACATGTAATCTGGATTACGTAATCAGATTCCAAAAATTAAGTACTTGTAATTAGAGTAAGTTACATTTTAAAATACTTGTAATCAGACTACAGTTACTTTTTTATGGATTACATGATTACATATTCACACAATAGCAATAAATTGTTCATAATTAATTGATTCTCCCTAATTTCTCTTTTTCATCTTTTAAATTTTCCTTTCTAAAGTAGCCTACCGATTATATACATATTATATATGTATATATAGTCCAGTTTTGTGGACATTCACACAAAGATAAGTCACCAGGTGACAATAATTTGACCACTGGATTTACAAAAATCATTTCAGGTTAAGGGTTTCAACATTGCATCAACTACTGATGAACACATTCATTTTTATTTGAATTATTACTCTGTAGGTTTTTTAAACCATGTATTATTAATTATAACTAATTAAAATGCACATTCACGTTATTTCTTAGTTGCATGTAATGCAGGCATTCCAAAACTTTTTGTCATCTAAACCTTATTCACCAAATATATTTGCTTTAAGTACCCCTGGAATACATGTCGGCTCAACATCGCAATGTCTGTCAGCCATCGGCGATGGACGATGGCATCGTCTTATCGGCCCAACCCTAATATATACTGTATATATGTAGGCTAATTGTTTTTCATGAATTTATTTTACAACAATACAAAGAGCAATGTGTAACATTTTACCAGATTTAGTCCTACACTTTTACACCTTTCCTACACTTTTCTAACTTTTATTTGTTCCCCACTAAATAATGTTGTTTCACTAAATGTTTAGTTTCATGTTTTTATAAAATTATTGTGCACCCATGATTTTTCTAGAATAACTTTTGCTGCAGAAATATCCACTCACCTAGTGTATAATAGTATTTTTTTGTCATAGATGAAGTTGTCTATATTTAGCAGATTGTGTTTAGCACACACAAGAGTGATTAGGTCAACACACAGAAGTATAGAAATTGTACATTGATAAAAAAACAAAACAAACAGGGATTGGATCGGAATCAGCCGATACTCAGAATTTTTGGAATCGGATCGGTTCTGAAAAAATTGTATTGTTGCATCCCTAACTGATTATAACTGGAGTGTTTTTAAAGTTTTTAAACTTGTGCTAGACTGAAGTCAGTTATGATGTTCTTTGATAATGTAAATGTTCTTTGCTCGTTTTCTGTAGCTGCTTTTCGAATAACTGAGGAAATGTAAGCATTATAATTAGTAACTTACAATGTTGCTATAAAATTGTTATAATGTTAAATACAAATTTAGTCATATTAAAAACATTAGGCTTCTTTTAGCCTTAAGCTGGAGTTGGTTCACTTTCTGGCAATGAAACTAAGCAAATAAATTAAATTTGCACGATAATCGTGTTTCGGTGATCTTACAGGCTGACGATAGGACGAAATTAAAATTGAGCATATCGCTCAACAGTAGTACAGTATGAAACATATATATTAATTTTAAGATTTAACAGTGTTTTATGGAGCAGTTATTATTTTAATTATTATTTTTTTAAATAACATTAAATATCCAGTATGAAATAAAGATTTTTAATGTACACTAGGGCTGGGTATCGATTTTTCGATAAATCGTTATTTTTAATGACGTCGATTTGATATCGATTCTCAAAAGCCACGAATCGATCTTTTCCGGTATTTATTTCAGCACACATTTAAAACAAGATCTGATTAATGTGATTCTTATCATTAGTCTTCTCCACTAGATGTCACCCTTATTTACCTTACGCGATGTTACAACAGAAAGCCTGTCATTCATTCAGTGCTTATCATGGTGGAGATAATGTTGATGAAAACCAAGAACAAAGCCATACACGTGATTCGTAATGCTCAGGGGGAATGCTATAGCAATACTACAAATCTGTGGAAGCATTTGATATCACGCATAATGCGCCATGATTTCCGCAATGAATGAATGAATGAATGAATGAATGGAGGATGGCACGACACACTTTTTTTTTTTTTTTTTTTTACTACACACATACTAAAGCGCGGACGACGCTCGCGGTGTTTTCATCTTCTGCCGTCTCACTATATGATGATATTAACACACGAATATCATCTCCAGCTGCTCTGAGAGTCATTTCATTTGTATTTTACAGTTTAATTTGAGAAAACTACCGTCATATCACTTACACAGCAGCTGCAGGTTCCTCACGGCAACCCGTCAAAATAAAGGTTTAGTTTAACGTGCAGAAACTGTCAGAATATATTACTATTTAGCAGTATTAAGACTCAATGCTACTACTAATAAATATTAATAAATCTTTATTTTTAAAGGAATAACCCCATTTGTTTTCTTTTTAATTTTAACAGTAAACCTCTGTTGTGCAGCACTTTTTGCCAAAAAATAAAAGGGTTTAATTTTCATTTGATTAGGATAAATTAAATTAATGTTTTATGCCTTCATCTGATTACCAGAAAAATTAAGAACATTTTATAGGGCCCTATTATTGTTTAAGAAGGAATATACAAAAAATAATAGGTTGAAAATACAGGCCTGTGGTTCTTAATTTCTTTTTATTAATTCACCATTTGTAAACTGACGTTTACTGTTAATTTTTTTGAAATATCAATAACCTTTGTATTAAAACTATATTCACTGAATGTAATCAAAAAATCGAGAATCGAATCGAGAGCTTGCAAATCGAATCGAATCGGGACATCTGAATCGATACCCAGCCCTAATGTACACTACCATTCAGATGTTTGGGCTCATTTAGATACTTTTACTTTTAGATATTTTTGTTACTTTTATTCAACAAAGGTGCATTAAATATCATAAGTGAAAGTAAAAACATTTATACTGTTACAAAAAAAGCCCTTTTATATAAATGCTATTTTTTAAACTTTGTTCATCAAGGAATCAATGCAAATCATCATGCTCTCCCAGCGAATTAGGTGCCAAGACCTATATTTTTTCAAACATTACAAAGGTTGGTCTGCACTCATTAAGTCTTTTATTAATATCAAAGCAGGAGATAAAATTGACAAACATTACTGCTATCTGCCTTCGTTAGTGTCATCAAGGAATCCTGAAAAAAGTGTCAACACGCATATTAAGCAGCACAACAGTTTTAAACATTGATGATAATAATAATAAGAAATGTTTCTTGAGCACTTAATCAACATATTAGAATGATTTCTCAAGGATCATGGGACACTGAAGACTGGAGTAATGTTCCTAAAACTTATAATATTACTATTTTTACTGAATTCTGATCAAATAAATGCAGCTTTTGTAAGGGACAGAGACGACTTTCAAAAACATGAAAATGTTTTTATGTCCCCGAATGTTTGAGCGGTAGTTTATCAGCCTGACCACTGGTATTGCGCCAACATATTGTGCATCACTAGTTTAAAATGTTTATTAATGATTATCTGGGAAGAAGAGGTGGTCTCTGCGTGCATAGGTTTTCATCAGTCTTGCCTTGGTGCATCTGGTTCATGTCCCATTTGTTTATCTCTGATTCATCCACTCAGACAGAGTTTACTGAAAACAGGTGGCACACAATGAACAAAGTTCAAAGTCAATGTTTTTATTCCTAAAAGAAGTGACCCAGAATCCCAAGCACATCCCTTTTTCCTGTGAATTTCTTGTTAACATTGTTTTCTGGCTATTGTTAACAAAGATTCAGTCCAGCTCTTACGCAATTCATCTCTGTTCACAAGTTGTTTTTTTTTAACTAGAACTTTTAACTCCATGCTGTTTTCATTTATTATGCAAGCCTAGTGATTGGATTCTGCTTTTCTTTTTTTTTGTCTTAAAGCAGGTTGGTTTGTATTATCAAATGAACAGGGAGAGAATGTTTTCTATTTTCAGCTGTTTGGTGTTTTTCCTCAATACTAGAGAATAGCTTGTCTTTTGTTAAAATATTTTAGCTTTTTGTGGTTTACTTTTATTGGTTGTAAACCAGACTGTGTTTTAGTCTGAAAAGCCACACTAAGTTGATTACATTTCTAGGTTGCCTTTCTACATGAGCAAACAGAGAATATATTGTTTGTTAATCCATTTTTATTGTTTTATTTCAGCTACTGTATTAAGTAAGCAAATATGTATACTTGCACTACTGTTTAAAAGTTTGGGTTCAGTAAGTTTTTATTTCTTCAGTATGTTTTTTTTTTTTTGTCATTTTATTTTATTTGTTAATACTTTTTGATTTGGCAAGGAGGCATTAAACTGGTCAAAAGTGACATTTATAATGTTACAAAATATTTCTATTTTAAATAAACTGCTATACTCAATATTTTAAAGCTCTATATTAATCAAAGGATGTTTAGGAGCAAATTTGTTTTTAACATGGTTGTAACAAGACATGTTATGTTATTAGAATGATCATGTGGCACTGAAGACGTTTCATTTGGGGGATCTGACATGTTATCAGGTTTATGCTTTTTTGTTATAATTAATTATTTCTCTGTTTGTTTTGTTATATTCATGAGAATTTGGTTCCCTGTTACCTTGAACTGTCCTTGGGTGGTAACGTGATATGAATCAGCCATTAGAAAAAAAATGTTTTGCTAAACATTTTTGTCCTGAAATCATTTATCAAGAGTAGAGCATTATATGTGTTTATTATGTGTTTTAGAGTTACTTTGTCAGTTGTCTGTATTTATTTTAAAGACTGGGACTAAATAACTCACAGCTGATCTATTTTCCACAGCCTTGGCACAAAACACGTCACACAAGAGGAGAACCATTTGATGGAAGAAAAGAAAAAGAAAAAGCAAGAGGAAAAGAAAAAGAAGGAAGCTGCTCAGAAAAAGGTCAGTTTTTTTCGCGTGACCCACAAGCTTTCACATAGAATCTTTTGCTTGCATCCTTCTTATAAAAGCAGCTTATGAGTCTGTCATAAGCTTCTGAGACATCTTTACCAATGTAAACCACAGGTACCAAACTGGACACCTAGAGCTCACAACAATCTGTTTAGTGTCTGCCTTTGAAGCTCTGTTCAAACACAGATAGTTATTATGGTGCTCACTTCTTAGACATTGTCGTGGAGTTACAAATCTCATCTTGGTTTTATTAATGCAACATTCACCATGGTTACACAGGCTACATCCTGCTGCTCTTTGGATTGATTAAGCACCAAATATTCAGCTAGATCTCTATTTAGCACACTACTTAAATAGAAAATTAATCAGTTATAATCAATCTAATGTTTTCCAAGATTTATGTTCCACTAGTCACTTTTACTTTTTGTTCTTCCAGAAGAGATGCTTTCTTTGTTAAAAAGCTTTTGTACGTTGGACCTGTGAAAGTGTTCATCTTTGTCTACCTTTGTTCTTCCTTTACAGGCTGCTGAACTGAAAACCAAAGGTCAGTTATGATTCTCTTTGCAATGCTGCTCTAAAGCATGAAGTTAAAAAATGTTTATTTTTTTAAGGATCTTCTCCATATACATATGTTCGTACCACATGCATCTCAAACACTACTGGAGTGGCAAAAGAAAAAAGTTGCATGTGCCGCAGAATTTTTAAATGCTAACTGGCTAGTGTGTCTTTATCACTTGAGAGAAGAGAAGATGTGAAGAGTAGGTTCTGTGCTGTTATTTACTGTATGTGGGTGAACTGAATGACTGGCACAAGACAGCGCAACAGTTGGTAGAGACAAATCGGCCATGTTTGGTAACTGCTGAAGGAATTTGTGCATTTTAGACACTTAAATACAGTTGTATTGAGCGGTTGTAACTGGTCATTCAGTAAATAAGGATTGTATTCCTTAAAGGGTTAGTTCACCCAAAATTGAAAATTCTATCATTAATTACTCACCCTCAAGTCGTTCCAAACTCATAAGACCTTCGTTCATCTTCTGAACACAAATTAAGATGTTTTTGATGAAATCCAAGAGCTTTCTGATCCTCCATAGAGAGCAACACAACTGACACGATCAAGGCCCAGAAAGGCAATAAGGACATCGTTAAAATAGTCCATGTTGTGAATGCACATGGAAGACTGATGAAGAGAAGAAATTGTTAAATAGTCATTATTTTGGTTTCTTTGCGCACAAAGTATTCTCGTATCTTCGTAAAATTACGCTTGGACCACAGATGTCACATGGACTATTTTAACGATGTCCTTACTGCCTTTCTGGTTCTTGAACGTGTCAGTTGTGTTGCTGTCTATGAAGGGTCAGAAAGCTCTCGGATTTCATCAAAAATATCTTAGTGTTCAGAAGAGAAACTAAGGTCTTACTGGTTTGGAACGACATGCGGGTGAGTAATTAATGACAGAATTTTCAGTTTTGAGTAAACTTTCCCTGAGCTAACTACTTTGTCTTGCAAAGACTGATTTCACAGCTCGTGTTTTATTCATCTTGAATGCACACACACAATATTTTTATACTTTTTTGTTTTTAAACTTTTTACTTATTATTTGTTTTTTAAATGGACATAACATTTAATTTAACATTACATTTTCACACAGTTGATTTTCTAATATTTGTTTTGCTCCTTTTGTAGATTATCATAATTTTAAATGGGTAATAAAATGATGAATTTTTTGAATAAAATCTGTCTGGGACAAGTACAAAACTATAAAATCTATACATTGAAAGCATTTGTAATTAAATGAAGCAGAAAAGTTTAGTGTTACAAAAAGAAAAACAGCTGAAAAAACAACAACTAGGACATAAGTACTTGTAGTTGAAGAAACATCCATTTATTCAAAGTTATCTGTCCTGTGTTAGTCTGGTTGTTAGTAGATCTGCTGCTTAACAATGATTTAACCAAGACATTATCCAAATTAAAAGAGAAGGGAGAGTGACAGCACTGGAAGAGAGACAGCGAGAGCAAGAGAGGAAAGTATGTGCTGACGTGTTTGGTTCAGGACACCTCGCCCCATAGGACAGGTTACACCCCCACTTGAGAAGACATTGCCAGAGCAATGGGTTCAGCTAGTGATGATATGGCAAGGAAATAATAGGACATTTTGTAAATTCTGTTATGCTAGCATGTGGAAATGTTTGTATAGTGTTACAATTAACCCCGCATTTGAACCCGTACATGTGAAATGCTTTTTACGGACAGTTTATGGATTAAATTAATATGAAGGAACTGGAAAGATTGCAGAGTTCAAACAGACGATAGGAACAGCCTACCTGATACGGTTTTCGCAACATTTGAATTTCCCGGTGTATGCAATCTCATGCAGAACACAGCGCAGTCATTAATAAAGTTTTAATAATGAACCGTCGCTCTGATCACTGTTATTACAACTCGTGCATAAATCCCAGCCTTTGCGATTCGAAAATCGCACTGAGCATATTGCAATTCGTAATTAATCTATATCGTCCAGCCCTAGGAACTCATCTGCCGCCAAACCCATCAGACTGATTTAACTTAAATGAACGTCATAGGATGAAATCTTTAATTTCCCCCCACACGAACAACGTAATAGATGCTGATTAAAAGTGAACTGCGAATCTTAGACAGTGCAATCGTGACCAGGGAACACAAAGCCGCATATGACTTGATTGCATGAATCAAAAAGCATATGTAACATTAACAAAGCTTTGGTGTCATAATACTCGCATTAAAATGTTTCAAATGAGTCAACGCCGGTGGTTCTGGAAGCAGATCACTGTCCTACTTGCGTTTGGGATCATTTTACCCGACAATTGCAAACATTGCTATCGAGCACCATCCATTTAAAAAGGCGCATTCAGCGGTCTCCGTGACAGGATATGAAACACACACAAAGTATAATGATCCTGTTCGTATACGGCGCGCTCTCTTCCTTTTATCAAATGATCATAATGCCACTGAGAAAAAACCCTCATTCTCTGGTGTTTTGAGTGGCATTTGCACATCCTGTCAATCCACTGCAATAGGCATTTTGCAGTAGTTATGGTTAACTAATTGATCGTTAATTTAAACGGGCATCCCTAATTCACAGAGTTCTGCTAACAATGTAGATTATCTTAATCTGGTTGTTGACGTTTTGGTTTCACAGGTCTTTCTTTTTATCCCTTATGTCTCTCATGAGCATCTGCCTGGAACGGTCTCTCTTCTATTGCAGGAGAACTGAGTCACACTTTCATCCTTCTCTGTAGCATGATCAAGGATCTCTCATGTCTCATTCACTTCTGCACCTGGTTAGATTCTTGAATTTGGCTGACCGGTTGCTGGGTGACTCGACGTGTGTTAGATTCCTTGTGCGTAAAGAAAAGCAAGATAGACCAAAGTACTTGTTTGTTGAAAAGGATTTGTTGAAGGTGATAGTGTATAGCATAACCCTCCTGGATCGATGTTGACCTTTATATGTCTAAGCCTTTTAAATCCTTTACCCAAGATACCGTCTGTGACAGATCTCTTATAATCTGACAAATGTGATACAAACAAATAGATAAAGTGATGTTATAACTGTGCCAAATGGTTTTCCTTGTTAATGTGGGTTTTGCTGATTTAAAGTTTTAAAGTTAGTGGGCTGTTTGAACAGTTAGTTGGTCTTAAAGGGATAGTGCTCTCAAAAATGAATATTCTGTCTTCATTTACTCACCTATGGAGTTATTTCAAAGCGGTTTGGCCTATTTTTTTTTTTTTTTCTCTGTAGACATAAAATATATATATATTTTTTTTATCCATACAATGGAAATAAATAGTTTGGTTTAAAAAAATCTTCAAAATATCAATTTCATTCTTCAAAATATCAATTCAAAATAATGGGTAAATTTAAATTTTTGGGTTAACTATCTTTTAAAGGAAGCTTTGTATATCTAGACTGGTTGAGGCCATGTCTATCAGATGCCAGATGTGTTTTCAAAGATGTATAGATGCTAATCTCAGTTGTTCAGTGGGGTAACTGACAGGTATTCAACAAACAAAATGACTGAATTATGCAACCTTTTAGCAAACAAAATCATCAGTCATTATAAATACAGAGACCTACGCGTTAATAACAGCAAGTGATTTGAAGACTGACAGTTATTGTTGTGAAATGTGTTTTAAGTTTGAATGCTTGACTCAACTTCTTTTAGTCTTTATGCATATTCAAACACTCTCTGTGAAGTTGTGTTCCCTTTAAAGCACTGCCACTAAAAATTTTAAAGCCATGTAAAAAGAAAAAAAAAAAGTAGTTGACCTCACTTGTCGCCTACTAGTTGACCATTCTGACCGTGCTTCCTTCTAGTAACAAGTATATATGTAATGTTCTCTGAGTGTTAGATGGACATTTTATATTCAGCATGGTGTCACCTAAAGAGTGTTTGTGTCATTAGAGAAAGGTGAAGGTGAGCTCTGAGGCGTGAAGCTCTGGAGAGACTCTTGGAGAAAGCAGCACTGGGCTTTGGTACAGAGTGAGCAGTAGATGACTGCCGAACCATCTTTTTCTTTTCAAGACAGGCCCAGGAGGCCCCACACAGGGGCACACACACACAACCTGGAGAAATTCACAGGGAAGTGCTCTTGCCAAACCACAGTATTTTTGTGGAATGAAGAGAGAGAGGGAGAAAAAAAAGTGAAATAACAGAAGAAAAAAAGTTTGATGGAAAGCCGCTGTAGGTGTCTGTGTCTGTGTAGAAAGAGAGCGATGGAACCGTGTGAAAGAAAGAGTGAGAACCTGCTTAAGTTTCCTGTCAGCTCAAGTCTCTTGGTTTTGGCCGCAGAGAAACTCAAAGGCCTCGGCAGATATTCAGGCAACTGAAAAAAAAAAAAAAAACAACCATCCCCCCTTTCACCTCTTCTTTTTCTCCCAAGCTATTTCTTTCTCTTTCACTTTCTAACTCATTGTCTTAACTCGATCTCATGTGCACAAACCTCATGGACTTATCAGGTTTGCTGCTGATTTTTAATGCGCTAAACCAGATTTTTCTGTTGTTTCTGTTCTTTTTTATTTTCGGTTCAGGCACCACTTCAGCCACAGGTACTTTCTGTCTTGCACACTTATTATATACTTTGGTTGTCTTTAACAAGCCCATAATAATGGTTTGTGTACACTAATTGCTGGATTTGTGATGTTTTGCACTCTTCATGTCATCAAATCTCAAAAGCTTCTAAAAAGATTTTTGTTGGAATCACACAGTAGCAAGAAAACAGCTCAGTCTCAAGTCTATATTATACTTTTCAGTAGAGCCATATCCATAAACATTTTTACTTCTTTTAGTGTCGACCGTAAGACGTGTATGTATCTCTAATTAGTGGTCAACCGATATTGATTTTTTTTTTGACAGCCGATGCCGATATCTTGGAAAGATTTTATTTATTTTAATTAATATTTAAGAATTTTTAAATCATTTGAAAATGTATAAAAAAAATAAATGTGTAAAATAATCATAATTATACTTTAGATGACAAAGTATTTCACAAATAAATAAATATTTAATAAAAATATAATTAAATAGGAAGTAAACACTGTAACCAACAGGGCACTCAGTATTCTGGGAAGTTTGTGTGCATTGGGAATCATATTTTTTCAAATAAAGCCAAGGTAACACTCATTTTACATACAGCACACAGTGAAAATGACATGAATATGACAGTAGGCAAAAGCATGAAGCACAGCATAATTTGAAATCACAAGTTTAAAGTTTGTCGATCGCGCGTCTCCTGTGAAGCTGAACTCTCCTCCTGTCTGCTTTCAATTCACACGCACCGACCGTCACGCAGAGCACACGCGATCATGCAGGATACAAATGCACACTTTATAAGATCTCACAGCTGGATTCGACTAGTCTGCAAAGTTTGTGAAATTAAATGTTCATTAATCATTCAAAGATTTGTTTAAATGATATATGTAAATGCACATTTGCTGAATGCTGAAGGCAAACGAGAAAGTATTTTAATGTTTGCCTTTCTATTACTAATAATATAAAAGCAATCATTATAATACTTTTTTGTATACCTTTTAATTCCTTTGTTTAACAGTTCTATCTGATTATTAGACAGACTTCTATCTGTATAGACAGAACTATTAACGACGACAGCGAACTAGAGGGAGAATGTGAGCACTGTGTGCTCAGGCGCTGCCGTTATCAGCGGCGTCAAAATAAAAGTCCCACCATGAACGCATCGGCCAAACAGAAAAACTTGTCGGCCGATGCCGATATTTGAAAAATGTCAGGTATCGGCCAATATATCGGTCGACCACTATCTCTAATTGTATCTCAACTGGTGGTAGCAACACTTGGATAATAGGTACGTTTCAGGAAACTCTCATACTGACAAACAATATCTTGTAGTTAGTTACTGAGAGTTGCAAAATATTTTAATTTTGTCTGTAATTGTTTACATTATTTTGCTGAGGCTGTTGTGCCACTATTTTAATGACATTTTATTGATTTTTAGATTGACTTACTCCTAAACATCAGGAAAGCATGAATAGAAACTGTTTTTATTGATCAGACAGTCGTGTTTGTATTGCAGCCCATTCAAATTGGTAACACTTATGATAACTGCAAAGTTTTCTTAATGATAATGACACAGAGGAACACTATAGTTGAGATCACTTCAGAATATTTTTTCTTCAGCTAATGAATGATAAAAACATTGACAGCCAATCAGAATCCACCTGATTTTAAACAGCTCATGCATTTAAAGTGGCAGACGACAGGCCTGCAGCGTGGCTTTATAGTAAACTGGAACTTTGTTGTCCGTTGGTGTGGATGCTAATATCGCAGTAGTTATCGTTCTTTGTGTAAACATCCTTTAGTCTGTGTTTGATATGGCAGTCAGGGGCTGTTCTAGTGGGGTCCATTACCCAGCAGGCCTACGTCAGGCTGAACAGCTCACACAGGTTGTTTGTCATATAACACCTGCTCTGCTTTAAGGACCTGCTCATTACAGCACTTTCCTATGCCATATTTACAGAGTTAGGGCATCGTTAATTACTGCTAATGACTCAGCCTGGCTGTTCGTCCTTGAGCTCCTCCATTCGTAAGGAGGAGCTTGATCCCCTGAGACCTTGGCATCCACTGTACAAGCAGAGTACAGGCTGCTGCTCCTGGAGTCTATAGCCAGACAGCCCATCTGAGAGGGCAGCCACTACCCACTGTGTGCATGCAGGGCAGCAAGCAGAGGGATGACTCATGGCCTAGTGAAGCATGCTTTTTGGATGTTTTTTTTTTTTTTTTTAAGCTCTGAACTTGCTTTTTAGAAATTCACTTTGTTGTTACTAAAATGTCTCTTGGCAGTAACACAGGCACAAAATAAAGTGCCACTTTTCCCCCTGCGGGGGGCTGGTGCTATAGCTGGCGTTCCCATTTCAGTTTTGTGCTTTTCTGTTATTGAAAAAGCATTGTGATTAATTTTATTTGTTATAGATTTGCTTTAATTGTAACTGGTTGATTCAACTCGCTGAGTCAAATGACTTAGGATTGTGGAATATTCTCAAAACTTGATATGAAAACAAAGACCTGGATGAAATGTTTATTTGTTGTATATGTTGTAACATAATCTTGTTTATCGGCATCTAGTATAGGTGTATTTTATTTTTCAGCGTCCTCTTAGAGCAGTCCATTTACATAAGTTGTTAAATATAGGATTTTTTCATTGCTCTGTGTGAGTCATTTTAATAACAGATTATTTAGCCTTTTCTCATTTAGTTAATTAAACCAACACTTTGTGTTATGTGGTAAATTATAGCATAATAATTGGGCTTTATTTTACTGAGATACCCTCATGGAATCAGTGGGATGAAATTGGGTTCATTTCTTAAATTTTCACTCTTTTGAGTTGAACCTGTAAGGCAAAGATCCCCAAATATAATGAGACCTTTACCAAGAATTACACACATAGGAATATGTGGCATATATTATAGATCCATGTATTTTCCTCAGTTGTAAAACTACTATACTTTTTAATTCTGGAAAATTTGAACATCACCTGCATGGTATGTAGTTTTCTGTGGTTTGCTTTTACCCCCTATTCACGTTTAGCTTTCCATAGCAAGAGTTTTTGATTGTGTGTTTGTTGCCTTGTACAAATCATGGAAAGACGTCTATGTGCTGAGCATGCTAATGTCCTGTAAAATGTAATTTAACTTGTCATCAATGTCTCTTCTATGTAACAACAGACAGTTTGAATTTCAAAAAGAAACTTTGCAGACCCTCTACGTTCACATGTAAGTCAGCACCATCGTGGGAGAGTCAGTGTTTATCTGAGAAGCATCAGGCTCTCAAAAGAAGCTCCGTTGATTTGCATAGAGAACCAAAGACACTGGTTGAATCTGTGCGCTTTTACATAGGTAACTATTTTTACAACATCCCACAAATTATGCAAATCCTCACCAATATGCTGATGTCTTCCTGCTTTCTTTTCTTTAAGTCTTTGCACTGCTGCGTGTATGTGTGCATGAATGGATAGCACAGTTTACTCTGCCTGATTGCAATATATTTTTTTAAAATAGACTGACTAGAAGGAGAGTTGCAGATCAAGCAGCCAATCTCACAAATGCCTAAAAAGGCCTTTTGCTTTGTCTTTCCATCAAAATGTAATTGTTTTTTTTAGGTGCACATCTTTTTTTTTTTGTCAAATGTTTGTTTAACTTAGCTCTGTTCAAAAAGACTTGAACATTTGTTGTTTAATAAACCGCTTTGTACAACTGGATTTTAGGCCAATGAGATTTGAGTGTGGGCGGGGCTACCAAGTGTGACAGGACAGAAATGGAAACCAAGCAATCGACAAAATGCCACGCTGCTTGTTGTGCATAGGTTAACAGAAGAGAACATTTTATCACGTTATTTTATCATATTGTGACTGGTCAGGACACAGTGTGAGACATGTTGCCGTTACTGAATTTCTCGCATGGTCGAAAGAGGCTTTGGTGGTTTTCTGATTCGATGTGTGTGTGTTTGAACCGCTGGAGGTGATGTGTGTGTGTGTGTGTGTGTGTGTGTGTGTGTGTGTGTTTGGAGAGACTGAGATATTCTCTGACTGGGTCAGTATTTATAGCCTGCCTCAGGCAGTGCAGCCTACCGCCATCTTGTCTTTTTGCCTGCCGTGTGTGTTCACACGAGCTCGATCTCCCTTTAAAAATGACTCTTCTTCTATAAGCGTACTGTCCTTGAGTGTGTGTTTTGAAATGTGGCTGATCACTTTCTGTGTAAAAGCCCCACTATAGCAGTAATAGTAGAACAAAGGGATGGTGGGAAAAGCACAGAATGGCTTATAATAGAGCTGTCTGTCTTCATAACGTTCCTGTCTGAATATCAAAACAGTTTGGTGGAATGTGGAGTGAAAGAACGCAGACACATACGTACCGGTAGCGCAGGTCCGGTGAGCCAAGCTCCGGTATCTGCTCCACAGGCTGTACCTGCTTGTCTTCACACATCTTCCTTTGATCATGAAGCTCTGGCTCATAAGACCCGGCCTGGACTAGTTCCAGACCTAGGGTGTCAGACGCGGCAGGTTACTGTGTGGTTCCTCAGTGTTTAGCAGTTAGTGGTGCTTCATCCCAGATTAGAGGCTTGTGCAAATTGCTTCGGTTTAAGAAGTGGCCTCAGTCCAGAGATAGCAGATTCTCTAGTGAAATTTGTGGCCTCGTTGTTATGACGCAATGTTGGGAAAGTTACTTTGTGATCATGAGGCTAATCATAATTTAAAGTATTTAAACTACAGTCTTCATGATCCTCTTTTATGAAGTAGCTAGCTACACTTACAAGCTACTAAATGTTTTTTTGTTTTTACACAACTACATTTAAGCCATTTAAGAGGACAATATTATATAATATTTTTAGAACACTCAGAGAAAATTGTTACATATATTTCTTAAATATATGAATTGGTGTGTGTGTATGTATATGCACACACACACACACATACATATGCACACAGTATATACAGTACACACACATATGTAAACACAAATTTCATATGCGATTTATAAATGTCCTTACTGCCACTTTTGATCATTAAAATGCATGCTTACTGAATAAAAATTTTAATTTCTTTCAGAACTGACCAAATATTACGATTCTGATCCCAGAAGTCTCTATGTTGACTCAAATATTTTTGTTATCAATTCAATAAAACTAACTAATTTATCTGAATAAACTGTTTCACTAAAATGAATTGGACTTTCCAGTGTTTCTTTAGAGAGATGAGGGACAATGTAAAGTACCTTGAGAATTGTGTGCAATACAATAATATTTGTCACAATGTACTGCTGCTTTTCTCTGGAACAGCGACAACATTTTGAAATCAGATGAGCTGTTGTCATAGTAGTAAAGAAAGTTGCATAACATAAATTGAATCTTATTGTTATTGGAAAGAATGATTTTTGGAACGATTCAGTTGATTCTGACAATATTAATGCATTTGTACAGTATCAGTGATACGACAATCCGCTCATGTTCACTATTACTCTATTTTATTGCATGTGCCGGGGACGGGAGGGGTGTTCATATGAAGTGCAGTTAATTGAGGGTGACTATGGTAAGGATTTCTCTCTGCTCTGTGCTCGTCCCATGAGGCACGTCCCCAGTCACTCCAGTTTTCATGTAGAGCAGCTCCCAGTCTTCCTCTCATGCGGGTCTTTTTATCTCTCCGATAGAAACTACAGGACTTAAATACAGCTGCATATTTAAACGCCGCTAATTAAGATCTCCAGACTCTTCTCAGTTAAACATGGAAAACGATGAGATTAGCATGATGGGCGAGCGTTATGGTGATTTCCCTGCAATGGCTTCCACTGATTCATGATCTTATGCGTGAAGCCTTTGAAACGTGTCTATTGGCAGGGTCGGGTCACACGTCACTCTTGGTTGTGTAGATCGTATTAGAGCTAATCTCACTGCTGCAGGGTATTGAACTCACTGACCACGAGCTGCCTATTTTGTTTGACATCTAGGGTTTGATACTGTAAAAACAAAAGATTATTCGCTTGTGCTAACGCAGTGCTAGTCGACACGCAGACCTCAAGCCATTTTTATGTGACCCACTTGTTGATATTCTGTTATCGTGGTATATCTGACACCCGAGCGGAAAACTCAGTTTCCTCATATACTGTAGGCTATTTTACAGTATCTTAAGTCGTGACTAGTCATGCTAATAATTTGTTAATGTTTTGAGTCTTTTGATTTTAACTCATGCTACATAATATGAAGCTGTTTTTTCACTAACACTACACTTATGTTTAATTTGTTTCCATCAGTATCCAAATAACAAAGGAAAATCAAGTACACTACTGTTCAAAAGTTTAGGTTTAGTAAGATTTTTGAATGTTTTTGAAAGATGTTTCATGCTCACTAAAGCTGTATTTATTTGATAAAATATAGTAGCGACAGTAATATTGTGAAATATAATTTCATTTAAAAATAATTTTGATTTAAATATATTTTAAAATGTAATTTATTCTTGTGATGCAAAGCTGAATTTTCAGCATCATTACTGCAGTCTTCAGTGTCACATGATCCTTCAAAAATCATTCTAATTTGCTGCTCAAGAAACTATAACTTTATATAATAAATTTATGTAACTTGTATATATAACTTATAATAACTTTATAATAAATCATAAGTTCATAATAAATCTGTAGTATAATAAATAAAATATTAATTTTATTTTAAAAGAAAACTGACCCCAAACTTTTGAACGGTAGTGTACATATAATTTGTAATTAATAAGTTTAAAAAATTTATAATTTTGTAATTAATAAGTATTTAATTAGCTTAATTAGGCTTATTAAAAGGCTATGCTATGTGGTTAATATTGCTTTAAATATATTATTTAAAATAATGTTATATTGTAAGCCGATCACTGGCCTTTGTTGTATCCAATTGTTTAGTTTTTATTGTTGCTGTATATAATCATACAGAAGGATGTGTTTGTTATTGCATCTTCTTTCGCTGACAAAGCACAAAATGCGATGTCCCCATAGCCTTTCAAATTACATAGCTCCTTACATAGCAGTTATCATGAAGAGCATTACCCATAATTTCCTTTGTCAACCTCCTGGTTAACTGCACATAAAGCTGCCTCCCGTAAAACTATATTATCTCTTAACATCTGCTCACTCGTACCTGTATTTTGACCTGTCAGTTTATTACATTTTGTGAGTCCTGTAGCAGCCTAAGCGAGGTCTGTTTGTGTTGAGGAAGTGACAGATACTCTTCTGTGATGAGATCTGGGAGAGGCGGAGATAAAAAACAACTGCAAGGTGTGTATCTCCATAGCAACAAGCATAGTCTGGGACCTGGGGATGCACACGGCATCACAAGGTGTCTGTGTAATAAGTGGCACCCTAAGGAGAGTCGCTCGTGTGTCTGGCTCCAGAGGACATGCACAGATACCCTCTGTACACTGAAGAAAATGCTCCCTACTGAACTTAAAAAACATGATTTCTGTCATTTGGACATAAAAAAAAAGATATCTGATATGTTTCCTTACTTAAGGAGGAGGAAGGAATTTAAATAGAGGTTAGTAATTCTGAAACCGAATTGTGGAAAATCATGAAAATTGACTTGAAGAAATATATAAGAATCGATACATGAGAGTAAGAATTAAGATTGATTGCAAGATTTCTATAGAGGATTAGGTGAGTGCTTTTTTTAGGGGGCCTCAAGATGACTTAAAATGATTTAAAAGCAAAACAAGGATTAAAGTAAGCTAAAATACTTAGAAATGATGTTATTTCCTTTTTTAATTTACCCCCTCCCCCTACACTAATTTTCTAAGTGTTAATTCTAGACCTGCAAAATTATGTAAATTAAATAAAATCTTTAGCATAATCTCATATTTTTTTTTAATACTTTTTTATGAACATTTTTATGTTTATGCCAAGCTCTAAAATATTTTATCAGGTTGAAAGTGTACGTAAATGTATTATTAAAAAAGTGGGGAGCCTAGGAGTCAAAATTGAGAACCACTTTTAATAATAATAATAATAATGATTTTAAGGTACACTCAGTTTTGAAGTATTTTCTCGGCTAGAAATTGCGGTTTGTGAAAACTTTTATATAAACCCTATCCTGCCACAGAATATCAGGGAGCCTAAAGTAGTATATTTAAAATACTTTTATTTCGTACCAAGTATAGTTCAAATCTATTAACATATTTACTGACATATTGCTCTAGACTTGCTGATATAAAAATTATAATTAAACTTTATTTGGAGTTCTACTTGTGCACAATGTACTAACATGTAAATGTATAGTATACTTAGCATGAAATAAATGTATTTCAAATACGTTGTAGTATATTTATTTTTCACTAGGGGAACCTGGTCAGAAAGTCTGGGGCTTTTGTCCTTCCCTGAAAGTGAATGGCCATGTCGGCTGTCCTTGAGGTGATATTGTCGTGCCTCCATCGAAACTTGAGTTTAATGACTGAACAAAGGGGGCATGAGGTGTTTCTATAGAAGGTTAGATGGACTTTCTGTTTTCTCCAAACTCACGCTTACCAGTCGTACATGATTTTAGTTCCTTAGCTTTCAGTGTAGCCTATGTTTTATAAACACTATATCATTTTCTGTAGAACAAGGACAGTTTAAAATAGATCATGGCAAAACCTTTACAACCGAGTCTATCAAAGTGACATATAATGATTTGGTAGTACAAACTCTGCCTGTGCTCTCCTCCACAGATGGCCACTAACATGCCATTGAGAGCAAGTGACGTTCAATTATATTGACCTCAAAAACCTGTTCTCTCTCTGTGAGGTCCGATTCCCATCTCCACATCACAATGCCTTTGTCTTGTCTCGTAACTCACTCAGTCTGAAAACAGGGCCGGAAAGTGCTTTTGATAAATAAACCCACTCAGCGTTTTCTGGCTTGAGTTTAATGACTCCGTTTTCTCCAAACTCACGAAGTCACGGCTCATCTTGTTTTATAAACACTATATCATTTTCTGAAAGCAGTTTAAAATAGATCTGTCATTACGCTTTGTGCTCTCCTCCAGCAGTATGTACGTTCAATTATATTGAGTGTGTTTCTCTCCACATCACAATGTTTGTCTTGTCTCGTAGTAGGAGACGCAGTCAGTGTGCTGTAATTACATTTAAGGTGTCTCCTCTGTACTTAGACTGGGCTCAGGTCCTGTAATTTCAGCCTACCATCACGTGTTACACCATTCTCGTACCTTTAGTGCTTTCATCTGTCCCGTGTAGTCGAAGAATTGAACGTTTAATGCAGGATTTAATTTCCCATCAGTCAGTAAATGAAGACGTCTTTGTGAAAGTGAGAAAGATCTGTGGCTCACCGTGAGATGGAAAATACTCCCTCGGGCTGATGTATGATATGCTTTTTTTCTTTTTCTATTTGTAATGAAGTGCTTCTTAATTCACTGGGAATGCAGTGTGCGTTTGAGCTGTTTCACAAACAGACGAGTTTAATATCTAATGCGGCCTACATAAAAAGCTGATGTTTGCTTTTTTTCCGGTGTCAGTCTTTTCTTCCTGCTCTAGAACAGTGCCTGGGTTTTTGTTGAGACAGCATCCCATGAACATCCCAGGCAGTTTTTTTTTTTTGGTACGATTTATCTAAGTGTCTGTTTGTTTGATAACAATTTTAGTGGATGAGCTTTTGGATGTCTGATCAAGTTGCATTGGCTCACTGTTGCAGATGTATACTGTAGAAGAATGGTCATTAAAAGAATTTTCCAGGATCAATAAGTTAATGTATATCGACAGCATTAATAGAATAATGTCCATTACCACAGACAATAATTTATTTTCTTTTTTTTTTTTAGTAACAGTAAGGCACTTACAGTGGAAGTACATGTGGTCATGCACTTGCACAATGGGGGGGGTCAAAGCAGAAATATGGAACGCATTAATTAATACATTTATTTTTTAGTTGCAAATTGTCTAATTACTCTTGTAGGGCCGGTAAATTAGTTATTCATCATTGCAATTTATGTAAAAAGTTGTCTTATCCATATGATGTGAAAAATGTTTTGTGGTTTATTGTGTACATGTGTGCTTGCGTTCTAAGTGCCAGAATTTTACATACACTATATAAATAGCTATTTCTAGGGGCCCTATTTTAACGATCTAACCTCAAGGTCTAAAGCGCAGGTGCACTTAGGGCATGTCCGAATCCACTTTTGCTAGTTTAACGACGGGAAAAACGGTCTGGTGCATGGTCTAAAAGGGTTGTTCCTATTCTTTTAATGAGTAATGGGTGTGTTTTGGGTATAACGTGCAATAAACCAATCAGAGTCTCATCTCCCATTCCCTTTAAGAGCCAGTTGCGCTCGCGCCATGGCGTATTCGCTATTTACACGGCGGAATTTACAAGAGCAAAGACTGAACGCGTCTCCAGAGAGCAAACGGAGCTGCTCATGCACAAGTAAATGGGTAGCCTCATTCTGATACAAGCAATGACTATCCATTATGGCTTGTAGGCATTTTTATATTCATGTAGCCTACGCAATAATAATCTTTTACATTGTAATCCTTTAATTTTTAATATTTGTCATGTTTGTGTGCTGCTGCGCATCCCTGTGTGTTTAATAAGCAGAGTGTACACGCATTGTGGACCTGCCTATAAATGTGATGCGATCTGGGAAAACCCGTCAGATGTCATTTTCAGGAAATTCGAAAAATAGGTTGAATGTCATTTTTTTGTCAAAATTAGGTTTTCATTAAATTATTATTCTATAACATCTTGTCTATCATCTCTGAAAATAACTTGGCAAAATTCACTTGTTTAGTGCAGGAAAATAGCGATTTATTGCAGAAAGCAGAAAAGACTTATGAACGCGCTGCGGAGGTGCTTTTTCTTAACACCACAAAAACAGTTAACCTATCCTATCAAAATAAACCACGTAACGTATATTATAAAGGTGTATCAATGCACATTTCCCGCCAGTCCTGTGTAAACTACGGCACGCAAAGTTTATTTATTTATTTATTCATTCATTTTAATATTTTGAGATGGCAGAGCGCAAGAAAACAACGCAGTCTGAAGTAGCTGCTCAATTAAACTATCTTGCTCGTCTCAGTCTGCTCAATCTTGGCGTTGTCAGTGCCTAAAACGATGTTATAATGGACTGTTTCACATCCAGAAATGAAGGATCGGATGATGAAGTTACTAAAGAGGAGTCCAATGGCAGTCATGTGCACGAACAGTTAAGCTGCGCTCGCTTTTCTGAGGTACACTATTCGTGCTATCTAAACAAACAAGGGGTGATCAAAAGTTCAGAGATTATGCCCATGATAAACAACGGAAAACTGTCCTCTTCAGGGTAACGTTAGTCTGTTTGTGTAATGATGCAGTATAGCGCTCCTGACAGACAGCTCTCCGTCACCCGTTTTCAAATGGAGCGGCATTTAATACACAGAGCCGTAGTTCACCGACAAGCTATGCAATTTGCGCTCAGAATCGCAGATGAATGGCCTGCGATATTGAACGTGATATTGCGTAGCTTCTCGGTGAACTACGGCTCTGTGTATTAAATTTGAAAACGGGTGATGGAGATTTATTACAAATCACAGAACCGGCTTTACTGACGAGATGCGCATGACAATCGCATGCGATATATCGTGCAGCCCTACTGTGTAGTGTCTCTCTATCAGAGCTCTGGCGAGTGGCTTTAATGCGTTTACACGTAAGAGTGTGTATCAGAGCAACAAAGCTTTAAAATAAGCCTTAGTAAATTGGTTAGCAATTAAAGCGTTTCAGTTCACATGAATCTCATAACTGCATTATTGGTTGAGGATTTGTGTTGTGTATCTGTGTCCAGTGCTCAGAGAGCTGGATTTAGATGCATACGCACACATACACACCCTTTTTTTCCCCTCGTCTCCCATTCGAGAGCTCATTGCATCTCCCTCCCCCTTTCACTCTCAAACCTCCCCTCGCCAGTGATGTGTTGTGATTGGACAGGCGCTGACAGATTCCACAGAAGCTTCTAGAATACCTTTCATCAAAAGGCCCTGACTGCAGTCATTTTTCACAGCCCCGGGGCAAAAGTGTGAAAGACAGAATATGCAGGTACTTCCAGGGTAATCAAGAGAAATTAGCCATGCACTTAGGAGTCCATATGCTTCCTGTAACACGTTCATAATCGCTATTACAATGGGCCAACTCTGATGCGAGAAAAGCAGAGGAGGACGGGGAAACTGTAGCGATTGGTCGGCCCAGCTCGTGGCAGTCAGGCTGAGCTGGAATTAATCGGGGATTGGCGTCACTGATTCCAGCTTAGCACTGCGACTGCGCCACTGGAGAGCGTCTGTGCTGCGAACATGGCATGAAAGAGAGCAAGGGGCCGCGACTGGGGGAGGGACGTGCGAGTGAGGGAGAGAGAAAGGGAGAAATTGAAAGGACATGTTAACGCTAGTTCGGGATTCATGTTTTCATGTTGCGTTAAGGCTGGGCCTCGCCAGTACATAATCTATAGTGTATGTGAGTGTCTTTTTTCAGCCAATAGAAATGAAGCAGTACATTCTGGAAGGTGTAGTTCACCTGAGTGATTTAAAAGATGTCTGGGGTAACAATTACACATACTAGCAAGCTAAATATAACTTTACACATGACGTTCGGTGTTGGCAGCCAGAAGCTTGAACTGGTTGTATTTGTTGCATTCCCATAGTTACTGCTTTTTCATTAAAGTAACTTAAATTCTTGTTAGCAGATCCTCAACCAAAGCACATGCTCAATACATCATCACAATGGTAATCTCCCCTTTTCTCATCTTGCTAAAACTGCAAAAAATAACACCATTTCAAAATGTACTCTCCCTATCCAGTCCCATGCAAATCATGAATGTGGAAATCCTGTTCCCGGTTCTTACAATGCTACATTAACACAACTAAAATCATTCATATATTGTAGTCCCAAATTCATTTTTGGGAAAAAGTAAATTGGTTGAACATAAATTTCTTCAAGATTTTATCTTTTCTTTTTATGTTTTTTAAGTAAAGTAATCAAGCAGAAAAAAATCATTTCAATCTTCAAATTCAGTACTTTTTCAATCTTTTGTTGGGTCAGCGATTAACACCAAACGTAGACAAGTGTAATCTATTAAACAGACTGTACCAAATGATGAACACATCGTCGAATCAGTCTCCCATCATCTCAAATGACTTGTTCATTTGAATATACATGAATATTTTGCAGTCATTTTGCAATTTTGTGTAACAAATGTATAAATAATGACTGTTTGTCAGTAGCTGTTTGTATTAGTGTTGGGTGATGTGCTCCATTGTCACATCGTCCTGTTGTCAATCTGTGAGATCGTTCCTTACTTAGTTTCATAGACGGAGTGTGAACTGACTCCAGCCAGGCTATGGCTAAAACCAGCCTAATGTTAGTGTAATCTATTAACTGTATCATTTTGGTCTTGTAGCATATGGATGTCATGTCTTTTTTTTTTTATATGACTGAATTTGTATTTACCATGATCAGAATTTAATAAAAACATTGTAAGTTACTAATTTTAATGCTTACATTTCAAACAGCAGCTACAGAAAACGAGCAAAGAACATTTACATTATCAAAGAACTTCTGTCTAGCGTGTTTATGCACTTTAAAAAAAAACACTCCCGTTATAATCAGTGAAGCTAGTTGCACTGCATGATCAATAAATCTCTTATACTTGCATCGCACATACATCTGCACTTTGTTGTTTATGATAAGAGAATTCGTGAGAGAGCAGAATTCAGTCAGCAAGTGCGCACTCAACAACAAAACTCCGCTATTTCAGTGATGACTCATCTGAATGTCTCTGATTGGCCATTGCATTCATAAACTCAACATATTTGTGTGTGATTGGTTATAACGCGCAACACTGTAAAAACATGCAAAAATAAATATAATGGAAAAATAAGCCCTAATATTAATTAGATAATAATACTAGCATAATAATAATAGTAATAATAATCATCGTCTTGATATCGTCTAACTATTGTCTATCGGCACAACCCTAGTTTGTATATATCATCATTTGATTTGTCATTTGCAAAGCTTTATCGGATGTGTAGATCATTCCCTCATAAAGTCATTATGTACACAGTCTTGTACCTTTGTCTATTTTCCTTTATTTTTATATACTTACACTTTCACATACAGTACTTCTAAGCAGAAATTTTAATGTTGTAATTAATCTTGAAGTGGGGTGGTTTGATTCATGGCCAAGACATTTTTATTGACATTTTCTACACAGAAAATAAAAGCAGGGTGAGCGGTCACAATGCGTTTTATTTCAAACAAGCAATTTGTATTAACCAGTTGCAGAGCTGTTTTTTGAAGTTTTGTGGTCTGTTTGATGAGGACCTCCTGTGAATAATTTCAGTGCATCAGTGTAGACCTATCTTTGTATGCATTTTGATTTTTCACCCTCTGACACTGTCTAAAAATTCTGAAGCTACTAAAATCAATAAAAGCCTAGAAACCCAAGTGTTTTTTTTTTTTTTTTTTTTTTTTTTTCTTCAAGCTCCTTCTGCTCCACCACCAGACGGTGGTTTTCCCCCAGCAGAATAAGCATCTCCCCTGTCTGCGTTACGTAAGACCGGCACTCTTTTACGCAGATGTTTGCGCTCCCTCTGCTTCATCTTTGCCTCTGCCTCAAGCGGAGATCTGCCTGGATCAGGCTCTCTGATGGCTAATTGTGTAACCGTTTCTGCCTCCTCCACAACACGGATGCGTTAAGATAAATGCCACTTTCGTTTCCTTTCGTCTCCCTCCCCGAGAGCCCCTGTGCGTCTAGACCGGCTGTGATAGGTAGAGACAGGCGAATGACATCCGTGATGGTCTCGCCACCCGCTCATCCCTCCCGAATCCTCTCATAGTCGTCCCTCTAAAGACACTTCCTGTTTGCTTTCATTATGGCATGTGCTAGAATTAACTTTATCCTTCCCTCTCCCCCTTCTCTCTCTGTCTCTCTCTCTCTCTTTCTGTCATTCTTTCATCTCTGTGTCCACAGTGCCAGACTCTGCCAAGCCCAGCCCCAACCCTCCTCCCCCCACCAACCCGTCTGTGCCCTCAGCCAGCAGCAGCACTGGTGGTAATGGCAAGCGCACACCCTCCGGCAACCAACAGCAGCAGCCGGCAGCCCCTCGCTACCCGCCCCGAGAGGTGCCCCCTCGTTTCCGTCAACACGAACACAAGCAGCTACTGAAGCGGGGCCAACCTCTGCCCGCCGGAAGTACGGCTTTCGCGCAGCCAGTGTCCGCCAACCCTACGTCTCAGCCCTTCTCCTGCCAGACCCACCAAGGTCAGCCTCGCCTCCATGATGTACACAGGACGGCCTGCTGAGTCAGGGTGCAGCCCAGAAAACACTTAACGCCCATAGTTGGTGGTCTGTTTTGTGGTTTTGTTATGTAATATTTCAGGAAGGTAGAAGAGCTGGTTGTGGCAGGGGGTGTTTGGATGGTTTATACAGACTATCATCCTGTTCTCATGTGGTACAACAATGTAAAGCTTCTTTCTTGTGTACATCTTTTGTTTGCTGGGGTTGGCAACCATCGGCACGGTTGATTAGAGCAAGAGAGATTAATATTCAAGTGACTATTAAATATTGCAGTATTTATTATTGATTTATCTGTGCACTTCATTTTTTTTTTTTTTTTTTTTGCCCTTGTAATTTTTGCTCTCCCCCTTGCAATGGCATCTCTGCAGAAGAGCTGGGCAATAAGGTTGTCCAGTAGATGAATTCCCCTAGAGCAGCAGGGCTCGCAAAATTTCTAAATCCCTGTTAGCCCTTCGGGCAGGTACTTTTCAGATTTTGGTAGCCCAAAAATTAATTTAACTAGCCCAAAAAAAAACTAAAAAAAATATATATATATCAGATAGGAGTCTAATTGTCAATCAAAAATATTTTCAATACACAAATATGAAGGAAGGAATTTTATTTCACTATTTACAAGGTATCTGCAGAATTAAAAAAAATAAATTAAGGCAATTTATGACCCATTTTAAGAGCTGCACAAGTAAAATGAACAGTATGAGCAGGGTTGGACAATGTCTATGGTAACATACAGTATTAAGCCACAAAATGACATGATTTACAGTTCAGATACAGGTTTTCACAAAAACAAAAATCTTATACAACAGCATTTCAGCCTTGGACCATTTTTATGAAAAGGGATAAATCAAGCATATAAATTATTATATTAAATTAAAACGAATAAATATTATTGTCTAATTGTTTCGATTTTTAGAAGGCACATTAACTTCTTTCTCATTTACAACTCTGTGTTTGATGCTTAAAAACATGGGTCGATCGATATTTGCATTGATCTGACCATACACAGCAAGAAAGGCTTATTGGACATGCAAATTCATTCTCTGCCACGAGGTGGCGCTTTAGGAGAGGTTTAATATAGCGGTTTCCCCGTTAGTGACTGACTGTACACAAAGCAGCATTGTCCGCGCTCATAAACGCTGCTTTATCAGGCATTATAGGTAAGATGAAATAAAAATGCCAACGACACGTTTCCCTTCAGATACATTCACATAAAGACATCTGCGCCGCGTTTTGACTTGAAACGTGCAGCGCTCATATTTATTCAATGACATCATTGCCTTTTGAAGTTTAATCCAGTCCTATCGCCATTCTTGTCTTTCCGTCCCCAACTGTAAGACCTCTTGAAATTGTAATTAAGACTTTTCTTATACCATTTAACGTATTTAAAACTTTTTATGGCCTTAAGTTTGATGCAACTAAATTGAAGAGCTTTTAAGGACCTGCGGGAGCCCTGTATTTAAGGTAGCCCGTCGGGCAGGGCATGATACATTTTGGTAGCCCGACTGGAAAACACAATAGCCCCGGGACGTCGGGCTAGCGATTTTGCGAGCCCTGAGCAGTCTGTCAATCACAGGAAACGATTACAACAAATACCAACAATGTCAATGACGTTAAATTTCAAACCCAGTCCCACTTTTTTTTTCCTTGTTTAAAGGGATAGTTCACCCAAACATTTAAATTATGTCATTAATTACTCACCCTCATGTCGTTCCAAACCCGTAAAGCCCGGTACACACCAAGCCGGCACCGACTAACTGGTGGGGACGAAAGCAGACTGCGGGGTCGGCTCACGTCGGCAGCGTCTGGGTCCAAAGTTGCCCTGACACACCAAACCGACACCCGACGGCCAAGTAGCACGTCCGTTCTACGCCTTTCTCGTGCACTGGTTCGCCAGCTGAACAGCCAATCAGAATGATCAGATGGCCCAACTGACTGATGAGCTCCGACGCCATTTCAACATGTTGAATTGGCTGAAAAAAGCAGATGAGGACCAACTTCAGCCGATGGTGCGGAACACACTGAGAAAACTTAGACGGCCGACCGTCGGCTTGATGTGTTCCTGGCATAATTTATTCTGCAATTCTTCTCTCCCGAGTTACTGTCTTCAGCCCTTTTGGAGAGTACCCAGAATGTAATCAACATAATCAGCGCTGTTTACGTTCAGCATGTGTGTGCTGTCTACTGAACGTAAACAGCGCTCATTACGTAAAAAAAAATTAAATATTTTTTTATTCAAATTCTTCATGTAGCCAAAAATATATCCAAGAACCAAATCAGAATGGTATTAAAATTGTGTATTGAAATTTGAATTGTATTGGGAAATTTGTGTTTTAATTTAGCCTTAATAAAGAGATTTTAATAAAAAATGAAACTTGCAAGTTATAAGAATTTATAAGAACGTTTTCAGGGCTCGCAAAATCGCTAGCCCGACGTCCCGGGGCTATTGTGTTTTCCAGTCGGGCTACCAAAATGTATCACCGCTCTGCCCGACGGGCTACCTTAAATACAGGGCTCCCAAGCAATGCAATGTTCCCTCTAAGCTGCGTGCGCGCGTCCGCACACTTCTACAACCGCGGCCGCTCAGAAGAAATAATGTGCACACAAAAAAAAATATTTGAGGAAGCCATTGGATTGAATGCCAGTAAAAGCGAAAGAATCGCAATGCTCAGGCAAACTGCTATAGAGTTGATGTCGCTATAGAGTTAGAACCGGTGAATGTGGTTTACAGGTTTCATAGAAAGAGAATGATGTGCGCCAAATGAGTCGCTGTAGAAACCGAATACTTCCATTGTTGCGGTGCGCTCAACATGACAACCAACGCAAATGACATGACATGTGAAATAAACGTCCTCATGTATTAAAGAAGAGTGGCTTGATTAAGTGCTGGAAATAGTGGAGGATGGGCACAGAACGGTAATAAAACTCAGATACATTTACAGTAACACAGTTGTATTGTGCAAACTACTTCATAGGGATGTTTAGACAGCTATAGAAGAATTCATACGTTCACGTTTTTTTTATATATTTAACTTACAGATCTCAGCTTAAGTTTTGCTTCAGTTTGTTTTCTATTCAATTCTATTCTATCAGTTTAAATAGTTTGTTTTGAAAACAGTATATTGCAACTTCTAATATTGGTTTTCTATTGTAATACCTATACTTTAAAATATAATTTATTCCTGTGAAGCAAAGCTGTATTTTCAGCATCATTTCTCCAGTTTTCAGTGTCACATGATCCTTCAGAAATCATTCTGAAATGCTGAATTATCAGTGTTGCTGTTCTAATATGCTGATTTACAGTGAAACTGTTGTGCTGCTTAATATTTTTTGGAACCTGTTACTTTTTTCTTTGATTCTTTGATTAATAAAAAGTTAAAAAGAACAGCATTTATTCAAAATGGAAATATTTTCTAACAATATAAGACTTTACTATCAACTGTATCCACGTAACACATCCTTGCTGAATAAAGTTTCTTTAACTTTCTTTAAACTCTTTTAAAGTATCTTTAGAAAGAAAAATTCTGACCCCAAACTTTTGAATAGTGTATATTGTAACACAAAATCTCTATTTTAAATAAACAGTTATTTTTAAGTTTTTATTTTTTTTTAAATATCACAGGTCCCAAAGAATATTAAGCAGTACAACTGTTTCCAACATTGATTATAAATCAGCATACTGGAATGATTTTTGAAGGATCATGTGACACTGAAGACTGGAGACTTCACACTTTTTTGTGCGCGCTGTACAGGTCTGGTATAAAGAATGTTTTTGCTCAGGTGCCCGAAATAAAGAAGTTTTGCTCAGCAAGAAATAAAACATTAGAGGGAACATTGCCTGTAAATAGTAAAATAAAACTCTTTCCTTGATATTTGTGTATTGAAAATGTTTTTTATTGACATTTATGGTCTTTTTTTTTATTTGGGCTAGTTAAACTAATTTTCGGGCTACCAAAATCTGAAGAGTACCTGCCCGAAGGGCTACCAGGGATTTAGACATTTTGCGAGCCTTGGTTTTTGAAAATTTTCTTAAGAACCATTCCACCACCCTGCGTCAAGCTGCGTTTTTATGTATAAAGGAAAAAAAGTGAGATGCGTTTTTAAAGACGTCAGTCTCGCGCTTGTTTACATAGAAAAACAATGGAAAAGTAGCACAGCGAAATTAAAAATCACATTTTATGTGAACTGCCCCTTATGAGTGTGGTGCAATAGATGTGGTTCAATAGGTAGTAAATGGCCTAATTTGTTCATCACCGACAGGGTCTTGTTGAAATCTCCTGTTGACATTTAATCAGGGTCGTTTTATGTAGTGTTGTTTGAGCTTATTCATGTATTCATGTGTGCATGTGCAGTAGGTAGTTGTGGATGCTGTTTTTTTTTTTTGCTGTCTCTGTTTTGCAGGTGAAGAAAGCTAGATGGAGAGAAACATTCTTGCTGAGTTGTGCTTTGCAACTTCCTGTGTTTGGAGGCGTGTGGGTGTGCCAAGAGTGTTATAGTTTGTACGTGGACTTGGCAATCTTCTGCTGTGTGTCTGTGGCTTCTTGATTGCAGTGGCAGAGCGAAAGAACGAGTTAGAAAGGAAAAAGGAGAGATGGCAGACGATCAGCTCTGTGGGCAGGGGTGATTCACAGCTTACAGTAAATGTGCGTGATTGAGAAGGAGTCTCCTTTGATTTGGCATGGCACAAAAATGGGCTGGCTCATGGACTGTTCTTCTCTCCTCCCAGAGTATTGATTGGCTCTTATTTGTGGTCTGAAGGAATCATGTGTTCTTCTCAGCTCCTAAGAGCAAGACCAGAGCCCTGTTCCAATTTCTAGCAAACTGTCTTCCTAGATCATGTTTTTAGGAATCATAGGCACTCAATGAAGACCATGAAGAATGTAGTGATGCAAAACCACAAAATCGCAATCAGTGTAGTCTGATTCCGAACAAATGACTCGTATGGGTTCCTTTTATAGTGAATCAAAACAATACAGTGTGATTAGTGTAGTCCAATTCCTCTTTTGAGTCAGTTCTTTTTATAGAATCAACCACTTACAACTTATATCGTACTGCGAGACTTAAATCAGTATAGTTACTGTCAGGTTGTTCACATAGCAGTGTGTAATTAAAGATGCAGTTTTGTCAGTAATATTTATGAAAATAATTGAATAAAATTACTACTTTTTGTGTAGTGTTCTTATTTAATACATATCCTAATGAAAAACTAAAGTCATCAAGAAGTCTGTAAATAAAGACACCTTTTGAAGACCCCATTTTATTTTTGTAATTTCATTATTTAGTAGGGGTGGCTCGATACCACTTTTTCAGAACCGATACCAAAAATTCTGAGTATCTGCCGATGCCGATATCGATCTGATACCTGGGCAGTTTTTTTTTAAATCAGTGTTGAATTTTTATACCTCAATGTGTGTTGACCTGATCATGACTTTTTTGTGTTACACACAATCTACTAAATATAGACGACATTATTGTAACGAAAAACAACAAATGAATGCATATATAATTATAATCTATGACAAAAATACTATTATAAACTAGGTTAGTGGATAATTCAGTATAGCAAAAGTTACTCTAGAAAAATCTTGAGTGCACATTTTTACAAAATCTAAAATTAGTGGGGGAAAAAAACATTATTTTACAAATAAAAGTGAATAAGTGTAGGACTAAATGTAAAATGATATACATTGCGCTTTGTATTGTTTTAAAATACATTCATGAAAAACAATATATTTATATGTAAATATATATATACTGTAAAATTAAAAGACATCTCTTTTAAATGTATAGCACAGTAATGAGGCAGAAACTTATGATAGATAAGACGAACAACAAAGGCTATTAATAATCTTTCATTGTGCAAAAGTATTATGATACGAAAAGCTCCAAATACAGAGCGGCACAAAGCGCTTATGCGCATCCCGTGCGCAGAATAATGCGCTTGAAGCAGCACGGAGTCTCAGCGCTCAGCAAGTCCCGCATAAAAAGGTTCAAAGCACAAAGTGAAGAGATATTAATGCGTAGTGTATTAAATCTGTGCGATTAGTTTGAGCCTTTTCTTTTAACAGATTTAAATTTCAGTTACTGTGCTCGTTAAGAACATAGTGCTCTCTAGTCCATCTAACAGACACAACACGATTTTGAAAACAGCACAAAGATAAAGTCCTGCAAGATAGTCATTTTATGCAAAACCATTTGTTTATTTACAGATCAAGTATAATATTAGGAACATTTAATAATCTTGCAGGTAGTTTCATCGTCTTGACTCTAGTAACCGAGCGCGACGCAGTTTGAATGCTGAATGGAGGATAACAGACAGCCGCAGTGGAGAGAAGAGTTAACGTGAACTTGACTTAAATATTCATCTGTACCTCACATTAAACTATGTAACGGCTTCAGAACACTTGAAATACAGTGCACGAAAACTTTATGGTGTTTTATAATGTGGTTGTGGCTTTTGTGGGGCTTAACAATAACACAATAGTATACGCACAATATCTGGATCGGTCAGTATCGAAGCGATACCGATACTGAATATCGGATCGGCACACCCGACTACATTACTACATTATTTAGTAATGAAGTGACATTACTTTTTCCCTAATAATTGTTCCTCAAAGAACTACTAGCTGATAATGGAGCCATTAAGGAAGTAGAAATGTTGAGCATAATGGTAACTGGAACAGGAATCGTTCAAATCCTTGTGATTAGCACCCCTAAGGGTTAGGGAGCAATAATAGCATTATTATTTAAGATGGCTTATTTATGTTAAAACGACATTGCATGTTTGGCAGTCCCCAAATGCATTTTGATGGTTTTTAAAAATCTACATACACTTTTATATGCATTTATTTTCGTGCCCCCCCTTCTCTCTCTCTCTCTCTCTCTCTCTCTCTCTCTCTCTCTCTCTCTCTCTCTCTCCCTCTCTTTCCTGGTTGAGTTTGCTTTTGGGTATGTTTTGAGCCGGCACGTGCACTGAGCTGTGGTTCCACTGGATGTTACTTAACGCACATTGGAAGCCCAACGAGTAATAAGAGCTCCCAGCTTTCTGTGTGAGTGTGTTTTTACAGGAAGCCGCTGGAATGCAGCCGAATGGCCCACAGCTCTGCTTTAAGCCAGCAACAGCACAGAGGCTGTATTCATTTAGCTTGTCTCTTTTGCTCCCCCAGTCTTTCTTACAGTCGTCACATGGATATCTAATGTAAAACAGCCCAAGGGACAGACACACTTTGCTTCCTATCTTCAGAACCTGTAGGAGACAGTACGTTTTTACTTTTGCGTGGCCTGATGCCCCATTTCCATGAGTCTGTGTATATATCGTATTACAACTTAGGCCCCATTTCCACTAGTGCGTTTTTGTTTTAAAACGCATAACTTTTGCTACGGTTACGCTTATCGTTTACACTACTCTGGTGTTCTGAAGGTTAAAAAAACGGAGACTTTTGAAAATGCTGCAGAGCCCGTTTTAGTTTGAAAACTCTGGGGTTGCATTTCAGTGTAAACTGGACCAAAACGGAGACTTTTGAAAACGATGGCGTGACTGCCCACATTCGCACTGCGTATCCTTGACGACCGTGTAAACAATAACATCATGCTCATTATTGTACCCATAGATATGTATGGGTAGATTCCCCATTCGACCGCTCCAAGCACGCAGACGTGTCCACCATCTAAATAATAGGGAATCTACCTATACATATCTATGGTTTCACCTGCGTGAATGGTCACGTGTAGGGTTGGGTATCGTTTGAATTATATCGATTCCGATTCTGCTTATCGATTCCGATTCTTTTCGATTCCAATGTGATTAAATAATGATATCAAACATTTATCCTGTCTCTTTTGTGCAAACCATTTATTGGCGCTGAATACCATGAACAAAAATCAACAGGCTACATAAAAACTGAACTCTTTAAGAGCTGTTTGTGTGCAAAATAGAACTGCATGATTCTGGATAAAAAAAATAAAATACGTTTTTTTGTTTTGTTTGTTTTTTTTTTTTTTTTTTTTTTTTCAATGGAAGTTGTGCTTCTCTCATGATTCTGAAGAAAAAAACGTTAGACAACTAAACAAAATCACATGTAATTTATGAATGAATGATTCAGTGACTCACTCAAGATGTACTTGGTTCATTACTGGATGAATCAGCATTCTTGAACAAATCTCTTGTGTGATTCAAAGACAAATACATTTTAACAGCCCATTTTCGCCACCTACAGGCATAACAATGTGATCGATAAATCTACATTTGTACATTTACAAGTGTCAAATTACTTTCAACCTATTTTAATCGCTACCGTACACATCAGAGTTTATATCCTAACTATAAACTTTTATCCCAGTACTTCTGTGATTTGAATGTTTGTAACACAGAAATAATGATACTGTGTGGTTGAAAAGACTGTGAGGCTGTTTCATTCCAGACAGATGACAGCTGCTCTCTTCAGTTCAGTGGCAGCGCGAGTGCAGATTTAAATGTTCAAATCACACTGATGTGATCTTACGCTGTATGTCAAAGGTTGAGGAATGAAACAGACAAATCTTTGTAATTTAGGAATAGAATCACGTTGGTGTTTGAATCGTGTTCGCGATCTTTAAAGATCTATTAAATTAACCTGTTAACCTGCAGCCCCATTTTGCATGAAAATGTCATTAAAATGTAACATTTCCTGACAATAATGTGACGCACACAATGATGTATCTTTGGAAAGAAGACCTCTCTTTACTATGCAACAGAGTGTTTAAAAAAATTCAAAGTTATAGACTATCCTTGAAAAATGTTTTACAGATTTTTTTATTATATAAACAAATACATAAATAAGTCCAGGAGCAATCCAGAAAAGTTTTGAAAGTCACATGTCTAATGAGTTTATATTTCTTTGAAGAAGATACTGAAAAATGAGATTCCTGAAATCATTTTTCTGATAATATGTCTGTATATTTCAAATTTGAAGAAGATACCAAAAAATGAGATTCTGAAATTTTTTCTGATAATATTTCCAGATACCAGCACCCCCCCCCCGTTTAATGAAAATTACTTATGGAAGAATTCCACAAACTATTTTAGCATTATACATAGTTTTTCAATTATATAATAATAGCAAATTTTATACATCATATTAGGTCTTTGAGCACTAAAAATACAATAAGAATAATTTGAGTAATAAAAAAGAAGAGAAAAAAAGAAGAATTTGCTTTGTAGATAGCACTACTCAATACTCTGCACTGCCAGACATAAACTGATATTGCCAGACATCCACTGATTGCAATCAGTAATCACACGCTGATGTGCGTCCACAGATTAATCATACAGATGGGCCAAAAAAAAGCCGGTCATTGACCGCATTCTGATAGCGCATAGGAATCGATGTGCATTCATATAGGGTAATCGGAACAGCCATCCACACATCACACATAAATAAAAAATGAAATTTTAAAAAAAGGCGATTTGACAAGACAGGTGCGTCATCCCATCACGAGGGAGCGCTTTTTTTTTTTTTTGGATGGTCCTGTCTGTGACTGTAAGCTACAAAACTGTGTTGTTTTTTTTAAGTGTTTTTGATAATTTATTCCATAACGACACAAACAATAACTCTGGAATGAAACGAAACAAATCAATAACGAATCGATTTTCGTTGGATTCTTGATGGAATGTTGTTCCAACCCTTGTCACGTGACATGCGTTTTGGTTGTGTAGTGTAAACGGATATCGTTTCTGAAAAACAGCAGAAACGCCAGTGTAAATGGGGATTGTTTTCATTCTAAAACGCCGTTTTAAAACGAAAACACACTAGTGTAAACGGGGCCTTAAATTAATGTTTGCTATTTTCTATGTGCTATTTTGTGTCATTCTTCTATGTAAAAGTAGAGGAGAATTCTAGAACAGCTATACATACTATAGACCCTTTTTCTGTTAGTAAACATTGTGATGTTTTTCTGTGGGCGGAGCTTAGGTGGAGGCAAAAAGATCCCCCTGACCGCTTCACTAACTCTAGCTATGAAGTTTGTTAGCTTGTTTTTTTTTTTTTTACAATAACTGGAGAAATTCCGATTTAACCTGCATATGTAAGGTCACTCGCTGTCCGGGACCGCGATTGTTATTTGAAAAGGTTAACTTTAACGGACGAAACCAGATTGGCCGACCCGCACACGCTTTAACTCAAAGGATGGACGATCTGACAGGATTCCCTTCGGTTGAGTGACTCACATCTAATGTGTATAGTAAAGACAAACTCAGTGTCTATCTAGTCATGAAGATGTATGTATATTTCAATTTCAGCAGGCAACTATTTTTACAGCTAACGTTACATTATTATTCCAGCCACAATTAATCACAACAATGTATATACAGTTACATATGATTAAGCATATAAATCGTCAGTTTGTTGTTTTACACACATGCACACAGACATGATTTCATACATGACATAGTGAGATGCATAAGAAATCTTTAGACGCGCCCATAACAACAAAAGACAATACTTTATTGAACCTTTTCTGATAAGAAGTGTGCGCTGCAATTGCGAGGACTTTTGACGATCGTTTCTGTCCAGTCCTCTCGTTTTATCTCGTTTCACCACAGCTGTTGTCGTTTTTTTTTTTGTCTGGCAGAGACAGCAGTTATGCTTTAAAATGTCAAATTGGAGCCTCTACAACATCGATTCTGGCACCCAACATCACAACAAGATGATATTTTAAGCTCCTTGTGTAGCCGAATCTGCACTGGTTTGAATGGGCCGCCTCCAATTTTCTCTTTTTTTTTTTTTTTTTTTTTTTTTTTTTTTTTTTAAGCCTCCAGCTAGTGCTGTGACGTAATTGTGACGTCGGCCCTAAAAGGGTCTATACTGTTCAAAAGTTTGGGGTCAGTAAGAATTTTTATGGAAAGTATTATGTTTATTTAGCAAGGATACATTAAATTGATCAAAAGTGATAGTAAAAAACATTTATAATTTAAAATGTTAGATTTTTTTATTATTTTTTTTTAATAATAAATGCTGTTCTTTTTATTTCTTTTTTTTTTCAGTATCCTGAAAAAAAAAGTTTTCCACAAATTTTAGAAACTGTTTTCAACATTAATAATAATAAAAAAAATATTGAGCATCAAATCAGCATTTTAGAGTAGTTCTAATAATAAATGATGATTATTATTAGAATGTCAAAACAATATTTTTTGGTGATTTGGTTACAATTAAAGTCAAGTCAATTAAGGCCAGTCAGTTTTCTCAGTGGCCATATTTATAAGCACAAACACGTAAGCTTGGCCATGCAAGTGCATGTGCGTTCTAAATCTAAACAAACTGTAAGGCGGGAACATTGTCATATTGAGTGTTGTGATTTCTTTCATTCATAAATGTAGCAGTGGAGCATCTCAGCATTATAAAGTCTCTTATCACATCAATTCTGTCCTTGTGGTGTGATTCATCAGACAGCAGTTTGCGTCAGCAGTATTCAGTGTCTTTCAGTCCAGGGCATCGCTCAGTATGCCGGATTGGAGTATTAGAGGTTTTAGGGGGCATCCTTTCAAACAGCTAGTCTGAGCATATCTGAATACAGTTGTTATTTTGCAGTAGCATCTGTTGATGCTAGAGGCACATGCATTACACACTTCACCTAAGGTCTAGTGTATTTGTTTCTGCGTGTCGTTTTGAGGTTTACATTGCTCAGTATGGCCAGCTGCTCTGTGGAGTGCATTACAACTTCCAGGCCTGCTGTTGCAGGGGAATTATCAGCTCATTATGGGCCTGTTTGCCTCAGTGAGTCCTGTATTCTCTTCCCCCGAGCCGCCAAACAGACCTGAGTGCTGGCACTGGTCCCAGCCACAAACTTTCGCTCTTTCTCTTTTCCGGTCACACCCACACACACTTACATGCATCCTATCAACGCCAACACTGTTGTGACCAGGAAGTAAAGTTGAACTGGGCTGAGAGGGCCCAGTTCAGGGAATAATAATGAGGACTTCCCCATGTACAATGGCGTGAATCCTCTCTCTTTTCCCAAAGTAAGAAAAAAAGATTCTGACATTAGTTTCCTTCAAGCCAAAATGGCTAACTTTCATTTTCTTTGGTTTGCAGATACAGGCATTGAGATCCAGAAAATAGGATTTGTCAGCAAACTATAACAATAACATGCTCTATTTATGCAATTTTTTGACCTTGTCTTGATTAGTTGTGGATTCTTATGCCTGTTTTATTTCTGCTATCATCTGTTGAAGTCGCCCCCTGCTGTCCAGTGCAGGTGGTCGCCCAGTGTCTACCTGTTCCTGATGTCGCATCCTGCTCTGAATGAGCGGGAGCGTGGTGTAGTACATCAAGACTGATGGTTGTTGCATAAGACCCTCATGTATGCTGGCTCCTCCCTGCATTCTCCCACCAAGCGTCTTTGCAACTGACAAATGGCAACGTCAGCAAAGCCCCCTGTTCTTCGCCCCATGGTAACACTGCTGTTTATTTGTACATGAATGCATACAAACATAGACAGCATATGGTGCTGTACTCTTGGATATAGTTTATGCTGCTATTCATACAGGATACTTTTTTTTTTTAGTTGAAACAGTGAGGCGGATTGCAGTGGAAAGAAATAGAAAGCAGGGATTGAGAGACTTGAGATTTATCTCTGAAAAACTAGTAAAATGCATTGCAATATTTAACTCTGCATTGTTATCATAACTAAATGTATCCTATTGTTATTTTTAAATCTATTGAAATATATAATTAAAAGTTGAGCCAAAAGAGAAAGAGGTGCAGATCTAAACATTCCAATGTATTAGCTATGCTAATCTTAAGAGTGTCTAAAAAAAAGCTTTTGTTAATTGAAATTCAGCTGAAATAAAATAAATGTTATATAAACGTAAATGAAATAATTAGAAATGTTGCCTTGGCAACTAGCTAAAAGCTTCTAAATAACTGAAATAAGTACTGAAATTACTAACTGAAATAAAAATAAGACTCTTAAAAAAAAATTAAAAACCAAAACTAAGGTAAATGGAAAAATGTTTCAAAGGTTTATTAAATTAAAACAAAAGCTTAAAATATAAAAATACAACCTATTTTAATATAAAAACTATAAGCATATATAAATAATACTAAAACAACACTGATTCAAACTAGGGATGGGCATTTCAAGCAAAAAAATATTTGAAGATAGCTGGGAATTATTAGATTATTATTTGAAAATTGCACCCCTCCCCCACATGCATCTCTATTATATTTTGTTATTATTATTTTAAATCAGTGCTATTGGTCATCGTTCTGTCTGTTTGTGGGTTTTACAAATATTTCTCCAATGAAAAGCACTCAAAAGAGCTTTTGACTAAACCTCGTAACGCCATTGGATTCTCAAATTGTCAAACCTCATAACCCCACCTCCATTCAGAATAAGTGCCGCAACACGCAGTTTGAAGACGGACGTTTACTTTCTTCACAATGCAAGGGTAAATAAAGAACTGATGTTTGAATAAGTACAGCGTTTCCTTTACTCTAGAAATGCTGTCTATAAAGGCTAATGTTTTTGTGTGTTTAAAGAGCAGAGAAGAGTCTTAGCATTTGTTGTCTAGTTGTAGCCAATACACTTTTATACGTTTTAAATATCCTGTGCATAGCGGTTCGTCTTTTATATTGTGAGATTTTGGCCAAATGTATTAAACAACAAGAGAAACTGAGTGCCCATATAGCTACAATAAACTTTATAACCTGCAAACTGATGAAAACGTAATGCGATTAACTGCCTCAGATGCGGCCATTCTAATGATGGACAAAACGCAGATCTCCGTCATTCGTACTCAGAAAAAAGGTTGAGAAACACTGGGCTATACACCCATAACAGAGAGAGACCATTCACGCTTTCAATCTGTACGATAACAAACTATTTAATTCATTAGGGGATAGGCTATCTTAACTCAAGCCATATAATGATTGTAACATGCTGAAACACATCAATAGCCTATAATAAACATAACCGAATGACGGAACTTGTTTACATAAGTCCGTTGATTAGCATAAATCAACTGCTCATAAGGCTAGGACATTTACATTTAAAAAAATGGAACCCCTAAAGGGAATAAATAGGAGATGGGAGGAAAAAATATAGCCTATTTCAATACTTTCTCTCGCAATTACATTGTTTGGTAATTATACTGTATATAAATTGTGGGCATCAGGGAGCCATTATTAATAGGTAGGGCAATGAAATCGCTTTTGAATACACGCTTACTTTACTTTCGAGATTCGCGATCACCCCTACTCTACTATGGAGCGGCAGTACTTACCACACATTTTACAAGATTAGATTTTTGTCAGTGGTGCTCAGGATCCGCAAATCATTCATTCATTCAGTCATCTCTGCTTACTCGGTTTATGTGGTAAGTGAACTTTTATGTACTGTATTGTAACAGTCTACCGCTAGCAAGCGGCTAACCATGTCCCTTTAGTGGCTCCATAGAACACGCTATTCGTTTTCCGTGCCTTCCCGAATACAGATTCAACACACCTCTAACCCAATCAGGGGTGTTTGTGGTCCGCACTGAATTCTTATTTGACATCGTTCCCAAGTTACCGTAACCGCTATATGCCACACAATTCTACAGTGTGCACGTGAGACAATGTGTTCTTCTGTTGTCTTTGACAGCTTTTAGGTGCGTTATTGGCAGTGCCACCCTCAGCTTACATGAACGCGTCACCACAAAACATGGGGAAATTTTTTAGACAATAATCGCACAACATATTCGATATTCAATTATTAAATCAACTAATCGAATATTCGAAAATCGTGACCCATTCCTAGTTCAAACATGTTTAGTGCGTTTATATAGACCGAAAATTTAAGAATAGTGAAGATGCCATTTTTATAAGACATGAATAGAGTAGTTTTAGGTAATTTTATTATTGGGTGAATTATTACACACACACACACCCTTGATGTGTTCAGCTGAATTTGAGATTAGGCAAGACAAGGCAAGGCATGTTTATTTATATAGCACATTTCATACACCATGGTAATTCAAAGTGCTTTACATAAAAGTAAAATAATCATAAAAAAGTAATCAAAACAATAAAACCAGAAATTTAAAAACGTTTAAAATGATTTAAAAATGGATTTAAAGTGAATTTAGAACAGTTAGAAATAAAAATGATTATACATAAAATACAGTGCTGTCAGTTCGGACGTAGCACAGTGCTCATTCAACAAATGCACAGCTAAACAGATGAGTTTTGAGTCTGGATTTAAATGTGGCTAATGTTTTAGCACATCTGATCTCTTCTGGAAGCTGGTTCCAACTGCGGGCAGCATAATAGCTAAAAGCGGACTCCCTTTGTTTTGTGTGAACCCTTGGTATTTCTAACTGACTCGATCCTAATGATCTGAGTGGTCTGTTAGGTTTATGTTCAGTGAGCATATCTGCAATGTATTTAGGTCCTAGGCCATTGAGTGATTTTATAAACGAGTAAAAGTACTTTAAAATCAATCCTAAATGTAACTGGAAGCCAGTGTAAGGAACTGAGGACTGGTGTGATATGCTCAGATTTTCTGGTTCTAGTCAGAATCCTGGCAGCAGCGTTCTGGATGAGCTGCAGCTGTCTAATGGTCTTCTTTGGAAGGCCGGTGAGGAGACCATTACAATAATCCACCCTGCTTGTGATAAAGGCATGAACAAGTTTCTCCAAGTCATGACTGGAAACAAAACATCTAATTCTTGCAATGTTTTTGAGATGATAGTATGCTGATTTAGTTACTGCTTTGACATGACTACTGAAACTAAGGTCTGTCTCCAGAATCACCCCAAGATTTCTGACTTGATTTTAGTTGTTTGACCCCTTGAGTCAAGGTATGCATTCACCTTGAGAACTTCATCCTTGTTTCCAAATGCAATGACTTCAGTTTTCTCCTTGTTTAACTGAAGAAAGTTCTGGCACATCCAACTGTTAATTTCATCAGTGCATTGGCAGAGGGAGTCAATGGGGCTATAGTCATTTGGAGATAAGGCTAGGTAAATCTGGGTATCATCAGCATAGCTGTGATAGGCAATTTGGTTCTTTCTCATTATTTGACTTAGTGGGAACATATACAGGCTAAACAAGAGCGGTGCAAGAATTGAGCCTTGTGGGACTCTGCATGTCATGGACGTCCATTTAGACTTATGCTCTCCTATACTCACATAATAACCTCTCCCTTCTAAGTATAATCTGAACCATTTGAGTACCATCCCAGAAAGCCCGACCCAGTTTTCCAGTCTCTCTAGAAGTATGTTATGATCGACAGTGTCAAACGCAGCACTAAGATCTAGTAGTACCAGCACTGATATTTTGCCAGAATCAGAGTTTAAGCGAATATCATTTATTATCTTAATGAGCGCTGTCTCTGTGCTGTGATTTGGTCGGAAACCAGATTGAAAATTGTCCAGGTATCCATTTGAGTTTAAGTAGTTGTTCAGCTGATTAAAAACTACCTTTTCAATAATCTTACCTATGAAAGGAAGATTTGATATTGGTCTATAGTTGCTCAATATTAGCACAACTAACTTTAGGCTCAACTTTTAATTGTATATTTCTCACAAGATTTAAAAATAACAATGGTTGTAAAGGATGTTCTTCAGTGTTTCCAAGCACGTTCTGCTGTTTTAGATAGAAATCTGAGTATAGTTGGTGTCGCTGTGTCCTTGGATGTTTGTAGTGCTCAATATTCACTGGGCATAAATTGGTCCAGCATTTGTCTGGACTAATTTGTCTCCAACAAGGGATGATAAACTCCTTCGTGCTGCCTGTACAGTACTCTGGCACTCTGACTCTTAGGCTGATGATACACGGGGCAACTTTTTGAGCAACGTTGCTGGGCAACTTTTGTTAATGTTGCCGTCAAAGGGCAACCAGGTGAGGCACAGGGCCCACAACCGATCTAAAGCATCCAGATATAAATTTGTTACCCATTCTCAGTGGGAAAGTTTCCAAGAAACATTCCTCAAAAAAAGTTGCCCCGTGTATCTGCTGCCTTACTACAGAAATACACAAATGAAGCAACCAATAACTGTTTAGGTAGTGAAACCCAAAGCCATCATTTAGATTTACTTGTTTGAAGTTTTCATAAAAGGGTAATTTGCAGGCAAGGGAATAATCAATAATAAGGCTTTGATTACATCATTGCATATTTGGCTGGAAAAAGCTGGCTTTGAGTTGGAGTATAATAAGAGTCTGTTCTCTTTGGACTTTGGTGTATTGTGGGAGGCGCTGGGATCATTTGTAAACAATGCCTTCCTTGATGCCAAGAGCTAGTGTGCTTTTGTAAGTGTTCATCTAGTTTTCGGTGTTTCTATCTCTCTAGTACTGGAGCCATCCCTTCTTTCCTCCCAGCATGCATGCTTTCCGGTTGTCTTTCTCTCTCCTCTGCATCATTAAAGCATGGGCACACTCTGCGCAGATATTTAGCCCTTGGCCACCTGCCTGCCTCCATGTGAGCCTCATTTGGTGTGTTTATCCTGTTTCCCATTCAGCCATTGAAGTGTTGTTTTCCTCTAAACTTGGGACCACACCTATGGTATGCAGAGCTTCAACTTCACATACCCACTGTACTTTTAATATTACAAGAAAACTGTATCCTTAAAATCAGCCAGTATGACAGGGAGCTTTGTGTGTGTGTTTCTGTGTATGCACAGTCCTTGCAGTGCAGCCTATGCTCTGAGGCTGGCTTGCTTTTGTGCATCTATTCAGCTCGCTCTATTGTGAGCAGCGGTGCTAATTGCAGCCTGAATGGTCTCGGCTAAATGTTTTGTGACAGTTTGAAAGCATGAAAGATAAGAGGGGCACACAAGAAAAAGAATCCCTCTTTTTTTTTTTATTGGCACAACGGAATGCTCTTGGCTGTAACCTTCAACTCCCATGCAACCCGTTTCCCCTCCCTCACTAGAGCGTCTCCTCTCTGAATCAGGAATAGAGGTAGATATAAATAAAGCCCGGGTGAGGGAAGAGAGATCGGATCTTGCCGAAGCCGTGTGGGATGAACGGGGCGGTCGCTCGCGTTCTGAGCTGCAGCTCCTTGGCAGCATTTCAAATATGAGCCTCAGAAGCCTCGCGAGCAGCAGACATATTGTAACAGGGATGGCCAGCGTTCTGCACGCAGCTTAGCGCTTCTCTCAGGATGGTCGGGCGACATCTCTCTTCAGGTACTTTTCCACTTCTCTGCGACCCCACCCCCTCCAACCTCATAGTACGATCCTCCACACTCTGATAACAGGCTATTCCCTTGCTTTGCTCTCTGCTGTACTGCTGCTGTTTGATCTGGAAGCGTAGCATTAATATAACTGCAAATAAAACGCAAATCCCTAAAGCTATTGCATTGCATGTTAGATATTAATGCAGGGCAGAGGTTTGCTGCGCTCATCTGATAAGCTTTCTTCAGCGAGACACTGTAAGATGTTGATGGCAGCTCTAAGCTTTTTTGGCTTCAGTTCAGATTTGATAAAATGGCGTCCTTTACTACGCAGTGACTCTACAGAAGGACAGCATTTGTGTTGGAAACACACTATCCTCTCTTTCATAGACTCCTTTTCTTGTCTTTAGTTGAAAGTGCTTTTTTCTGGGGTTGGTGACAGAAAGCCTGGTGTGCACAGGCACTGCCACTTTGCGCAGATCTGACACAGACTGAGCCGTGCCTGCGCATGTAAAGCCACACAAAAACAACAACAACAGAGTTGAGCAAGTGCCAAGAGGCTGGGCAGCATTGCCAACTAATTAACACAACAGGATGCTGGTAGCCATATGTGGGCATTTGCGCTGCTTTCAATGTTATCAATGTGTCATATTTAGAATGAACATATTTCTTTGAAAGCAAAGTCTGTGGTTGTAATCTGTCAGTCCAGCAGAGGGAGATGGTTGTGGTTGGGAGAAGCAAGGCTTTGCGGTGACAGCAGTGAAAAATAATGACTCCATGCTAGCATATACATGTGATCCAATGCTGTTATTGTTGCATTTTTATTATATTATACATTTTTATTTACGTAAGTTTTGACCGTAGCTACCGTGCTGATGTAAAGCATATTTTTTCTTAAAGCAAGCTAAGAAAAATATATTTTGATCAATCTAGCCAGATCTTTCAGTAAATGGTCATTTAGATGAATGGTAATGTTTTTCAAGTGAAATGTTTTCAAGTGAATCTTCTGAGAACTTTGCATTTGTCTGTATTTGTATAGATTTAATTAATTTCTTAAATATATATTTTTTTGTAATCTATATTAATTTCTTGCAATATTGCTAATTGCATTTATACATATAATGTATTTTATCATAACATGTATAAAAGCTAAATTGCTTTGAGAGGTCATATGAGTGCATGAAATTAATATAGGTCATATGCGCATTATTTCAATAGTTTCTCTTTCTTTTTCTCTTTCTTTCTGTAGAGCTGCCCCCACAGAGTGGCCTGGCAGCCCAGTATGAGAATATATCCCCCAATCGCAGTGCCACTACAGCCTCTACCAACAGCTGCAGCGGCTGGGATCCACTGATTATTGACGAGCACGATACGGAGGCGTGGCCTTCAATTTCATGCAAAGAAAGCCACGCCCCTGCAGGATGCCCTTTGGACACTGAAAGTATCAGTGACATCAGCAGCATGAGCATGGCCACAGGAGCTGGCCAGCAAGGCCATTTCTCTGCCAATCACCCCAGCAAAGCCAATGCCAGCCACTCAGGAGGTCTACTCTCTAGTCAGGGTGGGGCCAGCAGAGGCTGGGGCTCTGGCCCATCTCCTGCCAGTGGAGGAGAAGGGAAGAATGAAGTCTCCAGCACATCAGTGGGAGCCAGGGGTTGGGGCTCCTCTAACTTTAACTTGAACTTAAACCCCAATGCCAACCCCTCTGCCTGGCCAGTTCTGGGACATGAAGGGACCGGCATGGGTGGTGGCAGCTCTGGAGGAAGCAACCCTCCTCCTCCTGATCTCTGTAGCCCACCGGGCACTCTGCCCAGTCAGGGTCCTAGCAGCAGTGGCAGTATAGGTGGTGCCAATGGAAATTCTGCAGGTAATGGTGGCAGTGGCAATGGCAGCACCACATGGGGTAGCATTGTGCCCAGTGACTCCTCAGAGCCACACTCCACCCCATCCACAAATGTGTCTTTCAGCTCCGAACCTCAGAACCTTAACACTGATGGACCAAATCACACTAAGCAAGAGCCCAGAAGCCCTGGCCACAGGCTGCCTAACTGGGGGGTTGGACCTGCAGGCATGGGCTCATTTGTTAAAAACAAAGGAGGAGCCTCGCAGGTCAACGGGGATGAAGAACCTGTTTGGGGTAATGGAAATGCCAAGTCCAGTGGTTGCTCAAAAGACTCTGGTTGGGACTCAGGGAGCAGCTTGGGACAAGGAGGGGCCTCGGGCACTTCTGGATGGGGAAAAGCTGCCTCAACTGGAGACTGGGGTAAGCATTCCAACAGTGAGGCCAAAGGATGGGATTCCTCAGGCTCTCCCACCCAAGAGCAGCAGCACAACTCTTGGGTCCGTGGGGCCAATGCCCCAGCCAGCGAGGGAAGCAGTGACAGCATGGAATTTCATCCTCACAGGAGGGTCCACTCATCAAGAGATGAGGCTCCCCCTGTTCTGCCTGCCCAGGATATGGACCCTCGGGTTCTGTGTAACACAGGCTGGGGTCAAACACCAGTGCGTCAGCACACCACTTGGGAGACTGAAGAAGCTGCACGCTCCAACTATAAGAATGACATTGGAACTGAATCCTGGGGCTCATCCTCAAATGCAGCCAATGTAAGACCAACACCAACTTCTGGCAGTGCCAACCCAAACTCTAGCACTACATCCAGACCTGACTCTGGGGGCAAGAATGAGGGCCCCTGCCCCAGTACTGGAGCTGCACCTGGATGGGGCACAGCCATGCCATCACCCCAAGCTAGCTCTGGTTGGGCAGATCCTACCAGCAACAAGAAACCTTCCAGTAGTCCTGGAAGTTGGGGCAATACCCCAGCTGGAGGTCAAGGTGGAAACCTGCAGAAAAGTGGTCAGACTTGGGGTTCAGAGGAGAAGTCTCCTACATGGGAAGACAGTCACGTTAAAGCCAAACCACAGGGCTGGACTGAGGGGCCCAAAACTTCTCACAGATGGGGCAATGGACCTGGTGGAGAAAGCGGGTCTGGAGGAGAATGGGGTGAACCTGGAGATGGAAAGAAAAATGGACCCTCCAGCTCTACGTGGGAGGGAGAGGGTACCGGCTGGAACGAGAGCTCCAGAGGATGGGGAAAGCCTGCTCCGGGAGTAGGAGGAAACTGGGGAGATGCACAACACTCCAGTGTGCCATCACAAGGATGGAATAACAAGCCCCAGGAGGGCACCAATGGCAATAGTGGCAGTGGAAGCATGGGTTCTTGGGGAGGTCCTAACACTGTAAAGCAGAGTGGCTCTGGATGGGGAGGAGGAAATGGTGGAGGTGCTAAACCTGACCACACTGGAGAGCCCACTGGATGGGAGGAGCCCTCTCCACACTCCATCCGACGTAAGATGGAGATCGATGACGGTACCTCAGCTTGGGGTGACCCAAGCAGTTCCAACAAGGCAGTCAATCTCTGGGACAGGAATAACCCTGGGATGCAAGGCAAACCAGGACCTGGCAATACCAACAATGTACCCAACAACCATCATCATCATCCCCACCATAACCAGCCTCCCATGCAAACCCACAGCCATGGAGGACCAAATTCAAACAATAATCACATTTCCCCTGATAATGCTGGCCCACATCAAACAGGGCCACCTCACAATAGAACAACCCTTATGAATCCAGGTAAGAAATTAGGCTTTTTACTTTAACATACACTGTCAATGACCCAGTGTTAATTTCGTCAACCAAGACGACAACAAAATATATTCGTTAACAAACCTTTTTCCTGTTACTAAGACGAGACGTTGACAAGCTAAAACTAATATCTAATGATAAAAACTATGATGAAATTTATGCTGCGTCTTCGTTAACAAGATGAGACGGGACTAGAATGTTATTTGAGGACTACCGGACATTCAAAATACATCCTATAGGCCAAGTTAACGGTCTTGTCTTTCAAAATGTGCGTCCCTGTCATTGGATTACAATCGGATGAGGGACGTTCGCATATCTAGTCTCAGTATGGCAGCCGCAGCGGACAGATAGGCTACCAAAACGTGAAATATCGACCTGAAACAATGGCCTCAGCACCCGAAGGGTTAGGGACTGGGTGCCCAGATGTCCCGTTCGTCACAATTCGTTGTCGATTAACTTAAAGTTAGCGAAGGCGCGATTGATAGAATCACGCTATATAGAAGTGCTCTGTCTCGTGCACGCTCCCTTTCTTCAGTCTCATACAGCACGCGATCAGTGCTCGGTGCTCAAATACACACATAGCAGTCCAAAATCCAAATGTCTATTGTATAGAGTATCTCATGTAAATACAGTCGGTTATGGCTTTAGTGAATATAAACAGGTGGGTGAAAACTGAATTTGTGTCAGTATTACATGCATACCTTCCATCTTAAATGGGCAGCATTCCCAAGTAAATACCTATCTGTGTCATCAATGTTAACCAACAAAAGATGTTAAATAAGTGCATACTTAAGTAAACCTACTGTAGCCTATCTGAAAAATGAGTTTAATTTGTATCTCTACCAAAAAAATGAAAATTTATTCCTGTTTTTCCAAATTCAATCCTTGATTCAAATTTCTCATAAGCTTAATTGATTTGGTCTAAAGAGAGAAGAATTAATGACTATTTTTGTTTGAAGACTATATATAAAATAGCTACCAAAATAAATGTCGGTAACTGTAGTTTGACTAAAGTAATGACTGAAAGTTGACAAAAATGCAATGACTTTTATGCATTTTCATCTCAAGATAAAGATTGACTAAATTAAAAATGCCTGCCAAAATTAACACTGTATAGTCCAGGTGATATGTGCAAAATTTGAGGTGATATGTTCACTTTTTCATAAAAGCATGAAATTTGGTACACTTTAGGGGTGGGCGATATGACCAAAATCTTATATCACGATATGACTAATTCTATATCACGATACCGATATACATCACGGTATAGTTATTTTTTTTTATTTTTTTATGATATTCAATTTTTGATACCATAGAATTTTCATAATGCTTGTCACCAATGTCAATATCAAACTAATAGAAATATAATACAATATAAAACAAAAAAGGCGTGTAAGAACATGCCTTTTTTGTGTGTGTGTGTGTGTGTGTGTGTTGTATTGTGTAATGTGTATTGATGTGAATTAATGTTAGACAGTAAACGCTATTGGATGCGAAACAATTTTTGGAAGAAATCCCAACAATAAAGTGAAATTAAATTGAATTGAATACAAGCCTAAAAAGAGCCAAAAAAACAAAAAAACTCAAGCTCACTGAAGATAAACAGTCAGTGATGAAATAAGGATAAGAAACTAAATGCAAGCAGTAGGACAAAAACCTACATAAATAAGAAACGCTATACATTGTGTAAATTAGTCTTCATTATGTTAATTAGATAAAATTAATGTGTGTATCATGTATAGATTATATACATAGGCTATATATAAATATATCATTATTATTATTTTTTTATTTATTCTTATTAAAGTTACAAAAGTGATATAGTCAAGAGCAGTGAGAGATTTTTCTCTCACTGTTGTTTGCTTAATGGCAGACAGAACGAATATTGGACAGCTTCCCCTTTAAGTCCGGATCCAATACACTGTTACATATGCGTTTTTTTTTTCAGCCGTTTACTCTCTCTTAAGACCTAAATCACTGTGTTTATGAGGATACTTGCAAAGACGGTGATTATTACGCATATACTTGTTTATGTAATCGTTCAAAGCCAATAAAGCTGCAAAAAAATGTGCGCTCCTCTCACACAGAAACACAGACAGTGCACGCAAATAGCTCTGTTGTTTGTGTTTCAACGGCTTAAAATCAGTTGTTTTAAAACGGCAGTGCTTAAAAAAAGGTGACCATGCTACAGATGTAGTCTCTCGTTTAGGAACGAGCTCCTCGTTTTGTCCTGGCTGGTCGTTCTCCACCTGGTTCTGTCTCCCCTTCACGCCCCGTGGTGGCGTGTAAAGATCGCAGTCATCCAAATGATGAAAAAGTATTACCGTAAACAATGTATTTTGCGACACCACGAAATAAACGATAGAGCATAATATGAAACGATAGACTTTTTATTTTGTCCATCCGATATATATCGTCATATCGCACAGCCCTAGTACACTTGTATAGTTAGTGGCCCTAAACATTTTCAGAAATGGAGCCATCGCAAAAACACCTCATGGTTGCCATGGTGACCATTTTATTTTCCGCCATAACCAAATGATGTATTTCGTGTCATATCTCCTGAACCAAACATGATAACATGTCTACCCCTATGTTTTGATGGTCAAGGATTACAATGATACCATATACAGCAACATAAACTGTTCAGGTGAAGAGTTAATGGTGAAATCAGCCATGTAAGAAGGAAATAACAGTATCTGAGCATCACAGTATCATAGCATTTACAAAAGTCCATATTATGGCTATTAATTGTTTCTTTCTTTGATAATTAACTAATATTTTATTCAATAATACAATAAAAGGTTGTTTTAATTAATAATTAATTTGTTACATTTATATAGCATTTTTGTGGGTACTCAAAGCGCTTTACATGGAAGGGGGAATCTCAATCTCAACTACCACCAATATGCAGCATCCACCTGGATGATGCGACAGCAGCCATATTGCACCAGAACGCTGACCACACACCAGCTAAATGATATTTTATTCAATAGTACAATAAAAGATTGTTTTCAAGAATACAATAATTTATTTCAGAGATATAAAAAAATATCATCTCAAGTAAGTGTAAGTTTTTCCTTAAGTCTCAGGTAGTGTAAGGTAGGCGTTAGTACTGTATGTTTCCAAAACATTCTTGTTCTCTCTCAACAATGCTCTAACATCACACACAGACGGCAATGCAATCTTGTTAAACTGTGTCCTATCTGCACCTCTTCTGCTGCACCTCTGTCATTTTCTGTGGGTCTCTGGAATTGTCAGTCAGCTGTTAACAAACTTAATTCCGGCCATTGCTTCTCAGACTACTCTTAGTATCTTGGGCTTGACTGAGACCTGGATTCGTCCAGAAGACTCCGCAACCCCTGCTGTTCTCTCTAACAACTTCCCTTTCTCTCACACACCCCATCAGGTTGGAAGGGTACTGGTCTTCTCATTTCTAATAATTGGAAATACTCAACCCACTCTTCCCTATGCATTAAAAATTATTTTGAGTTTCATGCTATTATGGTAACAGCTCCTGTTAAACTCCATATTGTAATGATTTATCACTTTCCTGGTCATATATAATCCTTTATAGAGGAGCTGTATGGGCTGCTGTCCTCATTCTCTGTGGATGGCAGTCCACTTGTAGTCTTTGGTGACTTCAAAATCCATCTGGAGAAGCCTTACACTGCAGACTTCCACTTCCACTCCTAGCTTCATTTGATCTCAAATGGCTTACCACCACAAGCACTAACAAATCAAGCAACCAGCTTGACCTAATTTACACATGCAATTGCATCACAGACAACATTTGGTAAAACCTCTAGACATCTCTGCTCATTTTTTTTATTAAATTTAACCTACATATTACTACCTGTGTGCCACCAATTCTTCTACCAGTTACTTTTAGGCAAAACCTACGCTCCCTTTCACCCTTCAGTCTTTCCTCTGTAGTGTCATCCTCTCTTCCATCACCCACCCATTTCTCATCTCTGGATACAAATGCAGCAAGTGACACTTTATGATCCACTTTAACTTCATTGAGCAAGTGAGGCAAAGCAAATTCACACCTATAGAGGTGCAAGTTGAAGGAAAAAATATTTCTACCGTATTGACCCAAATCTAAGACGACCCCCCTTTTTCCAGATGTACCTTTTGGAAAAAGGCTTTTTGAAAAACAAATCTTGTTGTTTTTTCTCTGTAAAACACATTTTTTCTTAAATTATTTTCATATTGCATATTTTTCCTATTTAAATTTTTGTTTTGAAAGTATGGTAAATACTGGTAAAATATACCAACAATGACATTTAAAAACATACACTTTTTGTAAAAATAACAGGTAGCCCATCTGAATTATATATTATTTAGGCTATCCATCTCTTAGTAGCCTGCCAAAATTTGATTATCAGTAGAAGTGAAATCTTATTGTAGTCTTCAAATCTGGGTACTGTCTTATGTTTTAAAATCACTTACAGAGGAAGTTTGTTCCCATCAGGCTAACATGACAGTCACGACTCAAGCCGCTGTAAGCTTTTCTTTTTCTTTTGTTTTCACTCGCGATATTTACAACACACATTACATTACAAATTTCATGGCACACTCGTTTTATGCGTGTTTGGCGCCACCTATTGTTGTGGGTGTATTATTGACATGTCAAAGTCTAGACCCTGAACATAGGATGACTGCGTTTTTTCAGATGTATTTCCAAGAAAAAAAAATCGTCTTACATTCGGGTTAATACGGTAATTGAAATCCTGCAATCTACAAGATGTTCCTGAGGAATGCGGTTCCTTTGTTATTCTAATGGAATGGACCATATGGTTCACACCTTTATAGACAGAGTTACATTATTTTTTCACAGAATGACCAACTGAACGTTAACCAGTCAGGTTTCAGCAGCGGCCATTCAACTGAAGCCTCTTTCACACAGAGATTCCGGAAAATACACGGGTTTAATGTGTTCCGGGAATCATCCTGGGATCGTTTGATTTTGGTTCATTCACACTGCCTGTGATTTTCCGGAATCTGTGCGTGCGTTCACACACAACCCGTAAAGATCCCGTAAAGACGCGTGACCTTTCATGTGACGTGTATAATGCGCCACGCACCATTTCACTAAACTGGAGAATGATTTCAGCTTCAGCGCGGATAGTGAGGAGCTCCCTGATCGCTGCTTCATTCCAGTTTACACATTTTTCGTTGTGTGAACGTTGATCTGCCTTCAAAACACCCGGTAAAACAGTCGAACGATAAAGTGCGTCATCACTACGACACACCCTTTACGGCATTGATCCGGCTTTTGTTCACACAGCGCTCATTCCGGGACTGAACCCGGCAATGTTACTAGGTCCCCAACCCGGGATCAATCCCAGAATTAATCCCGGGACGTGTCTGCGTTCACACAGAAGGCACTCCGGCAATTTTCTGGCAATTTTCCGGGACCAACGTGCAGTGTGAAAGGGGCTTGAGACTGCTTTGCTGCTGCCCTGCAGTTAGAGAAAGCTGATTCCAAATCATCAGTTCTTCTTCTGCTGGATCTATCTGCTACTTTTGACTCTGTGAATCATCAGATTCTCCTGTCTACCATCACCCGACCTGCACTCCACTGGTTTGAATCCTATCTCACAGGTAGGTCTTTCAGGGTTTCCTGGGGAGGAGAGGTATCCAAAGAACATCAACTGGCCACAGGGTTTCCTCTGGGATCAGTTCTTCACCATATACACTACATCAATGGGACCCATTATACAAGCACATGGGTTCTCCTACCAAATTCTACCATTGATGACACACAGCTCTATCATTCATTTCAACCAGACAATCCAATAGTAGCTGCATGGATCTCAGGCTGCCTGGCAAACATTTTGGCATGGATGAAGGAACATCACATGCAGCTCAACCTGGCAAGGACTGAGCTTCTCGTTTTCCCTGTCACTCCGACTCTACAGCATGATTTCATCATCCTGCTAGGTTCATCAAAAATTATTCTTTGGTGACCATCTGACCTTCAAGGACCATATTGTAAAGACAGCTCGATCATGCATGTTTGCATTGCACAACATCAGGAAGATCAGGCCCTTCCAAACAGAGCATGCTGCACAACTTCTTGCCCAGGCCCTTGTCATTTCTAGGTTGGACTCTTGCAATGCTCTTCTAGCTGGACTTCCATCATGCGCAAACAAACCTCGACAAATGTTTCGGAATGCAGTGGCACGACTGGTCTTCTATGAGCCCAAAAGGGCCCACTTTACACCTCTCTTTATCTCCCCGTACTGGCTACCGGTTGCGGCTCACATAAAGTTCAAGACATTGATGTTTGCGTACAGAACAGCCACAGGCTCAGCACCATCCTACTTCCTCCTCAATCTTACGAATCTACATCCCCTCCAGAAGCCTGAGATCTGTAAGTAAGTGATGCCTTGTGGTAACATCACAGAGAGGCATTTTCGTTCACCTTTCCTGGCTGGTGAAATGATCAGCCAACACTTGCAGGAATTAACAGAACACCCGACACGTTATCTGACAGCAACACTAATTTAATCCTATACTCGACCCATTTGGCATAAAAGTTGGGACCCGAACCGCACCTGCATTAAATCTCTTACATGAGGTAGAAAAAACTCATTTATTAAAACTTTTATTCAAATTGTGAATAGATTAAATACAGAAAGCAAGCAAAGAGCGCTCCCTTTAATATAATCACTACAGCTGTCAATCAGTGGCAGCGTGATTGGCTACATTGCTTGGCGTGTACTGGACCAAGTCGAAATAGTCTTGGTTATTGGACCCGCAACCCACCCGTGCTTGTCACCGTCCGGCCCGCACCCACACCACACCCTACACAAAAATATTATTCCACCCGTTACATCAAATATTAGCTATTCACCTGTGTGTACCCGCCCGCATGCAGGACTGGCTTCCACCTTGTGGACAACATAATAGACAACTCTGGCCCCAGAGAGTGATTGTAAATTAAGTTTACTTGAAATATGTCTGAAATTTCATTCTGCATCTTCTGAGATTTCATTGTAATCCTTCTCATAAAGTCACTAAATTAACCATTAACTTTTCACCTGATTGTGTTGCCGTCTGTGTGTGATGTTAGAGCTTTGTTAAAAGAGAGAACAAGAATGTATTGGAAATATACTACTGCCTACCTGACTCTGCCTGAGAGGTAAGGAAAAATACACTTATGACTTTGTTTATAGGGCTATCTCTGAAATATATGCTAGTATTCTTGAAAACAATCTTTTAATATATTATTGAATAAAATATTAGCTAATTATCAAAGAAAGAAACAATTAATAGCCATAATATGGACTTTTGTAAATGCTGTGATACTGTGATGCTCAGATACTGTTATTTCCTTCTTACATTGCTGATTTCACCAATAATGCTTCACCTGAACAGTTTATGTTGCTGTATATGGTATCATTGTAATCCTTGACCATCAAAACACAGGGGTAGACATCACCTTTTCTGTGTTATCATGTTTGGTTCAGGAGATATGACACAAAAATACATCATTTGGTTATGGCGGAAAGTAAAATGGTCGCCGTGGCAACCACAAGGTGTTTTTGCGATGGCTCCATTTCTGAAAATGTTTAGGGCCGCAAACTATACAAGTGTACCAAATTTCATGCTTTTATGAAAAAGTGAACATTATTTTCACATATCACCTGGACTAGTAATGACATTTACTTGGTTAAAATGGATCACTCTATTTTTGTTTGACAGATCATGCGAAGAGAACACGCTAGCAGAACAAATAGAAATGTTCACGTAAATCAGTCAACAGAATATTGTTTACATTTTGTCTGCGAGTGTAGTTCAGCATAGTGTTTGAGCCAGGAGGGAAGTGTGTTATTAGAGTTGGGTCGCCATCTGTGGGGAGTATCACTATGCCTCAGCAGGATACTTGGAACAAACCCGATGCCCTCTGCTGTTTGTGTGTAGCTTTGCACTCCCTCTTCTCCCTCTGCCAAAGCTGTATTTAACATGGCATCATCAGATCTCCCTGGTGCCAATAACTAAACAGACATTTAATATTACTGCTTATTATTTCATTTTAAGACAGGTGAGCCTACAAAGAGACTTTTGTTTTAAAAAAAAAAAAAAAAAAAAAAAGCCTCAAAATGAATAAATTGTGAAATTCTTAATCTTAATTTTTTTTAATTCAACTTTGTACTCCAATTGTTAATTTTTTTTTTTTTTTTGGAAGTTTAGGATGAAGTTAAGTAGTGTCGAAAGAGATGAGTTTTCAGTTGCTGTTTGAAGATTGACAGTGATCCAGCATTTCGGATAGGGGTGTGAAGATCATTCCACCAGCCAGGAATGGTGAACGTGAATGTTCTGGAGAGTGATTTTGAGCCTCTCTGTGATGGTATCATGAGGCGTCCCTCACTAGCAGATCTCAGACTTCTGGAGGGGATGTAGATTCATAAAAGTGAGTGGAAGTAGGCGGGTGCTGAGCCTGTGGTTGTTCTATATGCAAACATCAATGTCTTGAACTTGATGCGAGCTGCAACCGGTAGCGAGTGCAAGGAGATAAAGAGAGGTGTAACATGGGCTCTTTGGGGCTCTTTGAAGACCAGTCGTGCCGCTGCATTCTGAATCATTTGTAGAGGTTTGATTGTGCTCGATGGAAGTCCAGCCAGAAGAGCATTGCAGTAGTCCAGCCTAGAAATGACAAGGGCCAGGACAAGAAGTTGTGCAGCATGCTCTGTCAGAAAAAAAATCTTTTTTTTTTTCTACAGCATGGTAGAGATGGAGTAGCAGGGAAGACAAGAAGCTCAGTCTTTGCCAGGATGAGCTGTAGGTGATGTTCTTTCATCCATGCCGAGATGTCCTCCAGGCAGCCTGCGATGCGTGCAGTAGGATCATCCGGTTGAAAAGAGAGATAGAGCTGTGTGTCATCAGCGTAGCAATGGTAGGAAAAGCCATGTGCCTGTATGATGGGACCCAGTGATGTAGTGTATGTGGAGAAGAGGAGGGGTCCAAGAACTGAACCCTGAGGAACCCCAGTGACCAGTTGATGTACTTTGGATACCTTCCCTCCCCAGGCCACCCTGAAAGACCTACCAGTGAGATAGGATTCAAACCAGCGAAGTGGAACCCCAGTGATGCCCAGTGATGAGAGGGTGGACACGAGGATCTGATGATTGACAGTGTCAAAAGCCGCAGATTGATCCAGCAGAATGAGGACTGATGATTTGGAACCGGCTTTTGCAATTCGCAGTGCTTCAGTGACTGAGAGTAGCGCAGTCTCAGTTGAATGGCCACTCCCGAAACCTGACTGTTTGGCGTCCAGTTTGTTGTTCTGTGAAAGAAACAATGATGCCTGGTTGAAGACAACTCGTTCGAGTGTTTTCGCTATGAATGGGAGGAGAGAGACAGGTCTGAGGTGTTCTATAAGAGAAGTGTTTAAAGTAGTTTTTTTGAGCAGTGGGGTTACCCGAGCCTGCTTGAACGCAGTGGGGAAAATGCCTGTAAGGAGGGATGTGTTGATGATGTGTGTGAGTGCTGGTAAGAGTGTGGGAGAGATTGCTTGGAGAAAGTGTGTGGGGATTGGGTCTAGAGGACATGTTGTAGGATGGCTGGAGAGGAGAAGTTTGGATACTTGCGCCTCAGTGAGGGGACTGAAGGAGAAGATGGGAGTTTCAGCAGTGGATGCGGTTGGTTGTAGGTCGTGTGTGTGTGGAGGTAAGAACTGATTGTTCTAGTTTTGTCTGTGAAAAAAGTGGCAAAGGCATCAGCTGTTATAGAAGTGGTGGGCGGTGGTGGAGGGGGACAGAGGAGATAATTAAATGTTCTGAAGAGATTACGCATGTCTGGTGCGCTGTTGATCTTGTTGTGGAAATATGAGGATTTGGCAGTGTGGACTTCAGCAGAGAAAGATGAAAGCAAAGACTGATACCTACTCAGGTCTGACGGATCGTTTGATTTGCGCCATTTTCTCTCTGCCGCTCTGAGTTTGGTCCGATGCTCACGAAGAACATCGGATAACCAGGGGTTAGAAGGGGCAGCCCGTGCTGGCCTGGAGGAGAGAGCACAAATGTCGTCTAGACAAGAGGTTAAAGTAGAGCATAAGGTGTCAGTAGCTGCATTCACATCCAGAGATGAGAAATGGGTAGGTGAGGGAAGAGAGGAGGATACTACAGAGGAAAGATGGGAGGGAGAAAGGGAGCGTAGGTTTCGTCTAAAAGTAACAATGTAATTTAAATGTAATGAAGAAATGGTCAGAGATATGTAGTGGCTGTACCAAAATGTTATCTGCAGTACAATTGTGTGTGTAAATTAAATCTAGTTGGTTGCCCGATTTGTGCGTGCATGTAGTGGTAAGGCATTTGAGATCAAATGAAGCTATGGGTGAATGGAATGGAAGTCTGTAGCATAAGGCTTATCTAGATTAATGTTGAAGTCCCCAAAGACTAAGAGTGGAGTGCCATCCTCCACGAAAGAGGACAGCAGCCCATCCAGCTCCTCTAGGAAGGTGCCTAGAATTTGGCCAGGAGGCCGGTAAATGACCACAATCTGGAGTTGTATAGGAGCAGTTGCAGTAATAACATGATATTCAAATGAGTTGTAATTGCATAGGGGAGAGTAAATTGAGTGTTTCCAATTGTTTGAAATGAGCGGACCAGTGCCCCCACCCCGGCCAACTTGACGTGGGGTGTGAGAGAAGGAGAAATTGTTAGACAGGGCTGCTGGGGTTGCGGAGTCTTCTGGATGAATCCAGGTCTCCGTCAAGGCCAAGATGCTGAGTGTGGATTGTAAAGAAAAATCAGAAATGAAGTCAGCTTTGTTGACAGCTGACTGACAATTCCATAGCCCCACAGAGAAAGAAAGAGGTGTAGTAGAAGATGTAGAGATAGGGCGCAGGTTAGCAGGATTACGTTGCCGTCTGCGTGTGATGTTAGAGCGTGGTTGAGAGAAAACCGGAATGGTTTGGAAACACATGATAGAGGTGGAAGGAAAGAGGATAGGAAAGGAGAGTGTGTGTGAGGGAAGATAGAGATGATACATAAGTGTATTGCCCGGTGTCGTTGCTCGGTTAAAGTTGCGCAGGAAAAAGTTGCTGGTCTTTACACTCGTCTGTCTTCACACGAGGAGGCTGAACACGCTTCCGTGTCAGTGCGCGGACATCAAATAAATACACAGTCTAAAATATTAGAGTGAAAACAGCTGTGGCCGTTTTGTAATTAGCACAGCCAATAGTCTATAGCAGTGCAAATAGCCCAAGACGAAACTAACGCTTAGCACTTTGCAATTAGTATATGCATTTAGTATATGGCTTATGATGCAGTGAAAACTAAAGGTGCTCTTGTCCTAAGTTTTGCTGTATTTCTTTGCAGGATGGGGCGAGATGACAAATGTCCATTCAAAACCTGAGCCCTCATGGGGAGAGCCAGCCACCCCTGCAGCAAGTGTGGACAATGGCACTTCAGCATGGGCTAAACACCCAGGTGGCTGTGGCAGCTGGGGTGATAATGGCCCTGAGGTCTATGGTCGAGGCAACGGACCTCCTGGATCTGCCCCCTGCAAACCTGGTTAGTTTTATGAATGCACATTTATTTATTAATTTAAATAAAAATATTTTTAGTTTTTCTCTTATTTTTCTCTAAATGATTTTGTGATTTAAAAATAAATCACATGCAGTTATTCAGTTGCATTAGAATTATGTTGGAAATCAATGTTGACCAGGTGGTATATCAGAGCTTTGAAATGTGTAACAACAGGGCCCCCTATTGTTGTAAGTAATCCACTACAGGATTATACATGTTTTGGTATCTCAGTAAGGACAAATTAGCTATTTCCGTTGTTTGTAAACATAACCAATTGCAAATGTTTATCTGTGCTTCTACTATGGATACTTTCAATAATGTGTGTTTTTGTTCCTGCAGCCCCCAAATCTATGCAAGATGGCTGGGGTGGTGGAGAGGACATGGGCCTATCTGCAGGGCAATGGGAGCAGGATGAGGGAGACATGTGGAACAGCACTGCATCTCAAGAGAGCAACTCCTCCTGCAGCTCCTGGGGTAACCCACCCAAAAAGGGCCCACCAAAGGTAAGAAACAAACAAACTTAAGTTTAATGTAGGTGTCATGCTGCAGCTCATCTGTCTGTGTTTTTCTTTAAGGGAAAAGTCCCAAACAAACAGGATGATACTTGGATAATGAATCGTCTCATCAAGCAGCTGACTGACATGGGCTTCCCTGTGAGTACTGCTTATCTTTTATATAAGAGCATTTCTCCCTCTGTATATTTGACTGTTGTCCCTGGGGTTAGTTTTACGATACTGACCGGCTAATTGTACATTGTCCATTATCCAATTGCACAAATTAATTAGATTATTAAAATCAAGTCTTTGTAATAAGGATTAATACAAATGGTGTTTACTGTATGTTTTTGTTTGCCTTTGCAGAGAGACCCTGCAGAAGAGGCTCTCAAGAGCAACAACATGAACTTGGATCAGGCCATGAGTAGGTGTTATACCTGCAAAATCTTCAGTTCCTTCAGAGCATCTTTGCTAGAATATAATATTCAAATATTATTTGTATGATAGGTGCCCTGTTGGAGAAGAAAACCGAACTAGATAAACGGGGGATGGGAATTTCTGACTACAACAACGGCCTAGTCAATAAACCAATGGGCTGCAGGCCTTCAGTCATCTCCAAAGAATCCTCCTCAGATCGTCCCCCCTTCTTGGACAAGGTATGTGCTTCTCACAATTAAAAGTCAGCACATTTTAGTTATTGCATCTAGTAGACTTCACATTGTGCTGGATTTTGTTTGTCTTATTCTTTTGTTATCTGCTCCGTAGGATGCTGGGCTAGCAGATGATGCCCAAACCTCACCGTTTATGCCTTCTCCAAGCCTGAAGCTCCCATTGGGTAGTGCTGCACTCCCTGGCCAGAGCCTTGGAGTTGCGATGCAGAACTTGAACAACAGACAGGTGGGTCTATGAGGATCTATGTGTATTTTGTATTTCAGTATTGTGTTAATCATCGACCACCTGGCTGTCAACATACTGATATCTTGACTGTTAAACTGGCAGTATGAGGGGATGACAGCTTTGAGCATGTCCTCAAAGTCCGATTCCGAATGAGTTGTTTTGTGTGTTTTTATAGATGCAGAGTGGAGTGTTTGGTAGTAGCGGAGCAGCACAAGCCCGGTCCTTGCAGCAGCAGCCTCCTCCCCAGCCGTCAGTGCCACCTCTCAACTCGTCCCAGCCTAGTCTACGCGCTCAAGTGCCTCAGTTTTTCAGCCCTCAGGTGTGCAAACAGACACAGACGCATGTAGTTTAGCACCTTATTGTGACACTGTCTTCATTTGGTGACGCATAGTTTTTCACCACTTGAGTATATGTGGGAGTTATGAAATCTGACCATTTTGTTTACTGACAGGTTCAAGCACAGCTTTTACAGTTCGCAGCAAAAAACATTGGTCTCAACCCTGCACTTTTAACCTCACCAATAAACCCTCAGCATATGACCCTGTTGAACCAACTTTATCAGCTGCAACTGGTAAGTGCCAGTCTTTTGACATCTTATTGATCTGTAATTAATAGTTTTAATTACAGATCATTAGTAGTTTTTTTATTTGTCAGAAAGCTTAAATTTCACTCATAATTTCTTGTTGTAATGAAAACTTGTCACTTTGATCTTGCAGGCGTACCAGCGTTTACAAATTCAGCAGCAGATGTTGCAGGCACAGCGCAGTGTTTCTGGCCCCATCCGACAGCAAGAGCAGCAAGTGAGCAGTTCCTTCCCTGATGCCATTAAAATCTCACAATTCTCAATACTGATTTGTTTGTGTGTTTGTTTTTAAGTTCTAATATCACACTTCTATCAAGGTGTTCTGTGTTCACAAGCATGTCTTCTCACAGGTTGCACGTACAATCAATAACATGCAGCAACAGATCCAGCAGCACCAGCGGCAGCTGGCTCAGGCTCTGCTGATGAAACAACAGCAGCAGCAGCAGCCACCCGCCTCACACCCGGGCCTGCATCCCAGCGCAGGCAAATCAGCTATGGACACATTTCCAGCCCATCCCCAGGCCTCCAGCCTCTCTGTTTCCGACCTTCAGACCAAAGAGCCGCAGTCTTCTCCAAACTCCTTCTCACCCTACCATATTTGTGAGTTACCAGCACTGTCTGTTATTGCATTCTTTCTGCTCAGATTAGTGAAGATCCAAATATTCTTCTATACATTGTTCCCACAGTCCTAGTAAACCTGCAATTGCCACAGAATTGTTAAAGTCTTGAAAAACGTCATGCACATACTGTATCTATAGTGAACATATTTTTTCTAGTTGGCTTTAAAATGTATCATCAGCTAGATACTGATATAGATAAATTGTTTTTTGAGTAAATCTTTTTTTGCTTAATCTTTCAGTCAAGTCAAACTGGTTCACAAATCCAACCAAATGATTTACTGGAAAATTGGTCTGAATCATAATGATAAAAAAAACAAAACAACATTCAGTAACAAATGATTCAAAAAGTTAAGTTATTTTCTCAACCCTGCTGATTCTTGCATATGTGCTTCCCTGTAGCTGGATTGAACCCTAACATGAATGTAAACTGCATGGATGGGGGTGGCCTGTGCATTAAGGACTCTCCTCAGCCTCAGTCACGCCTGTCACAGTGGACACACCCAAACTCCATGGATAACCTCTCTGGCAACTCCTCTCCAATGGAGGCCAACTTCAGCAAGCATGGTACACATCACTTTTATTGTGTACATGTGGCATAGTAGTTATTAGTTATCAGGCCTGATATTGATGATTTTCCATATCACCAATATTATACAGGTGCCATCTCTGCAGGCCCTAGTCTGGGTCCCCCAAGTAAGCCCCCGCTGGATGACTCCTACAGTCCCTACAATCTGATTCCCAGCTCTGAGTCTCCTGCCAGCCCCTTGGCACCTCATGATAGCTGGGGTCAGGGGAAGAACAACAATGACAAGATCTCCAATGGGACCAATGTCAACTGGCCTCCAGGTGACTAACTGGCATCTCTAAAATCTCTTTGGACTAGTAGGCTTATGAAAGCTTTAAGCGGATTTAAAATAGTTTGGACATTTTTACACTTATAAAACAACTGAATGTCGTTGCACTAGATTAAAACAACATCAAACCAAGTAGCATCTGCAAAAAAAAAAAAAATTTTCAAAATGAGGTGTAGTTCACCAGATTAAATATGGATGCAATCCACTGTTTGACAAAATAATATTTTCTTTTTTGAATGTAATAATGTGAAAATAATCCAATATTTTATGTTTTCTGTTATTTTATATATTTATTTTAATAAATGCCTTTGATTGGTTCAGGGTTTCCAAAACTGTGGTTTTGCAGCATTCAAAAACATTTTCAAATAACATTTTTAACATTTTAATATGAAAACAATCAAAAAGAAAAAAAGTTTAAATGTTTTATTAGTTTACCTGCATGTCATGTGATCATTAGCTGACATCAGAGAACTGTGAACATACAAATATGTTGTTAAATTATTAAAATGTTAACTTGAAATCTCAATGGGGCTTCAAGTAAATATTTTAGGTCAAACCGTTTCAGCTGCTAAAAATTTTTTGGAGTCCCTAGTTTGAATAAATGTTATATAACGCAAAGACAATCTCACATATTTAATGTGTGTATTAGACAATGTCTCAAAATGATCTGATTTGTATGAAATCCCTCAGAGTTTTGTCCAGGAGTGCCCTGGAAAGGACTGCAGAATATTGATCCTGAAACTGACCCCAATATGACCCCAGGGAGTGTTCCCAGTGGGCCCACCATCAATACCAACATTCAGGATGTGAACCGCTACCTGCTGAGAGACAGGAGTGGAGGTAAGAGGACAAAACTCTTTTTCCCCTCGAAGAAAATATGTCAGGTGACACTGGAAGCACAAAGCCTGGATAAATCCCATAACACCATGTCTAGCTAAATAGTTTTATATATTCTGAATAAAAGGTATTGCATATTGCAGTACTGTTTTTATTTAGAATGTCTTAATGTTTTTCACATAATACAACCACTAAGAATGCCGTAGGTTTTTTTTTTCGTTTTCTTTTCTTTGTATTTTCTACGTACATTATTTTTCTGATTTCCACTTTGAATTCTTGCCTGCTTTGTTTGGGACACATCGTAGGTTCCACCCCAACTTCCTCACAGGGCGAGGCTCTGCCTCCCTCCAGCGATTGGGCAGTCTCTAGCTCTTTCAGTCTGTCCTCCCCTGAGGCAGACAGCACAGGTACAACTCCCAGAAACCCCTTCCTGCCTTCAGTCCTGCTCATCACACTCTTTTCTTACTTACTGTTCAACCTAGCATGGGGCCCCAAATGGTGGTCACATTCCTGTATATCTAGTGCATCCAACTCAAATGTGGCCCTGTCCCCTGTAGAGAGCTCTGTGTAGCCTACATTCATCTGTACATCCCCTCAGTGGTGTTAGTCACACACTGTCCCTTTGTGCCGCATGGTCACCGGCTATCTGTGATTTTTGTGAGGTGGAAGTGGTGAGAAGGCACTTTTTTATTTGTGAGACATAAACTCTTATAGTGTAACACATGGCCCTGGCCCCTGTCTTTCCTGTTTGCCGTGGCACCTCAGTGACTGTGACTGCTGTGAGAATATCTTTCACCACATGTATATCTAATTCTGGGGCGCACAGAATTAGAAACAGGAGATAAGATGTCAGTTAGCATACTCTTTTAGTGTTTCCTCCTCTGCTCTTTTTCACACATTTACATCTCTGATCTACAGGAAAGCTGTCTGACATGAAGTCCACTTGGTCTTCGGGGCCCATCTCGCACACCCAGGCTTCTCTCTCTCACGAGCTTTGGAAAGTCCCACAAGGACCCCGAAACATGACGGCTCCCACACGGCCGCCTCCAGGCCTGACCAATACCAAGCCCTCGTCCACGTGGGGCGGAAACACCCTGGGCCTGGTGGCTGGCTGGAGCAGCTCCTACTCTTCAGGTGTGTGTGTAAAAGGTGCAGTTTAATCCCAGGCGGATATGTGTGTTTGTGCAGCTATTCTTAGGCAAAGGTGTGGGTGTTTCGAAACGGCAGTTGAATTGTCAGTTGACTCTTTTATGTGGGTGTAAACGCTAGTCAAAATGTGGGGGTCAGGTGAGGTGAGGATTGGAACGGTTGGAGCATTCGCGAGCATGGGCTCTGGCGGCGTAGCGAGCGTGCTGTTTTGTGGTCTCGCATATGTCGCGTGTTAGTCAACATTCCCACGCTGTTGTTTGATAACACTTTCATGACATTTAACTGTAGTGCAGTTGTTTACCAGAATTTTTTTCTGCGTGAGGCTGCTGTTTTTTAGATTTTTTTTGTTTTCCGTGAGGCTGCTGTTGCGATTAGCTATGAAGATTGTAAGTTACGTTATCGCTACATTAGTTCGCTACCCTTTGCAAAAATGCTCCTCAGTCTCGACCTTAACATTTCTCACATGTCAGTTAGCTATTACTCTGACATGAAGTCGATTTCAGAACTGTTCGGCCTACAAGTAAAGCATACAGTTTAATGTACAGTAATATTAGTATCACTCAGCTTAAGTGGAGGCAGCGCTAAGCCATAGCTAAGTGTCAGCCTGTAACAGCCTGTTTCAAGACGGAGAAACACCTCGCGTTTAGCCCAGGTCAGCTTCGCTTCAAATAAGTTTGAGACATGTAGTGCTTGAAATGAAGATTTACAGCTATGGTTTATTTCCTACATGACTAAGTTCATGTTAACATCTTAACTAACAATCCTTGTTGCATTGTAGTACACGCTAGGTAAGTCGCTCAAACGTCTTTTAATTAGTATGAAGAGTGGTTTATTTCCCTGACTAAGTTCATGTAACATCTTGTTGATTGTATAGGTGTCGCTCACGTGGTGTTTATCCTTGAATGGTGCACTGCAAAAAAGGCTTTCCTACTTAGTTTTTGTCTTGTTTCTAGTCCAAATATATCTAAAAATTCTTAAATCAAGAAGCATTTTCTAGACAAGTAAAAATGATTCTCTTGTTTTCAGAAAAAAAGTCAAAATTAAGTGAGTTTTCCTTAAAACAAGCTAAATAATCTGCAAATGGGGTAAGCAAAATAATCTTATTTCAAACCGAAGTTTAGTTTGTCACCTTTTTCACTCCTGACGAGTTTGCACCCCTGCAATATATTTTAAAATGTAATTTTAGAATCCTGTGATGGAATTTTCAGCAGCCAGTCTCCAGTGTCACATGATTTGGGGAATAGTTCAAAAAAAAATCTTTAGCAACATTACAAATGTCCTTACGGTCACTTTAATCAGTTTCATACAATCTTGCTAAATAAAAGTATTAATTTCTTAATTCTTTTTTTAATATTAGTGTACATGGTACTGTAATGCTTAGACTATGTTGTAATGGTTCTTTCTCTCTCTAAGTAGGTACCACATGGAGTACAGACAGCTCCAACAGGAGCACTAGCTGGTTGGTTCTGAGAAACCTCACTCCACAGGTATCCTTGTGGCTACTGTTATGTTCATTGACTTAATTTCTTGGTTAATCATGTACAGTGTTATATGACCCTTTGTTTTCTGTGTTGTTTAGATTGATGGTTCAACACTGCGGACACTGTGCATGCAACACGGCCCGCTCATCACATTCCATCTCAACCTGACACAGGGCAACGCCGTGGTGCGCTACAGTTCTAAAGAGGAGGCTGCCAAAGCCCAAAAGTCCCTACACATGTACGTAAATGTTTCAATGATGTCTTCTTTTTAAAAAAAACAACCTCAGCTATATCATCACAGTCATCTGTTCTATGTCTCTGAATACTTGCTTTCCAGGTGTGTTCTGGGAAACACCACTATACTAGCAGAGTTTGCTGGAGAAGAGGAGGTGAACCGCTTCTTTGCACAGGGTCAGTCCCTCACGCCCACTACCAGCTGGCAGGCCAACCCCGGCACCAATCAAACACGGCTGGGGGGCGGGGGGACGGCGGCCACACACCCCATCGGCCACTGGAACAGCAGCAGTCTGGGAGGAGGAGGAGGAGTGGGCGGGATGGGGTCCGGCGGTAAGGCGAGCAACGAGCTGCTGTGGGGGGGTGTACCGCAGTACTCCAGCCTGTGGGGGCCGCCCAACGCCGAGGACGGCCGAGTGGTGGGCAGCCCCACCCAAATCAATACGCTGCTTCCTGGAGACCTGCTGAGCGGAGAGTCCATGTGAGAGCGCCAAGCGCTCGAACCCCCGAACTGCAGCGAAATATGAAACTTAACGAGCAAAAACCAAGCAAATCATTTGGCGATAATCAACGTCAGTGGAACTGTGAAAAACCAAGAGACAGGAGGCTGAGGCCACACTTGCAAAGAGGCTGCTGACCTTTCCTCTACTTTTTTGTTTTGTTTTGCGTCTCTTCATCCGTGTTATTTTGATCATTAGGCTTGGGTTACAGTATTCTATGGACTTCTTACAAAGAACCGTAACTAAAAGAGAAGTGAACCTTTACCGAGACTTTTCTCTAATAACTGATACCAGTGTGATAGTGTATTTTACTACAAACCGATGAGACAAGCTGCCATTTTTATAAATTCCTCTGGCACGAGCACATCCTGTCAGCCCAATCACAGCATATCGCCCTCTTCCCGAAGAAACGTGCGTTATTCCTTCTTTTAGACTGGATCCATGGCTTTTTTTCAGTTGTCCTTGGGATCGTTTGGATTAATTAACAGCACTAAACTTTAGCCTTAACTGCTGATCAGTCCCACTCCATTTGTACTCTGAAGAAACTCATCTTGAGAATTGCACATTTTCTCATTTCTGAGCCAGGACTGTCATGGTTTCGATCTCAGCTGCAACGTACGTGTATTCGTCCTTCCTGTTTCCCTCGGTTGCCACCTGTCCTCGTAACTCTCGAAAGGACGGACAGGTATCTGGACCCTCTGCACATTTGAGGCATTTATTCTTAAGCTGAGAGGACACGTGGACAGCTGAGGAATATATTAACCACTGCTCACGAAAAACTGTACAGGAAACACTTTTTCAGATGGACTACTTTCTTTTCTCTTTCATTTTCCTAAACGACCTCGGTCTCGCTCTCAAAAAAACAAACAAAACATAAGCCCTCATTGTCGTTTGTCTGAAGTGCAATATATGCCACAGACTCTTCCGTCCATCTTTACGCAGTGCTTTTTTGCCGGTGAAACGGTAGGAGCTCGCCTGGGGACAGGGGGGGAATCAAAGACTCGTCTCCTGCCGTGTCCACCAAGCGTGGGACTGAACAGAAGAGGACTCTCTCAGTGTGTAAGCCCATGGTGATGAAACATTCACAAGCACTTCCTCTACACACTCAAGGACAAGTGTGACTACAGGGGCAACAGGGGCTTCAAACCAAATAAGAGGTGTTTCTTGTAACCCAGTAGACAAAGTGCATTTTATTTTCGTTGTTGTATTTGGTACAAAAGTATGGAACAAAGAAGGCGTGGTTTCTTCATAGCACTTAGCAAGAGCGTCAAGCTCCGATTCAATGCCAACAAATTACACATGGACGTGTGAAACTGACAAAAAGCAACGATGAAAAGCAATCTACCGAACTTCTCCTCCATACTCTAAATGGATTTTAGAGTTTCTTTTCTTCGTACTCGTCTTTCCGTGGTCTTTCGAATTTGAAGTCAGACATTTCGAAAATGGTAGCAAAATGAAGGGATGTCTGATGAGGAAAAAAAAAAACACCACCACAACAAGACTGAAGCGTTCACGTGGTTTTTTTTTTCTTTCATTGTTTTTTCTTTAAGATGATATATATCAAAGTAAATATCACTGTTACAGTACTCCAAAATCATTAGCCTTTTTGTCTGGAGATGCTAGACGTGTTGTAATGTTTCTAATGGATTCTACGGGGCCCCTTGCCCTGGCGGCCCTGCCTACATGTATGATAAGTGTGGCCATTGAGTGCCTATCTGCTGTGGCGCCTCAGGTGCCCACACTCTGACTTTTGACCCGCTGTGCCAGGCCGGCGCACCAGATGCCAGAACGGACCCGCCTGGGGCCGGAGCAGTGGCTCCTTCATACCTGGCCAATCAGTACGTACTACTACTGCGCCAGCACTCGACCTCGTCTCAACTTCACTTTCATAGACTCTCTTTCTCCCTCTCATGCAAAGATCACTTTAGCTGGAAGTGGACAGGTTCGTTTTATGTACTTTTTACGATCGATTGGGTTTTTCCCTTCTGGAATTGCCAGTGTTGTTTTTTTGTTTTTTGGTCAACATTGCTGTTGTTATTGTCATTGCTGTTGTTGATGTTATATCGTTATTTTGCGCTTTTTCAGTTTATGTGTGTGTCAATGCAGTGGTCTCTATGGTAGCTGCTCTCACCAGCCCCTCTTGCTGCGCATATGCAGAAACACTCTGATTAAGAGGCACACCTCAGCGTAAACGGCGGCGCCGATTGATCCGGAATCACTTGTAGTGACGGAAATGGGTTGTTTCGAGGACGGAGCGCACGTAGTGGCGAAACAAAGAGTAGGTCGATGGTGCTCAGTTTGCCTTCTGCCTCTCCTCTGCACTTTCCTCCGCTCCAGTGTCGCAGCCCCGCCAGGCCACACACTCACACTGGTGCTTACAAAGGGCAGGCAGAGTACACTACTTTACCTGGTCGCCTCTTCTCACAGTAATAAAAGCAAATGATAACGGAGACTCTGTTCTTCACTTCTATGCAAAGACCGACCGAGAGGTGCAGTTCACAGCCTTCAATCTGTAGTTCTCTCCAAGCCCACTCTTCAGCTCACCAGGTGATTGTGAGAAGGCAGCTTCCTTACGGTGTGGCCTAAAGTAAGAAACCGGCCCGATGACCAGGCCCTCACTGTTTACTCTCTGAATGATCTCTTACATTATGTACATGCAGTCTCAGGGCAGCCTCAGAGAACCCCAAACTGTTTTATCGTTACGAGGAGGGCGCTATTGCATTATCCGATGTGGCTTTAAAGATGCTAAATGGGTGTGCGAGTGGACTCGGAGAAGGATTCGCAGGAAGTCCCTCTGTTTTTTTTGGGGGGGGGGTTTCTAGATCCTAATGTACCTATTCTTGATCGTAGACCTAACCTAGACATGAATCTATCAGAGTGGAACAACTTCTTTCTTGAAATTTGTTTTGATGTTTGGTTTTGTAAAGAGCACATGGAGATGGAGAGGTAGAATGCAGGTTGGCACCAAGACAGACGGGTAGCACCTTGTCCCAGGTATCAAATGTATACGTCTGGGAGGACTGCTGAGAATTAAACAGGGAATCCAGAATGTTTAGGTGCACTGTAGATGGTTCACATTTGGGTACAAATTTTCTTTTTCTTTTTTTAAACCAAAAAGGTTTTTGTCTGATTATTATTATTATTAATATTGTTGAAAAAGGAAACTTTAATTCTGTACACTCTTGACTGAAGTGCTTCTCTCTGCAAGCCTTTGACGCCCTGAAGTGGCGGACAGATGACTCTGGGGTTGCTGTATTGATGGTATTAAATTCTGTCCTGACCCGATAGTAGGGGAACGGTGCAGATTATTTTTTCTTTTTTTTAAAACAGGTCCAGGTCCATGTGGACCTATTGTATCAGGAGGCCTGGGCACATGCCAGTTGATACCAAGTCTTAAAAGTGGAAAATCCCTTTCTGTTAGATTTTTTTTTTCTACACTCGAGTGACACTAGCAACAATCACTATTGCCTGTTTTTGAAGATATATATATTTTTAACTGCCTTTCTCTAAGCTGTACTCGAGACAACGAAAAACAAACGTCCAAAAACGTGATTAAAATCCAGATTGCCTGGCAGACTAGCTAGCGTGCTAGCCAACAAGTGCCCACTGTGTCCTCCACTGTGGGCATATACTGGGTCTCATCGATAGGACTAATGTACCCCAGCTCCACGAGCTCAGATGCAACTTTGTTTAGATAAAAAGGCTGCTTCGATAGTACAAAATAACAGGGCCTGGGTGGAGATGAGCTCTAAGAAACACAAATCCTCTTTCTTAGGGTCCTGGCTAGAATATGCACATGCTGGTTGATATACATGTACATCTGAAATCCTGTGTATGTATGTAACTGGTTATCTTTTTTGTTTATTTACCTTTACTTTGGTTTTCAGGCCCGAGTAACCCCCTGTTTCCTTCTCTCCATAAATTTACCTAGATGATAAAGCATAAACATATCAAAATTATACAAATTAAAAAACACAAATACTTGAATCATAAGAAGCGCCAATAATGTAATGTGAATTTTCTTTTGTAATTTTGTCATTCATACACTTCCAAGCTTTTTGATAACATCAGTTCAAACTGAACGAAAAAAAAAAAAATTTAGTTAAAAAAAACAAAAAAAAGCTAAAAAAAAAAAAACAACGCAAAGTGACATCGGTTGTATGTGAGTGTTTGCACAAGATTGCGTGTACTGTATGACGGATGAATGCGTTCATTTGCCTGTGTGAGTGGGTTCAAACCAATGTATGCTAGTGATTACAGTGGATTTGTTTGCGCCTTTGTTTCATTTTAAGCATCGTAGAGTTTTTTTGTTTTTTTTTGTCTTTTGTTGGCTAGTCAAAAATATATTCATATGTGTATTGTTATCGTATTTGTTATTAGCTTTGTTATTAGAGTTGCACTGAGTGTCTGCTTCCCCTCATTCAGCTAATCGTACAACATGATATTAAAGTACTAAGGGGACAAGGTGACAATTCATGTGTTAATGTTTACTCAAGGACTTATTGAGAAAAATAACAAGTGTTTTTTTTTTTTAATCTGTAATACGATTATCTACCTTATAGTGGCTTTTATTGTGGAATAATCCATGCTAAAGAAATGGATTATTTTGAGTATTGCCCCATTTTGTTTTTCAGATTATAAACAGAAAAAAAGCAAAAAAAAAAAAAGTATATAAATATAAAATGTGGGGATTTTTTTTTTCTCGAAGAACTGTGGCCATAGATCGATGTAGAGGGACTTGTAACTCCCCATGTTACACCATGATGAGCTGGATAGACATCTGGAGAAGAGTTTCTTACAAGACTCATTTCAGAGGTGCCTACCTTTCTGATTTTTTTTTTTTTTTTTTTTGGTCGTTAATGTTCATACCTGTTCTAGTTTTTGTTCACTATCTTCGTGCAAGGCCACCAACAGTTTACAAGCATTTCATGTTTTTCTGAAGTTCAAGGAAAATAAATTTTGCGATGGGATTGTCATGAGAAGAGAAAAATCCTAAAGGACATATTCTTCCATCAAATGAATAACAAAAACACTTTACGGAATGAAGATTATTGTGCTACTTGCAGAACTCTGGGATTGATCAGTGTTGTCATGTTTTTGTTTTTTTATTTATGTTGGCTGTTACTTTCATAGATTATCAAAGCCTGTATTTGTTTTTCTCAAAGCAAAAAAAACATTTCCTTTGTTGAAAAAAAAGAGAAAAGAAGACATAAATGTTCACTATCTTGCACACACAAAAAGTGGATCATGTCTCAGGAAGGCAAGGGTTCCAGAGTACCAACTCCACGCCATTTAATGTTTAGAGAAAGAGGATAACAGAAAGAAAAAAAACATAAGCACTGAAGGTTATGGATTTCAGAAGAAGAAAATACCTTTGTTTCTAAATCCGTAGCAGTTACATATTTACCAAATAATGAACTCTTAATGAACTTTAAAAAATGGAGTGCTTTATATATAAATCTATATATTGAAATTGCTTTACATTTTAAACAAAATGATCAATGATTTTGATTGTTCAAAAGACAGTGAAGAACATACAAATGCTGTATGTTTGAATCTTTATTGTATTTTCTTAACATGAGGTCCCTTCCTGTTGAAATCAGGACCATTGTGCATTACTATTTGTTTCCTCTTTGTCAAGCTGTCTCTTGTGGCGGGTATTACATAATGAGAAATTAAAAAGAGGGGTTGGGGGGCAGGGCTTCTGTATCAAATTGATCGATTTCAAGAGAAAAAAAAGCTGGTTTATATGGATCATGATCTATGCACAAGGGGGTGGGCTTCTTAAAGCCTCTGTGACCCATCTCTCATTGGGATTAGAGGGATTCTTTCTGTGTCTTTTTATTGTGCTCATTTGCTCTGTTGTCTCCCTCCCCCACCGACTCCATCTTATTTCCCATTTATCATGTTTCTTACATACAGTACATCGCCATGCTGTGTATTCCTAAACCAATGAACGTCTCATTCTGAAGCACTGTGGGGTTTTTTTTGAAGCCCATGACTTTCAAGGTTGTCTGTGTTCTGCGTGTGTGTGTGCGACCGAGTGTGTTTCTGGGATGAGTGTGAATGGAGATGCTGGGTTGCTTTTGCCTTTTGATTTTAAATGTTAAGGAATATGTCTGTACTGAGATTTTAAGAAGTCAGTGGCTTTTAATGTTTTTGTTTTCTCTCTCTTTTTCTCTCCTCATAGAATGTGATTGTTGACATGCACCGAGAAAAAAAAAAAATTTTAAACTATGGAGCTTCTTTCAAACAATTAATAAATTGCATTTTTGTTCTTGGCTGTAATGAATTTGGTTTGGTCATTTCTTAGTAGTAGAAATCAGGAACCTGCAGTTATGGGCTATAGGATGAATACAGGTAAAGTGGGAGTCTTAATAACTGTTTTTTTGTTTTGTTTTGTTAGCTGATAGAATGAAAAATGTTTTTAGTAGTGCAAGATGACACATAGCAATTTAGATCACACAAAAAAAGGCCCATGACAAATTATCAGAAAGTAAGCAGCCTGTATTCACCCTGCTTTATCTAAAAAAATAAGTGGGTTAAAGAAGAATTGGAAAATGCCATTTTAAGGAAGAACTATATTTATTGCTAGTTACAATTATAGCAATTATGTTAGTTTTTATGCATTTATTAACTGAGGCGACAGAATATTTGTTCTTTTTAAAAATATATTTGTCACATTTGTAATTTATCCAAAAAAGGAAAAAGAAAGACAGACAGACCAAATGGTAATTTAAATATGGTGAAATCCATTTCCAGGGACATGCTAAAATCTATAATGTATTTATTCTCCTTCTCACTCTATATATATCTCTCTCTCTCTCTCTCTCTATATATATATATATATATATATGATATATACAGTATCTCACAAAAGTGAGTACACCCCTCACATTTCAGCAATCATTTTAGTATATCTTTTCAAGGGACAATACTATAGAAATGAAACTTGGATATATTTTAGAGTAGTCAATGTGCAACTTGTATAGCAGTAAAGATTTACTGTCCTCTGAAAATAACTCGGCATACAGCCATTATTGTCCAAAAAGCTGGCAACAAAAGTGAGTACACCCTAAGTGATAACAGCTATACGTCATTTAACCATGCAAAGCCACATGTCCTATTCATCATGTTCATGTTTTTGTCTGCTTGACAGGACCATACAAATTTGTGTATCTTGTTTTAGAGTAGTTAAAATTTTGTTCTTTTGAGGACAATTCTCTCATACTGACCACTGGATGTTCAACATGGCACCTCATGGCAAAGAACTCTCTGAGGATTTGAGAGTTAGAATTGTTGCTCTGCACAAAGATGGCCGAGGCTATAAGAAGTTCGGTAACAGCCTGGAACTGAGTTACAGTAGTGGCCAGGGTCATACAAGACGGGTTTCACTCGGAACAGGCCTCGCGAGGGTCGATCAAAGAAGTTGAGTCCTTGTGCTGTGCATCAGGTGCAGAAGTTGGCTTCAAAAAACAGACACATGAGTGCTGCCAGCATTGCTTTGGAGGTTGCAGAAGTGGAAGGTCAGCGTGTCAGTGCTCAGACCATACGCCACACACTGCAACAAGTCTGTTTGCATGGCCGTCGTCCCAGAAGGAAGCCTCTTCTGAAGCTGGCTCACAAAAAAACCTGCAAACAGTTTGCTGAAGACAACCTGGCCAAGAGCATGAATTACTGGAGCCATGTCCTGTGGTCTGATGAGTCAAAGGTAAACTTGTTTGACTCAGATGGTGTCTAGCATGTGTGGCGACGCCCTGGCGAGGAGTACCAAGACAATTGTGCCTTGCCTACAGTCAAGCATGGTGGTGGTAGCATCATGGTCTGGGGCTGCATGACTACTGCTGGTATTGGGGAGCTGCGGTTCATTGAGGGAAACATGGATTCCAACATGTACTGTGACATTCTGAAGCAGAACATGATGCCCTCCCTTCAGAAACTGTTTTTCAACATAACCACCCCAAACATACCACCAAGATGACAACTGCCCTGCTGATGAAGCTGAAGGTGATTGAGTGGCCAAGTATGTCTCCAGACCTGAACCCTATTGAGCACATGTGGGGCATCCTCAAGCGGAAGGTGGAGAAGCACCATGTATGTAACATCCAGCAGCTCTGTGATATCATTATGGAGGAGTGGAAGAGGATGCCAGCAACAAACTGTGCAGCTCTGGTGAATTCCATGCCCAGGAGGATTAAGGCAGTGCTAGATAACAATGGTGCCCCTACAAAATATTGACACTTTGGACAGTTTTGACATGTTCACTTAGGGTGTACTCATTTTTGTTGCCAGTTATTTGGACAATAATGGTTATATGTTGAGTTATATTTAGAGTAGAGTAAATTTGTACTTCTATACAAGCTGCACATTGACTACTCTAAAATATATCCAAGTTTCATTTGTGCAGTATTGTCCCTTGAGAAATTATACTTTTTTTGTTTTGCTGAAATGTGAGGGGTGTACTCACTTTTGTAAGATACTGTATACATATGGTAACACTGTACAATAAGACTTAATTTGAATGTATTAACTAACATGAACAAACAATGATCACATTTACATTTAGTCATTTAGCAGATGCTTTTATCCAAAGCGATCAATAAACAATAAACGATCAGTTAACAAACACAACTTGAGATTTTAATAATGCATTAGTAAATGGTGAAAATAACATTAACTAAGATTAATAAATGCTGTGGAAGTATTGTTAATTCTTAGTTCATATTAACTGATGTTGTTAACTAATGAACCTTATTGTAAAGTGTTACCACATATACAGGTGCATCTCAATGAATTAGAATGTCGTGAAAAAGTTCATTTTTTTCTTGTAAGTTATTAGTGAAACTTTCATATATTTTAGATTCATTGTATGTAAAGTAAAACATTTCAAAAGTTTTTTTTTGTTTTAATTTTGATGATTAGAGCTTATAGCTCATGAAAGTCAAAAATCAGTATCTCAAAATATTAGAGTATTTACATTTGAGTTTCAATTAATGACCATCCCTACAGTATAAATTCCGGGTATCTCTTGTTCTTTGAAACCACAATAATGGAGAAGACTGCTGAGTTGGCAATGATCCAGAAGATGAACATTGATGCCCTCCACAAAGAGGGTAAGTCACAGAGGGTCATTACTGAAAGGTGTGGCTGTTTACAGAGTGCTGTATCAAAGCATATTGAATGCAAAGTTGACTGGAAGGAAGAATTTGGGTAGGAAAAGGTGCACAAGCAACAGGGATGACTGCAAGCTTGAGAATACTGTCAAGCAAAGCTGATTCAAACACTTGTGAGAGCTTCACAAGGAGTGGACTGAAGCTGGAGTCAGTGCATCAATAGTCACCACGCTCAGACGTCTTCAGGAAAAGGGCTACCAAGCCACTTCTGAACCAGAGACAACGTCAGAAGCATCTTACCTGGGCTGTGGAGAAAAAGAACTGTGGTCCAAAGTCCTCTTTTCAGATGAAAGTAAATTTTGCATTTCATTTGGAAATCAAGGTCCCAGAGTCTGGAGGAAGAGTGGAGAGGCACAGAATCCATGTTGCTTGAAGTCCAGTGTGAAGTTTCCACAGTCAGTGATGATTTGGGCTGCCATGTCATCTGCTGGTGTTGGTCCACTGTGTTTTCTGAAGTCCACAGTCAACGCAGCCATCTACCAGGAAATTTTAGAGCACTTCCATGCTTCCTTCTGCTGACAAGCTTTACGTAGATGCTGATTTCATTTTCCAGCAGGACTTGGCACCTGCCCACACTGCCAAAGGTACCAAAAGCTGGTTCAATGACCATGGTGTTACTGTGCTTGATTGGCCAGCAAACTTGCCTGACCTGAACCCCATAGAGAATCTATGGGGTATTGTCAAGAGGAAGATGAGAGACACCAGACCGAACAATGCAGATGAGCTGAAGGCCACTGTCAAAGAAACCTGGGCTTCCATACCACCTCAGCAGTGCCACAAACTGATCACCTCCATGCCACGCCGAATTGAGGCAGTAATTAAAGCAAAAGGAGCTCCTACCAAGTATTGAGTACATATACAGTAAATGAACATACTTTCCAGAAGGCCAACAATTCACTAAAAATGTTTTTTTTATTGGTCTTATGAAGTATTCTAATTTGTTGAGATAGTGAATTGGTGGGTTTGTGTTAAATGTGAGCCTAAATCATCACAATTAAAAGAACCAAAGACTTAAACTACTTCAGTCTGTGTGCATTGAATTTATTTAATACACGATTTTCACAATTTGAGTTGAATTACTGAAATAAATGAACTTTTCCACGACATTCTAATTTATTGAGATGCACCTGTGTATATATATATATATATATATATAGTATACATTATAGATTTTAGCATGTCCCTGGAAATGGGTATATTTCAATAACGTATTTCACAAGCTGAATTTTATGATGATTCTTTTTCCTGATGCTGTTCCACATTTGTCCGTTTGTGGGATCCTTAGAGGTTCTCCAGCATAGCAGATGTTTCTGTGGCTGGTGGATGGATCCAATGACTGTTTGCACTGCTTCCTTTTCCTTTCACACTTGACATGTCTTCATAAATTGGAGCTGTGGTTTGATGCTCTGGCTGAGCATATGGCTTTTTCTGAGGACGAGTATTTTCACATTAGGAATGACACTGTATTGCTTGTTATATGTTAAATGAAGTATTCAGCTGTGTTGTTGGGGAACCTTACATAATGTGTCACAAAGAGAGCGATGGCCGAGAGTAGGAGCAGACTCACTCCTACTGTGATGGTATAGATGAGCAGAGAATACCTCCTACAGGAGCACGACTCACCTGAAACAAACAGATTATGTGGTCAGATGTGGGCTTATTGTTCCATTGCTACTGCCAAACATATAGAAGGGGTCATAACAAGGCAGCTCAAAAAGACATTATTATGTCTTTTGTCATATTGACCTAAATAATTTTAAATGTTATTGACCTAAATAATGTGTCATTATTTAGGTCAATAACAGTGTAAAGTTCATTTATTTTGAAACAAGTTGAATTCAGGTAGGCCTGTAAGCAGACTTCCAGAAGCCAACAATGTGGTTACTGGGCTTGAGTTAGTTTAAAGGGATAGTTCGCCCAAAAATGTAAATGTTGTCATCATTTACTCACCCTCATGTCGTTCCAAACCTGTATGAGATTCTTTCTTCTGTTGAATATAAAAGAAGATATTTTGAAGAATAATCAAACAGTTGATGGTCCCCATTGACTTCCATAGTATTTCTTTCCCTACTATGGAAGTCAGTATGGACTAACAACTGGTTGGTTCTTCAAAATATCTTGTTGTGTTCAACATAAGAGAGAAACTCAAAGGTTTGGAATGACACAAGGGTGATTAAATGACAATTTTCATTTTTGGGTGAACCATTCCTTTTAATGTTTCAGTTTTTTATCACCTGGGGCCTGTTTCATAAAACATGTTTACCAAATAAGCCGGGTTTATTTCAGTTAGTCAGTTGGTTTGGTTCAAAATAAGTTAGACTAACTGAAATAAGCCTGTCTTTAAACTTGTTTTATGAAACAGGCCCCTGATGGTGTCAGTGTGATATCGATAATATCACTGAATGTGTGCTTCTGTTACTAAACCATCATTATTCTGGCTCCTCGTTGCCTCACAGTCAGAGTTATTCAAAGTGTGGAGAATCAAACAGACATAATTGAAAATTGTGCAAAATGTGTAAGGTTTATATAGTCTGACACTTATTACATATACTGTATTGTTATCTGTATCCCTAAAGATAATTTACGCTTTTGTAGACCTATGCCTCTGGTATCAACGCATTCACCAACCTGCCACTTTTACCAGCAGAAAGATAGTTGTGTTCGCCGAGAGCGGATCTGATGGATCTCCTGAGAAATCGCAGACATAAAGCCCTGTGTCTGTGGCTCGTAAATGAGAAAGAGTCAGAGTAACTGTGCGTAAATTCAGCTGTCCGGTGATATCGATTCGTCCCTCAGTCTCTGGATCTGTTCTCACGACTTCTTCATCTTCAGAGATGTTCAGCACACTTTCTGAATGAGCAAACCTTCGTCTCAGGTGCAGAAGCAATGGCCGGGGTTCATTAACTTCTGCAACACAATCTATGTCCACCGATTCACCCTCCAGACTTTGGATGTAATGAAAATCTTCAGATGCTGAAAAGTCTTGGTAAAATAAAAAAATTTAAATTAAATCACGTAACGTTATCGTCACATGAAATATTTTGAAACTGGTTTTGGTTAATTTGTGCATTGCTGGCCATACATAATATTAAGCTTTTTTTTTTTTATTCAGCTCAATACAGGTAAAATACATGGGTTCATGTAGGCCACTGTTACTGAGATGGCATTATTTTTTTATTTTTTTTGTTAACGCGTGTCATAAGAATAACTTGAAATGGTCACATATAATAAAACACTTAAAATGTGTAATACACACGTAATAAACACGTGGTCAGAATTGTTGGCACCCTTGGTAAATATGATCAAAGAAGGCTGTGAAAATAAATCTGCATTAATTATTTTGATCTTTTATTAAAAAAATTCTCAAAAATCTAACCTTTCATTGGAGAATAAGAATTTAAAATGGGGGGAAATATCTTTATGAAATAAATGTTTTTCTCTAATAAACATTGGACACAATTAACGGCACCCTTTTAATCAATACTTTTTGAAACCTCCATTTGCCAGTTCAACAGCTCTAAATTTTCTCCTATAATGCCTGATGAGTTTAGAGAACACCTGACTCTTGATTCTTCATCCAGAATCTCTCCAGATCCTTCAGATTCACAGCTTCTGCTCTTCAGTTCACCTCACTCATTTTCTACAGGGTTCAGGTCAGAGGACTGGAATGGCCATAGCAGAAGCTTGGTTTTGTGCCCAGTGACCCATTTTTGTGTTGTTTTTGAAGTTTGTGTTTGGATTATTGTCCGGTTGGAAGATCCAAGCATGGCCCATTATAAGATTTCTAATAGAGTCAGTCACTTGTTGATTTTTTATCTGTTGGTATTTGATAGAATCCATGATGCCATGTGTCTAAACAAGATGTCCAGGACCTCCAGCAGAAATATAGACCCACAACATCAAAAATACAGCAGTATATTTCATTGTACACATGGGGTACTTTTTATCCCCGTGTTCACCAAACCCATCTTGAGTGTTTGCTGCTAAACAGCTCATTTTTTAGTTTCATCTGACCATAGAAGCCAGTGCCATTTGAAGTTCCAGTCGTGTCTGACAACTGAATATGCTGGAGATTGTTTTTGCATGAGAGCATTTTCTTTTCTTGATTTTTTTTTTCTTGAAACCCTCCCAAAAAAATGTGGTGTAGATGTGGTGTAGGTTTGATATATATTTCTTTAAGGTTTTCTGACCCCGAAACTCAACCTTTTTCTGCAATTCTCCAGGGGCCGCATTTATAAAGCGTGCATATGCACAGATTTGATCTTAGAGTGTGTTAAATCCACGCCAGCGCTCATATTTATAAAGATGGCCTTTGACGTGGAAAAGTGCTTAGCGTCACGTCGGGGTCTGAGCAGACATACGCACTTTTTATTGTCGGAGTATAGCAGGTTTTTTAAAATGTAAGCTGTTCTTGCAGCTCGCTGTTCTAAATTATGATTGTTGATATTTTATGTGTCAATGACATTAATTAGGAGTCGTTTAAAAGGCAGAGAGCTGAAACCATTCAATTGCGTGCAATTTCAAGATCATTTGCGATTCATAGATTTCACATCTGAAAGAGACGCATACGTGCGTTTTCTGTTCGTGTTCATTCTATGAATCGCACGTACGCATATCTGAGAAATGGTCGTAAGATCAAATTTAGGATGGTTTCAGCGCAATATTTTACAAATGAGGCCCCAGTTGTGATCCTTGAAGAGTCTTTGGCCACTCAAACTCTCCTCCTCACCGTGCATTAGGACGATATAGACACACGTCCTCTTCCAGGCAGATTCATAACATTTTATGTTGATTGGAAATTCTTAATTATTGCCCTGATGGTGGAAATGGGAATTTTCACTGCTCTAGCTCTTTCCTAATTTGTGAAGCTCAATTATCTTTTGCTGCACATCAGAAATAATTCTTTGGTTTTTCTCATTGTGATGGATGATTAAGGGAATTTGGACTTTGTTTTTCTCCTATTTATATTTCTGTGATACAGGAAGCCATGGCTGGATTATTTTATGTTCATAATCACCCTGGTGTGCTCAAAATTGTAAATATGAGTGGGAATATACTTCACAGATATTTTACTCATAAGAATTTTTAGGGTTACCAATAAGTGTCCGTGTATTTAAGAAAAACATTTCATAATGATATTTACCCCATTTTCAATTGTTTTAGTTCAAAGAAAGGTTAGATTTAAAAAAAAAAAAATAAAGATCAAAAGGATTAATAATGCAGGTTTATTTTCACAGCCTTTTTTTGGTAATATTTACCAAGGGTACCAACAATTCTGACCACGTGTATATGTAAAATATTAGGCCTATGTTTTTCCTATTTTCCTGTTTAACACTGTAAAAGCATTTTTGACAACTTGTATTTTATAAAGCACTAACCTATAAATAAAGATGACGACGTTTATATATATAAATTCATCAAAGGTTTGACTTTTTCTAGTAAATTGAACTGGTACAAATACAGCATAAACAAAACATTCCTACAGTGTCCAGTTCAATGTGACTTACCTAAAGCCTGCTCCCATAAAATCCAGAGGAATAAGCAGGCTCTCATGGTGCACATATTTAACATTTTTAAATATCCAAGACAAGCGTCACATCTCTCCTCAAATCGTTGCTTGTGCTGCACTTGCTATCATCACCCTTTTCATCTCCACAGCTCCACCCAATGCACAGGAAGTTCAGCAGACATATGTCTGTGTTTAGCGCTTAGTAATAAAATATAAAGTCCACATATATATATATAACTTTAAGTATAAATGTTTCTGCATTTGCGTGCCAAATGATTTCCTTCTCTGAATTTATTTCCAGCCCTGATATGCAACATGACTGTGTGTGTGTGTGTGTGTTTTATGACCAAATATACAAAGAATACACAGGTCATTTGGTTTTATCTCAGCTTTTATTATATTTAAACAGGACAAAAAGAAAAGGAAACTCAGTGCTGCACTCTACTGCAATGAAAAGAAAGAAAGAAAAAAACAGACAGATCATAGGCCATTTCAAACTCTGAAACGACTCAAAGAGAACAAGGACTACTGATTCACATACAAGTTGTAAACTTACCAGGCAAAGAACTAGTTGACCGTGAACAGGAAAGCAATGCCTCCTGTATATCGCTACCCATCAACAGAAGGTAAACAGATTTACAAATGAGGAATAATTATACTGGCTCAGTCTAACCTGTAAAGGGGGTCCTGGATTACATTTTCATTAAAAATCAAGAGTGAATGAATAGTAGCAACTGGGCAGATAAAAGAACCACAAACTACTCAAAGAAAATACTTTACAAAACACAAACCATCCGATTCATATGGCCAGCTAGATGCTAAATGAAACCTTGAAGTAGTTCTATGGATTGATTTCAAAGCCAAACTGTGGACAGAAATCCATCAAATACACCATTAGTGCCAAGAAACATGCCAACCTTTTCCAAAACCAGTAGAAGAGCTTGTTAAACAATCACACATTACTCCCCAGTGCTACTGCTCAACTGCATCTTTTCTTATTATCAAACTTCTATGATGTATAAAAAGCACACTATATATATATAAATATCTTACCGCATATAATACTCTGGATTTTCAACAATGCTCATGGAAATAATCTGAGGCACACTGAATAATTTCACCTCATCTTTCAGTTTGTAAAAATAGTAAAGTAACAATACATTTTAAATATGATTATTTAAGGTGGAAGAACTCTTCTTGTGTTTAATGTAATTCTTGTGGGGAAGTTTAAACCCTCAGCTCCATGTAACTGCACGAATACAGTTGGTTAGCACACTAAGTATAATGCCAACACATCATGTTTATGAGTAAGGTGCTATTTCTAGTTTGCGTAACTGCTAAACTTTCATTGTAATTACTGCATATCCATTTCCCATTTGTGTCTTACAAACTGAGAGATGAGTCAAAATCATAGTCTGTGGTAATCAACAGCATGCCATAGATGTGTTTGAAAACTCAACAGATTATTTTAATAAACACTTCCGTTCAAAAGATTGAGGCTGGTAAGATTTTTTAATCATTCTGGAAAAAGTCTCATACTCGCCAAGACTGTATTTATTTCAAAATACAGCAATACTGTGAAATATTATTACAATTTAAAGCAACTTTTCTATGTGAACAAGTTAAAATATAATTTATTCCTGTGATGCAAAGCTGAATTTTCAGCATCATTACTCCAGTCTTCACTGTCACACAATCCTTCAGAAATCATTCTAATATGCTGATTTGATGCTCAATTAGTATTAAAATTGAAAACAGTTATGCTGCTTAATAATTTTGTGAAAACAGTAACACTTTTTTTCAGGATTCCTTGAACAGAAGGTTAAAAAACAGCAGTTATTTGATATAGAAATCCTGTATCAACTATAATTTACGGTCACTTTTGATCAATTCAATGCATCTTTGCAACATTACAAACCTTACTCACCTCAAACTTTTTAAGCATGTGTATCTATTTTTATCACGTTAGCTAAAACTATGAGTTAGTTAAGAGAACTCCCCTGATATTAATAAACCAGGGGGCCATCACCAAACTTGCTCAAAGTTTGGGGACATTTGTATCCAACAGCCAAACGGCTGTGAGGCCCCCTGAATAAGAGAGGAAAGAGAGAAAATGTGAGACTTGCCTCAGCCTGTGCAGGGCAACACTGAGACTCTGCCTCAGCCAGTCCCATGGCATTGCTACAAGGAGAAGAGAAATCCTCAGTTTAGGACAACAACCACAGTGAACTACAGTCACCTTCTTACCTGCCTCTTCCTGAAAATCACAAGTAATGAGCCTTAGCCTGGACATAAATGATTCTCAGGTTCACAAGGGTTATTTCAGTCTCTCAAGACTGTGATTTTCAGGAAACTGCTATCTGAATGTTTGTTTTTCTTTTTGTCTAGCAGCCATATGTCCTTGCATAAGAAGCTGAAAATTTAAAGGGGTCTTATACATGTCCATTCCATGATCATTTATCACCTTGTCACTTTCTGTTGCAGCACAGTGTTGTTCACTGACGTCAGAAGTTGTGATGTTATGATGATGGTCTTTTTGGACTGAGGAGGATGTTTTGAGTTGTAACAGTTACAAGTTAACATGGTACTAAACTCATTTAACACAAAAGATCAAGGAAAACTTGATTCCTCATGATTTGACCCCTTTAAATCCAAACTTTAATATGAAAGGACCGGTAGGAACATCAAATGTGGATGCAAATGCTTCAGTTTCCCTCTCACCCACAAACACTGCAATCACACAGCTTTCGTACAAATATACAACAGCCATCACATTGAGCATTTGTAGTACAAACCTTGTGAGGTTGTCCTTTACTTGCTAATGAAAAAACAGCCGTTAGATTTCAATAGTTTATTACAATTAACAGTGGAACAGTACAGATAGCATTCATAGGAGTCTTATGTTATTGGCCCTACAGAGAGAACACTGTAAATGTAGACAAGCAGACAGAAAAATAAATCCAACAGTTACAGCTATCTGAAGCCCTCACCAAGCAACGCTGGGGACGGGACGTCCAACAGCACCTATGGGTGCTGCGAAGGCTTCACACTTTTAGTACAGTAGTATATTTACAGTGACTTGCCTTGTTAAAGGTGCTGTACGAAACTCCAGCCGCTTCAAATTAATACGAACCATATTTACTACACTTCACTTCTAAAAACCTAAACAAAACATGAGAAAAAAGCCAGACTGTATGATCTGCAACAAAGGGTAGGTCCAAATAATAGACTTGGTAAAATTAAATGTCCCATGCGTTACACAGTTTGATTACTCCATCTCCTCATTGCAAGAAGGGTTACGGTTACTGATCTGGATTGTAAAGCACGCCACTAGATGGTAAAATGGTTGAATCACCAAACCTAATGAAGACCAGTGGTGACGCTTCAATATCGGCCTCCAGGAGACATTAAAGGAGGTCTCATGCCAATGGCGGGCCGAGGGGGAGCGGCCTGGTAGGGAGAGACCATGGGTGGGGCTTGTCCGTAAGGAGGCATTCCTCCTGGGACGTACCCGGGCACTCCCTGCGGCAGAGCACCGAATGGCCCTACGTGAGAGGAAATTAATTAGCTGCATTTGGAACGGATAAAAAAAAAAAAAAAAGTTTTATCTTACGCTGATATTCTTCATTAATATACACTACTGTTTAAAAGTTGGTTTTTAAAAGACAGGAGTCTCTTATGCTCATCAAAGCTGCGTTTATTTGATCAAAAATATAGCAAAAACAGCAATATTGTGAAATATTATTACTATTCAAAAAAATCAGTTTTCTATTTTAGTATATTTTAAAATGTAATTTATTCCTGTGATGCAAAGCTGAATTTTCAGCACCATTACTTCAGTCTTCAGTGTCACATGATCCTTCAGAAACGGTGTTAATTTTGACAGCAAATTTTGATTTAGTTTTAGTCACAGTCTTTTGATGAAAATGCCATTTAGTTTTAGTCATATTTTAGTCATCTGAATTGTCTTAGCTTTAGTCTAGTTTTGGTCGACTAAATATCATACAATTTTAGTTAACTAAATCTAAAGTAGATTTAAAATCTAAAGGGTTTAGTTAAATTGTAATGCATTATTATTTTTTGTATTTCTGTTTTGGTTATTTTAGTACATCAGGTTAACCTAAAGCTCATAAACTAAATGAAATATGTTTTTTTAATATATGTATTTTATATATTTATTTCCTTTTTTATAGATTTGTTTTTTAATGTCAGTTAACATTTATTTTATTTCAAATAATAAAGAATATTTTTATGGTTTTAGTTTACTATAAAAACCTGATGCTAGTAACATTTATTTATTAAATAATATTTTGAATAATGTTCTTAGTCTGTCCATCCTGTGATGGGGAATCCCAGACAGAAGCTACAATAGATGTTAATTAAATGGAAATTAAATTAAATACAGTTTATGTACCCAAAATATCAATAATGACCAGGAAAAAAGCTTGAAATACACCGTGACTCTTATTTTGCACTGTGGACTGTACAGTTGCAGGCTGCTCATTCAAGTTCAGATGAGGGAAATAAAATATGCATTCTTACAACCATCTAAAACATTACCATATAAACATCAAATAGCAAACATTGTCATAATTCATTAACATTAGTTCATAAGCAATCGCTAGGCATAAACGTGCGCTATTCATTGATTGCAACCCGCACTGAAGCAGTCTGAAGCGCTGCTTGAAAAATTATGATGAAAATAATAATGTCATTGAAATTAACACTGTTCAGAAATCATTCTAATATGCTGATTTGCTGCTCAAGAAACATTTATTATGTTGAAAACAGTCGCGCCGTTTAATATTTTAATGGAAACTGCCTTTTTTCAGGATTCTTTGATTTAATTGCATCCTTGCTGACTGAAAGTGTTAAAAAGCTCACTGCCCCCAAATTTTTAAACAGTAGTGTAACACGACGTTTCCGCTCTTATTTTGAAATCCAGGGGGCATTCAAAAGTCTGAAAGCCCTCAAATGCACAATACCTTGCATGGGATGCCTAACACCCGGCTGCTGTGCAGGAATGCCCTGCTGAGGGGGCAACACCCCCCCCATCGGTGCAACTGGTGGGGAAGTCACGTGGGCCTGTCCTGCACTAGGGACTTTACACTGGTAGCGAGGCAGCTGTGCTCGCAACTCCTCCTGTAAAACACAATGCAAAACGCACAAGCTGGTAAGACATAAATATGGGCTTTTTTGCTTTATTTCCTCTGTGGAACAAAATATTTTGTGACGTCAGTGTGATCTAGTGTTTTTTTTAGTGGCATTGACTTTCAATGTATGAAAAAAAGCATTATTCAAATTTATGTTCCGCAGAAGAAAAGTCTCAGGTTTGGAACAAGACAGTCTGGAATAATGAAACAGGTGTTTTATCAAATGAAAGCATGCACCGTTCCAAAAGTTAAAGATCAAAGCACAGAAACATGTTCACTTACCATTGATATATCTTCATCAGGGTGGATCAACTTACTGGTTGCACTGGTGGTGGTGAGGGTGGCAGGCTTACTTGTGACTGGGGTGCCCGGTTTGGCCACAGTGCTGCTCGTGTTGGCCACAGCAGTGGCGGAGGACTGGGTGTAAGCTGGGAATGTTGGTTTGGGAGCAGCAGAAGGTGGTGCAGAGGAGCTCACCGCTACACCAGAACCAGCCTGCTGGACCTGCAGAGAGAGACCAATTAGATACATTCACCCCTGGTTTCACAGACAAGGCTTAAGCCTAGTCCCAGACTGAAGTGTAAGTCTGAGCTGTTTTAACTGAAAGAAACTTGCACTGACTGATCTTAAAATATATCAGTGCCTTTGTTTAGTCTCAAGATGCACACCAGTAATGTTTTTTCTAAGGCATGTTAATAAAAATTACTTAAATGTCCTAATGGAACAATGGCCTAATCCTGGCTTAATTTAAGCCCTGTCTGTGAAACCGGGCCTCAGTGATTCAACTAATTCTGCATTTAGGTGCATTTTGGCCAATATATCACTTGATTTGATCTTTTGTTATTTATTTTATCTATAAATAAAGAACAACCACTTTTTCAGGCAAAAATTTGAGATGCACGATATATATGATATGAATCAGTTACTGGCCAATATTAAATATTGAATCGTGCATATTAATTATTACCAGTGCTGTCCAATACTCACTTAAAGTCAACATTTAAAAACATTAATAATTTCAAAACACTATACATTTCATATAGTACATTGTAATGGTGTGATGTAAATTCACATGTAGCATTAAAAACTATTGATTTCAGTTATTAGCTTATTTTTTATTTAAAAAAACAGCTTGGAATTACGATCAGCCATAACATTCAGTCTGATCAGAATTATAATTGTAACATCAGTCTGCCCCAACAAAGCTAGGTTTGTTAGGCTTTAGGTGGATCATGATCAAGTGTCCAAATACTTTTTTGGGGCCTACATACAGTAATAACGTGATTATGAAGGTGGATTTAACACAACTAAAAACCAGAAGAGAGAGAAACAGACTGAGTTTAAATAAGATAATTAAGCAGTCTGTCATTTCTCAATTGAAATCAATCTCTTTCGAAGCACTACAGATGTCCTTCTAGAGCAAAGTCAATTATTCTAAGAGGCAGTCTGAGGTCTGTCTGCTGTTACATGCCATCAATAGTTTTATGAAGCAGCTCTTTCACCGAGCTCTTTTATGAAGCAGCAAGCTACTGCATACTTGGGACAGAGGTTTAGAGGATGCTGACAAACTGTCCAGACTGGAGGAGCCTGAGCTTGTGCTTGGAGCTCGAGTCCCCATCTGCAGCATGGAGAGAGAGACACACAATAAAGACCCTCAGCTGTTTGATTTAGGACATGACTGCTTCTCACCAAACTATCAACAACACACTTAACACTTGGACCTCAGTATGTTTAAAATGATGCTCTCAAACTACCAGCTCTAAGGTTATTTTTTTTAATGGATCCTCAAGTGTTAAAAGTTCATGTATTAATACAGCCCACAATTGACCTATCGGAATTGACACTTCACTAGCAGCTCTTAGTTCAGTGGTTTTCAATCCTGTTCCTGGGGACCCACCGCTCTGCATATTTTGTATGTCTCCCTTATCTGACACAATCAGCTGAGTTTATTGAGCTCTCTCCTAACGAGCTGATGAATTGAATCAGGTGTGTTAAATAAGGGAGATATGCAAAATGTGCAGAGCGGTGGGTCCCCAGGAACAGGATTGAAAACCACTGTCTTAGACATTTTAAATTTAAAACCTCTGTATTAGGAGGAGCACATCTGCAAACCTGAAAGCATCACTGTCGGTCGGTGGCGTGAAGTGACAACAATAGGCTTCTTTACATGCATTAATTATCATCAATCCAATTTCTGATTCTGAATGTTCTTTTTATATGAACAGTAATGTTTTCAATCGACTTATATTTTCATTTACATGTTCATTTATGTATTAAAACAAAACTTGCTATGCTATAATGTCACCAGAGCTACTATGAGTATAACCGTTGTTTCTGCTTTAATGACACAAGTAAAAGGAAAGCTGACAAATATGTCAGTAGAACTTAGCTTTAGCAAATATTCTCCTCCACTGACGAGTTCATAAGACATAAATAAACATGCATTGTTCATAACAAGTAACATGCATGTAAACAGAGATGTTATCATGAAAGGGCTCTGGTAAACACACACAATGGCACTTATGCATTCAGGTATTTTGAATATGTTTGAGGAGACAATCATATTCAAACATTTACACACTCAGCTTTTTCCGTTTTTTTTTTTTTAGATTATTTCAAGTCTTCACTGCACTGCACTCACTTCCCTGCTCTCTCTTCCTAACCAAATAATTGATGTTTGGTGAACAAAATTCGCATAGCAAAGAAAAAAATACTGCATAGCCAGAGTCTAATCAGTCCTTGAATATGATGTAATAAGAAATATAAACCATTCAATTTACTTCAAAATGATTTTTTAATATTGTAATTCCAACAAATATAACATTTTAAAAAGATAATACTTTTTCAGACTTTCTCTCAAAATTTAACATTTAATTCAATGTGTTACTTGCAATTTCTTTGTTATTTGTGATATTTACTAGCAATTTCGTAGTGGAAAAAAGTTAATATACCAAGTTGTTTAATGTAGGGAGAAAGGGCATCATACCTGTCCTGCACTGGGAAACAGTGGCTTGGAGACACTTGGCTGTGGCGTGGGCACTGTTGTGACAGGCACAGCCGGCCGGATGGTAGGAGGGGCCTGAGCCATGTGGGGTATGCCAGGGTGATGACCCATGGGAGGAGGTATTCCTGAGCAAAACAATGACATAAATATATACAAATATTAAAGAAAAATAAATAAATAAATATTGGTCTCATATGTAAAGAGATGAAAGGTTCCTTTACCTGGGGGCATGCCTGGCATCATTGGGGGCATTCCATGTGTAGGTGGCATCATCCCACTCATTGGCATCATGCTATAAGTTAAAAACAACAGGAAGGAAATTTTTAATGCAATAATCATGGATCACAAAACTTTAACAAATAAAACTATTCCAATTCTATTAACTCTTACCCTGGATGCATCCCGGGCATGACAGGAGGCATCCCTGGCATCATATGGGGGACACCGGGCATCATTGGGGGCATTCCTTTGAGAGAAACCATTTATGAGACACATAATAAACATGCTATTCATTACATTTTAAACGGGGTGTTTTGTATTATTACAAAGCACACCTGAGTAGCTTCCAGGTGGCATCCTTGGCACTGGGACAGGGGCCATTCCTGGCTGGGTCATAGGGGCATAGGCTGCCTGAGGCTGTACGGTTGTTGCTGGCTGCTGGAAGGAGGGACCAGCCTCTTCATCCTCGTCATCGTCATCTGAGTCATCTTGCTGTTTTTTCTTCTGATTTTCTGTTCCCATAAAAGGGAGAATATAGTTACTATGGGTTTACTTGGGCAACAAAAAGAACAGATGAGTAAATAGTAGGGGTGTAACGGTACACGTGGTCTTTCGGTTCGGGACGCATGTGTACCGAACGAATACAGTATTTCTTTTTTTTTTTTCAGGAAATTCAAAATAATAAATGCTGTTTTGACAGTCTTTGATGTGGCATGACAGATCGCTGTATAAATGCCTTGGAGAGCCGCTTCTGGGACGGTTCAGAAACGTGCTGGTATAAACCCAACACAAGCACTGACTCGAGCGGCCGCGATCAGCTCCGGTTCCCGTGTCTGAGCAGTGTAATAAATGTCACGTGGCATTTCATTTACCTCAGCAAGTCAGTGTCCACAGCTCGTTAGTTCACTAGAGACATGAAGTCTAGAGAGGAGCATTTCACGAAATATTACACGATATACTCATTATATCTTACTAAACCTGTTAGTCTTAATTATTTAATCTGTTATGAAACATGCTATGACAGCCAGTGTGTAATTGAATATATTTTAACAAATAGCCTAGAAATTGTATTATTTATAAGTTAATTAAAAAAAACTGCATTATGTGCAATTTACATGTTTGCATACAATTATTTTTTTAAAGTTGAGTGTTGATCATCTATTTAAAAATAAATAGTAATTCAATTTAAGTTTGGGTTAAGTTGTTAGGCCTAATTGTAACCTTGGGGTAAAAAAGTAAAAGGGCTCCCTATAGTTTTAAGCATAAGCTGAGGTAGATTTTTATCACTAAGAAAATTTTAACTATAACTGAATGTATTTAAAGAAAGAGCAACTTGTTCAGTAAACCACTGTTTATTAAAAAAAAAAAAAAAAGTTTAGTTTTTCCCCCTGCTGTACTGAAATCATACCGAACCGTGTCGTTAAAACCGAGGTGCGTACCGAAACGTCATATTTGTGTACCGTTACACCCCTAATAAATAGGAATTTAAATGTTCTACCCTGTGTTTTTTGTTCAAGCACACGTCTCCTCTCCTCCATGTCTTTATCTGGAATACCCTCCATTCCATAGATCTCCAGTTCTATGTCAATCCTTCCCGGTATTGCATTAGGGACACCATCAATGGTTTCTTTGTGAACCTTAAATAAATCAAACAAAAACAGATTTGAACATATGGCAAATAAAACTTATATATATATATATATATATATATACACACACACACACACACAGTATATAAAATAACTGGCCTACTTACCTGCATACAGTGGATGGCCAGACCAGGACCAGTATATAACTTCTTGTGGCATATGTGACACTTAAAGTGTTTGGCCTTCTGATGCTGAATGAGTATCTTTTCATCATCAAAATCCCTGTTACAGTACCTGAGTTTGCAGTTAAAGTCATATAAACAAGAAAAAATCATAAAACACCAAGAACAGCAGAAGTGACAGAAATTACAAGACTGTCAGCATAAGGATGCTTAAATCTTTTTGCACATTTCTTTCACTATCATAACGTTACCCTGGTAAAGTGGTTCTCAAACTTTGCCCCCCCACAAAATATTCAGAGGCCCCATGACATTTCCAGGTTTTGATGATTTGTTGAACACGGATTACGAATAAGGATTTTTTTTTCACAATCACAACTTCTACCGGAGAAAAATTTTACAGCAAAATTTGTATATTCAAAAATAATTGCTCATTTATTTATTTCAATTTCACAAAATTACAAAACATTAATAGTTTACATGAATTTCTTAAATTATTATGTATTAAAAAAGAACATTGTGAATCCTGGTTCTGCAAAGAAAAGAAAAAAACTGTTGTTAATGAGGCGAGTAACGTTAATTGAGTTAATGAGTGGGAAATGTCTTTATGTTTAGATTTTTTTTTTTTAACTACTGGATATTTCCTTTGTTAAATGATATCAATATAGTGGTCTATTTTGTAAGTGGAAGCGTGAAGCTAATCCACATATATAGAGAAACAATAAAATAATTTTCACTTAAATCTGATTCATTAAGTAACGTTAGGTCTTCGGTTCGAAAAGCATTTGAAAGCTTCTATGTTGTCCAGAGAGGCGGCTCAGTATGTTTAGAGACACGCCCTGCGTCCCAATGTGCATACTATCCATCCTATCTGCCCTAAATAGTATTGAAAATTACTAATATCACATAGAATTTAGGATGGATAGTATGCGCATTGGGACGCAGGCACGGCCTTGATATCAGAGAAACAATACATTAGCCATTCCTAAACAGGAAGTGGGTCTATCCCTACTAATAAACAATTCGAAAAATATTAAACAAAAGTACGATCGCTTTTAAAGAAGGATACCAACACCAGGGCTTCATCTGCTTCTTCTTTTTTCTCCCCATGATTTATTTACCAGCCTCTTCCGCGAACAGCACACTGACGCCTACCAAAACATTAGCAGAACTAAAATGGAGCAAATAGGACATGACGACGGCTTTTTCCACGCACTGACAACACATCACAAGGAATACCGCCACCAACTGGACAGGAGGCGCACAACTTGAATCTGGTTGGTGTTTAAATTACAGCAACAGTTAAAAAAATAATAATACTAATAATTAACTTTTTAAAAATAATTTACTTAATTCAGTCATTCATTCATAATTCTGCATAACTGCACATTAATCCTTTCCTTCGTCATCACTTAGTCACCCTTTAACAAAATAGGAAGAATATAGAACTTAAATATCTAGTTCTGAGTTGACCTCATCATTGTTTTATGGTATTATATAGTGTTATCTGTTTTAATAGCCTTTTGATTGTGATGACATCATTTGAAAACAAAATATTGGTTCAGATAAAGTCAAATATGAGTAAAACATTTTATTATGTAAGACTTTAAAGGTCAGCATGTTTAATGTTTTATTAAAAACAAGCCTGATTTGAGAACAAAAGATAAATTAAAGTAAGATTTTTTTATTTATTAGTTTTTATTATTTATTTATTTGTAACCCAAGATTCACAGAATTACATTTGGTATCATTAATAAGCTTACATTTATTTCTTCTCTGTTATACTTCAAGAAAGCAGGGAATCATTGCCAGACTGCTCAATAAAACAGCATGCACATCTGATAAAGTGAATACAGCATGTCAAGGCACACTACTCTCAATGCAATGCATTCAAGCAAAAGAAAACAAGTAAATTCAGTTCCAAAATACAATCTTCAGAGGTAATTATTTTCTAACATAAGCCATAAATACATATCTCAAATAACTACATTCAAACAGTATTTATACCTAAAACCATATTTCATATTCAAATTTAAAGGCAGGCATTTTTATATTCCGACTCAACTAAATCTGCATTAGCTGCAACTAACCAGTTCAATTAATTGAAAGAAAAAAAAAAGAATAAATAAAATATGTATAGTCTGTTTCTGATAAACAGATTCAGGTAACAGCAGTCATGATTTATGTTAAACACACATTTCTTGTCAGCTTTAACCGTGCTTTGCATATCTTATATGGATTAGAGCTTTTGAAACACATAAAGCATGAAAATTGCGAAACCACTGACATGCACTACCTGTGGCTCAAAAGCCCTTTGTGTATAGATTCATAAATTACTTTCAGACACATTTTTAGCATTCACCACAGCACATTCCTTAATTTAATATAATAAACTCCCCTTTTGATCCAATACCCTTGTTGTTGCCCTATTTGCGAGTTGTTCAAGGCAGTTATTTATACCATTTACTTCATTTTAACACTAAATCCTGTATTTCACTCTACACTTTAACAATGAAGACTGAAATATCAGAAAAGGCTAAAACTGTAAAAAGGTAGCAAAGCAGCAGAGATGTCATAAAAGAACATCACAAGTCAGTTTAAGATATAAATTCAACAATCACTTGAAGAGTGCAAATCCTTTGATCATTAAAGTGAAGCAAATAACCTGCTTACCTCTCACTGACCGTTACAAAAATATATGAGCTGTACAACAGTGTAAATCCCTGCTGAAACATGCCTAAATCATTCAGAAATGCTATGAAACATCAGTCAGAAGAGGCTAATTAAAAGATCCCATTCCCGTGTGTACATTAAAACACCTTCTTAAACATTTTGGTCAATTTTAGGAGGGAAACTTTGGTTGTCATTTAAAAAAAAATAACTTTGTTAATCCTCCGACGAATACTGCAATAGGCCCAATATATCACCACCTCTCCCTGTCTTCAGGTATTTTTATTTACACAATTACCCCATATTTATCACCTTGTAAAATTAAGCACTATTCAATGGTGTTCATCTTTGCAGATAAATAGATGTAATACAATAAACCTGAGATCTCCAAGCTGCCAGTCACAGAGAAACACTCTGAACACAACCTCAGCCCAAAAATATCTTTCCATCCTATTAAAGTATAAATTGCCGTGGGAATGTGATTGAGTACAATGTGGTTTGTAGGTCATTCATTGACTATGTCTTCCTTATTCTGTTCTCTAGGGGTCCTCTGTGCCTCCCTAAGGCTCTTTTTACACGGTTCAGAAGTTTCATCGTCCTCTTTTCAATACAGGTTCTCTCTTTCTTTTTCACTCTGATTCTGTCTTAGTTTAAGATCCCACTCCCAGTGCTTTCTTCATATGCTCATAAACCACATAAGAGATGCTAACAGCAGGAATGACTTTGAGGAAATTGGGGGCAATGCCACGGTAAAGTCCAGGAACGCCTTCATGGGACACAATGTGCTTGAACTGGCCAACCATTGACAGCTGAGGAGCGCCATCTGCTGAGGCTTTTAGGGAGAAAGGAAGGAGGAGTGAGGTTATAATTTCATTTTTTTCATATAATTTCATGTTTTCATTGCTGTGAACATATTGTGCTTCTTAAAGAATCACAAAATAAGCAGAATGATATGTGATAAGAATTCTGTGATTCTGTTTCGTCTCGCTCACCCTGAGCCTGCATGCGTGTGCGGATTAAAGCCAGCGGGTAACTAGCCAGCTGCCCACATGTGCTGGACACAGTGCCACATCCAAGAAGCACCAGGATGCCAGGATCAGCCGAGCCCATGCAGTACTGCTGCAGCCAAGCGTTCTTTAGAGTCTGTTAAAAACAGACAGAAAAAGGCAATATAGATAGATTTTACATAGATTTTTAAAATATTTTTTCAAAATATACAATTAATATATTGTTAATATAGATGTTAGACTATATTTGCATACATTTATTTTTTATACATTTTAGTTAATTATATTTCCTCATATTTTTGACAATTTTTGAGAAAATATTTGCAATCTAAAAATATTTATATTGTCCAAAACACACACACACACATATATTTCTTTCCATTTAAAAATGCATTTTGTATTTCCTTAAAAATGTATTTTAAAATTGGAAATGTATGTTTTGTAATATAGTCTGGCATTTGAAGTTCTACACAAATATACAAATATATATTCAATTTGACAGAAGTCATGCTGTGTATACAATATATACTATCTTTCAAAAGGGGTCAGTAATATTTTTCAGTGTTTTCAAAATAAGTTTCTTATGCTCAAAAGGCTGTATTACAGTAATTTGATTAAAAATAAATAAATAAATAAACAATAAACAATATTGTGAACTATTACAGTTTTTTTCAACTTCTTATACACAAAATCTTTACTTGTCACACAATTTCTGAAACCTGACACTCAAACAGCAGAAGCACACACCAGATCTGCAAAACCAGACTAATTCTCGGACTTTGACTCAGTTTTCAATTTCATAAAACACTTTTTGCAAAACACAACACACAATTCTCTGTGTAACACACATATATCTAACAGGAATTAATATGGTGGCAAAGGTGTTTGCAAATGCTTGCTTTTGAGATGTGTTTGTGATATTTTGAATGCAGTGCTTCATTTTGCAAGAGATGTGAGGCATTTTGTATTTTGTGTGTGTAATTCCTGGATTTGTGTGTAAAGTTTTGAAAAAAGAGGCAAAGTTTTGAAAATGTGTGTAAGCAGCTGAAAAAAACTGTATTATAATTTTATATTATTACTTTTTTATTTTTTGTATATTTTACAGTAATATACTTTAGTATAATTAGTATATTACTTTAGTATATTTTATTTCATTGCATTGAATTCAGTATCACGTGATCCTTCAAAAATTAATTCTAATTTGCTGCCTTGTGCTGCTTAATATTTTTGTGGAAACCATGATACTTTTCCAGGATTTTTAATGAATAGAGTGTAAAAAACTTTTGTAACATTATAACTGTATTTACTTTCACTTTTAATCAATTCAGTGTATCCTTGGCCAAATAAAATGATTGTATTTTTTTCGACATGGGAAAGAATGAAATGTCGAAGACCATAGAACACAACAACGTAAATACATAACATAATATTTAACCAACCACAGAAACTGAGAATGATGAATTCCCAGAGTTTGACAGAGACAGCAGTGATTCACAAACATTTAAATGTGTTAAAATACACACACAGCTTACCTCATACACAGCCAGATCAATGCCAGCATACGGGATGATGCCAAGTGTGTTGGGCACATAGCCTTTGTAGAACGCGCGCACTCCTTCTTTACGCAGTATCTGTTTGGCACAGTCTGCCATGCCAGAATATTGTCCTGTCTTCCGCAGGGTCAGACGCGTCTTCAACACCTGGGAAGTAAGGAGGAATAGAGTAACTATATAGAGATTTTAAAAAATTGAGAGTATAGAGCAATATACATTTGGAGGTCACTGGTAACTTCAAGCAGCCGCAGCTCCTTCCAGCATAAATAAAGGGAGGACTTGGCTTCCAAAATGTGATGCTGATCTGCCTCATGAAATACATATTAGAAGCCAGAAAAGAAGCTTGTTTAAACCTACCAGGAATAGAAAGACTGTATGTGTATTTGTAAACCAGGCCAAGTTCATTTTTGATTCTTTTTTGTGCATTTATAACAACGTGTGTTAACAGGAAAACAGCAATTAGGAACAACTTTTGTTAAACAACTTCCCCTGTTACATGACTCTCTCGTATTTGTACTTTACGTTAGCAGCTATGAACATTATTGAGATATCAGATATTTTACAGCAAGATCACTAAAGGAATGTTCCAAGTCCAATACAAGAATTAATTTGATAATCCAGATCATCCAGATATCAATATTACTACATATAACATGCATATAATATTAAAGTATTGTAGTTATGCTTTTAAAAGTGTTTATTTTATTATTTGTTGCCTCACCAATTGAAAGTGTCTTACTCTACCCATTTTTGTAAAAATGCAAAACAAAGTTGAAATTAGAAGAAACACAATGCACTTGGAGATATCTGTTATACTGTATAGCTACACTACCGTTCTACAAGTTTGGAGTCCGTTAGATTTTTTTATTTATTTAATTAGTTATTTATTTATTTATTTTAAATGTTTTTATGAAGTCTCTTGTGCTTAACAAGGCTGCATTTATTTGATACAGTAAAACATTAATATTGTGAAATAATTTTACCATTTGAAATAACTATTTTCTGTTTAAAAATGTAATTTATTCCTTTGATCATTACTCCAGTTTCCAGTGTCACATGATCCTTTTTTCACATGAAACATTTTTTTATTATTAATGTTGAAAACTGTTGTGTTGCTTAATATTTTTGTTAACACCATGATTTTTGTTCTTTGATGAATAGAAACTTCAAAAGAACAGCATTTTTTTAAATAGAAACTTTGTAATATTATAACGATCTAGTTTACTGTACTAATGTCAATCCATAATTGTAATTAATATCATAATTTATAGACATCCACTTGCCAGCTTATTTGGAAGTTTCCATATCCATTTTCTTACACTGGGACAGATCTTTCTGTTTATATCCATCTACTTTATACAATATTTGTAGAAGTGCTTATGATAAAAAAGATGATAAGTACAGAACTAAGGCAACTGAATTCTTCAGGTCTTATCTTTATAGAGCTATTTAGTAATGACGTCAATTTGTAGGCCAACCCGGAAGGCTAATTTGCCAACGATTCCCTCAGGAATTTCTAATGGGCTTTTAGAAAGACAGTTTTCAATTTACAGTATGAATGGCAAAAGCTCTGTGGTTACATTACTTATAGAGCTGAAAAGTGAAAGTCTCTTGATGTCTCTCACTTCCTCCTTCTCTCTCACCTCCATGGGGTAGATGATAGTCTGAGCTGTAGCTCCTGCCAGTGATCCAGCAATGAAGCGTTCGTGAACTCTTAGAGAGCCGCCCTCCTTTCTGCCTCTGATCAGCCATTTGATCTACACAAGACATTTATTATAGTTAACTTGCATTAGACAGTCTACCACTCAGGCCTAGTTCAAAACAGAGTGGCTACTGGATTCTGGTTTGTTTACCTGCTCATAAGCCATGAATTTGATAGCTGACTCCGGTGCAATTTTGAGGACATTGATGCCGTTGCCTCTCCAAAGGGACCTCAATCCTCCTTCCTGCACCATTCCCCACAAGCCACCAAACAAACTCACACCACTGGAGCCATGGACCTGTTGAAGATCACAATCCTTTCATTATGAGTATTGTACTTTTCACAACAGAACTGCAAATGCAAGATTTATTTATTTCTGTTGAGTTTATTTGATACAACAATAATTGATAGAAACAATAAAGCTTCAATAAAATAATTTTAAGAGTTGACAGAACCTGAAGGAAAACTTTAAGACGGTCGAGAGGAGCAGTTCCCGTTCGCGATACGGCTCCTGCCATTGCCCCGGCTACGAGCTGTCTCCACACCACACCTGAACGCCGCTCTTTCTCTGAGAACTCATCCGGCACAGTCAGCTGCTCTCCAATGTCCAACATCTGAAACACATACATTATAGACTCAAACGACAGTTAAAAGTTTACATTCCTAAATATCTATGAATATCTGGCCTACAATCTAATTTCTGAAAAGAGCTGGAAGTAGACCAGAGAGTGTTTCCAGTAGTGGGCGATGTCCTCCATGTTGTGCAAGGGGTTAAACAGGAAGTGGTCCCGCCACTCATTCCAGTCAATGGTCATAGTGCCATCTCTGTCTATGCTGACACACAAAAGGAATATAAAATAGTTAAAACAAGCTTTTTCTATGTCCATTGAAACTATGTGTGACTCAACATGTGGGTGCTTCACAGCAACATCTCAAACTCTTTTGAAAGCACAGCGGGAGTGGGAGGTAAGCGTGTACATGACATTGATTAAGCACTAAACAAAAAAAAAAAAAAAAAACAGTGTTTTGTGAAAAGCTGAAGGGCTCTAACCTCTGCAGGATTCTGGAGGCCTGCTCTGTGGATACATTCACTCCAAGGCTGCTCAAGGAGAGCTGAATTTCTCCAACATCTATGTGACCTAAAATCATAAAATATCATAAATATGACCCAAAACATAATCAGATTTTCGCACAAGTCCTGAAAGTAGACAAAGAGAACCCAATCATTTTCTTTGTCATTTATTTATTCAGGAAAATGATCCAATATTGCATATCTGTGAGTGGCAAAAGTATGTGAATCTCTTGGATTAGCATTTAATTTAAAGGTGAAATTAGAGTCCATCTGTGCAGAGGTGTTTTCAGTCAGTGCAATGACTATCAAATGTCAGTATGTGACCTGTTTTATTCAAAGAACAGGGATCTATCAAAGTCTGATCATGTTTGTGGAAGTGAATCATGTCACGAACAAAGGAGATTACTGAAGACTTCGGAAAAAGAGTTGATGTTGCTCATCAGGCTAGAAAAGTTTACAAAACCAAAAATGAGTTTGGACTCCACAAATCCACAGTCAGACAGATTGTGTACAAATGGAGGAAATTCAAGACCACTGTTACCTTCCCGAGAAGTGGTTGACCAACAAAGATCACTCCAAAGCAGAAAGTGTAATAGTCTGTGAGGTTGCAAAATTTCCCAGGGTAACTTCTAAGCAACTAAAGGCTTTTCTCACATTGGCTAATGTTAATGTTCATGAGCCCACCATCAGGAGAACACTGAGCAACCATGGTGTGCATGGCAGAGTTGCAAGAAGAAAGCCACTGTTCTCCAAAAAGAAAATTGCTTGCTAAAGATCATGTGGACAAGCCAGAGGACTATTGGAGAAAGGTTTAATGGATGGTTGAAACCAAAATAGGACTTATTGGTTTAAACGAGAAGCTATTATGTTTGGAGAAAAGAACACACTGCATTCCAGCTTAAGAATCTTATCCCATCTGTGAAACATGGTGGTGGTAGTACCATGGCTTGGGCCTGTTTTGCTGCATCTTGGCCAGGACAGCCTGCCATCATTGATGGAACAATGAATTCAGAATTATACCAGCAAATTCTAAAGGAAAACGCCAGGACATCTGTTTAAGAAAAGAGTCTAAAGAGAACGTAGGTCTTGCAGCAAGACAACAACCCCAAGCACACAAGTCAACCAAAGAATGTTTAAAGAAGAACAAAGTTAATGTTTTGGAATGGCTGAGTCAAAGTCCAGACCTTAATCCAATTAAAATGTTGTGGAAGGACCTAAGCAAGCAGTTCATAGGAAGAAACCCACCAACATCACAGATTTTAAGTGGTTCTACACTTAGGAACTCCTACATGTTATTGTGCAGGACGGATCAGCATTTACAAGAAATTTTACCTTCAGTTACTGCAGCAAAAGGGGGTCACACCAGATACTGAAAGCAAAGATTCACATACTTTTGCAACGCACAGATATGTAACACTATATCATTTTTCTCAAAAAATAAATGACAAAGAAAATATTTTTATCTCACTTGTTTGATTCGGTTCTCTTTGTCTTTCAGGACTTATATGAAAATCTGATGATGTTTTAGGTCATATTTATGGAGCAATGTAGAAAATTCTAAAGGGTTCACAAACTTTCAAGCAGCACTGTATTTTGAATGTAATTTATTCCTGTGATGGGAAAGCTGAATGTTCAGCATCATTACTCCTCATTACTCCAGTCCTCATTCATGTCACTTTATCCTCCAGAAATCATTCTAATATGCTGATTTGCTGATAAAGAGACATTTATTATCAATGTTGAAAACAGTTGTGCTGCTTAATATTTTTTTATTTTTTTTAGGTTTCAATGATGAATAAAAAGTTCAAAAGAACAGCATTTATTTTCAAATAGAAATATTTTGTAACATTATAAAATTATAAATGTCTCTATTGTCCTTTTTGATCACTTCAATCATGCATCCTTGCTAAACAAAAATATTAATTTCTCTAACAAAAGTAAACCTTCTGACCGCAAACTTATAGTATAACATATACTACAAGACAGAGAAACACAAAGGTTCTGATTTATCTCACAAACACTTTGCAGCAACCATGCAAAGTGGAAATGTGAATTTTCGGGGAAGTATTGTGAGGTTACAGTTACAGTGATGTTGTGTGGTAAGATTATAGTGTGTGAAAAGATTATCCAGACCATCGTTGTTGCGGTCCAGGCTGCGGAACATGAGTCTGAGCTCTTTCTCGTGCGTGCGCAGATACTGTGTGAACTCCTCAATGTCCAGCTGGCCGTCATGATTGGTGTCACTCACACGTACAATCTAAGGGGTGGAGGAAGTGAACAGTGCATGTTTAAGGGCACGAATGTGAGGCTTGGAGGAGTTATAGTGAACTTTATTTAACTGTAGCTATGCCTATGTAGAATGAGGAACAAAGAGAAACTAACAGAAAACAAAAATGAGAGGAGGCATTGCTCTAAGCTTACAGATGCAAGATTTCTGTTTGTGTGCAAAGCCCTGCCAGCAGTCTGGCGACTCCAATCGCAAACACATTGTGAACAAGAGCTAATCTCTCCTCTTACATCACAGCACATGACTAACAGTCACACAACCCAACAGCACAGACATGCCACTGGCACATAGTGTCGCTCTCCCCAAGGAAACTTGGAGTCTCCAAGTTACGATAATAATGGCACTTTCGTGGTTTCATAGCATCCTTATCTACCTGCTGAAGTAATCGTCACAACACAACATATGCACTGGCTTGTAAGTCACTTTGGCAAGTAGGAGTCTGTTTACAAAACTTGTTTTTTCCGTGTCCTAAAGTGCTGCAAGTTAAAGAAAAATGTCAGTTAAATTGCATTATAGAATAATGCATAGAATAAGATAAGGTCTCAATCATCATACTGAGACCTTACAAAGATGGTTTCAGTGGAACCAATACAGCTATACAGACTATACAAAAGATTATCAGCAGGCTAAATAAATTGCAGATCAAGTACACTTGCTGTCCGTCAGTATCACTTACAGTCCTCCACTCAAGCAGCTTAAACCAGTGGTGCAGATTTATTTCTGCAGTTTGATTGCAGCACCCTTGACATCACTTTCTAAAATAGTAGGGGAGAATGGGGGTGTTGTAACACATTTTGTTCCAACATTTGTATCTCAGTGTTATTTTGTGCTATATGCCTCAAATTTAACATTCTCATATCCATAGTTATATGCTACATATGAAAGTATTTTAAAATAAATATATACCTAAACAGTAGGCCTATAAGTTAATATTAAATACAAAAGATGCTGTGTTAGACCTTCCACAAAACCAATAGTGAGGTTGTAATACTAACAGAAAACATGGATGTTTGTGCTTCAGTTTATTTTAGTAATCAAATTTACTATGTGAATCAAATTTACAACCACAAATAATTGTTGTTATATATGCTAATAATCTCTAAAAACATAACAGACAGTGTGCATGTTTTATTTTGTGCAATGTTCAATGCAGTCCAGTAGAGCTACAAGTGTTATAATTGCAATTCTCTGCATCTGGGCAGCTATAGCCTAATACTTGAACTTGAACATGTACATTATTGGTAACACTTTAGTATAGGGACCAATTCTCACTATTAACTAGTTGTTTATTAGCATGCCTAGTATTAACATATTGGCTGTTTATTAGCATTTATAAAGCACATATTATGCATGACCACATTCTACATCCCTAATCCACAATACCTAATCTTAACAACTACCTTACTAACTAATAAGCAGCAAATTAGGAGTTTATTGAGGAAAAAGTCGTAGTTTATGGTTTGTTAATAGCGAGTACTGGACCTTAAAATAAAGTGTGCGACCGCATTATTTTATCACATTAACAAAAGCACCTGCTGATAGTTTAACTTTAATTAACATACTCAGGTAAGTAAGTTATAAAAGCAGATGTAAAATAATTACACATGTAACGTTATAGTGAAGAATGGAGTTCATATGATTAACTCATTGGCTAAACCAGTGGTTCTCAAACTTTTTGGCTCGAAAGCCAATAGTCCAACACAGTTTCCGAAGTGAAGCCCCTTAGGATAATTATGACAAAGCAGCTTGTTTTTTGTTAATATGTTGCAGTAATGTGATTAATTAATTTAATATATTGATGAATGATGATTTATACGATTATATTTTGTGATGTCAGAAGTTATAACGAAATTAGTCTGGAGGTCAATATCGCAGCGTGGAAAAAGAAGTAACTCTTAAATAAATTACACGGGATCATTTGTCCTTGGTCGCAGACACGGCAGTATTCTGGGTAAGTTTCACTCTTGCTAAGAGTAGGCTAAGCATGACAAAAACCACACGATTTATAAAGTTCACGACGTTATGTGGTCTTACCAAAAATTAGACCTGATATGTTGGGGTTTCACCGCACCTTACAGCTCATCTCCCTGAAATGAACATGTTTATGGTGAACAGCTATTAACTTCCCAAGCGACCCACCTCGTCCACCTCACTGCGAACGATCCCCCAGGCGGTCAATCCGGTGCGCAGCTCGTTCACATCGATCCTCCCATCTTTATTTAGATCCAGCTGATCGAACAGCTCGACCCATCGTTTCTCCCGCTCTGGATCGGACACCCCGTTATCTTGACAGCGAGCCCATGTCCAACACGAAGGGAACCGACTCCTCGCTTCGCCCATATGAAACAGCTCTCGGTGAATACGGGGCAGATTTGTTCTCGAGTCAGAGCAGGCAGAGCTGTATTAGGTAGAAGAACAGCATCCTACTTCCCAAAATACAGGTACTTCTTCAGCAAAGACCACTTTAAGGATTTGTGGACTGAGGTAAAAAAAAAACGGCTTAATCTTGATATATAGCCTCGTTCACCTGTCAGAGTCCCGCATCAAAACCGCGTTTAAACGGGCGCACCGGCGTTACTCCACTGATGCCCGGGCCGATTACGGCAGAGTTAATCCAGGAAGTATTAAACCTCTGCCCCTCTGGCTAGAATAATAATCCCCGTGTCTGTTCCACCGGTTCTCTCAAACTCAGCTCCATCACCTCATGCCTATAAAATTGTCCAGTTCTGGGCTCAGATCAAACGAAGAGGAAGCGCCGCCTGCACCGGTTACCGCGTCGTAGCGCGACGGAGATCTCCGCATCCAAACGCTCAGTTATCGCTCGCACTATGTTTACGAGACGCGTATTTTGCTCATTTTATCGTGGTATGCAGGATGAGTGCCGTCGCCGCTGCACAGATCTGAAGGGAAGGGCTGGGTGTCCCAACTCTATTAAAGCGCCCCGAGGAGCGATATTGCCTACTATTTACGAGCAGTGTGCAAATTATTCACTGGTTTTTACGTCGGTCTGTTTTTATGGGTTCTTCTTGTAGGCTACACATTTCGCGAACGGTCAGTTTAGATGTTTCTGATATTTAAAGCTATAATAAAGTCATAAATAATCACAATAGGCTATCTTGTTTTACCGGATGATTGGCTTTAACGAAAAGCGCTTCAGCAGCGTGTTGCTATAGTAACCTCTTCAGGTGTGAAAGCGGTCTTGTGGTGAACGCGCCGAGATTATTAACTTTCAATCTTTATTAGGCTACTTGTAGGATTTTCTAAAACCTTGTATTGTTAACAGTTACAACGCTAAAATATTATAACTGTATCAAGTAGGCTACAGGTGCATCTCAATAAATTTGAATGTTGTGGAAAAGTTCATTTATTTCAGTAATTCAACTCAAATTGTGAAACTTGTGTATTAAATAAATTAAATGCACACAGACTGAAGTAGTTTAAGTCTTTGGTTCTTTTAATTGTGATGATTTAGGCTCACATTTAACAAAAACCCACCAATTCACTATCTCAACAAATTAGAATACTTCATAAGACCAATAAAAAAAACATTTTTAGTGAATTGTTGGCCTTCTGGAAAGTATGTTCATTTACTGTATATGTACTCAATACTTGGTAGGGGCTCCTTTTGCTTTAATTACTGCCTCAATTCGGCGTGGCATGGAGGTGATCAGTTTGTGGCACTGCTGAGGTGGTATGGAAGCCCAGGTTTCTTTGATAGCGGCCTTCAGCTCATCTGCATTGTTGGGTCTGGTGTCTCTCATCTTCCTCTTGACAATAACCCATAGATTCTCTATGGGGTTCAGGTCAGGCGAGTTTGCTGGCCAATCAAGCACAGTAACACCATGGCCATTGAACCAGCTTTTGGTACCTTTGGCAGTGTGGGCAGGTGCCAAGTGACTTTCTGTGACCTACCCTCTTTGTGGAGGGTGTCAATGTTCGTCTTCTGGATCATTGCCAAGTCAGCAGTCTTCTCCATTATTGTGGTTTCAAAGAACAAGAGATACCCAGAAGTTATACTGTAGGGATGGTCATTTATTGAAACTCAAATGTAAATATTCTAATATTTTGAGATACTGATTTTTGACTTTCATGAGCTGTAAGCTCTAATCATCAAAATTAAAACAAAAAACTTAAATGTTTTACTTTACATGTAATGAATCAAAAATATATGAAAGTTTCACTTTGTGAAATAACTTACAAGAAAAAAATAACTTTTTCACGACATTCTAATTTATTGAGATGCACCTGTATATGCAAAAAAGCCCACCCTTCAGATCAATCCCTTGGTTGACTGTGACAAAAATCTCCCATTATAAAAGTGTGTCATAGTACACTTATTATAGTAGGCTACAACCGCCTATTTAATTTTGTGTTTTACTTTACTAGAAAACTGTGGTTATAGCCTACAAATGGTAATCAGTATGCCAAAAAAACTGGTTACTACACTTTTACTATAATAAAACCATGGTTAGTTTTTTGTAAGGGAACTTAGCGCATCATCCAGATATTTCAAGTTCAATCTAATAACATTTAAAAAAAACTGCAACCAAGTGCATTTTCATACACAGAACAACTAGGCCTACAGTTTCCTTATTTATTGTCTTTTATCAGGCAAATGGTTTCTAACCATTTAAAAGCACAACACTTTGCTGTATAGGGTGCGCTTCGGGTGCAGGTGACGTAACCCTCTGTAGTGTGATGCTGGGATGAATGGAAACTACTGAGTCAACACTTGCAGGATAGTGCAAGATTAGAGGGAACCCATTGAAGGATTTTGTTATGACGATAAAGATGTCTCATGGGCTGCATTGAATTTAAGGTCAGCCTCAAACAAAGAAACGGATTGATATAAAAGGAATTTAATTAGCCTACATGTATTAATTTGTGTTAATATATTGTTTTTTTCTTATTAATGGTAAATATATTTACAGATAAACATTTATGCATGATAGTTGTATGTATTCAATTACTTATCATATGTGAAACATAGAAAAAAGGGTCTTTACCTGATCCTCTTAATTTCTGCATAATTAACAGTGCAGTGTGAATGGTAAGGAGTCAATAGCTCTGCTTGTATTGCAGCTCTATTCATTTACAGTATAGTTCAGGCCACTAGACTACAAGAGACAACTCCAAAAAACAGCCTACTCATGGTTTAAAAAAAGACATCAGAGAACTGAACTTCAAATCTGTGGCAGGAGCGATGAACCTGTCACCAGCAGCAGTGCTTTGATACGAAACAAAAGAAGGGGATGTTTTTGTGCTGTGTATTTCTGAGCCATACTAAGCTCTCGTTTGCGAACGTTTATTTGATTGGTGTTGAAAGGAGAGAGTACAAAGGTAGACAATCCCAGACGGTAATTCTTGGCACAGCACACACAGAGGTTTTCTGGCTATGAAAAATGATTTCTCTCAATTACACTCTCGACTTCCACATAAAACCATCTAAAGGACTTTATTCTCCTGTCCAGTATTTTCTGATTTGTCATGGTTGCACCATCACTGCCATCTAAGACAGAGCTCTCCACACTTTAGGTCACATTAACAGTCAGAGAGACAAGAAACATGAAGTGTCCCATAGTGCTTTGCAGGCAAGCATGCAGAGATTATTTTGTCTGTTCCTTTTAGCATGTATCCAGGGCAACCTCCTCTGGCACTGAATATCACCAGAGACACACGCAGACTGAACAAACACAGAGCATATCAGTATTCATAAATGTGTGTTAATCATTCATAGTCAATGTATGTATCTTATCATGATAGTTATAAAATGAATTTGCTTCCAGTTCAATCCCTTTTTAGCAAACAAATGTTAAGTTAATGTTTACTAATATGGTCCAAGGCTAATATGGTACAGATTTCCTGGTAACCCGTTTACATAATTTATATTTCTTAAATATTGTTAATATGTAACAGTTCAGGGATCCTGAGAGTTGTGTTTAAAATTATTTCTTAACAATAGCTTTATGGCTATGATGTCTCTGCCACACATCCCTGGCCACATTCAAAACAGGACGAAATGAAAATAATAGCTGCTTTGCATGCCTCACATCCACTTCTCAGGGCACATGGATCAGTTTGCTGCTTTATAATGCCTATAAATCAGACAAATTGTTTAAAAAAAAACTGAAAGCGGTTATCAACAACCAGTAGATTTCTGCACTTGAGAATGTGCGTTTATTTTTTTTTCTAGGATAGTAATAGTTATTACACAATAGGCCACAAGGGGGATTCAAATGTTCAATTTCCTTGATCGAAGTAAAAGCTCAGAAGATAGACAGTATATTGACATTGTGACTTTGAAAAAAGGCTGGAGTTAAGCAATTTCCATCAACAAACATCAAGTATAATGTCACAGCTTATCAAAATATTACAATATTTTATTTATTATTTATTATTAAAAGTTTGGAGTCAGTTTTTTAAAGAAGACATTAATACTTTACTAATACTAATACATTAAATTGATTAAAAAAAATGACAATAAGGACATTCATAATTATACAAAATATTTCTATTTCAAGTAATTGTTGTTCTTTGAACTTTCTATTCATAAAAAAACTGAAAATATATCACTGTTTCCACAAAATATTATGCAGTACAAATTTCAACATTGATGATAATAAGAACTCTTTCTTGAGCAGCAAATCAGTATATCAGAGTGATTTCTGAAGGATCATGTGACACTGAAGACTGGAGTAATGCTGAAAATTCAGCGTTGCCATCACAGGAATAAAATATGTTTGAATATATATTAAAATAGATAAGTAATTAAACAATATTACTCAATATTTCTGCTTTTAATGTTTTTTTATTAGATAAATGCAACCTTGGCAAGCATAAGAGACTTCTTTCAAAAGCATTACTTTTTTTTTTTACCAACCTCAAAGCTTTAAACAGTATAGGCTAATATGTTCATTGTTAATTGCCAGTATTTTGATTGAAGATGCCTGCCAACTTGTGGTTAATCATATTCAACACAGATCCTTCAAGGACACAAACAGTTATAAAACTTGATTTTCATCATGCTTTTAGTAACACTGTGGAAACTGTAGTAGTTAAAATCAATGGTGTGTATTTGAAGACATAAAACACAGGGAACACGCTACATAAACAATTATTTTATAGCATAAAGTGTGGCTAATGGACCAGAGAGCAATGGAAAAGATAATGAATTGAGAAGAGAAAAAAAACCCTCTTGATTATCAACAGCGTGTTGCGCAGTGGCCTCAGCATGGGGTTCATCAGCAGACTGGAAGGAGAAGTTCTGCCTTTCATCCAAAGTGTTCTCTGAGGGGAGAGAGAAGATGAAACATGCCTAAGGGAGCCTGTGAGGCTGGGCTAATCTGGAGCATCAGTGAGGAAATTGAGGCCTGCTGATTACCATGCTGCTGCCTCTCTCTCATTATCTCCCTCCTCATTTAACAGCCCTCGGCCCTCAAAGCTCCTCAGCGTGAGTGGGTGAGATACTGTTTCAACTGCAGGCTCTTCATGCTCTCTGTTCTCACAGACCTCACTTTTTATTATGCCAAGTGCACCCATAAAAGCTCAAATAGAGATCCAGTGCTTGTGGATTACAAGTTTTGGCAATTGAGGAAGCCACTTGATCTTATGTTTTTCATAGAGTAAAAGTGTGACTCTGAGACACGTAGCCTATGTGTATTATAATATCAGTAAAGTCTAAAAATAACCAGGAGGTGGCGGTAATGAACTGGAATTTCCTCACTTGGATACGTCCGCTGTGGATTTCATTTATGAAAGGGAGGGCCAAGCACAAGACAAACCATTAAGTTGACTTATGACCTTCATTATTGAGTTTATTATTTTGCATGCTGCTCCTGCGATCCATCAGCAAAGCTTGGCATCTGGCTTTGCTGCATCTCCTGAAGTTACAATGGCTGTTTGGTACAAGACCACACAGGATTTACAGCTCTGACCCACATCTACCACAGTCCAGTGCCTCAGGCAGGCACAGATGCTCCAAAATGCCCATCCAGAACGCACGCCAAAAGCTCGGGGAGAGATAGAGAAAAGAGAGAGAACGAGAGGATGAAAGGGGTGGGAGTATGTGTGCTGGCCGTGACAAACAGGTGGTACCTTGGCTGTCAGGTAGTAGTGCCGTGTCTCCAGTCTGTTTAGTTTGGACAGCAGCCAGTTTAAATTCTCCTTTAGCGAGGCATCCAAATACGAGGTACATAAAAACAGGAAGAACAAAATGCCTGTCATATCATGAAAGCCAGCAAGAGCACATGTCGGTCGAAATCTGAGCAAACTCATCTACATCATTCCCTTATTAACCTTAATAGGATAGAGTAATTCCATTTCTTTAACCAGCTAAAACTTCACACTTCACAAATCACAGCTTGCACTATATGTGACCCAGCCCAGTGAGGGATCAATAGCTAATTCACTTCCAGTCTTTGGAAATGTTTAATCTATAGCCAACTATAAATCAAACCTGACCAAGAGACATCACATTTATAAAGTGGCTGAGTGCTTTTCTTCATGAATGGCATTGTGTTAATAGATCATATTGAGCTATGATGTGAATGAGTGGTGTCATGGAATGTTTGTGACATTTCTTCGGGTTAGAAACGGAGTCTTCGTTAAAGCATAACCAACACAAACAGACTGTGGTTGGCGGGGTGTTGTCAGGGTTGACCAAGCTCACAATCAGATTGGCTTGTGCCTGGTGGATGTGCTGTTTAATGCTGCTATGGCTTATTCATTGTCAGTAAGATGAATATCATTTTCAGTGGCTTATTATTTTCTCTTTTCAGAATGGGTAAGAAAACAAAAACATAGAAACCCAAATTTATAACAGCACCACAGTAGCAATTATATTTCCTTTCTGATTAGGGATCTATTTTCCTGTGCCAAGTAAGCAATTTCCAAGGCTTTCTCGGGGTGAATCTTCAACATTGTTTTTCATCAGGTATAATCAGTTACAAATTGATTGATGGTTTGAGTGTTTCAGAGTTTTTAGCAGCTTGTTTTGTCCTACATCACAAAACTAGGCAAATATATCAAATATTCAGTAGGCTATATCCACCCCATGATGATGCTGTAGCTATATCACAGTGTGCAATGTCGGGAAAAATCGTGGATGCAAGGTGTGGCCACATTAGTGTGAAATTAGACAAAAATGTTAATTGTCTTTTGACAATAGTGTAGTGATGTATGAAGCACAGATCACTTTACATTCAAACCAAGTGACCTTGTGGTGGTCATTGCAGAAATCTGCATTGGAATTTTTTTTTCTCTTACTTTTACTCTTCTGAACAACAATAAACGTGTCTGCACATTCAGACTCATATAGCTAGCTCATATAGTAACCAGTGATACTTTCTTGTTTTTTAGTATCACACTGCAGAGTCACTTTCTGTTTCATACAAATCAAACTGGCATATTGCGTCTTAGTTATCGACTGTAGTGAAAATGACCTCAGAGGATTTTTATTTATTTATTTATATTATATGCCACAAACTACTTTTTGTAGTGTAAGTCTTGATCACATTGTTGGGGTTTATTTTGCAAAACTGACGAACTGATTGTACTTTATCCCTTACATAATGTATTCATATATAATTGCAGAGATGTTTCTCAGGGTTGGACTCAAGCCCAAAATAAATAGCACAATGAAGACTAATAAGAGAGCTTACTGTGAATCTATCAACCCGCAGCCCCGTAAGATTTAGATGTGGGTGAGATGAGATAGCGGGTTTACATCTGTTTAGTGTACGTATTGAATCCTGCCTGTGGACATAAATACATAATTAGACTGCAATGCTTAGAAACATGTATTATAATGAGCTGGAATGGCATGGTTCAATATGCACTTTATGAGAAATTCAGACCTTTTTTTTAGGTTTTTATTGGAGGTTTATAATATTACCATAAAATCAGTATTTTGTTCAAGCCCCAAGTCTTTTATTTCTCTCATTTTTTTCACCCCTTTGAGCATCTTCATCTGGAAATCTAACACATTATTATCATGATCACACTGCACCTTATAAAGTACAATAGAGACTGGAAATAAAATGTATTGAGATCTAAACCCTAAATACTCAGGCTTTTTTCCAACAAGAGAGAAGCGGCAAACATGTAATTTTCTCTCAAGGAGATAAATACTTGCTTTTCAGCATTCATGGCCCCTCTCCCCCACTATACATGCCACAGAGGCTTTCATTTCCCCTGTAATGATAGGGAAAGGTGACGCACAAACAGTGAAGTTCCTGACAGAAGCGTTTGTGAAGACATTCAGTTTGAGACTAATTGTCTATAGGTAAACACCTGCAGGAGCTCTGCAAGACTGGTTAATCATACTAAGAGCTTCTGAAACTGAGATAAGGACTGAGGTAATGTAAACTATAACGAGACAAATCATAGCTTGAGATTCTAATATTGTTGTTGTTGAAGTATATAAGGCAAAGCCATTGTCTTACAGAAAATATAATGTAAATCATTTATAATTAATACTGAAATATTTCTTTAGAATATGACTTTTTTAATTTTGACATATTTCCAACATTTCGTTCGATTGATACTAAAGGAACACCCAGCACAAACTACTGAACGAACTGAGTTTTAGTCCCTCACAGCGTTGTTTTCATTGCTGTAAAATTACATATAGTGTCTACCCTGCCTAAATTATTATAATTACTATTCATTTACATATGTTGTACTGGAAGATATACAATGCTTGAATTAATTGTTATTAAATTTTTTCTACCCGTATAGGATATACTCTCAACACACTCTCATGAAAATTCGTAACTATTTATGACCCTGGACCACAAAACCAGTCATAAGGGTCAATTTTTCGAAATTGAGATTTATACATCATCTGAAAGCTGAATAAATAAGCTTTCCATTGATGTATGGTTTGTTAGGACAATATTTTGCCGAGATACAACTATTTGAAAAACTGGAATCTGAGGGTGCAAAAAAAATCAAAATACAGAGAAAATTCCAAATGAATTGTCCAAATGAAGTTCTTAGCAATGCATATTACTAATCAAAAATTAAGTTTTGATATATTTACGGTAAGGAATTTACTAAATATCTTCATGGAACATGATCTTTACTTAATATCTTAATGATTTTTGCCATAAAAGAAAAATCAATAATTTTGACCCATACAATGTATTGTTGGCTATTGCTACAAATATACCCCAGCGACTTAAGACTGGTTTTGTGTTCCAGGGTAACATTTTACATTGTGGTGAAATGGTGCTGAATTCATATGAAATTATAATCTCATTTGTATGTTTTGTACAATCTGCTTATGTCCCACTGGCGATTAGGTTTAGGGGTGGACCCTCAGGCATACCTTTTACTATGTTTTCATACAAATTGAAAAGTATGAATTCACCAACATTTCACCGAAAGGTGAAATTGTTGCTTTTTCTTATCTTATTGGGTTGGGTTTTGAGTTAATTGTTTAGCAGCACACCTTTTAAAGTTAAAAACTAGATAGTTTAGAAAGTAAAATTTGACAAAACACCAGTCAAAAAGATTGGTGTTATGTTATATACAGGCCATATCTTTTATATTTTACTGCACCACTTCACTAAATGAAGTGCCACTGTATTTGCACAAATATTAGATCTGCTTCAGACCAATTTAGAGGCTTCTATTGATTAAGGTCATGATTTTCATAAAAACCCTTTGTTTATTCGTGTAAAGGTCCCTATCTTATCTCTGTGATTAAATACCTGCTATATTTCTACCTGCTCTGCCCATACACCTGCATTTTAAAGCAGTGCACAGTTCTTATCTTTTGACCGCAAGACAAATTGGTGTTCCCTCAGGAGTGAAGAGAGAGCAGCCCTTCTGAAGGAATTAGTTTCTAATGCACATCTTCCAGCCATCACAAAATGTTTCTTTTGTGCGGCGCTCATGTGCGGCGCTTTATGTTGCGATGACCCCTGCAAGCTGCCAGCGGGATGAATTATGACTGCGTGCCTGCGACGGATGCCCGCACTGTGTTGTGATGCAGGTCTCTGGTGCGTGTGCAGACTGGGGATGACCGAGTGACTGTTCATCATCAGCGCAGACAGAAGTAACAGCCCTGCAGGCCTGCCCAGATCACGGTCTCAATTTCTCTCTCTCTTCGCCAGGACTCTGTTGCCATGATAATGAATACAAATCTATCATCCGACTGTGTGCGATTGTGCCTCAGTGTATTGCTCAAAATTGCAGAAGCTTTGTGTCAGAGCAGCACAGTCTCTTGAAATGTTTCCAATCGCCTTTTCAAAAACTGTTTTTGTGTTCGCACAGTTTAAAGAGTGACCCGCTTTTTGTCCTCTCTCTCGCTCTCACTTAGGCTTTCATGTGGTGCTCAGTCACTATGAAACCATCTTATGAATGTTTATTGTTTTCTGGCTTTACTCTCACCCCGTGCTAAGTTGAAATGATGGCTCCAGTTTTAGACAGTCCCTTGTTGTTGACATATGTTTCTATATGGGGTGGCCGAGAGGATTTGCGTCTAGAATTCACAGGCTGCTCAAATTCCTCGAGCCCTGTACCTTCATTGCAGTTGAAACCCAGTCACAACCCATAGACTGTGTGCTCTCATTGTGTTGAGACTGTAGAACTCAGATTATATCTTTGTGCAGCAAAGTTTGTAGACTTTGTGATGTTTCCTCTAAGTTTAAACATTTTTTAAACACAGTAAACTCTGATGGTATTTATGTTCGTTCTATATTGTCTGTGTTCAGCTGCTACTTACAAGTGGCACACCATAAAAGTGTCCACTGACAGGAGTGCTTTTCGACGCTGTCTGAGATATGGATGCATGTGATGACAAGACAAAGTGTTTCCAACCTGCATTCACCTCTCTTCCAAGTGTCTAATGCTCACAGGATGATAGCGGCATTGACCCGGGAAATGTGGGTGAAAGCAGAGGTAACAAAGGACCTGGAGATTGCCAGAGAGAACAGAAATGATATAATAACTAGTGGAGAGTGTACAAAACATGAAGATATGAAGGAAGTTAATGAGTACTGTGTTTGGAAGAGAAAATATGTTTATTTTAAATGTATGACTGTTTCATTATTTTCCCTTTATTATGAATGAGGATACAGTTAACATGATTATAGGCACTAGCAAAGGCTCAGATCTACTAAACATTGTTGATGAGGTTTTATATTAAAGCGTAGCTGGTATTTATTGAAAACATTGCTGTACAGCACACATGCATGCTTACTGTAGCAGTTAAAATTTACAGTCATTATGAAATGTGCTTGTGGTGCATTCTTTTAATTAAGCAAAAATTATATTGTACAGTATATATTATGGCATTGACAAGTAATAAATTGCATAATATAGATAAAAAACTAAGAAAATAAAAAGCTATTTTTTTTTTTAGTACAGACACAATATCTTTTAAAGGCTTTTTTTTAGAGGCTTTGACTTCTTTCTTTTGACTTTATCTGATTTTTACCAGTGCATTCTGGGAATTTCTACTGAGCAAACATTTCTGCTGTGATATTGGAACAGCCTTAAAGATGTGATGAAACAAAAGTAGCAACATATCTTTTGGTCCATATTGTGACGTACATCAAGTGCAAAGGTTTATGAAAAAATTAAAGAAATGTAAGACAAGACTTGGTTCTATGACATGATTGTTGATTGGATTTTGAGATTTGGGAATAGCACCAGAAAATGAATGTGAGCTAGCAGTCAAAAATGAGTAAAATGGATGTAATTTCATGCTGACTATCTTGCTTGTGTACTAACTACAAAGATTACCTTAGGGAATACAAGAGAATAAAATTGACATAAGAATTAACAATGGAGTATACAGTAAAAAATAGACTATGAAATGCATATATAAATATATAGCTGCAACTGCATTCTTTTTTGATGGAGCTGTTTGTAAGCTAGACAAACACTGTTTGTAACAAATAGATGAATGAATTTCAGAGGGAACAACAATGTATCTAGTAAACTAAGTATAGTGTAAGTTTCATATATTCCTGACTGGCAGAGAACAGTCTCTTGAGAGTGCAGTGGAGAGTCTTGTGCTGCTGATTACAGTGGAGTCTTCAATCAGATCAGACAGCTGACTGCTCCAATCAGTTTCCTCACCCTGCCTTTAGACCAATCCAGCCAATCCAATTACTGGAGTCACACTCTAATTGGCTGCCGACCCCACTGGCCGGCACAATGCACTGGGTCAAAGTCTCACAGCTATATGTTGTTATGTTCTGATGTAACACAGCATGCGGCATAAATGTATTATTGTTTGGGTTGGGCCATTGTGGTGGTAATTGGTTGAAGATTGTGATTCCCTCTTACTAATAGCTGTAGTTCTTTAATGGCTTGCTGCTGGGAGGTAAAGTGAAGCTCTTGTTCACAGTGTAGGAACAGCTCTGCACAGAACCCCAAAACATGTGGGTTCATTCATTAAATCCGTGCTCTCTTTGCGCACAAGGAACCTAATAATAGCACACGGTTCCTCAAGAGCTCCTTTATTTAGTCTCAAAATTCAAAGCTTTGTCTTTTGAGGAGTTCAATACGCTTGTATATCCTCTGTAGAGTCATGACAGATTCCCTGGTGATCCACCTCTTAGATTCACCAGAACATTTTTAGCTACATGCACACTGTGCCTGAGGAGGAACACTGTGCTTTGAGTAATGTTGACTGTTTTTGTCTGCGCGGGTCACATTGGTTAGTGAGCCGGTTTGCTGGCTCTAGGGTTTTCCTTTGACACTGTGGCTTCCAAACCACTGGCACCATGAACATAGAAGTCATTTTTGAAAAGAAGATTTTTTTAAAGGGATAGTTCACCCAAAAGCAATTCTGTTATGTTTTTCACTCTCATGTTATTCCAAACCTGTATGACTTTCTTTGAGAGAAGATATTTTGAATAATACGGAATAATATCGTCTTGTTTCATACAAATTTGGAACAACGTGAGGATGAGTGGATGTTTAATAAATTAACTCACAAAACAAGCATTTAAAAGACAACACCAGATTCCCAAGTATCATTTCACATCCTGTTTATTGACCTTCTATGGTGTACATGTGTTGAGTGACACGTCTAATAATGAACAAGATTAACAGTCCTTATTTTCACAACTCATGGTTTCGTTTTAGTGCAGGAGGGGCCATAGTTCTCATTCATTGTCCGGCGAGTCGAAGAGATAAAACCCACCGACAGCAATGAATGTGAATCAGGACCCAGAGCTGTGACAGACAGTAGATGCGGAATACAGTCTCTTGCTTGACTGATCAGCTGGGACAGCTTCAGAGACGCTACAGCAGCCATCTTGGCCAGCTCAGCAACAAAATGGACTCACACATGCTGGCACTCTGAAGGTCCGTGTGGCCGGAGTACGTTCGAGAGGCAGGGTACACTCAACACTCGATGGTTTCTCTCACTTGTAAACTCACCGACAGCGTTGAATGTTCACTGTGACTCGCCTGGGACTGACACACACTTCAGATACTGCTGGAATTGTGTGGTTTTGGACATGCACACCAAAAACTGACATCAACACATTTATGTACCTCATGTGATATTGTTACCATTCCCGCCCCAACTAGTTTTCATTATGTTAGCCACATTATGATCAATAAATCAATGACCCATGCCATAAAGCAAAAATAATATTGCAGACACATATATAAAAGAAGAAAAATATTTAAACAACTGTATTGATACAAATGTATTCAATAAGTTTTAGTTAATTACATTTTCTCCCATATTTTTGGCCATTTGTATATATTTTTAATCTAAATGATAAATGTATATATATTTTAAATATATTTTAGACAACATTTTCGTTATGTTAACCTCATTAATGCACATCAACAAATCAACGATCCATCCCATACAGCAAAAAATATATTTGCAGATACACAAAAGAAAAATATGTCTAAAATATGTTATATGTACACAACTGTATATATATATATATATATATATATATACACACACACACACACACACACACACACACATATACAATGCATAAACACTTGTACTGTATATATAGTATACACACACACACACAAGCATATGTGTGTGTGTGTGTGTGTGTTTTTGTGTGTTAACGATATTAATGCACATATATAAATCAACAATATTGCCTCTTGTAGTACATGTTGCAAAATATATGTCATTTGAAGGTTTCTGCAAAAACATTCATGCTGTTTCCAGCCTATATATAGCACATTTTAAATGTTTTTGGCCATACGGGACTGTGCACTCACAGTCTCTGTGGGTAAGTTTTGTGTGAGCACTGGGGCCAGTGGAGATCTGGTCATATGCACAGGGAAGCGGGCACAGTATAGCATGAGCTCTGTGGGGTCTATTATCTGATGGTGGGGGGAAGGGAGCAGGAGCTGAGAGTGAGCGGGAACAGGGGGCTGCCGATTGGAGAGAAAGAGAAAAATGGAAGGGGGAAGGAGGAATCGAGGGAGCGGGCAGAAGAGTGGAGGTAGTGAGTGCATGTCTGGGCAAGAGGGTGTTGATCGATTCCAGGCTCAGCATTTCCAGACAGACTGAATGGCAAAGGTCAAAGGGTCTCATTTCCTATGAAAGAGGGGCTGTCTGAAACGCGCCTCGTCCGTTTGTCGACTCGATGTGTTTGGAGCGCGCTCACGTACTCACGTGCAAACAGACGGTGTGGCGTGTACGCAATTTCAAACGTGAAAGCAAGTTTGAAAGGACTATTGGAGTGAGTTATGCTTTTTAACAACTATTTGGCATCAAAACTGTTCTCAAGGCCCACATCTGTACAAAGCAAGATCAGCTATTGGCCTTTGAGATGAAGGTCAAACTTTTATATAAGCAAGCAAAAGTAACATGGCCTCATTTATGCGTTTGTCCAGCCGTCGAAATGACGGCCGCGTGAGATGCGGAAAAAAAGTGGGGGAAGGGTCTGCAAGAAAAAATAAGGCTACCATGACAGCACCCCCCCCCCCATACCCCACTTGGGACTTGAACTCATGACCCTCTGGTGAATGAGTTCATAGGCACAGCCAGTTTTGAGGACCCAGCAAGTTCGCTGGGAAACTTTTCAAACTGGATTTTGGGGTGTGAAACACGTAATTGGGAAACTCTAGCATAGCTGACGAACTTATTAAAGTGTTTTTATGAGAATCCAGTCTTTTCCAACAATATAAAAGTCCTTTTAAAATAAAAACTGACATCAAGGCATACAAAAAAAGTCATAACACACAAAGACACTGACCTCACATTTCTTTTGAAGAACAAAATTAGCAGAAGTAGCACATTGTGAAGTTCACATGCTAGTCATATGTGCAAAAGCTGGTCTTTTCTAGCACGTCCATGCATTGACATGCTATTATTGTGCTGTTGGTTTAGTTTTGGGTGCGAGAGGATTATTGATGAAGATGTCTGCAGTAATGTGGATGGCCCTTCCCCCTCGTCTGGCCAACTGGGTGTATGTCTACCTGCTCCAGACTAAATCAATAGTTTAATCCAATTGCCATTCACTTCCATAGGGATTGATATCACCTCGCATGCATACACAAACATACACACACACACACACCATTAGGAGACCATTATGTCCAACACATAGTGACACACTCTCCATAGTAGTGTTTACAACCAACAATTAGTCAAAGTTAGCAGTTGAAAATGAATAAAAAAAGATATTTATGTTTCTTAAAAAATTAAAAATACAAGCCCCGAAGATGTCCCAAAGCCTTAACTAGCATACAAACACATGCAAACACAACACTCATGCATGCCTTGGTAGATAACATCACATTAAAATGTCCTGCAGTGATGTCTGACCGCATAAGCAACACTTGTCACATTTGTCAAATCAAATTTGTATCACATTCTAATAGCATGACAATGCATCTTAGTGGAAAAGTCCTCTCGTATGTGCTCACACAGTCACAGTGGATCACAGGCTCTTCATTTAGGGAGGTGGCAGGGGTTCGAGAAGAAAAACACACTTACCACAGTGACTCTCTGATGCATACACCCAGTCTGGCTCCAGTCGATCTCTGCCCCCTCCATACGTCGAGCTCGGCCGTTCCACCCCTGCATTCCTCCACCTCCCTTTTTCTCTCTTCTATTTTAAAACTCTTCGTCCTCTCCCTACTCACCTTCCACCCTGACATCTCTTTGTGAATTCCATACCTCCTCTTTCTATTCTCACCCCTTCCGCCGGTCTCCTCGGGTTTTCTCGTCCCGGTCTCTCACTCTTCTTGAAGCCGTCCTCTAGCCGCTGTTAACTTAACTGCAGACGGTCTGGTGTTTCTGGCTCTCTCTCTCTCTCTGTCTGTGTGTGTGTGTGTGTGTGTGTGTAGAGAGAGAGGGAGTGGGTAGTGCAAACCGGGACACACAGGCTGTGTCAGTTTGAATGAAAATTGTGAATGCACTCTGCTTCCTTCTCCTCCCCCTCTCCCTCTCTCTCTCTCTCTCTCTCTGTCTCTCTCCCTCACTCTTCGTTTCCTTCCCTCCCCCTTCATCCCCACCCTACTCTCTTGCGCACTCTTTTTTTCCTCTCACCCTCTTTTGGGTGCCTGTTCTATCTGTATTCCCTCCCATCTTCAAATATTTTCACACTCCAGACAGACATTTATATTTTTATACTTAGCCCCTTCCCCTCTTTTTCTCTCTCATCACTCACTCTCTCTCTCCTCCACATTTAAACACATGCACACACATCCATGCTTTCCTCACTGAGCGCCAGACACTTAACCCTTCGTGTTCTGTGAGCCACTACCCTAAATATAGTTGATGTATCTTGGTGTCGGACATTCTCATTGTTTAGGTCTTCATGTGTGTGTTTTGATCACTGTCACATATTATCCATATTTTAGATTTAGACTAATTTCTTCAGTAACTGGTCTTAAAAATGCCTATTAAAACCTACATTTAGCTGTTTAAGGTAAGTTAAATTTGGGAATATTAAAAAAATTATATTATGTTTTGATTTTTTTAATGCTTATGCTGTTACAAACCAGTAATATATATATATTTTTTTTTATAAAAAGAAAAAAAAATTCTGAAGAATTTGCTAGTTGAAAACACGCACACAAATATATTTGTATAACATTAATCTGCTTTTTAAATAAACCAAGCAACTGAACTTGGGAAAAAAAAAGCAGCTTTGATAGTTTGATAACTTTTTTTTTTTGTTGCTTTTTTGAACCTTTAGAATGTTTATGTTTAAATATTAAATTTAAATATATAAATATATTTGTATAGTTGCTTGGTTTATTAAAAAAAAACATTTTTAAACTTATTTTTTTAATAAGCCAAGCAACTGAACTTTTAAAAAAAGAAAAGAACAGCTTTGACATTTATTAGATGAAAACTCTTTTTTGCTTTTTGAACTTCATAGCATTCACAGATATTATAATTATTTTGTATAGTTACATTTTAATGTCATTTTAAGGGCCTTATCCTAAAAATGTAACAGGCAGATAAAAGCACACCATATCTTATTTAAAAAAATATATAAATGTTTGTGGATTAAGTGCTTACAATTTAGCTGCTTTCAATACGTTTATATTGTTTATTTCAATGTCTATGCAAACATGAATTTCTACATGTGCTAGAGCAGGGCTGTCCAAACTCGGTCCTGGAGGGCCGGTGTCCTGCAGAGTTTAGCTCCAACTTGCCTCAACACACCTGCCTGGAAGTTTCTAGTATATGCTTAGTAAGACCTTGATTAGCTGCTTCAGGTGTGTATAATTAGGGTTGGAGCTAAACTCTGCAGGACACCGGCCCTCCAGGACCGAGTTTGGACAGCCCTGTGCTAGAGCCACATTAAATGTACAAATACCTACAATCACAAATGAGATTTCAGCTATAGTGTTCCATACAAAAACTTTTCTACCTACAATAATCTTGAAGTTTTAAAATCTCACTTGATAAAAAATCTAAGGGTGGCACATGCGTGACACTTTGCCATCACAAAGATGTCTGAGTGACGTACGTGTGGTATCGAGAAATAATTGTATAAAGTATTTTCCCCAAAGACACACTACTTTCAGACGCTGCATTAACGGATCCAGTGTCTGGTCGAGTCGACATGCCTTTTTTCCTCCCCCTCACGCTCTCCATATTCTCTCCCTTCATAGTGACATATTGATCTAGACATAATGGGAGGGGGTGGAGGAGTTGTGGTCATTGGGGTCAGCGCCGTGGCTAGACTCCCTCACCCCTACGCATGACCCCCACCCCTCTCCCAACATGTCCCCGCTCACCCCAAGCTCCCCCTTTCCAGACTGACCACCGATCGGCCTCAGCCACCGAATCCGTCTGACATTGGCGGCTGAGGATGGATAGAGTGACAGTCAATAGTCAATACAGGACAGGTTGTGGAGGGTGGGGGAGGATCCATGTCGGCCGAAGGATGAACAAGTTGAGTTGAGCAAGTAATAATCTCATTACTAGCATATAGTACTTGCTACTATAGTAGTACGTACTACTTAGCATATAGTTATTGCTCATTGTGTAAACATTGGTAACCCTCAGCACAAACTCAAAACCAACAGAAACTCTTCTTAATCTCCATCAAAACTGAGCATTAAAAACTAACATGTCTTCCTCTTTCCTGAAAACATAAAATTACACTTCAGTTTCAAAATTCTCTAAATGCAGTCCCATGCAAAGCATCCAGGGATCTACAGCCCAAATAATTATTTTAACAAAAATGATTTATGTAGTCCAAACAATAAATGATTCAGTTAAGTAAAATTTTTACAAAATGTTCAAGTTTATTGCTTCAGTTAATTTTTACAAGTAACTTGAACAAGCAGCAATAACTAAATAATTGTTTATTTTTTTGTTTGTTTTTATGTAATTCCAATAGGGTCCAGAGCTGTTTTAGACATTGTATGACCAAAAACATTCTTCAGAATATCTCCTTTTGTGTTTCTTAAAAACAAAGCAAGTCGTAAAGGTTTAGAACAACATGAGAGTGAGTAAATGCTGATAGAGGTTTCATTTTTGCCTGAACTATCTCTTAAAGACTGTATTTCAGTTTCATGGGGTTGTGGGAAAAAGGTTGTTTGTGACAATGGAGACCCAAGGATCTATGAAATATACAGGCGAAACAAATTCAAAAATGAATGAGTACCAGTTTCCCATCTCCCTCTTCATTTAGCCAAGTAAAAAGCAAACACGACAGCAGCGACACTACCTGAAAAACATGGTGGGCTTCCACTCCATTGCTTCCCACTGCCTAGTTATCTCAGATCAGTGAGCTTGAAGGCAATACGACATGCCAGGGACAGCACTTAAAAAGCACTGGGACGCAGCGGTGGGGTGTCTGAGCTGGGAGTGTCTTGCAGAGAGCGGTACACTGTTAGAAAAGCTCCTCCATTTTAGCAAGTCCCTGCGGACACCCTGATGGACAGACAGAGTGCTTCAGTACATTATGAGGGTCGAGGCACATCAGATACCGCTGCCCGAGGCTAAAGCTACATCCTCCAACCGGCTGAAAATCTTTAGTGATTGGATAACAGCGGTGTGATATGCTAAGTGACCATTTCAATTTACAACAGTACGAGTCGTTTATAACAGCAGAGAAGTTAAAAGGGGATCATTAGGATTTCAGATGATTCAGCCTTCGCCTGAAGCAAGCCATAGGTCTTCTCTCATTAATATACGTCTCGAGTGACATGCAATATTTCTGTTAGGCAGTTTGTAAATGCACCCTAATGACATTATTATTTCAACATTGACTGCAGCGGGGTTAAGTTACACACAGATAAGCCCCTGCAGTCTGCCACTGTTACAGACGTCTTCGAATGGGCTCCTACACTTTCATTAGCACATCTTAAGTGCTTTTCATCATTAAGTGCGTACTATCCTTTACTTTCATTATTTGGCCTTTTACTGAGAACATGATCTGGTCTAGCTTGACACGAACGGGTCAGCACGGCGTTCACATGTTTTATTGCAGAGGAACCGCATGATCAGAATGAACTGTCCTCTCCAGGAGCGGAGATACCAATCCAAAAAAAAAAAACAAAAGAGCAGAATGCAGCTCTAGAAGTCAGCGAATCAATACCAACCATCTTAGAAAGGACGGCATGGGGGAGCGAGCGAAAGACTAATGGAGGAAGACAAGCCAGAGAGTGGAAGAGTAAAGAGATTAATGTAAAAGAGGATTTCCCCTGAAAATGAATCAAAGTCAGCCAGTGAAATGGAAGGTCAAAGGTAATGGGATTAATGGACATAATTAACTCAACAATTTTTAAAATGAACTCTTTTTGAAAGGCAGCAAAATTTCATCGGTTAGTTACCAAGAAACCGTGTTCACCAGGGCATTTTTTTCATCATAAATGCTGTATAAAATACTGTTAAAACAGGAATATTCTGACATTTTATTCCAATTCAAAAATGTTGTGGACTGTGAATCTTTTTTTTTTTCAGGATTCTTTGATAAATAGAAAGTTCAGAGGAACAACATTTATTTGAAGCAATTACATTTTTAATTTAATTTTATATTTTTTTCATATTATTATAACGTATTTGTGTGATGCGTTGCGCCATTATTGTAATTTACCAAAAAAATGGAGAATTATTCTATAAAAATGTTAATATTGTTAAATTTAATAAGTATAAAAAGTTTAATTTTTTTAACAGTTTATGTAGTGATAATGTATTGCTTTTCTGTCACACAAAACAAGGTCAGCATACACTGCAGTTGTTTTAATATATTTACAGTCAACCAGTTACACTTATCTGCACATTTTTTTTGCAGTAGAAATAATAGACTACATTATAATGTTGCTTATTTCCATAAACACAATATAATAATGATTCCTGTACATATCTTTTACTTTTCATTTCTTATCAACGGCTGACTCTTGCAAGCATGTTTCTTTAGGGTCATCTTTATAGCATTAAAGTTAACATGTTGATTAAGAAGCCTATGCTTTGTATGATGTGTTGCTCTCTATTCTTTAACAGGTGTGTCCATGTCTTTCTGTATACCATCTAATTCACTGCTCTCATCTTCCATCACCACAGCTTTCCATGATTCCTGATGCAGCTTTTCGTTTCTTTCTGTTATCTGTGGTGACGGTGGGATTGTTGCCACCAAAGCAGGGGGAAGATGTTTGAACTCCTCCTCATTTATATCAAAATCCTTCATTTTATGATCAAGCACCCACCAGCGTCCCGCAAAGCCCACATCCAGCACACGTTTTGGCAGTTCTGACCAGGGCACAGAGATCGCAGAGCAGCGTGCCTCATACAGGCTGGACTCGGGGTCATAGTCTATGTAATAAGTCAAAGATGCGATGCCCAGACTGGCATAGCACAGCCTGCCCTCGTTTCGCAGTTTCACAAGGGTCTGGACGTGTCCATCTGAGGTGCCACTGCGTATCCATGGTGACAGCAGAGCCAGACGGTTGGAGGTTTCTAGAAGGCTGCTCTCAAAGGAGGCATCATCAGGGTTGGTGTAATTGCAGGCGTACATTCCTCCCAGAAGTCCCAAGTAGACCGAGGCTTTAAGGGGTCGCTCCCGGACCCCCAGCACCGCCTCACGACAAGCCTCCTTATAATCGCTTAAAAGACTCCGGCACCATACACCTGAAAACAGTGAAGAAATAGCAGATCTTGATTCATGTTCAGCTAATACAATTTTACAATTGCCACATATTGTATGATGCAGTAAAAAAAAAACTAAAGCAATACGAAATTATATTTTTAGTGACAGATTTAAAAAAACTAGTTAGCAAATTAATACAGCTGTATTTCCGTTGATAAAAAAATTAACACGCCCTGCACTCAATTCAGATAATAACTAAATGTACACTTGATTCACGTGACTGACCTCCTAAACGTAATACGAACAGTGTTTTCAAACTTATGTCTTAAGGAAAAAGAAAACCGTGGCTTAGTCTTACCTGCGCGACTGTTTATCAGTCTTTGCCATCTTGTGCCCTTGGTCGTCTCTGTAGCTAGTGTGGAGCACCATCTCTTCAGCAGCCATGAGGCGGCCATGTTAGCAAATGAACTCACGAAGTGTGAGAGTTCACAGTTCACTGTGGATGTAGCACAGGAAGAGCTTCCGGCAAACAGTTTCCAAAATTGACTCAACGTAACAACGGAGGCTGGTGAAACTGTTGAGCCAAAATGGCGAGAAGCACGGTACGTGTAATGTTATTAGTCCGGTGGAGAAACAAAGTACTGCCTTTTCGGTTCCACCATGCATTCTTATGAGCCGTGTCACTAAAACAGGATAGGATACAAGAAACAGATGTTTTTAAAGTTTTTATTTCACACACACAAAAAAGAGAGGTCTAGAATTATTTGTATCAAATATTTGGGTTTGTGAATGTGGAATTTGGCAAGCAAATATTCTTATGCGCTATGAAGTTTTTTTCACAACACTTTTGACAATATCATATGCGTATGTATTAATAAATACGACTGTCGAATATATGAAACTATTAGAGAACAGTCAGGGAATTGTAACTAAAAATAAGAACGATACAGAGGGTCTTTTATTTAAAAGAGAGAGAGAGAAAAACACACTTTTGTCTTAGATATATAACACAACCTGCCTTGCTTATTCTTAACTTTAAGCCATCAATATAGTAGAAAAAGAGGTAAAACCACAGATCTATATATAATGTTCTCTATTATAGATCAGTGGGTAAAACAGGTAAAAACGTCAGTTTTAGTTCCGGCTTTGTTCCTGTCACGTGATTGTGTTTTGACGCATCGGAACCCTGCAGGTGACGTGGAACATGGGGACGATAACGATAAATCCCTGCGTATTGAGAAGGTATCAAACCTATTCTAGCTACAATCGATTAGGCTAATGGTTTTTAAAATCTCGGTTAGTCAAACGATACTATTAAATACCATCCGGCCTGACGAAGCAATTGTTTTTGTACCTGCTAACGTTAGCTCAAAACAAGCTTGACTGTTGAAGTTGCCAGAAGGAGTCAGGATTGGCGCAGGATTACCATATTGTAGCAGCCAGGTGAGCAAATCAATCTAAATTTTGGTGGTGACAGCTGTTGTTTGATTATATTATGTTTGTTGTCTTCTTTCCGCGCAGATAGTATTCTTATGAGAGCTCTCTGAGTGTCCTGTGATCTCCAGTCATGGCTAGTCCAGATGATTTAAAGTTTCAGGGTAAGGTTTATGTGTTTTATCTTGTTTTGACTCTCAGTCTTTCTGCTTTAATCTTCATTCTGCACGTTTGCAGAGTTTGAGGAAGCCGCAGATCTCCTGTCTTCAAATCCTGGAGCCGCAACCCTCAGCATCTCCAGCCCCGGCGCAGCAGCCTCCTCTGGAGATGTCAGAGTTGATCTGTCAGACGATGAAGACAATCAGCAAGAGAGTTCAGATGTGAGCTGCGAAACCAAACAGGCAAATGAGGCTACAAAAAGCTGATTATTTCACATGGTATAAGCAATTTTCTCTGAATTTTCCCACAGTTGCTTGGAGGTGAAAAACAAACTGGTGGTTTTTGGACGTTTGAGTACTATCAGTCATTCTTCAACGTAGATACAATGCAGGTACATTTGTTTTCTTACTAGTGGTAGTCTTTATAACCCCCATATTATGTTACGAATCTTGGTGCAATCACTATGTGTGGGATTCGGTATAGGCCTAATTCACCTGCATGAACTGACAAAAATGTATGCTGTCAACTCAGTGTAAATTTCTTAAGATAAAAGCATCTGCCAAATACATAAATGTGACCCTGGACCACAAAACCAGTCTTAAGTCTCTGGGGTATATTTGTAGCGATAGCCAACAATTCATTGTATGGGTCAAAATTATCGATTTTTCCTTTATGCCAATAAATCATTAGGAAATTAAGTAAAGATCATGTTTCATGAAGATATTTTGTAAATTTCCTACTGTAAATATATCTAAACTTAATTTTTGATTAGTAATATGCATTGCTAAGGCAATTTTCTCAATATTTTGATTTTTTTGCACCCTCAGATTCCAGATTTTCAAATAGTTGTATCTCAGCCAAATATTGTTCTATCAAACCATACATCAGTGGAAAGCTTATTTTATAAATCTCAATAATAAAAAAAAGACCCTTGTTTTGTGGTCCAGGGTCACAAATGTAAATACCGTTAGGGAGTAGCCGAGAAACTGACATAACAAAATAACAAATATTGCTTTTTTTGTGCAGATTGACCTACATAGTAGAAACTTTTGATGAGAAGTTTAAATGAGAAAAAAAAAAGTCACAAAATATCAAGAAAAAAAAACAAGGTTAACCAGTATTTTTGACAAAATGTACATAATACTGATAGTAATAGAAAACTTTTAGTCTTTATTTCACTCTCAATTTATCGTGGTAAATTTAAACTAATTCCAAATATTTTAAAGGGAGACCCTAGTTTACCTACTTGGAACTACCACATTCAAATTAAAGCATCAACAACTCTAGGGCCCTAGTGATTGTATTGACTGTTATCTTTATTATTGTAGGTGCTGGATAGGATAAAGGGCTCGGTCATGCCTTTGCCTGGACGGAATTTCGTCAAACACCACATTCGAAATAACCCTGATCTCTATGGTAATGTAGATATTATTTTTAATCTTGCAGAGCACCTCTCAACACAGCCAAACAATATCTATATATTTGAATGAATCTAGATTATCACAAAACTGTCAGACATCTTAGTTTTTGTTATCATTCCTCTTGTCAGGTCCTTTCTGGATCTGTGTGACTCTAGTGTTCTCAGTGGCCATCAGTGGAGACCTCTACACATTTCTGATTAATATTGGAGACACGGGGTTTCACTACAGACCTCAATTCAACAAAGGTGAGGCGGCAGTAGGCATGGAAATTCGTGGAGAATGATTATTTTAGTACTTTAAGAGTAATTTGACCTAATAATATATTTACAAATATAAAAGAACACAACCTTTTGGTTATGTATTTGTTTTAGTCATATAAATGCTTCATATAAATATTATTATATGAACAACCAATCAGATTTGAGGTTCAGTGAATCTATAGGTCAACCACTGATTTAAACCCACAACTCATAGATTCTTCAAGATTTGAGTCTTTTTTTAAATAACATGTAACAGACAGTGCTGTTTATGTCAGTCCCTTATGAATATACTAAATGAAGATTTTGTTTCTGTTTAGTCTCGATTGCAGCCGTCACTGTGTTCCTCTATGCATGGCTGGTGCCTCTAGGAGTTTGGGGCTTCCTAAAGTGGCGTCAAAGTGTTGAGAGACACATCAGCGGTTACACGTTTTTAGAGACTGTGTGTGTCTATGGTTATTCTCTGTTCATTTATATCCCTACCTCGGTAAGTTTGAGATAATGTTTAAGACACGGTCAGACTGGTTGACTTTGGATCTGATAAGGTAACTCCATCTCTGTTTTCAGATATTATGGACCATTCCTGTCAACTGGCTCGAGTGGCTATTGATGGTCATTGCCATGGTGATCTCAGGCTCAGTGTTGGTAATAACGTTCTGGCCGGCTGTTCGCGATGACACAAGACTAACAGCATTCGCTACCATGGCAGTAATCGTGTCACTTCATGCCCTTCTGGCTGTTGGCTTTAAGGTGAGAGAAACTCTTCAAAGGAATATTTCAAATCAAATACACCTTAAACACTATCAGCTATGCTGTTAATAACCACAGAATATAATTGACTCATCTTTGATAAAACTCTTTAAATTAGCCTTTTAAGGTGAAACTATTTTTAGGAGCAACTGTTTGTTATGTTACCATAATCTTTCTGTGAATACAAGGCACAAGTAGATTTGGTTACTTTTATAGCTGGTTATGGCATGTTGAGAGATTGGATATTACTTAACATATTTAATTGGAACCAGTTTGATATCACAGCAAATAAACTTTTCAAGATATTTCATTTTTACAAACCAGAGGATGAGTCCATATTAAATTGTGGTAATTGACAACAACAGATAGTGCTTAAAGTGATTTATGATGTTACATGCACTACCGTTGAAACGTTTGGGGTCAGTGTGTATATGCATGCATGTATGTATATTCATATATACACACACACACACACACACATACATACATAAACATACTTTTACTTACTATGTTTAATCCGCAAGAATGCATTCAGTTGATCTAATGTAACAGTAAAGACATCTACAATGTTACAAAAGATTTCTATTTGAAATAAATTCTGTTTTTTTAACTTTGTATTAAAATGTATTAAAGTTTCCACAAAAGAATTAAGCACAACTGTTTTCAACATGTATAATAATAAGACATGTCTCTAAGAAATGCAGCAAATCATATTAGAATGATTTCTGAAGGATCATGTGACACTGAAGACTGGAGTAATGATGCTGAAAATACAGCTTTGCTTCAGGAATAAATGATATTTTAAAATATTTAATACTAGAAAACCGGTATTTTAAATTGTAGTAATATTTCACATTACTGTTTTTACTGTATTTTTTTTATAAATATTACTAACCCCAAACATTTGAACGATAGTGTATCCTGTACAAAGGACTGAAATAAATAACATAAGCATTACCTCCCCTTCCAACTGCTCTTTTTTTTCTGGTAAAATGACACCATCCATTACAACAAACACTCAGCTTTAGTATTTAATACATTTCTATCTCTCTCATTTTTTTTAGCTCTACTTCTTCAAAACGCCAACACACACAGGATCATCGCACTCCGGACCACAGACTAGCCCAGCCACAAATCACACACTTGCTGTGGGAAAGCCTCAATGACCAACTGAATGCGAACCTAGGAGTCTTTATATTCAAAGGACATGAAAAATGTGTAGTAATTATGATAACTGAGCAATGAAGGAGTTCAGATTGGTGTGCTGATGCTTGATGCACACAAGCATTCCCAGCAAACACATCGAAAGCGTTTCCAGTTTGTAACTAACCCAGCAGATAAAATAACCTCCTTCAGATCACAAGTAAAATCACAATGACTTACTGATGACTTTAGTTTGTAACATTTTTCTTTAATACATAGTGACCTGCCTGATAATATTTTCTTCAAGTGTTATGGTCACTTGTTTTTTTGTTTCTTTCAATCAAAATAGAGTAATTTATAAGAGTGATCTTGTATTACAGTGAACTGATTTGAGGTTTGCCTTACAACCCCTGACTGCTTTCTTTCCTTGTAGGCTACTTTCTCTCATTATTCTGTAAGTTGAGAGAAAGTACCTGTATTAAGTATTTAATGTTGCTTTCCTGGACAGTTTTCTGCTTGACACTGTGGATTAAAATCATTCTTGTCAGGGTCAAACTAGTCTTTTTGAGCTTGTTTGGTATGAATGTGGACAGATGCATCACCACTCCTACTTAGGCCACAAATTTCTAAGAAGGTATGCTTTGCACTTATTTAATATACAAGTCAATCTTTTAGGGATAGTTCAACCAAAAATGAAAGTTTTGTCATTTACTCCTCATGTCATTCCAAACCTGTGTAACTTTGTTCTGTGGAACATAAAAAGTTATTTTGAAAAGTGTTGGTAGCAAAACTATATTGGTGCCCAGTGACTTCCACTGTATGGACAAACACTTTCTCAAAATATATGTTATGTTTCACAAAAGAAACTAATATGGTTTTGAAATATATTTATGTTTGGTTGAACTATCTTTCAAGAATCATTTAAAAAGATACTCCCCCAAAAATTCTCTCTCTTTTAACCCTCATGTTACACCTATATGACTTTGACTTTTATTCCACCAATCCAGTTCAATCTGCGCTTTTTCATAAAAAAAATAAAATAAAATTAACAGTGCCCAGTGGCTGACAATCAGAAAGGACATAACAGGACCTCAGAATGAGTTCCTATGACTAAAAGTAGTATTCTGAAACAATACAATAACTTTGTATTAGGAAAAAGACAAAAGTAATTGTTGAAATTGTGCACTGGCCACTTTAATTATATGGAAAATAGCAGCTTAGGCAGCAAAATTTCTCCTTTTTGTTTCATGAAAGGTAAAAGTCATATGGGTGTCAAACAACATGAAATATTACAGAATTTTCAATAACACTTTATAATAATGTTCTTTACAATAATGTTAATATTTTTGCAGCTTTTATCTTGGTTACATGTTCATTTCTACAATTTATAATTCATTTCAAGTTGTATAAACTAACATTAATATATTTTAAACAATAATAATCAAAAGTATATTCATAAACTGACATTAACCATAATAAATGCTGTAAAAATAAATTTAATTATACCAAAATGCATAAAAGCAAATGGAACACCAATGTAAAGTGTTACTCTATTTTCTTTGCCCTCTCTGTTTAAAGGAATAGTTCACCCAAAAGTTGTCATTATTTACTCACCCTCATGTCGTTCCAAACCTGTATAAGATTCTTTCTTAAGTTGAACACAAAAGAAGATATTTTGAAGAATTCTGAAGAACCAAGCAGTTGTTGACTTCCATAGTAGGGAAAGAAATAGTATGGAAGTCAATGGGGACCATCAACTGTTTAATTACCAGCATTCTTCAAAATATCTTTTTATGTTCAACTTAAGAAACTCATACAGGTTTGGAACGACATGAGGGTGAGTAAATGATGGGACATTTTAAATTTCTGGGTAAACTATCCCTTTAAGACAAATCCGCTTTGCCATCTATAACCCATCCGGGGGTGCATTTCCCAAAAGCAAAAACGCACCCCAGATCATTTGACTTATCAAACTACCCCCCCCCCCAATGTCATCCATAAAACAAAACAAATGCTACTATAAGCAGCCACACTTATGGACTTCTCCATCAACATTTAATTTGCTCCTTTTTTTTGTCTGTTGCTTTTTGTGTGAAAGAAAACAAAAACAAAACAAAAAAGTTAATTCTACAAACTAGCAGACATGGTTGTTTTCATCTCATGATAGTTGCTAAATCAAACTGAATTAACTGAAAGAAAAAAAGTGACTGGAAGCGGTGCATACGACTTCAAAGTCTTGGATGGGGCTATCATCATATCATACATCCCCGGTGTGGGAGAGGGAGGAGAGAAAGAGGGGAGGAAAAGAGGAGGAAAATTATAGCTAGTCTGGCATCACTTGATCTCCTCCTTTCCTCAACAGGTCTCACAACACACAGAAGTTGACAAGATCAGGGTTCGGGGGATGTAAACTAGGATACTGCAATTCCTGTTGCAGCGGTCAGTGTGTGTCCACAGACCTCACTGTTTATGTCGTTCATCCATCTGTCTTCTTCCCCTCCCCCAGTGCTGACTGTCCTTCCCAGCACTCCGCCGTCCTCTTTGTCTGATAATGGAGGGTTTTGGTGCTGGTATTCTTATTCCTAAAACCTTTGTGTCCTTATAATTGACAAACAATGAATCTTCCAATTTACAAGTCAGATTTGCGTTGATATGGAGTCGGAGGTCAACAGAAGCAGTCTCAATAATCCATGCTCAGAATTCACCTCAGGGAACACCAAGCGACATAAATCTGGGACTGCACTACATTAAAACACACAGTCAGAAATGGAATGAAAGTAATCTCTATCAACACTATGGTTGTCTACAGGCAGGATCCAGCGGTACTGCGCTAGTAGTCGTAATGAACTTTGTGAGCATCTACAGCACGTGTCCGTTTCTTCTGGCGAGTGATGAGAGGTTGCGAACATCTAGCCGAGTCGAGATGGCCGTCAGAAGCCCATGCTGAGAGAATCGAGATGCGATAGCCAGTCGATTTCACTGGAAACGTAAAAAAGCCGAAGGTGAAGTGTAGGTACAACGGAGCTGGAGCTGTTAGGAACAGTGGCAAGATCCTGCAATAGATCTCGTATTCATATCAATTGTCAATGATGGCATTTATGTGGCTAAAAAAAGTGGGAGTTCATGAAGTAAGGGGGAACATGTGCACATTTGTAAAGCATTTATATATATATATATATATATATATAAAAAAAAAAAAAAAAAAAGTGTCCCGTCGTCAGCGTTCTTCCGAACAAGTCCTTTTCGTTGAGTCTTGAGTCTCTGGTTTGTGCTTTTTCAGCAAGCTTACAGACAAGTGCTGCCTCCTAGTGGCTGGTTGTGGAGCAGGCGTTGTGTGTGGTTGGGGTGGGGGGGGAGAGCAACAATGATACACCTCAGATGTGTTGAACCGGCCGAATGCCTGCACACGTTAACATTATAGGTCCGTGGGACGGATATGTAAGAATAAAACACCAGTGAGAGAAACAGTTTAGAATATATATACATACGTATACATGTATATCTTTATAGAGAGAGAGCGAGAGAGACTATAAAGTGATGGTCAGAGACTGGTGCATTGGTTTTGGTATTCTGAATTTGGCTGCGGTCAGTTTGCAGGGGTGTGGGGGTGGGGGGGGTGTAACTGGACATGCAGAGTCCGTCCCTTGGCCTTAGCTCCCGTAGTGCATGGTGTTGCTGGGGATGGCCATAGGAGATGCCATGGAGATAGCCGGGCCGCCCATGGTGAACTGGTTGGTGACGGGGTAATAGGGACTGCTGCTGCTGGGACCCTGCTGGGCAGTTGTGGCCCCTGAGAGGAGAGAAAAGCAACATTACATCCTTTGTGTTTATGAGTGTGTGGTTTCTAAGCTGTTCAAAGTATGCTTTGGTTTTTATGTGTAAGCTGTGTTACTCGTATAGTGTGCGTGACAATTCTTTGGTACTAATAAGTTTGTCTACAAGTTGGAAGCTTTCTAGTGTGCATGTGTTGAGTGCCTGTGTTTACACACAATCAAATAGAGTATATTTTGAAAGGCTTTATGTGTACGTTAAGTGTTCGTGTGACCACTAAAGTATACAATCACCATTGGAGATGTTTAAAACTACCGTTTATTAACTAGTCAACTAACCAATAGTCAAAGAATATGTATAATTAGCCTGGTTTCAGGTTCATTTCAACCTGATCAGCTTTATGTAAGATGCTTTAAAAATAACTAAAAGTGACCTGTGATGGCAAAATTAGTCGGAATGAGCAAATTTTCAAAGAAATGTTATTTTAATTTCCACATTCTCCATTAAAATACCTTCAAAATGAAATATATCTTTGTTGGAATTGGACAAAAAAAATGACTGAGCTACAGCCATTTGAAGGCGATAGAGTCTGATATAGAGAAAAATCGAGTTAAAGTTTTCTGAAAAGTCAAAAGCAAAATCACCTAGCAACTTGCACTATTTTCCTCCAATTATTTTCTTAATAATAATTACTATATTACTAATCACAATATAGCTATTTTTCATTAAAAATAATGAAATCAAGAGCAGCGAGTGATTCTGTCTTTTCTTTTAATGTCTGATTAACATTGAGACAGATCTAGGCTACTGTAATGCATGGATCTAATAAAATGTTACACATCAGATTTCCCCAACCATTAGGCTAACTAAACGTTCATGTAAGACATAACAGATTTTGTTTGAGTGAATCTTGCCAAGACATGTTTCGCAATAATGTACTTTACAGGGAGATCAAGTGTTCTGGGGAGGCGCGTCTTATGCACGCGCTTTGCAAATGTCAGTCTGCGCGATTATTTTGTTTTCATCAGCATGGGTTTAAAAATTATATTTCACTGTTTCATGTCATTAAGAATTCAATATGAATATTCACAAAGCTGGAGTGCTGTGCATTGCAACAATAGACATACAACTTGTGGTGAGAAGCAGCACAACGTACAAACGTTTTGTACAACGTACAAAAAGATCATTTTAGATGTTTAATTACTATTTGGACAACTGGGATCGCTAGAAGAGGGCTTAATGAACTCATTTTTGTGAAAACCTCAAATTTGACCAAAACTGTCATTTTTTTCACTACTTTTGCCTGTGGCTCAAAATTAGACTGTGCACATTCAGAGTCATTTTGCCAGCATTGGTCACAAATGGAGACTGGAATAATGAAAACTTTTTTTTTTATGTAACACGCATCTCAAAAATACAACACTCATGGTTTGAGAACAAGTACAATGAGACTATTCACATGGTAGCGGCTAAAGATATCAATCTGCAGGCACTCGACACACACTACCAGTACTGTAAAGGTCTATTCATATCACAGCAAGCTTGTTCAGGGCAGCACGATATTAAACAATGGACACCTTCACACTTAAAAACATTCTTTTACTGATATATTATCAGTTTACTGGGTCTACTCAGTACGGACAGAGGAAAAAAATGGGAAATTCTGTCATCATTTTCACCAGTTATTCCAAAACCCATAGAGCTCTCTCATCTTCAGAACACAAATGAAGATATTTTTTAATATTCTCTCATCATCACAGAAACTCAGTCCGACTTGCTTGACACACGAGACCCAAATAGGTTTGTTCTTGCACATCAAGCAAGCACATTTGAGCTTCTGTTTAACATGCGCTGATTAGTATTTATACATGAATAAACGATTTTACAAAAAGTTAATTTAGGTCTATGTAATTTTGGTAACACTTTAGTATAGGGACCAATTCTCACTATTAACAAGTTGCTTATTAGCATGCCTATTATTAACACATTGGCTGTTTATTAGTACTTATAAAGCAAATATTCTGCATGACTATATTCTACAACCCTAATCTTACACAATATCTAAACTTAACTACCCTTCCAACTATTAATAAGAAGCAAACTAGGAGCTTTTTGATGCAAAATCATAGTTAATAGTGTGTTAATAGCAAGAATTAGACCTTAAAATTAAGTGTGACTAATTTTTTATGCATGAAAGTTTTGGGAAGTGTGGAATTTCAATGTCTAGGCAAAAATTACGAGAATATGAAAAATATCTTCATTTGTGTTCTGAAGATAAACAAAAGTCATATTTTCCCATTTGATACAAGATGAGGGTGAGCAAATAATTACAGAATTTAAATTTTTGGGAGAACTATCATTTTATCTGTAGGAGTCCAGGTCTTGTTTTAGACCCAGAGACACTCACCCTGGACGATTCCGGTGCTCATTATAGAACCCATTCTGGAGTGAGTGTGATTCACAATCCCCGTGTTCACTGGAGGGGAAAAAAGACATCGCTTTTCAATTTACACAAGAACAAAATGTGATATGCATGAAACACATGAATATTTGACATGAAAATAAAGGAGAAAGTAATATAGCTGTGATATAGATAATATTAAATTGTAGTACTGTTGTATAGAAAACCTCTCAATAATTATTAATTGTACTATAAAAGGTATTAGAAGAGATATTAAAAATAAGCATGGTTAATGCTTATTAAAGGGGTCCTATTATACACTATTTTTTACACCAAGTAGTCTTTGTTTTGACTATTGGACTGGGGACTGGTGTTTTCATAACATTAAAAGGTGGGGTATTTTTTAAAAAATGCTTTAGAAAATGAGTTGGGGCAGAGTACCAAAACAAACTTCAGCCAATCAGCAGTAAGGGGCGTGTCTACTCAAGATGCAGGGGAGAGAGAGCGCTCAGTGCACAGGATGGACATTAGCCGAGCGACGTCAGAATGATAGAGATGGCGGATAAAAAAAACAAACAAAAAAAAAACAAAGAGGAAAACGTCTGCGGAACAAAAGGCGGCTTACACCATAGATATATATACACATGTCTATGGCTTACACCGTGTCTACACGCATCCGGTGTAGACATGGTGTTACGATAGGGCAAGAACCCGTGTAAATATCGGATCAGCTTTCCAGTGCTGGAGAGAACTCAAGGAGCTTTTTGCCGAGGTTGCTTTGTTTCTTCTCGATCGGTGAGTAACATTGGTTTTGCTTTGTTTCACAGAACTAATCGTTGCCTGGGATGCGTAATGCGTACGTATGTGTGGGGCGGAGCTATCAAAATAGGGGCGAGACCCTTTTGGGGTAGGGGCGTGTTTGTTTTGGTGATTTCAAATATCAACATTGGCTACCAGAAATAGCTTACCCCAACTTTAAGCTCTTATCTCAAAAGATCAAGATAAAGATTTGATCCTTCATGATGAGGCCTTTTAATATAATAAACTTTTTTTTTTTATTATTATTAACCTCAGCCTTTGGTTCTTAAAGGAATAGTTCACTCAAAAATAAAAAAAATCTGTCAGTTAACACACCCATGTAATTCAAAATCTGTATGATTTCCATTCATCAGAACACAAATTAATAGGGCTGGGACGATAAATCGATGCAGAATCAATTCTGAGATTTTCCGAATGCATCTGGACTCCTCTGGAATTGATTCTAAGCTTAGATTTTATCAGCAGATGGCGCTGCATGCTTTAGAAACAGCCGTACTCTGTTTCCAAATCCTTACACACACTTGAACCTAAAATAATCATTCATAAAATTCGAAAAGGTTGAAGTGAATTACAAGGGTGCTCACAGTGTGCAGTGTTTACATTAATCTTGCGCCATAAAAGCATTCTGAGCCGAGGTGAGATTACAGACTCGGCCGAACACACAAGCGCTCTTCAGCATTCTTCTTCATCAGCATTTGAGTATGTGGATAAAAACTAGAGTAGAGCGCAATCTGCTGTTAAAATCTAAACTCAGAATCGATTCCAGGGGAATCGCGATGCATTCGGAAAATCTCAGAATCGATTCATGGATCGATTTATCGTCCCAGCCCTACAAATTAAGATATTAATATTCTCACATCATTTCTGTCCATCCATTGAAGCATCAAGGTTTTGGTGGTGTGGAAGTATAGGAACACTGATCATCACATATATAAAGCTAAAAAAATGGTAAACACTGAAGCTCAAATAAACATGCTTGCCTGACATGTGTAAGCCAATGAGGTTAAAGCTTTTGTATTACTTAATGTCTTTTCACACCTTTTTGAAGTGTGAACATTTTTGTTTCAACTGATGGACAAAAAAGATAAAATAATTTGAAAAGTCTTGTGAAATTTGGAAAGACATGAGGGCGCGGAACCGATGAAACAATTTTCATTTTTGGGTGTAAAATCTGTTTAAAAACACCACAGAACTAATTTCACTCCTCATATGTGTATTTGTGAGCGTGTGTAAATATCCATACGTGCATGCGTGTCTGTACCAATGGGGATGAGATTGTTGTGGGACACTGTAGTCCCACTTCCGCCAATGACAGTGCTGAGATCATAGGCTGCAGGCATCCCTGACAAACATGGACAGAGCCAAACATTAGTGGCAGCACTCCAGTTATGCATCACACTTCAGCTAATGGATATACATCTAAAAAGTGGTCAGAAATGGTTTTATCAGAGGCTTCCTGATGATGTACATGACACACCCATGCCTTGGTTCATGCTGTAGGTTCCCCCTGTGTTCCACATGTTCTCTGAGGGCGAGGAATAGTGTGAACCTGGAGGAGGGCTGGGTGTTGAACCAGTGTACCTGCAGAACGCAGCACAGCGTCAGCAATGCATGTCGCAGACATCCTCTTACTGCTTTCCAAAGCAATGCGTCCAACTCACCGGAAGAAGGGGTTCTTGAGGTCAAGAAGATTACTGGACTTGGAGCCTGTCTGGTCCACTTGAGCAACAATACTAATGTCATAGCTTTGTCTGTGAGAGGAAGTGGAAACAAATGAGACCACGAGAAGTAAAAAGCAAAACAGCCTGCGGGTTAAAACACAAAACACTGTGTCCTCACCTCTTGTTGGCGATTAAATGTGCAGTGCCTGACATCGTGTCCCCTGCCTTGGCAAAGAGAGGCGACTGCAGCAGACAGCGCACCTGGTACCAGTGAGTGAGGGGTTCTGTGGGGGCCGTGGAGAGCCACACCGTCATCCTGTTCAGAGAGACACAGCACAAGAGCACATCTCATAAAAATGTTCAGATTAACAAAACATTTGAATAGCTCCCTCATATCAAAGTATTCAAATAGTTTTAAAATCATGACCATATTCCCATACGTTGAAAAACTTATCATCAAGAGGAAATTAATATAAATCGTCACACAACTACTTAAGGTCATCCAAATGTATTTGGTGGAATGATTAAAATCTGAACTGATGTATGCTTACAGTCCACATACCATTTCTTTAATAAGAGTCATCATTCAAGTATCACTTAAAAGTATTTGTAAAATCTAACAAAAAAATATGTATTAAAAAACAAATAATGGTAACTTCATTTCAGGGTCTACAAAAGTCTTTGTAAAAATCAGACAATATGAATAAATAAATAAATAAATAAATAAAGGTAACTTAGTTCATTTCAGTGGTCCACAAAAATTCGGATTACACATGAACACACTAAACAAACTTAAAAAAATGAACTGATCCCCTCAAAACAAATTGACAGTCATCTTTAATTTACATTATGACAAAATTATAAATTTACAAAAATAAAACAAAATACAATATTCAAATAAATAAATAAATTAAAAAACAGACTGAAATGGACCAAAATCAGACCTAAGCACACTAGTGTGAATGCAAAGAGAACCTGATTTATATCACTTGTTTAAGTTTTGGTCAATTTAACGTAGTCTGAATTTGGTAATAATAATAATAATAAATTATATTGTTTTTACATTTTTATTTTAAATAATAGCATTAATAATAATACAATATTAAATTGGTTCAACAAAACAAAAAAACAACAACAACAAAAACAGAGTAAGATAAATCTGATCACACCACTGACACAGTGAAAGCACAGAAAACCAGGTTCTTTCACTTAGTTCATATTTTAGTCTATTTAAAATGGTCTGAATTTGGTTCTGTGAGAAAGGACTCAAGTGTGAAAACACTGAAGAGAATATGTTGGAACTTACGCTGATCCAATGAATGCGACATCAAACCAAAAAGCCAGCCCATGTACAAGCCCTGAATGCATCATGTGGAATTTGAAGGGGATTTCTATCCTGGAAAGAGCAAGAAAAGTATATATACAAATGTGACAAACTCATCAGTGAAAAAGGTGACTAAACTCCAACCCCCCGACAGACTTCTTTTCACGATGCGATACTTTTCTAGACAATCATATAATGATACCAAATGTCTAACTATGAAAACAAAATGCTGTGTTTAAATGCAATAAAATGAAGCATCACACAAAATTGGTTCACTTGGAAACGTACTTGTCTTTCAAAGATCCTCTTCTTTAGCGTCTAAAAAGTTCACTGTATATTTCACTGTGTGCCAAAAAGTTTATTTCTATATGGCCAAGCTTTTGAATGATATAGTGTATATTGTTACAGAATGAAGTAATGAAGAAGAGAATTATTTACAAAAACTGATATAGTGTATATTGTTTATGTGCTCTGAAACAAACAAATAAACAAACACACATTTTGTGTTATTTCCTGAATCTTCTTCCAGAAATCACTTGTTTGTTTAGAATGTGGGCGTTTAAGTGAGAAAAGGCGCGAACGGCGCGTGGGCGGGAGTATTAGATATAATGAGTTGAGACAAAGCTCGCGTCGGTTTCAGTCCTAGAATATTTGTTTTGGACATTACTTCATTTAAAAGTAGACATTCTAAGCTTTCTATACATATATTTCTCATGAGGATATTCGAATTCAGGTTGTTTTATTTACGTGTCTGTGAAGAAAGGTCAGAGACAGAGCCGGCAGAGAACGCACCCCGTTTATTTTATTAATTTTAGAAAAGCACATATTTCGTTGTTAAACAAAGAAATAAAAGGAGACTGATTTCAAATGTACCTTATTCTTATCTGCTCAAAACTGACAAGAGTATTTTTAGTTCTTTTCGGCATAAAGAAAATACGAGACAGCCTCACCGGTGCGGGCTGACCCCAAGGTAGGCAATCAGGGAGTAGGGCTCCAATCCTGAGCCACAGGGGGAAAAGATAGGTGACGTGACACAGATCTCGCAGACCGACGACGACCCCCCCCCCCTCAAATATTTTTTTTACAGTCCACGATAGTGAATGACTATTTCAGAAAACGGCGAATTTCGCCAAAAGGTGACAAGTTTGCCCGAATGTGACAGTCTCGACTTCTTTTTGCTTTTCTATACCAAAAAGGCTGTGTTTAAATGCTAAAATGAAGCTGGTGGAAGTACTTGTAAAGTCCTCTTCTTTAGCTAAAAAGTTCACTGTATATTTCAGATTTGGCCATCAGAATCCTGATATCCGTGTCTGGAAATCACAGAATAAGTGAGAAAAGGTAGGATATCAAAGCAGTCCTACATGCAAAAGAGGATGAAGCAATCTGAATAAAACAAACTGGTCTGTGTGGCCTCTTGTCAAGGGCTGAGCCACAGTAAATCAGACCAGCCTAGTGAGAGCGCTCCCGCCTCGGCCTGAACTCTGAAGGGTGCCAACAGCGCCCCCTGGAGCCAGACCACAGCAGGTACTGTCCCAGGTGTAACACATTACAGCACAGCGAATGCCTGAACAGCTGACTACTGCTGGACATAAACCACACACACAGACTGTAAACTACAATTATGATGTCTGGAAATCCATGGACTGAAAATCAAGCACACAATCGACAACTTAATTAGCTTCTCGAGTGCACAAAAGTAGAAAAAGTAGCTCTGACGGATTTCAAAAACACTGTGGATACTAAATGAAAATCAACAGCCAAAATTACACATGTAGAGGGTTCTTGTGCACATAAAGATGTGCTTCATAAACCTTCCTTGAAATATCTAAATTCATTGCATACCCTCTGACCACACACAAACAGTGATCTCAGAAACCCGGACCACGAAGTAAAGTCTTTCATCACAGGCACAAAGGTGAGCATACATACTTCACTTGAGTCTCCTATATGAAACTGCCACTGAATCTGTTTTCCTAATCCATGAACCTTGCTGCCTTTCTCCATTTCCCAGAAACATCCTCACCGTTCTCATTTGGGCTCAAGTTTGTAACCCAATCCTGTCCGTATTTACCCCCAAGGCCTCACCGCTCCTCTATAACCAGTGAGGAGACAAATCTCCAGTTACCTTCATACCTCACACACTATTTTTCAGTGAAGGCACAAACACAAGCCCATGTGTTTATGGCTTTCTGACTTAAGAACTTTCCAAGCTGTGGCTAACTCTAAAAAGCGAGCATGTACTTATGAATTAACTTGCACACACCCAATCCGCCAGTCATTCCCTCCCATTTCTCACCACAATCGGCTGTCTGAAGTATTCATCTACTGCAGCTCCTCTCAGCGCAGACAGATCCACCCCATGGAAAGATGGCTGGTACCTGAAAGAATCAGTTTTGTAAGCATAAGCACAAAAGAAATGATCCAGAGTTACATCTTCTGCTACTGCCTTAAATGACTGTTTATTTACACTTTGAGACTATTATCTGCTACCCGTTAAATGACTGCCTGCTTATTTACTCACACTCGTTCTACATTCTGCATCTTTAATCTCCCCAGCCACCCGATGTCCTTATCTTCTTTTTAATAAACTCACCAGAAATTGGCCTTTGTAAACTGCTCCATGTAAAGCTGTTCATCTGTGAAAGGGGCGAGGTGCACATCTCCAATTGTGGGAAACATTTTGCCTGAGAGAACAGAGGTGTGTTACGTAAAGATATTGATACTCTATGTATACATCAGTCTTTTGTTGTTTTTACTGAAAAAAACTTTGTACCGTTGGGCTTGAGGAACTTTTTGGCATGCAGGTAGCTCTCCAGCATCCTTTCGTTGAACAGCATGTAGCCCATAGGTTCAGAGATGATTATATCCACCTGCTCAGGTAGGGACACTTCCTCCACTTTCCCAGTGATCACCACAACACGCTCTGACAGCCTGTTACTGTTCACAAGAACCTGTGGACACAATTATTAGCATTACTACTACTACTACTTAGCATGACGTTCAATTAGCTAATGCCAAAAGCCATCCCATTGCATCTTATCTTATTACGAAATTCTGCATTTGGCACAGTACCAGCTTCTTGGTATCAATACTAAATATGACCCTGGACCACAAAACCGGTCTTAAGTCCCTGGGGTATATTTGTAGCAATAGCCAAAAATACACTGTATGGGTCAAAATTATAGATTTTACTTTTATGCTGAAAATCATTAGGACATTAAGTAAAGATCATGTTCCATGAAGATATTTTGTAAATTTCCTACCATAGATATATCAAAACTTAATTTTTGATATGTAATATGCATTGCTAAGAACTTCATTTGGATAAATTTAAAGGCGATTTTCTCAATATTTGGATTTTTTTGCACCCTCAGATTCCAGATATTCAAATAGTTGTATCTCGGCCAAATATTATCCTATCCTGACAAACCATACATCAATGCAAAGCTTATTTATTCAGCTTTCAGATCATGTATAAATCTCATTTTCGAAAAATTGAACCTTATGACTGGTTTTGTGATCCAGGGTCACAAATCTTTTTGTCAAGCATTCAGGTCTTTTTATAGGAGAGGAATAATAAAAAAAAAAAATCCAACAATTATAAATAGAATAGTTTACTATCACTTATATCATAGTTTTTTGGTACAGATATCCCACGTCACTTAATTGCCTGCATTTTATAAATGATTAAATGTGATTTTACATGTGAAATATACCCTACACATTTGTGAAATACACTACCATACACTATCACAAGACACTACCATTCAAAAGTTTGGGTTCAGTGAGATTTCTTTGGAAAGAAATTAATAGCAAGGATGCAGTGAATTTAATTAAAAGTCACTGTAAAGACGACATGTTACAAAATGTTAAATGTTTCTATTTAAAGATTAAAAAAAAAAAAAAAAAAATTCCACAAAATATAAGGCAGCACAACTGTTTACAATATTGATAGTAAGAAAAGCTACAAAGCAGCAATTAGAATGATTTCTGTAGGAATGAATCATGTGACACTGAAGACTGGGGGTAATGACTGATGAAAATTCAGCTTTGCATCACAGGAATAAATTACATTTTAGTATATATTCAAATAGAAAACATTTGAATTGTAATATTATTTAACAATATTACTGTTTGTTTGATCAAATAAATGCAGCCTTGGTGAGCACAAGAGACTTCTTTTAAAATCATTTTAAAAATCTTACTGACCCAAACCTTTGAACAGTAGCGCTTGTTAGTGACGGAGGCATCTGTCATACCTCTGCATGTTGAGCCATGGTACTGGCCTCCACAGCATAAACTTTACGAGCACCAGCCTGAACTGCGAAAAATGACAGAATCCCAGAGCCACAGCCTACATCCAGCACCACCTGAAACAGACAGAACAGACAGGGAAGACTGAGAACAAGAATCACATGATATGACACAACCAGGTCCAAACTGCAGGTTTAATTCAATAGCAATTCATTGAGAGAAGCCTTCACAAGGAATAACCTTTTTTTACACGAAGTGGACTCAAATGTCCATTTTCCCTTAGTTATAATAAGTCAACTGTTTCAGTTTTAGATATTTTGGTCTGGACAACATCAAAGCTAAAAGTCAAGGTCATAATAGTCAAAATGCCTGACTAATGAGTAAAAAAATAAAATAAAATTGGAGCACAAGAAATGCTACAATTCTAAAACTACTCAACTCCATGCATCTACAAATACACAACCTACAATCTATACAGTAACAGATGCATCAACAAGAGAAATAACAGTACTTTATCCTTGAAGTCAGTATGATTCTGGAGGATGGCCCGTTGATATGTTCCAGTTCGCACGTAATCCTGCATCATGTTCTGTTGCTGAGAGAGGTAGCCATAAAACTGAAGAGAAAGAGGGCATTCATATCAAGCCACTTCTGTTGAAGTCAAATTTCTCCATTAGAAATTAAGGGTAGTCTGGATACCTTTAATACTCATTTAAAATATCTCTTAAGGTTGTAAGACAAGAATAAAACTGGTTTGTCAAAAGACAATGTGTTTTGTTTAAGCATGTTAATTAGAAGCCAAACACACCTGGAAATACTGTACAGCTGAGGACTCCTCCGTCCTGTCACTGAAGACTGAGTGTTCACCCCCATGTCCACGGCAATTCTTCAGGAGGTTATAGAACGACGAGAAATCTAGCAAGCACAACACCAGTGAATACATTAAGAGATTGCAAGCGTCATAGCACCATCTCTTCATTCAGGTTTGCCCACAGTCATTTAAATTAAAAGTTTGTACACAACGAGTGACTGCAGCTGTGCTTATATGAATGTTTGTTTGTTTATAGTTAACAGCATGCCAGCTACAATGGCTATATTCATGGAGAGAAAAGGAAAAAAAGATTTATCTTTGATTAAAATTCTAAAACTACAACTTGTTTCACTTCAATTTCATTAGAGGCAACTGAAAAGTGAAAGAGTGAAACTCAAAAGAGTCCTAATGGACATCACAGTCCATCAAATGCTTCACTTGTCTGAATGTCTCTCAGCTAACTGCTAAATTACCATAAAGGCTGATGTGCCTGTAAAAGAAGGTGAGTTTTACCTGCTGGAGATGCAAACTGCAGGAGGACACTGTTACAGCCCAGAGTAATGATGAAGGACTGCTTCCCAACACGACTGCATTCTGTCTCTCGTGATACTGAACACTTAAAGACACACGTCTCCTCATCTGTGGAGGAAAGCAAATGCATGGATGTTAATAAGCCTCACCCTAAAACAGATCAATGTTTTTGTATCACAAATCACACTGTTTACAATTTTCATTGAAAAACTGAACAACAACAAGAGCAACACTGAAACGTTGACTTTCATTATATGCACAAAACAAGACTTTCCTCAAACATTTGTGCACCATAGAAAAAAATAAATAGTAGTCATACAGGTCTGAAACGAAACATTTATTTTTAGGTAAACTATTGCTTTAAGATGGGACAGGAGAAATTATATTTACCAATTTAAAGCAGCATTTCAGCTTTACGCTATGTTCTTAAAGGTTACTACCACCTAAACATAAATCAAGCTAAGCTAGACCTGTTCATAAACATTAAGTTGGCCTACTAACCCCTGCAACAGTAAATGGTGAAGCCAGGATGAGGGATTTTGTCATCTATTTGCCCAGCTGTTGTAGGATTAGGTCAAGCTTTCCACAGACAGATTAAGCTGGTATTCATTTATATAATTGAGCTGAAAACAAGTACAGTCTATACAGCATCTGAAGAAAGTACCTCTTAAACAGAGGGCAGGGGAATAAGGCCACGGAAATCTGAGCTTTAGAGTGATGCTTGGCATCTGCTGTTCATAACTGAAGGATTTGCTCTCCTAAAACATCCTAAAACAGGTAAACGAAGTATGTTTTTACTGGCTAACATACAGTATAATAGTATTTATTTGGCTAACCCACGCTCATTTTTGTTTGGAACGATGAATTTCACACATGCTGATACAGCTTTTGTTGACTTTGTTGTTTGTGCTTTGTAAAGCACATTGAACACTGGCTTAAAGCACTACATGCAGTACAGACAGTTATTACTATTAATATTATTACTGCTATCATTAGCAACCTTGTCAACTGCACAACAAGGTCAGCCATGTGAAGTCAACACTGCTGGACGCATAAGAGGTGAACAGATGGTATTAATTCATAATCCAACACAAGTGGAGATCATTTTAATATACTTCCATGAAGTGTCAATTTATTTGTAAAAAGAAAAAATAACTTTTAGCACCTTTAGATCTTAATGTTTACACAACAATAAATATTTAAGAGCACTCTCTTGTGCATAAGTTCATCAAAACCTGCAAAACATCACTGACATTCGTACACTATTATGAATTTCAATGAATAAACTTGGGCTTTCGACTAAATAATAAAATAACAAATGTGGCATTTGGGTCTCGAGCAATAAACACTTCTCAAATGCTTTGTGGGTCGCGCATCTGTTTCAGTAAGACATTCATCTCATCCGCGGGACATCAGCAGCATGAGGCTCCAAACAAAAGCCCCGAGCGCTGAATGAACAGGCGGGACACTGGAGAAAAGGAGGCGGGGGACCCGCTATTGTTCCCCGCAGAACAAAGATGAATGCCCAAGCGGTGCTGCCACATGAAACCTCTGCGTAATTTCACATTACTTTAGCAATGCTTGCTGCACTTTGACAGAAATAAACCGGTATAGTACAGTATAGTAAAAGTGGAGAGGTGGCGCAGAACTGCGCGCCTGGGATGTGCGCAATCAATCAATTAAACTCAGCATCCATTCAGCCCATCAACTAACCAGGTTAAAACGATTTCAACAAACATATCAAATGTTTACGCAAATAAAACCTAATGCAAACATAAACACGTTTCTATAACACTTTCTAAAGCTCAATATTATGACTGAAGGTAACGTTAAAGACTGCGGCTAACTTTATAGGCGCCAATCCACATTATATCCAAAGCCCTTCCTTACTGTCCTGATAAAAGTCTGGATGAAAACCTTAAAAGAAACCTCACGCATGTAAAGACATGCATGCATAATTCTGTGTGTATAAGCACATTCAGTGCTGGACTGCCGTGACTTTTAGCTGGACAGTAAGGTTAACGTAAGCAGCTTAACACAATACGAGGTGTTTACGGATGCTAACATGCTACGATCAACGTGGTTTGTGCTGGCATGCGTGTTGAAACAAAAGCCCTCGCTCCGGCAATTTTACAGCTTTTAGAAAGCATGCATGGGTGCAAGAGGCGCGTTTGAGAAGATAACTCAGAACCCGCCGGTGTCCCGGTGATCAGGCGGCGCGACGCACGCACATGCCGCACGCACAGACCTCTCATTAGGCTAAGCTAGGATACACCGCTCAACTGAGGCCGGATGCAAAGCGTTTAAAAGCCAGCATCTACTCACTGTTCGAGAGGCTTATGAGAGACACGTCCTGGTTGATTTTGATTTCTAGCCGCAGAGGCTGCTGCTCTGAATGTCGCTGTATGTCTCCGTTGGCGTCTCCGATGGAGAGGAGGCGCACGCCTGAGAACACCGACACCGCCATCTTCGATCTGGGCAGAGTCAGACAGCAGCTCAGCGCCTCAGATCTCCCCTGGAGTAGGAGTCAGTGGTCAAGCTAGGCCTGACTTACTACTGCCTCCATATGGCCACATCTCGCTTTTCCCCAGCTGTAGTTCAATTTCAAAACATGATATCAAAAGGTGTATCTTGAGTACACTAATAAAATTCATTAAATGTGTGGGTTGGAAACCTAATTGTAGCCTACAGGAGGCAATGTGAAGAAGAGACAACACAAGTGAACAGGGTAAAAATTAACTTAGTCTTATAGACGTCACCAATACATACCAATATGTGACCCTGGACCACAAACCCAGTCATAAGGGTCATTTTTTTGTTAGGATAGGACAACATTTGGCCGAGATACAACTAGCCTATTTCAAAAACTGGAATCTGAGGGTGCAGAAAAATAAATAAAAAATATTAATATAAATTTTGAGAAAATCGCCTTTAAAGTTGTCCAAATGAAGTTCGTAGCAATGCATATTACTAATCAAAAATTCGGTTTTGATATATTTAAGGCAGGAAATTTACAAAATATCTTTACTTAATATCCTAATGATTTTTGGCATAAAAGATAAGTCGATAATTTTGACCCATACAATGTATTGTTGGCTATTGCTATGCTACTTATGACTGGTTTGGTGGTCCAGGGTCACATTATGATTGTCACAATACAATAACAATTGTTTTGTATTGGAAGATTTCTGAAATGTTGTTTAAATATGCAGACAAGGCGTTATCTAATTAAAATGTACGCTAATTTACATACATTTCCAGAACAGAAATCTGAATATTGGATAAAGCCAGGTTCAAAATTCTTGTTTTATTTTGTTGACATTAAAAGGTAAACGTTTTTATGAGGGTATACTGGATACCTTTTTTTACAACTCCATAAATCAGAAAATACATTCAACAGACACCCAGGAGAAAAAAAATAAACAAAATGTTATAAATCAGGCAAATTATAAATAAATAAATACCTCTGTAAAAACCTTAATATAAGAATAAAACTTGAAAGTTTGGTGTATGTTGGTGCTACTGGAGATAAATTATTATAGTTTTTATTAATAGCTTTGTATGTTTGATTATGTATGTGCATATTTTCATTTTAATTCTAGTATTTTTTACTTGAACTAAGTTTTAGCTCAGGTTTTATCTTCAGTCAGTAATTTCAGTGTCTCAACTCAAACTTTGTTATTTTCCAAGGCAACATTTCTCATTTGTGTTTAGTTTAAGTTTTTCATCTAATACTTTGTATTTTTCAGCTTTGTTTCAATTAACAACAAAAATGATTAAAAAGTTTTAGCATTAGTTAACAATAACCCTGTTACGAACATAAACTATAGAGGTTTCCAGCATATTTGTTGCTCTTATTGGTTAAATCAAAGAAAATTAAATTGGGATCTTGTTCAAAAAGTGTAAGAAGCATTTCAGGCTCAGTCATTTTAATTTATTTATCAATGACATCTTATACCAACAACATATTCATTCAGTTTTGTAAGGAAAGTATATATATTGCTGCACATAAATCAGATGTTTCTCTTGCAGGCACAACCAAACTTAAAACTCAAGACATACATGAGGTAAACGGACTGAAAAAGTTAATGCAGGACAGCAGTAAAAATGACATTTGCATGAACGTCCAGTGGTTGACTGATAAAGATACAGCACAGATATAAGATGAGATTAATAAGCGTGTGAGGGCTGAGAGTACATGCAAAAACAGGCCAGCTGATACGCTCATAGTCATTTGTGTTCAAATTCTTAGAGTAAAAGCATAACAGCACCCTTTCACCAGCAAATATCACTAAAAACAGATATAATTCTGCACTCGTGCCTTGTGTTAACACTATAACATTTAAGAAATGTCAAAATGATGCAGAAACCTTTACCCACTAGATTAGAGAAAATACATTTGAATAAAAAGTAGTACCTCATTCAGTATTCAGAAAAGTGAATTTATATCAGAAACACAGCATCGATCTTTATCAAAAAGAACCTGAGATTCAAGACATCTCTCTCCTTCAATAGAGCTATGTGGTTAATACAATTAAAGTAGCTTAAATACATGAGTTTCATGGCGACAACGGTCCATGTATAAAAGCCAAATTGTATCAATAACAAAGAAATTCAGTGTTTCATCCTAAACTAAACATTACAACAAGAAAGCATTTTGCAATTGTTCTGTGTAAGGCTGGTATTCAAATGGACTTAACTACACAGATAAAAAAAAAAGGCATCAATTATTTTTGCATATTTGTCATCACTTTTCCAGTGGACTGTTTGACCAACTAAACACTAATTTCCTCCTACTAGTTTACTACCATGTCCTTATTTATCAATATACAAATTAAACACTTTCTTCATAACTCACATCACTGAACGTGAAAGACTTCAAGTCACAAAGCAGCTTACAAATTAAACAATTTAGTGTGATAGTAGTGATGATCCAGCTCTGCTGTAATGTAAAGGGGATCTGAGGGTTGTGTAGTGAAAACATTTGAGTAAAAGAGGAATGTTCAGAGGTTTCTCCACATTCTTCATGACTCCTTTAGAGGGAAGAGAGAGATAGAGGTTCACATTTCTGTTTACATTCCCCTTCAACGGGACATTTCAAAGCAAAAAGTAACACTGAGCTGATTGTTGGTACCTCAGAAGAGTGCACATGATTTGGGTGGACGAAAGGGGTTGTCGCTTGATGGCACCCCCATGAGGAGAGGGTCCTTGTGGGCATTTTGCAAGCAAAACGCCTTCAGCTCTGCCGCAGCTTGAGAAACCTAGAGAAGAATAGATTAAATTAAATATAGACAGTCAGATAAACACATAAGTAGACAAGACATGTGAAGAGTTCAGATGCAAAAGCCTATAAGTGTCATCATTTTCTCAGGCTCCTATGTTTATGTTGAGTTATTTCACTTCAATGGCAATGAAAATAACCTATTCATTGCCATTAAAGTGAAATTACTAAAACCTACACATAGAAGCCTGAGAAAAATGCTCATTTTAGAAGACAACTTCAAACGGCACTAAGAGGCTTTTGAATCTGAACTCTTCATGTATGTGTATGAATATACAGATAAAAAGTGTTTGTGGTGAAATAAAGACTCTATTGGCTATCACATAGTAATCACGCGGTCAGAAGTTAGTTTATTTGATTCATGATAAACTCAATAATAACACACAAAGCCTCGAGTTGTTTGGGGCCAGTGGGAACTAATATAGATTTGGATTCCCCGGACAACAAACGTGACCCTGTGTGACACACTCACAATCAACAAAGAGCTGCACTGTGTTCACTTCAGATGCGGCTGCGCGCGACGAAAAGTTTGGAGGCTTTTATGTCGAACTGCGATTATTATACACCAAACAAATGTATTGACATATTGGATGACAACGTGTGTTAGCATTTCAGTTTAAAAGCAAGCTGTCACCTGCTGAAAACGAAGGTAATTGCAACCTGCCATAATATATAAGACAGGCCACGGTAAAAGCTGGCAAACATAACATTATTTAGGCTATTACGCTTCAGTTGCACGAGATATGTTGTAAGAGCTCTCACAGGAATCAAGAAATGTTAAAAACAGTACAATAATTACACAAAGTAGCAGGATGTTCGGATAGGATAAACAAGTTTGTCTAGTCACACCCTGTTAGCAAAGATTTCCAATCTTTTTGGTTTTTATTTTCTTATGCTTACCTTAATTCTGCGGATTTTTGCTTCAAATCGCAGCTGCTTGACGCTTTTCTGCAAACTCGCCAAACCTCCGGCGCTGTTATTCGACATGACTCCTGACTGATCGAGAAAGTTTGTAACAATGTCACGACGAGACTGACTTGGGCAGTAACTGGCTCGATTGCGCCCCTATAGTCGAAACCGACGATTGGTTTCACACTGCGACGGCGCAGGAGGACACCTTTGATGTGTTTCTTCACCTGTGAGTGAATGGGATTTTAAAAGCAAGCAATAAACAAACAGACAGTATAAATACCTCCAGAAGGAATCCCTTTCAATTGTATATAACTGTATATATGAGCTTATCATATTTTCTAGAATCCTCACTGTAAACCTCTCTACATTTTACATTTTCATTCAGACATAATTAGGATGTTTATTACGCCCTTGTTGGGTACGTTGGCTGTTCCACACAATGTTGGTAATTTCAGGATTCACTAACAAATGAATGAACACGTGTGTGTGTTGTGGTGGATTAGGTGGGTGAGATACATTATTATTGCTAGTAACTTAATATTCATGCTAATAAGACACAATTACAGTACTTTTCATAACATTACTTTCACAAAATGTTCTAGCTGAGTCTGCGGTGAGTTGCGCCATCTAGCGTTGTTTTAATATATGACAGTGGATGTGCTTCGCCAGAGCCCCTCCGCAAGTGGAGACTCCAAAGTCAACTAAACGCGTCGGGATCCTTTCTGTTCCGTTTTCTGTTTGAAGGAAAGTCTGTGGAAGAGATGTGTCAGTTTATTTATTTTACCGAGCCGTCAGATCGAAAATCTCTTTTACCAGATACAAACTAGATTAAATAATATCATACACAACGCGATATGAAAAAAACCCTGCCATTAACTATAAAAGTATCAGGTCTTTTTGTCCTAATTTAACGATTGAAGCAATTCTCCTGTCTTTTTAAAATTACTAAAATGTATTAACAATATTACTAAACTTGAAGGACACAATTCAAATTGCAAATGGTTACAAACTGCGTGTTTCAAGCTCATTAAATCAGAACAGTTTACCAAAGGTACACTACAGTTCAAATCTTTGGAGTCTGTGTGATTTTTTTAAAAAAAATATGTCTATTTCAGATAAATGCTGTTCTATTGAGCTTTCTGTTCATCAAAGAATCATGGAAAAAAGTATCATGATTTCTACAATAATATAAAACAGCACAAGTGTTTTCAACATTGATAATAATACGTTTTTTTTTATTTTTACTGACAATTTTGCGACGTGTGCTTCATTTTACGACACTTGTATTGGATCAGCAAACTATGGTTACACTTTCTCGACTTCGCCATCTCTTTCTTCATTAGAGAATCTCTGGCTTTACTTGAATATCACATCCGGGTCAATAGGGGTCGCGTGAGGATTGCTCAACAGAAACATGCTGTTACGTGTAAGTATTACAATACCTTTTGTAAATTAAACATTAATTCTAACAATAAATATGTCTCTGTATGTGAAACAACTCAGTAGTGCAGCAGCAATGGCAGTTATGATAAACACGCAATTGTACAACTATTTTTTTGCTAGCAGGAGTGCTTTGTTAAATTGAGGTAACGTTATATTTAAGTTTTGCTCGTTTTCACAAAACTTAGCTTTTAACTGACTCGTAAAGTAATGTCATCAGGCTGATTTGTGCTCGGTTTGATGTCAAGCTCGCCACTGAAATGTCCATCGACCTTGGATACATAATGCTGACGGTCTTTTCGACCACTGAGCCTCATCCTCATGACTGTTGTTTTTATAGAGGGTCTTACAGTGTGGTGTTTCTGCACTCAAAGTCAGTCGCTCCATTCATCAGAGTGCGCCATGGAGAAGTCCACTCATACCAATAGTTGTGGAGCAGACGGTAAGAGCACATTAGTAGCACTTTTCTTGATGGTTTACTTTAAACTGATCATCTAGCATCAAGAAGTTACTTTTAGAGCCTATCGTGAATTCAGTAGTTCAATAATGCAGCTTCTTAGTGTTGCAGGAACTTGACTGCTACTTTAAAAGTCTTTTCTGTTTCAGGGCCGAGGAGAGCGTGCATATGACATCTACTCAAGGCTGCTTCGAGAGAGAATCATTTGTGTTATGGGTCCAGTAAGTTCAAATGCAAGGAAAGACACGCAATGATCTAAAATGATTTTCAGTTTTTCAGTTTTCTTTCTGTTTTTCTGTCCCTCTCTTTATCTAGATCGATGACCCCGTAGCTTCTCTGGTTATCGCTCAGCTGCTCTTTCTCCAGTCTGAGAGCAACAACAAGCCTATTCACATGTACATCAACAGTCCTGGTGAGAAACATTACTGCATTGACATAAAAAAAAAGATTGTGGCAGCTTTGATCTGATCATTATGTTTATTCAGCTGGCAGTCTTTGGTCTTAATCTGTCCCTTTTAAATTTTCTGTTGCTCATATGAGATTTGCTTGATACTTGTATGGGAATCCACTTTCACTTTCTTACAGTATTGTAAATTTGAAGGCAAATGTTTACTTATGCATTACTGTGTGCTGTACACAAAACAGCACTTGCTCTGCATTGTGAAAAATGGAGTCAGTTCTTACTTCAGTGTGACACTTTCCCAGTGTCATAATTTTGTTAGTCAAGCACCAAAAAAAAAAAAGATGCCTAAAACAGAAAATCTCAAATAGACTGAAAACCCTGTTGGACACAATCTTCTACAAGTCTTTTGTCATTTAAATAATAGTTTATAAAAAAATTTACAAGGTAAGAGGCCTTTAAGTGCATTTCTACCCCCCCCCCCCCCCCCCCCCCCCCTTCAGGTTGTGGCACACATGATTTTTAATGTATGAAGTAAATGTATGAATAAATGTTATTGTTAGCACTATAGAAAAATCATGTTAAAATGCATCAAAGCTGATACAACATGCATTTGAGGAATGTTTATTTGTACAACATACATATTTGCAACCATCATTGCATAGTATTAAATGTTTTGACCCCACAATGAAAACTACAGAGCTTTGATTATAAAATTATACGAATAAATATCATCTTACTAAGATATATTATTGAGAGAAATAGAGTGACAACTGATATTTATATGCATTTTATATAATTAGTTTGCTATACTGTTATAAAGATCGCACTGATTTACATTACAACCTTTCATCTCACTTTTTGGCCATATAAATATCAGTAACTGCACCAAAGTGCATATTTTTGCTCAACTTGGGCCTCTGAATGAAATCGTGGTGTTTTTTTTTCCCCCTCTTCGAGTATGAGCTCCATATTTTCGTTGTATTATAAGAAAAAAAAGGCCTGTTGTATCAAATAGGATACTCAACAAAAAAATACATACACAAACGTTTTACATTTTTGTCTAAAGGTTCAAAAACTGTTCCTTTTCAAAAAATTGTAAATGATCATAATTCAATTATCATATGTCAGGCTTTACATGTTTAAACAGTTTTGGTATACAGAATAAGTAAAAAACAAAAGTGAATCAATACATTCTTTTTGTTTTTGATATTCCATACAGAAATGTTTGAAGCCAGCAGTCTACAATTTTTTGTCTCTGTCTTGTAGGTGGTGTGATTACGTCTGGACTTGCGATCTATGACACTATGCAGTACATCTTAAATCCCATCTCAACCTGGTGTGTGGGTCAGGCCGCCAGTATGGGCAGTCTGCTTCTGGCCGCAGGAACCGCAGGCATGAGGCATTCCCTGCCCAATGCCCGAATCATGGTGCACCAGCCCTCCGGAGGAGCAAGGGTAAGAATCGGGGACAAAAGAAGAGAAAAAGAGGGAGCAGCTGTCACAACTTTAACATCCAATATTTGTAATTTCAGGGGCAAGCAACAGATATTGCCATCCAGGCTGAGGAGATTCTCAAACTTAAAAGACAGATCAACAACATCTATAGCAAACACACAGGGCAGCCAGTGGAGACTTTAGGTCATTTTTCTGTTTTAAATCTTTCATTAATATTTTAATACATTTATTTTTAATTAACTTCATATTGCGTGAATTCCTGACATCAAGTTTCTGTATTTTGTTGTCCTCACTTAGAGAGCGTGATGGAGAGAGACCGGTACATGAGCCCAATGGAAGCGCAGGATTTCGGGATCATCGACAAGGTCCTGGTTCATCCACCACAGGCTGGGCAAGATGAGCCAGAACTTATTCAAAAAGAGCCCACCAGCCCTGCAAGCACCTCCACCTCCCCTCAACCTCAAGCCTCTGAGCCAGGCCAGTCCGGCAGCAACCCTCCCTCCTCATACAAGCCTGAGCCCTGAAAGAGACTCCCAGCAGGAGCGAGTGAACTACTGCGTCACTGGTTCAGTGTCTGTTTTGGCAGATGTTTGAGGGGACCGTCACCAGCTCACACATCATATCTGAACCTTGTGACCTTTCTTTTGTACCTTTTATTGAGTATCACTAAGCCTAGTCCTGAGACGGTGCTGGAATCTGGACTTAACAGATGCAAGTGTAAAGATACTCAGTCTAGCCCTTATATTTGTATGATGCACAAATAAAGGTATCTTTAGCAAGAATTAGGTTCATTGTAAACAATCTAGATGGGAACAGCACAGGGTTTCAAGTCTATATTATTTGGATGTGCGTTGCCATGTCACACAATATACTTGTTGTAAATGTGCCCCTCATTTAATATAATCCATGTCAAAATTATTTAGAGCAAGAGATTTTATAGATGAATATTCAAATAAATCATTGGTTAAATATGGATGGTTTTCCTGTCTTTTGAAATCCAAATATTTTACCACAGGTACACTCGTTCAAAACTTTTGGGTCTGTATGAATTTTTAAATAAGAAATATGTACATTTATTCAGCAAGTATGCATTAAATTGATCAGAAGTGTCAGATTTTAATTTTCAAAATGTCTATTTCAAATAAATGCTGTTCTTTTGAGCTTTCTATTCATCAAAGAATCATGAAAAAATGTATCATGATTTCTACAATAATATAAAACAGCACAGCTGTTTTTAACATTGATAATATTAAGAAGTGTTTCTTGAGCAGTAAATCAGCTGGAGTAATGGAATAAATTACATTATAAGATGCAATAAAGAAAAGAAAAGGCTAAATTGTAATAATATTTCACAATCTTACTGTTTTACTGTATTTTTGACCCAATTAATCCAGCCTTTGAGAGCATAGGATACTTTAAAACAAAAAAATCTTACAAACCTCAAACTATTTAACAGTACTGTATGTCAAAATAATTTATATAACATCATGATGTATGTGATGTTATTTTCTAATGACGTCATGGTTGGTATATAAACCAAATTCTCAGAAAAAAAAAATTGCATGTTTTTGAGCTGTCTTAAAACAAAAAAATGAACAAATGCAATTACAATAGAAATAAATCCCCATTATGCTTTCTGAGGGCAAACGTGTTTGTCAGACTTTATTTTTGTACTCAACTTTGAAGATGAAAATGACAAGTGTACAACTCATAAACTAGAAATGCGACTTGAAATAGAAAACCCTAAACTATTATGAGCTATATAGCAAAACATGTAACAGTAAATATGCTACATTACCTTACCAAGTAAAATAATGCTTTTCACTTTAGTGTTCGATAATAACAGATGCGAATTAGCACATAAAGAGTAGTGTATTTGAACAATGGTAAAATAAACTCATTCTTTTCCTAGTACATGGCCACTTTTCTCTCACAATAGAAGCATCCAAAAGAAGCAACTTTTCTCAATGCTGACCTCTGGTGGTGTTTTGAATGACATCACAATTGAAAATCAACAGATGAGGTTTGTGTTTCTGACCAAACACTCTGTAAAACCTTGGTGAATGCCAAGCCATATTTTTTTTGTTCCATGGTTACAATCTGCTTCATTGACAAAATCTAAAAAATGGCCATCCTCAATGTGAATGTCAGACAGTGCTCACATAACAGAACATCCTGCCCACCCCTTCTTGGCAGTGGTGGCCCAGCGCAGCCAGCTGAGATTGCTTTCAGTATAGGGGGGGTAGCGCAGCACATTGACGCGCTCCAGCAGCCAGCTCCTCAGCATGCAGCCACGCTTGTGACTGAATGTCTCAAAGCCCCAGCGACCGTGGTAGTTGCCCATCCCACTTGCGCCTGGGACAAAACAATTATAATTTCAGATTTCACCTTTACTCAAAAAAAAATAAAACCAGTGCAGTTGTTACATTAAAGTAATGCTTTCAGCCTTACCAACTCCTCCGAAGGGTAATCCATAGAGGCTCATGTGAACTATTCCATCATTAGAACAGAAGCCTCCACTGCTGGTCCTCTCAAGAACTGTAGTTACAACCTTAACAAATAGAGGCATGCATAGCTTTATCGCTTACTTCACACTTTACTCATGTTAAGGGCTTTTGTTTTTTCCTTCCTTACCTGAGACTCATCAGAGAAAGCATAGAGTGCCAGAGGCTTTTCCCTCTCGTTGATGAAACTGATTCCTTCATCGAGAGACTTGATGGTCAGAATGGGGAGGATGGGGCCAAAAATCTCCTCCTGCATTAAAGCATCTGACTCCTTGACATCCACGACCACAGTGGGGGCTGAGATAGTTTAAGAAAAAGCAAAAGAGAAAAAGCTCAGAATGCCACACCAGTTTAGCTGCCTACATGTATTCTGAAAATGCATACTGCAGCAACAGTAACAGCAACATTTCTTATTTTTATCCATGAAAACTTGTGCTGCTAAATATATTTGTGGAAACCATTATACATTTTGTTTTCAGGATTATTTGATGAATATACATTTTAAGATAACAGCATTTATTTGAAATATAAATCTTTTGTTACATTATAAATGACTCTACTGTTTTGCTCTATTTAATGTGTCCTTGCTGAACAAATATTTATAAAAAAAAAAAATCTTACTGACCACAAACAGTATATACGTATATAGTGAATATGTAACCTTGTTTACTTACCAATGTACTTGGTCTTTTTGTCACTCTCTCCTCCTATCACTATCTTTCCCTCAGACTTTTTTAGCAGCTCAACCAGTCGGTCCCAGTGTCTGTCTGTCACGATACGGCCCATGTCTTGGCTTTGCTGGGGCTCAGATCCGTAGAAACTCTCCAGAGTCTCTTTAATAAAAGGTAACAGCATGTCTCTCGTCTCAGCAGTGCATAAAACATAGTCTGGAGCCACACAACTCTGCCCTGCATTGAAAAACTTGGCCCACACCAGCCTCTTAGCAGCAGCTTTCATGTCTAGGTGGCCATATATCAAACAGGGGCACTTTCCACCCAGCTCCAGAGTAACTGGGGTGAGATGCACTGCTGCGGCCTGCAGGATGCAACGAGCCACTGACTGCGAGCCTGGAGGAGAGAAGACATGAGATGCTGAAGCAAATATAGAAAGGTGACAACTTTTCTTGAATCTGTCATTGACAATGCAAACTCTAACCTGTGTAGAAGATATGATCAAATCTATTCTCCAGCAATGTCTTGGTCTCTTCTGCTCCACCACAAATGACTGCATAACACTCCTACAAGACAAAACACACATGGCACAAACAAACCCATTTACAGGAGAAGGATTACAAACCTTATCATGAACACAGTAGCACCATGAGACTAAGAAGTGTTAAGTTAGATCATATGGGTCTTTCCCAAGGGTTACCTGGGACAGGTACTTAGGAATGAGTTCAGCAAGAAGCTTTTCAGTTGCTCGACTTATTTCTGATGGCTTCAGAATAGCACAGTTACCTGATAAAAAAGACGTGATTGAGTTAAACATATTGCAGATGTGCCTCCTCAGATTTTTGAGCCAATGGATTTCCAAAGGACAAAATTCTTTTTTATATTTGATAATTAAGTTCTATGATGATTGTAGGTACAAAATTAGTAGTTTCCCAAAGTAGAAGCCTTTTGGTGAATTTTGCCATTTTGAAGCCAATATGTCCTTTAGCCTTTGTAATTTGTGCAGAACCACTAGGTTTTTTTGTATGCGGGTGGTTGGGGGTTTTAGGTTTTACCTAAACCAAAAGTTTTAGCACATAATATGTATAATATATCATTTAAATATAAGCCTTTGTTAAAATTAAGCATGCTAGAGATTCTGTGTTTTGCAAAATGCGTTTCCAAACATCGAAATAAGGTGCAGTTTGCCCTAGAAGACTAAATTGATAGCAACAGTAAAGACATTATTAATGTACTGTATGTTCTCAGTTCAGAATTCAAAAGTAGTCCATATAATTGGGTGTGAAGATATTGCAGTAATTATTAAAGTGAAAACCTGAAGTAAAGTTTTATTATAACAAAAAATAGTTATTTTATTTGGGGTTGAGTTTTTAATTGCAAAGTCAATTCCTCTGTTTTCCATACATTAAATTGCATGAAGCTCACTGGCAGTCAAGTTCAGTTGCAATTTTGTTTGGTCCATAGTACAATTTTTATTATACCAGGATTCGAACCCAACCACTATGTTTAATATATCATGACGCACAGTCTTAGGAAGAAGTGCCAGAACTGTCACTGGTGCTCCCTTCAAAATAAAAACTAAGTGCATGACGCCACTGTAAATAAGGGGTATATAACAGAAAAATATATAGATATTACCTGCAGCAATTGCAGCAATCAAAGGTAACAGAATTAGCTGAAGAGGATAGTTCCATGCTCCAATAATCAAAACAACACCTAATGGCTCCCTGCGTACAAAACAGTTATCCAACTTTGTTGCCTGGAATACAAATAAAATGGGGAGAGGAAACAAATTAAAGCATTTTTAGGGAGATCGATCTCACATCTGCATTGACCAGACCCTTGAAGGTTTTCTGTTGAATAATATCGTTGGAGCATTTCGTACATATTATAGCTGCTACATGTGTTAATGGTGCAATAATGTTTAAATAATTATATATTAGTGTGCATCTCACCAGGTTTTGTCCCCCCACATAAGTGGGCTGCATCCAGGTTTGCAGGTTGCTGATGGTGTAGCAAAGGTCATTCACCACCATTTCAACCTCTGACAGCACTGCCTCAAACTTGGGCTGCAGGGCAGATGAGATTGAAGCATCACTTGTGCGTTGATTTTAAAAGTACTTGTGTGTCAACCTGTGCATATTCATACCTTAGCAAGGTCTTCATGCATTGCCTCTAAAATCTGGGGTTCATTGTCTTCAAACAGTGACATCATGGCCTCCAGCTGAGTCAACCGGAAGTGGACAGGAAGGGTCACACCTGAGCGGAAAACACCCCGCAGCCTCTCCAGCACCTGTTTCTGGCCCTCCATAGCGAGAACACCTGTGTTGGACATTGCAGAGGAAGTCAAAATATGTGTGTACACAATATTTAGAGCATGAGCTTTTCAGATAAAACACTCTTTTTAACAGATGTCTCAGAGATCTGTGTGCTTAGTTGGTTTTTCCATGGAGCAATGTATGAGGCCCTGAAAACCAAATCCTCCAGTTATATTTGTATTTATTGTACTTGAAGTGCAATAATTTAAATGTGTTTCCCCCACACACAAATGCAAAGCTGCAACATGATTACACAGCAATCACAAACGACTGTTATTAGTTCATCCTGACCAGCGCTGAGAAAAGTAACACGAACCAAACAACACCGTTGATATCCAGCGGTTGTCTGTCTGGAAAATAAATGAACAAATGAAACGACACTGGTGTACTTTAATAGATTTTGAAGCGAAAAACAGAGTGGATAGTTAAAATAGGACCATTTTAATTTTAAGCCACTTCGCACCTCACAAATGACAATGAACTTCCAGACCACGAAGCCTCGCCCATTTAGTCTAATTCTAAGTTACCCGCATTTCTGTTTTTATCTCCTGATTCTTTGGCTACAAGCTACCTCACATAACAACAGGAGTTTTTTGTTCTATTAAAATCCCATTTCTTTTTTTCTTACGAGCACATCAACACAGGAAGAGAGATGCAGAGGTTTTTGGTATCGTATGTCACTGGAGCACTGCTCGTCTCTCAGCTCTGCTAATAGTTTACACAACGCTGTTGTATTTACTTTATGCTTATTGCCCAGCCACAACAATGCAATGTAAAATGGAAACTAGAGAACAACCTTAAATAAACGACACAACACGCTTATTTATAAAACGTGCATGATAAATCAGAAGCCCTTTACAAGTTCACCCAAGTGTGACAAACTTTACATAACGAGAATAATCTTATAAACGTACCTTTCTTATAAAATAACACCACTTACTGGTACAGCCCAATGTTTTTTCACTGTAACATGTGAAGAGTGAAGACTAGTTCCGGGTTTTCGCGTTTCATTCAGAAAATACAAGTTTGTCGAGTTTGGTTGGTATAGTCATACTGCAGCCCGAAAAACCTGCTGTTTAGTTTATTGCAACAGAAACAAGAAAAAACTGCAAACGATATATATATATATATATATATATAGTATTTATTTATGTGAAGACGAGACATTTAATCTAACACAGTATATTTATGCAATTCTGATTAATATGTTCATATATAGCGAAATATTTTCCTAAATTATATTGAATTTGCACATAATAATGCACGTATAGGCTCTGAAGCTTCTATATTAGACTAATTTTGTTAAAGCAAGACTAGTGATGATATGAGGCTCAAACACAGGGTGTTATTGAAACTGTTGCAATAACTGGCTTGTGCATACAGGGTTTCTGCAGGTTTTATGAAGATTTATGAAAACTTTTTAAAGACCTTTTTAAGACCAAGTAAAGAAAATGTAAGGAATAAATTGAAGGGAACACAATAGGCTATGTCAGCATGTTCTCTAAATGCAAATGTCTGGAGCACACAATGAGTTGTATTAGAAACACTTTAAAGTTATATAATATACTATAAATATATTATATAACTTTAAATATATAGATATAATAAAAGTTACCAATATCCTTTACTTAAAAAACAAATTCAGTGCAAAAGTCTTAAACCAAGATACAATCAACGTGATATTTAATCAGTGATAAAAATAAATTGATTAAAAATAAAGTGAATTTATGATAAATAAAAAAAACAAAAAACAAGAACAAACATTTGCCATTGTGTTCATAAATGTCAACTTAATTAAGAGGGATGTTGCTATGCACACCATTGTTCTTGTTTTGAGCAGAAACACACTTAAATTTGTGAGATTTTATTTTACACTTGCAATTCAAGTAAATGTATCTTGATTAAATGATGTCTAGATAGTTGTATTTGAAAACAAACATACTGGAGAAGATATTAGTTTTTTGCAATGCATGCAACATTTAATGCCCTGACTTTATGAATTTAAGACTTTGTGCTCTGTATTAAGACTTTTTTAAGGCTTTAAATTATGGAAGGTGAAATAAGATTTTTAATGACCTTTTTAATATATGCAAAAAAACCCTGATATATGGATGTAAAATTAAGTCAAATGTAATACTTCAAAAGGTACATTAATTTATTGTCTGCAGGAATGTGATCTTACGCGTCCTGAAAGGAAGTGATTCATGTGATATTACTACTGGTTTCTGTGAATTTTGATCCATGTATTCTTTGAAAGCAAATAACACAAAGGTTATTCAGATATTAATTAAATTATTTATTGTTTGTTTGTTTTGAGGTGTACAAGCTAAATGGCTTAATGTTTGCCATTTAGTAGCTATAAGAAATGTCCTTACGCATTGCATTGTAATAAAAAGCATATATTCTGGGTATACATTTTAAAAAGTTAAGTTTTATTCATTTTATTTTAATTATTTATCTGTTTTTTTTTACACAATTTATGATTTTAATGTTTGTGTTACAGATTTTAATATGTATTATTTTATGAAAATATGCACTAATTAAAATAAACCCAAAATACAACGTTGACGGGAAAAAAAAGCTAATGCACAGGTGCATGGCACAGCTGTTAATGTTTTGACTAACAAAAGAAGGCGGTTTAACGCTTGAAAGGTTCACTAGTTTTAAGGGTGTTTCAGTGAGCTGTAATAAGCTTTGGCTATATATTCTCTTGGGTGTAAATGGTTTCGGGACCTGCCCCAGGGAATTTTCATTTTCATCCTTCGAGTGGGCTGACATTTGTTTCTTTCTTTTTGCATTGTCATACAGCTGTCTCTGTGTTCATGAAATGATAAGCCTTCTCCTGCAGGTGCATTTTCACATTAAAATCTTTTATGATTATGACATTAATAAATGTTAAGTTATAAATGTTGATATTTTCATACTTTAATAGGATGAATGCAATTTTGAAAGTTAATTTGATTAATGAGTAGATGATTTAAATCAAATCTAATTGAAGTTTAAATTTCTACCACAACATCTACCACATTTGGACATTTAAATACCAAATAGATGTAGTATTTTGAAATGATATACTTACGTCTACATTATTAAGCTTATATATAAAAAAACAAACGAAAAAACAAAAACACTTCAATAATAATTTATTGTGTTATAATGAATACTTTGCCAAAAAGGGAAAACTCCTTTTTACTTTGGAATGACCACAAAATGAAAACAGTGTCACAAACCTGTGTGCAAACGATACAAAAACAGGTTTGTTCAAACACACTTGTGGTGTAAAACTGCAGTTCTCATCTGTGACAGTAGGTTGCAGTAGAATCCAACAAGTAAAGTCCACAACACAGTGACACAATCACACAATTTTCTTTTTAACACCTTCTCAACATTTAATCAGACATTCTATCAACATCATTACTTTTCTATTGTTATTAAAAAAATGTTGTGAGATAAAGTTCATTTCACAAACATTCTAGTTTATATTAGTCATTTAAGTGGGTGAAAAACCTAAATATATACTGTAGATATAAATATTTCATACTAATCAAACATTAAAAGTTGTAATCAATGTAATGAATGTTAATAAGCCCTTCAAACACTGGATTCTGGTTATCCTCTTTGTAAGTGTAAAAGATCATCTCAGTGATCTTCCGTCATTTCCTCATTATGCATATTCAATAGAATCTATGATAGGCTGCAAGTATTTATACTGTATCTGAGCCGAGTGAAGCTGTAGAGTCATATAAACATTCACAAGATGAAGAATATACCCTTATTACTATTTTGTTCAGCCTGAACTGTGAGTTAATAAATTGTGTGTAGATAGATAGATAGATAGATGGATAGATGTGTGTGTGTGTGTGTGTGTGCGTGTGTGTGTGTGTGTGTGATTGTTTAATTTATTCTAAAAAAATATTCTACTTTCTCTTTACAGGCCTGCAATGTCAAAAAATGGAGTCCATTGAAAGCACAGTTGTGAAAAAGCCTGGAGAATCTCTGACTCTGTCCTGTAGAGGATCTGGGTTCAGCTTTGGCTGCTGTAGCATGCACTGGATCAGACAACAAGCTGGAAAACCACTTGTGTGGATGGGTCTGGGCTACAGTGATGGAAGTGGACATAAGGCAGAATCCTTTAAGGGGAGGCTTGAAATCAGCAGAGATGATTCGAAAAGCATGATGTATCTGAAACTGTCTGGACTGACAGAAGAGGACTCGGCTGTGTATTTCTGTGCAAGAGAATCACAGTGACACTAACATATGTGGCAATGATACAAAAACTGGTCTAGACACACTTTTAGTTACAAACTGCAGTTCTCATCTGTGTCAGTAGGTTGCAGTGGAACACAAGAAGTCGTCCACTACATAGTGACTCACACAATCACAGAAACTACACAGTGACTACAGTCACAGAATACTTTCTTTTAGACTTCTCAAAACTTGAGACAATCTATTCATAATCAAGATTCCTCTTCACTTCACAAACACTCTAATTCAAAGTGTACTAGTTTTGCTCCTTTAAATGCATAAAAAAATATTTCAATCATGACAACTCTCGGAACATTTTAGCATGGTGATGGATATGACAATGTTAATGTATTTGGTCTTGGTGGAATAGATCTGCTACACTGCTGCTGAATTGCTGCTGCTGTTGGTTATTGCTGTAGTTGTAGATTATTGCCGCTGCTGCAAGCAAGTACAGGAACTTGCTACTGCCAATGCATATGGCGATACGGTGCTGTGAGTATTTAAGACATACTGCTGCTGCACAAATTGCATATAAAATAACCCCATAGCATATCTATACAGGTGGAGCTGGGGAAGGTGGAGGGTTTCAGAGAAACTCTGAAAGCACGCTGCAGGAATGTCAAGTGAATGCTAGCCAGCCATATACATGCAAGGCAGTAAGCTCATTGGCTGCATATGCAGCATGAACCAATCAGCTTGTGCAAAGTCGTTTAATTCTGAATATCATCAGTTACGTTAACAACCTGTCAGCCTGCGCCATCTAGAGTTTCATGACTGAACTATATATACAGGTGCATCTCAATAAATTAGAATGTCGTGGAAAAGTTCATTTATTTCAGTAATTCAACTTAAATTGTGAAACTCGTGTATTAAATAAATTCAATGCACACAGACTGAAGTAGTTTAAGTCTTTGGTTCTTTTAATTGTGATGATTTAGGCTCACATTTAACATAAATCCACCAATTCACTATCTCAACAAATTAGAATACTTCATAAGACCAATAAAAAAAACATTTTTAGTGAATTGTTGGCCTTCTGGAAAGTATGTTAATTTACTGTATATGTACTCAATACATGGTAGGGGCTCCTTTTGCTTTAATTACTGCTTCAATTCGGCGTGGCATGGAGGTGATCAGTTTGTGGCACTGCTGAGGTGGTATGGAAGCCCAGGTTTCTTTGATAGCGGCCTTCAGGTCATCTGCATTGTTGGGTCTGGTGTCTCTCATCTTCCTCTTGACAATACCCCATAATGGGGTTCAGGTCAGGCGAGTTTGCTGGCCAATCAAGCACAGTGACACCATGGTCATTGAACCAGCTTTTGGTACCTTTGGCACTGTGGGCAGGTGCCAAGTCCTGCTGGAAAATGAAATCAGCATCTCCATAAAGCTTGTCAGCAGCAGGAAGCATGAAGTGCTCTAAAATTTCCTGGTAGATGGCTGCGTTGACTGTGGACTTCAGAAAACACAGTGGACCGACACCAGCAGATGACATGTCAGCCCAAATCATCACTGACTGTGGAAACTTCACACTGGACTTCAAGCAACATGGATTCTGTGCCTCTCCACTCTTCCTCCAGACTCTGGGACCTTGTTTCCAAATGAAATGCAAAGTTTACTTTCATCTGAAAAGAGGACTTTGGACCACTGAGTTCTTTTTCTCCACAGCCCAGGTAAGATGCTTCTGACATTGTCTCTGGTTCAGAAGTGGCTTGGTAGCCCTTTTCCTGAAGACGTCTGAGCGTGGTGACTCTTGATGCACTGACTCCAGCTTCAGTTCACTCCTTGTGAAGCTCTCCCAAGTGTTTGAATCAGCTTTGCTTGACAGTATTCTCAAGCTTGCAGTCATCCCTGTTGCTTGTGCACCTTTTCCTACCCAAATTCTTCCTTCCAGTCAACTTTGCATTTAATATGCTTTGATACAGCACTCTGTAAACAGCCACACCTTTCAGTAATGACCCTCTGTGACTTACCCTCTTTGTGGAGGGCGTCATTGTTCGTCTTCTGGATCATTGCCAAGTCAGCAGTCTTCTCCATTATTGTGGTTTCAAAGAACAAGAGATACCCAGAATTTATACTGTATGGATGGTCATTAATTGAAACTCAAATGTAAATATTCTAATATTTTGAGATACTGATTTTTGACTTTCATGAGCTGTAAGCTCTAATCATCAAAATTAAAACAAAAAAAGTTTTGAAATGTTTTACTTCACAAGTAATGAATCTAAAATATATGAAAGTTTAACTTTTTGAAATAATTTACTAGAAAAAAAATAACTTTTTTTCACAACATTCTAATTCATTGAGATGCACCTGTATATAAGCTTTATTTATGCCCAAAGAGCAGGAAACCTCATACAGGTATTAAACATGAACAAAATAATATATTGCTAAAAATGTCTCAATATTTTTGTTTAATTAGGCCAGTGATATCCATTGTTGATTTGGATATACTGACTTTTTATTATATGGACAAAAACAGCTGAAAAATACATACATACTGTACATACATATAGTTTTATAAGGATGTGAGGGTGAGTAAATTACGAGAGAATTTTGATGTTTATAGTTTACTATCCCTTTAACGGCTCATACAGACATTTGTTATACAACACCTCTTTAATTTATGACTTATGAAAATGATTACTGCCATGAAAATGTGTAAAATATTTTCTGGGCATTAAAATAACCTTTTCTGAGTTGCGTTCATGACAGGCTGCTCTATAATGCTGTGTTGGATGGTTGAATGGTAAGAGGTGACATACTGAAAAGCAGAATTAAAATGATCATTGTCTCTTCCAGAAACTCTCAGCCAGACCTGACAGTAAGTTTGTAATATTTATTTTTCATAGCCCAATACAATATATTTATGCTACTAAACTGAAATATACACTCTAAAAAAACCTGGTGCTATATAGCACTAAAAGTAGTTTCTGGCTCGTAATCATAGGGGAACCACTTTTGGTGCTTTATAGCACCATATCTTTAAAGGCGCTATACAGCACCTTTGTCAAATGGTGCTATGTAGAACCATAAGAGGTGCCATATTGCATTGTATTTCTTCAACAAAAATGGTGCTAAACAGCACCAACAGTGGTTCTTTGGCTCGTAAAGAACCTTTAAAGGGGCTTAACAGGTTCTGTATATGGTAGTGGTGCTATATAGCCCCTCAGTCATGCCAAAGAACCGGTGAAGAACCGCTGAAGAACCACTGAAGCACCAAGATTTGGTGCTATACAGCACCAAAAGTGGTTCCCCTATGATTACGAGCCAAAGAACCACTTTTAGTGCTATATAGCACCATTTTGTTTTAGAGTGTAGCACTGTCAACCCTTCACGAGACCCTTAAATCAGCATTATGGGAATGTATGTCATGCTCTTATAATGTGGTAAAACATTATGTGCTTGTTTTTATACTTGTCCTACATAAAGACAAAAAAGGCAAAATATGTAAACCTCATACATAACCTCACATCTGTGGTGTATGACAGGCAGAACTCAAATTAGCTCTCAAACAACATGCAGCCTTTGTCTGTGCTGTGCAGTTTTCTTTATGAAATATGCTGCAGTTGTCTGCAGGGATGAATATAAATGCACGAAGCAAAAGATCAAATCAGAGTACATGTTTATGTTTGTGAAGACAGAATTTCCATGATGCAAATCTTTCATGACTCCTCCTTATTTATGGATGTGCACATACACAGGCTAATTATGCTGCATATTTAGTGCACAGTTAAGAGCAAAAATTAAACATCATGACTGTGGATACTGTTGCTGATCTTTTCTGCAACAACAAGAATGTTATCATGAAATACTACAATGCTGTTATTAATTTGCATCTATGTGGTGGCCAAAATGGATAATAAAGTCAGTTATTGCAGTAGTGTGTCAGCAGTTTGTCAGTAATGCTTGCACAAGGAGTCTGACAGCCAGTGCTCCACACAGAGATCTGGGGCCGTATGTCCGCTCAGAGTAAACAAAAAATTCTAAGACTCTTAGACTTAAGAATACGTGATTCATATTCCTAACTAGGTCTCAGCTAAATTATTTAAGAGAGCTGAAGAGGTCTCCTAACCTAGTTAGGAGTAACAAGATGGCAGCAAAGAGGAGAAGACTAACACTTTCCAGCGAAAATATGACATATTGGCCTTATATGATAATGTGGAGTTGATAAAACGATACAAACTTGATTATCAAGATTTTTTTTTGTAACTGACAAAGTAAGAAATTTAATAACCTCTTCCACTCAACAAGTCAATGCTCTAACTGCAGAAATGAAAGTAGTAATTACATTTTCTTTTGGCTGTAAAATTGGAAAAATGCAGCAATGCACCGGTGATGACACTGTAAGCAGGGTCTTACATATTGTGGCACTAACCCCACTGCTTTAAACACAACAGTGGTCAAATGTGATGTGTGGAATATTTTGACATTTTTTTGATTACCCCACATTTCACTTAAACTATTAAAATACAAAGGACAAAAAAACACTGACCATTGTTGCCAACTGCTTTCAATTGAAGGTAGCTAAAACTGGTCACTTAATGTTGCTAGATGACCTCATAAAGGTGAGTTCACTGATCTACAGTATATTTATATTTATATAGATCAGTGAACTCACGTTTATGACGTCATGGGAGAGTCTCGGAATGTAGATAAGGTTTGTCCAAGAAATTGATTTTGTTGCTAGGCTTTTGAAAAAAGTCTCTAAAGGGATGAGAAAGTCTCTAAATCTAGTGACAAAATCACTAAATTGGCAACATTGACTACAACATAAGTTATTTACATTTCATTGGTCCTCTTGTTTTTGCATGTGTTCATATTCATAATTTATTTGTATGACAACATGGCCAAAAATTATGACCACACAATTTGGCATCATGAGTGCTTCAACAGTCAAGTGCATCGGAAAAGAGAGATTGGGCATCACAAATAAAGAAGAGGTCAAAGATTGACTCTAGGAGGATCTCGACTATGCAATATCAAGCTAGCACTACAAAATCATTTTTTATTTATTTTTTATTAAGGGTGAAGATGTCAAATTTCCTAGGCCAGACATAACTTTTGGCCACTACTATATGGCAGTTTATTGACTTTCCAACTGACCACCAAACCATATTGCAAAAACAAGCCACTTTTATGAGGATTGTGGGCTTTTCTGGAGTTGTTGGAGCCATTGATGGAACTCATGTTCACATCATTGGCACTCCAACTGTAAACGAGGAGACATACCAATAGAAAACAAAGCATCAGTAATAATTTGTGATCATTTTGCACAATGCAAAGCATTAAAAAAAAAACATTTAAATATTAAAATATTTCAGTCCTGCGCCGATCAGCTTGCTGGTTTGTTTACTTCCATTTTAATGATCCCTTTATTGTAGTTCCCACCTCATTAAATGATTGGCGTTGTGCTGCTGTGACTTTACATCAACAGATGAAGGTTTTTGAGAGACAGAAACACATATGCTCACTATTGGCTGATTCAGAGGTCAAAGTCAGCCATTTTGTGTTGACATGGCATTGTAGTCCTTAGTTCACTTTCAACACTTAGTCCCCAGCGTTACCTCAGTCAACACTTAAGAATCAGTCTTAGACTTTACTGAAAGTTGCTTTTAGCTTCTTTATAAAAGTCTCCTACTCTTAGACACAAGTCCTACTTTTTACTAAGAATTTTTTGTGGTTCTGGGCCTCATTTAAGTCAAAGCTTAAGACTATTCTTAAGAGCAAAACTAAAGAGCTTTGTAGACTGAGAAGCAGCGGCCCTACACTTTATACATACGGCCCCTGTGGAGATCTCAAGTCCTCGGTGTATCATCAGTCTGTCTGGAATGACATTCAAACACAGAAGAAACAGAACAAACTGAGACAGACTAAATCTAGAAGAACTGTGGCAACGTCTCCAAGATGCTTCAAGAATCCTACCTGCAAAGACTATGTGCAAGTGCACCTAGGGAAAAAGCTGCTTTAAATGCAAAGGATGGTCACACCAAATGTTGACTTAATAGAAGTTAATTGATAAAGAAAATCTATTTATGACATTATTTTTGACAGCATCCTCCTTTTACAGCATTTTCACACAAGTGCCTAAAACTTTTAACAGTACTGTAGCTCTGCAGATAGGTTTCTTGAAGCATCTTGGAGACGTTGATTCCAGTATTCATTGAGGTGAAGAGGGGGAGAGCTCATATCAAAAGATATGGAGTGATATTTACCTGTTTTAATAGTAGAGCTGATCATCTTGAAATGGCCTATTCACTGAACACAGATTCCTGTATTTGTGCTCTTAGAAGATTTATGTGTAGAAGGGGTCAAGTTAAGGATGCTGTAAGCTGTTCTGTGTCAGCTGCGCCACGCGTGGCGACACAGAACAGCATACGCTGTTTACGTTCAGTGGATACTCTCCAAAATGGTGCCAGGATGATGTGGAGGAGACGAAGTGTTGAATAAAGAGAATCGTTGTTTTTTTTTGGCTGCGAAGAGGACAATTACAGAACTTGCGCACAATGTGTGGGAAAGTATTCTCGCAAATAGTGACTTCGTAAAATTACGGTTGATCCACTGATGTCACATGGACTATTTTAAAGATCTTGTTTTGTTTTTTCCTTGCTACGTTTCTGGACCTTGATCGTGTAAGGACACTTGCTGTCTATGGGAGGTTCAGAGAGCTCACGGGATGCATCAAAAAAAATATATCTTAATTTGTGTTCTGAAGATGAACGGAGGTCTTAAGGGTTTGGAACGACGTGAGGGTGAGTAATTAATGACAGAATTTTCATTTTTGGGTGAACTAACCCTTTAACCCCTAATCACTTGCTTCAGATGAAAGGAGTTCCTATTTTGCCCCCCCGGGATTTTTCAGAAGGATGACATCTATTCCAGAAGAAGATGGAGACAAGTACAGTACATCTGCAATCTTTTCTGGAAACGATGGACTAGAGAGTATCTCCCATTATTGCAGAAAAGGCAGAAGTGGAACAAAACCAAACAAAACCGTAAAACTGGCAACATTGTTCTCATTATCGACGATACTTTACTATGGAATTCTTGGCCTTTAGGTCGAATTTTGGAGACATTCCTGGACAGCAAAGGGTATGTACACCGAGCTAAAGAACAAAGAACAGTATTCTAGACAAACCTATTAGCAAATTATGCTTCCTAAAAGACATGTCATGAGAATCTTTGAGATTTTTTTTGTGGCCATCACATAAAAAAAGTTTAAATCCTTAGGCTTGCTTCTGGTAAGTGTAAACAGTAAGGTATTTTTTTGGGAACATCAATTTTTAACAATTTTCTTGCAGATTTATATGAAGCTTGTTAATAATCACTGATCTGAATGCCCTTTTGTATTTCTTTTATTTTTAATTTTTTCAACAGGTATTGATTCATATGAACTCACTCAGCCGGAGTCTCTGACTGTCCGTCCTGATGCCACTCTCACTATCAACTGTAAAGTCTCCTATTCAGTTACAAGCTATGTTACAGCCTGGATTCATCAGCCTGCAGGAAAAGCTCTGGAGTGGATTGGAGTCATCTGGAGTGATGGAGACTACCTGCTCATAAAAATATGTACCTCTGTGCACATAACATTTCTGGTGCGACACCGTTTTATGTAACTTACTGCACGTTTCGCCGCAGTTTTAAAAATTCTTGAATAAATGTCTCACTGAGTGGCGCTAAAACACAGGTTAAATACGTGAACCCTGGCATGTTTTTATTATGTTGATATAGGCACGTATTGCTGTGTTTTTATTTTGTTGCTTCAGGTACGTACTGCGGCGGTTCAGAATTCAAATATCCGTATGTCCCTAAATTAAAGTTAATGCTCTATCGTGTTGGAAGCCCTACACCAAACCTTCCTAAACCTACGCGATTGTTAACAAATGCATAACTGATAAAAACGTATTTGCTGATGCAAAAGTGTCCTTTCAAAACACAGCTTCCTTATACGCAGATTTGAACTGTTTTGTCGAACTGTGGTTACACGGGATTCGAACCGGAGCTCCTCACCTCCTAAGTATGTCTCCGTACTCCGTGAGCTACCGAACAAACATATAATCTATGAAAACTCATAGATACGAGGCTGGATATGTGCGATGCTAACATTCGAAAGCATCGGTTTTCAAATCTCCCAGCATATTAATATTGTTTTGAAGTCGTAACATGATATTCTTAAAGTAATTGTGCAAAAAATACGCTTTATTAATAGACAAAACTCAGTAAATTTGTGTGAAAAGGAGTAAAAGGTGTTTTTAGAGAGCTTTACTGCCTCCACAGATTCTCGAGCAAATGTTTGTTTCTTTTGGAAAGTCTTCGAAACTGCAGTAATATGTGTTATTGGTACGTATGCTTCGTCACATGTCTCGCTATCAAAAGTGCACCTATTCAGGTACAAGCTATGCTAAGCCTGGACCAGCCTGAGGAAAAGCTCTGGAGGTTGGACGTATACTACAAGGATTCACTGAAAAACAAGTTCAGTATCACCAGAGACACTTCCAGTAACACAATAACACTGCAAGGACAGAATATGAAAGCTGAAGACACAGCTGTGTATTATTGTGCCAGATGCACAGTGACAGACGCCAACAGCCTCCCTGTACAAAAACACCATTATAATAAAAATAAGTGTATTTCATATATTTATAATATTTAGTTAGCGATCTAAAAAACAAAAAAACAAAAAAATAAAAGGGTTCTGAATAGTTAATAGTTTAGCCCTTCAGTCATGATTGCACCTTGTGACCCTCCCAATGCAAATCAAAACAATCCTGAACATCTGTTTAGTATTTATGTGCTTCTGATTGGATCTAAAGTGTTACATCACCACTTTCAAGATGAAGAGTGCACTCTGTTTACTGCTGCTCTCATTCAGCCTACAACGTGAGTTTTTCTACATGTCTATTATCAGTTCGAGGGTAAACAGATTCCAGATTAAATCAGTCTTTTCGATCTTCTTTTCAGGTATAAAATGTCAAAGTATGGAGTCCATTGAAAGCACAGCTGTGAAAAAGCCTGGAGAAACTCTGACTCTGTCCTGTAGAGGATCTGGGTTCAGCTTTAGCTGCTGTAGCATGCACTGGATCAGACAACAAGCTGGAAAACCACTTGTGTGGATGGGACTTGTTTATAATGACGCCAGTGGCAATGACTACTCAGAATCCTTCAAAGGTCGAACTGAAATCACCAGAGATAATTCAAAGAGTATGGTGTATCTGAAACTATCAGGCCTGACAACAGAAGACTCAGCCATGTATTACTGTGCAAGATACTCACTGTGACACAAAGGTCTTGTACGGCTGAACAAAAACCACACTGGCTGTTTCATCTCTTGTTACTAGAAGTCAACAGGTGGCAGCAGAGAATAAAAAAAATCAATAAAATGCAGCCTAATTAGATTATATACTATCACTGGATGGTATGCAGTGAAGTTTATGCAGTATGCAGTGAAGTTCACTATAAAAGCTCAAACATTATACAGCACAAAGGCACGTCTGACTCCTTTAACACAACATGTGTCTTTTGATGTGTAAATTTGTGGTAGTGATTATACATGTTACAGTGACAAACTAAAAAGCAGATTTTTAAGTTACCAGAGACTCTTACAGCAGCAAAATAACTCTATAAGGACAGAATATGACAATGAAGGACACAACATGTCTTAACAATCACGATATCAAAAATGAACACAGTTACTCTGACAAACTAACAGATTTTTAAGTTACCACAAATACAGCAGCAAAATAACTCTGATCTAAAAACATCTTTGAATAAATGTCAAAAAAATCCTCACAGGAATATAAAAGTGCTTATGAATTATATCATATTTCAAGAGATTTTTTTTTCAGTGCACAAGTTTGCAATATTAATGATGCAGTTACAACAGAAACATGCTTATTGAACTACTGCTATTGTTGCTGTCAAAAATTCTTTATCAATACAGTATATCAGTTATGTCAAGCCCTCAAAAATAATTAGAAAAGATGGAAAGAATGATGTAAAATCAATTCATGTCCACTAGAGAAGACGATCTAAACAAAACATGTCATAAAGTCTCTAATGAGAGCAATAAATGATATGAACCCTAACATGAATATTTTAGTAGCATGTAGATTTGATTAGTAGCTCTGTATGATTATGTAAATCTCCTGTTGCATATTTAAACAGCAGGCATGAGTCAGTTTATACATTCATCTGATCACTAGAGAGAGAGAAGAATCGCTTCAGTTCATTCAAACTGTGCTGTGAAACAAACCATGATCTCTTCATCTTTAGTGTTGATTCTGGCAGTGATATCCTGTAAGTTTAGTCTACTTTCTGTGTGATACATCATTTTGTTGCTAAAAAGCTTGTTAACAGTCTTTAAACACCATGATCTCTTATTAACAGGTATTATTTGATTTGATACAGGTATTGATTCATATGAACTCACTCAGCCTGAGTCTCTGACTGCCCGTCCTGATGCCACTCTCACTATCAACTGTAAAGTCTCCTATTCAGTTACAAGTGAGCATACAGCCTGGATTCGTCAGCCTGCAGGAAAAGCTCTGGAGTGGATTGGACGGATCTCGAGTGGTGGAAGCTTATACTACAAGGATTCACTGAAAAGCAAGTTCAGTATCACCAGAGACACTTCCAGTAACACAATAACACTGCAAGGACAGAATATGAAAGCTGAAGACACAGCTGTGTATTATTGTGCCAAAGAAACACAGTGATAGACGCCAACAGCCTCCCTGTACAAAAACATCATATTCACATTGCAGTATTATCATGTTTTTACAACTGATATTCACTGATGTTCATCATTCACAGCTGGAATTAATTTGATTATGTTAAAATTTAATATGCATCCAATCAGTTGGAAAAATAACAAACCTAATAAAAACCTAATAAAAAAACCTAATAAAAACACATAGTAATTAGCTAAAATAAGCATTATAATCAGAAACTGTTTCAATAGAAAGTCAAAAAAATCCATTATATTTTGCATCAATTTGCTCTCTTCCCATAAGGTTAGAAAGTCTGTTGGTCAATAAAGGTGCATTTTGATAGGGTTTGTTTTGACCCTGTTTTGCTGTTGTCTCAGAAGTGATACAGTAGTTTTCAGCACTGTTTGAGCAGCTTTGAGGGTTTCATCATCAGATGTGAGTCAGTCAGTGAACTGAAGTGCTTATTCTGTCTGTGTGGTGTGAGTCCTGGAGGTCTGTAAGAGATGTCAGCTGACTGCTTAAACACCATTAGATGGCAGTAATCCATCACTTGAATTTATACTGTTGTAGGCCTATACTGAATTTTGCTAAATTGATTTTCAGTGGTTTTAAACACTTTCCACGTTATGCTAATCAAATTTGTACTGTGAAGACATAATTTTCTGCAATTTAATATATTATGATATTCATATTTGAATTTCATATTAAAATGAAAAGCAATTATATTAAATCCATTAAAGAACATAAAATTAAAAGTAATACAATGCACAAAATGGCATTTAGCAACAGAAAAATTTATATTTTAATATTACAAAAATAATGGTCTGTTTATATAGATCAAACATTAACCACAAAAAATATTATTCTGGACCAAATATGTGTCAGCATTTTATATCATCAGTTCTCTGATTTGAATATGCAAATCAGCTTACTTCTTTAAATGTGACGGTGCATCTTTGTGATCTGAACAGACATCTGAACTCTGGAAACAAAGGCTATCTTTCTGGTTTAAACTTAACATACACCATGTTAAAAAAGTTTCTTATATTTGTAATTCTGACCATTTTACCATGTAAGTCAATACATGAACAACAATAGTGCAAAAATGTAACAATTTAACAATTCATTACATGTAATGTTGTTTCTTTTTACACAGGTATTGAATGTCAGACATTCACTCAGTCTGAAGCAGTGGTTAAAAAACCAGGAGAATCTCACAAACTTACATGTACAATAACTGGAGTTACTTTCAGTGGTCTCTATCTACACTGGATCAGACAGAGCCCTGGAAAAGGACTGGAGTGGATTGCATACATCAGCACAGCTAGTTCTCCAATCTACTATTCCCAGTCAGTCCAGGGCAGGTTCACAGTGTCCAGAGATGATTCCAGCAGTCAACTGTATCTACAGATGAACAGCCTCAAGACTGAAGACACAGCTGTGTATTACTGCGCTAAAGAGTCACAGTGAATGAGTTCAGTGTCAAAGCAATACAAAAACTACTTCCTCATTACCATATACAGATGATGAATATTGACTGATCAGCCGCATTAGAAATATTCAATTATAATGCACGTTCTAACTTTGTTAGGTTGTAATTAAAAATGTGCAATGTTAAATTTCTTGTGTTTCCAATACAACATACCTTTATGTGTTTGCAGAGCTATGTTTGATTTATGCATGCAAGCTATGAAATGCTGTGATCCATTCTCGTCCATTCTTTAACCTGCAGAGGCTCCTTACCTAACTGCATGTTAGGGGTGGGCGATACTGCAAATTTTGGTATCGATTCACTATGAAAATATTTCCTCATGAATTAAAAATGGCAGGAACTCAAACAAAACAGATGACAGGCAATAAAGCAATAACATTTATCTGGAGAGGAGATCTCCAAAGAGAGCAAACAACACCTCTCTCCTTGCTCATTTACGACCCCCTTCTCCCCCCTGCCATCTCTGCCTCTCCCTCTTTTCCCCAAAAGGTTTCACTCAAAGTTCATTAAGAATATGTATATCCCACATATCATGTATCTTGTGAACCTGTTGTTTTCCCCTTCATGTTTGGTATCATTTTAAAGGTCTCTGTGCGATTGGTAAACTGGTCTCAATTTCACAGTAGTCACTTATAATATGAGAAAGATCAAACACTTTTGTAGAATTGTGTTCTGTTGCTGAGGGGTGTGTCCCACTTTAGGGGTCTGTGAGAATGTTTATCTATCTCCTGCCAGGTGCGACCCTGGAGCACGGGAACCTAAACCAAAATGTATTTTATGTTTATACAACTGATTTAAACATTTCTTTGTTTTTGTTCTGGTAGTATTTAAGGGAAAGTTTGGAGGTCTGCACGGGCTTTAAACTGAAGCCCGAACCCGGCCCGTACCCGAGATCGTCTGACACGACCCGAGCGGCACAGTTAAATTTAGAGCCCGAACCCGACCTGAACCCGAAGTCTTTTTTTTCTTACAACCAATAGCCAATTTAAAATAAATAAAGGGAGGTGGGAGATGGGTCTTTTTTTTCCCAAGCCCGTCTTTTTTCCCCCTTCTCACAAATCAGATTATGTCTCAGCTATTAAAATAGTTCAGTTTTGTATGTAATGGCAAAGTGATTATATTTCGTTTTGATTTTTTTATTAAGTTAATTTAGAAAAACGTTTGGAGCATTTTTTTTGTTCGTTAAATAAGTTTTTTTCTTAATTAAAGTAATGACCAAGTGGCCAGCGGATTTGATCAATTTAGCCTTCTCAAATCATCACGACTTGCCTAAAATAAAATCTAGGCCTATAGATATACTAAAACAGTTCAAGCATATAACAATGTTTAAACGTTAAACCTAAATGTGCACTGCATCAGTAGTTTGTGCGGAGAGTGGAAGTTAAAGCGCAGGACATGGAGGCACCAGTGCAATCAATTGCATTTTTTTTCAATGGAAACAACTTACGCCATAATTTTTGCGCATAAAAGTAAGAGTAATACATCATTCGTAACTGTAAAGGGTCTACTTTTATTTGTGTGCACTGACAATATCAACAAAACTTTTTATAAAATATATAAAATCATTTTATAAAATAAAGAAAACAATGATGAACAGGAGCGCTTCACAAAAATGAACTGAAAGTCAACGAATACATGCCTCACAGACATGATAAATATATATATAGAAAGCTTTAAATTACTACTTAACGAAATAAATCAAATCGAAAACAAAAACTCTTTTATTATAATCCGTGACGATGCACTTACTGAGACTTGGTGTTATGAGCACTTCCTCTGTCTGATTGCCTCTTCAAGATGAATTGCTTTATGTATTCCACAATTGTAAGTCGCTTTGGATAAAAGCATCTGCCAAATGACTAAATGTAAATGTAAATTACACTTTGAAAATAACAATAACTAATGTTGATATGACTAAATATTACATTCACTTTAAAGCTATGTGGATATTCTTTGCCTTTCCGAAAGGACTTTGCAAGCAGAGGAGCCCAGAATATGAAAGTAATGCACAAAGTTTCATGTTAAGCATTCTCCTCCCATAGAAAAGAGTTATAAAGAAAAAAATATTAAAATGCCAAACTCAGTATACATCTTACTGATGATGCAATCTATATGCAGCCAAGCAGCCCAGGATATGAACACAAAGTGCATGCATGTTAAGCTTTTTCCTCTGATAGAAAACCATTATTAAAAAAAAGCTTAACGTGGCTTAATGGTTGAAAATGAGATAAAAAACAAACAAACAAAAAACAAAATATTACCCTGCAGCACAGTACAACTCTGATCCAACGAAACCAAAGACATCTTATCCTAATGGATGATATACTGGTCCATATTTACCTAGAATATAAGCTATATAAATGCAATGATTGCTGATTAATTTGCCATTAATGACTTTAAGTGAATATATTAGAAAAAAATATCAAGTTGAATTAAATGTGTTCTATTCTTAATGTCACAGATCATATTTAAATATTCCCTAAGCACAACACCCATCCATCCCTGTCAATGCTGTCTTCTGAAAGAAATGTAAAAAAGAAAAAGAAAAAAAAAAGCCCATAATACAAAATCATATATAAGAATATGACATGTAGATACTCATTTACTGCATATGCAGTATTGTATGCAAATATTCCTCCTCCTCCTCTTTATTTGAGTATTAAGATTAAAAGAAGCAGCTTGTTCTCACACGTCTCAAACCATGATCTCCTCGTCTCTCTGGTTGTTGCTGCTGCTGGCAGCTGTTTCTCGTAAGTCTTCATGTCTTCTTTAGAGATACAGTACTTCAGAATAAAAATACTCTTGGTTATACATAATGTTGTCATATCTCTAACATGTCTGACCATATTTTTCCCTCTCAGGTGTCCACTGTGTTGAACTGACCCAGACTGATTCTATGGTCTTAAGTCCTGGTCAGGTTTTGACACTGTCCTGTAAAATCTCTGGATATTCAGTGACTGACAGCAGCTACTGTACTCACTGGATACAGCAGCCTGCAGGAAAAGCTCTGGAATGGGTTGGAATGATGTGTGGTAGCGGTAACACATATTACAGTGATAAACTGAAAAGTAGATTTCAAGTTACCAGAGAGTCTTCCAGCAACACAGTGACTCTTCAAGGACAGAATATGCAGACTGAGGACCAGTGTTGGGGAAAGTTACTTTTAAAAGTAATGCATTACAATATTGCGTTACTCCCTAAAAAAGTAACTAATTACGTTACTTAGTTACTTTTTTAGGAAAGTAATGCGTTACGTTACTTTTGCGTTACTTTTTAAATATGAGCAGGGCTTGATTGTTTGTGTTTAATATAAGAAGTTGTAATTATAGCAAATGTAAAGCCCTTTCACACCAAAAAGTGTAATGAATAAACCTCAGGCTAAAGGAAAAGTAAATTCACGTGTGAAGAGGAGAGCGCAGGGGAAGAAGTTCAACACTCTTCAGCAATAAAAAACAAAACAATGAAGCACAATTGTTAGTTTATCTAAAGTCATTTTTTCTTATCAGTATGATTGAACTGGATCATCAAAGGTCAGTAGCAAAGACATTGGTTAATAAAATGGGATTAGATACATTTGTGTTGTTTAACATATTTAATTATTGCAGGTTTGTGTCATATTCTGAGTTTGCATTTCACCGTTTTAATTCATTTTGATGAATACTAAATCAGTTTTTTTGCGAGTGGGATGAATTAAAGCACATTCACATTTAGTCTAGAACTACAGTAACAGCATGTTCACACCAAGGTTATTATAGTTTTGAATTTTTAAATTCGTTTTATTTTAATATCGTTTTCAAATTTGCTATACAATTCAGTTTAGTTTTTAGTTTTAGTTTAGTTTTTATTTTGTGAACACATTTTTATTTAGTTTTTATATAGTTTAGTTTCGGTTTTAATTAAAGTTTAGCAGAATCAACAGATCACTTCCAGAGCGAAGGCCAAAGAAAGACTTGGGCATAATTTAACTTATTGAGGCAAACGTTTAGCGACACAAAATTAACGCATGCTGAAACGCATAAATCTACACGAGTTGCGATAATGTAATCTAATGGTGTGTTGAGATATTAATATGAAAATAAATGTAGCCTAATTTCGTTATATTAGATGTCTTTTTTCTGATTTAACCATAATCATGGTATTGTCGTGTCTTGTTCACTTTTCCATGAACAGCCGCGCATAAATCATCTAACGAATTATGACTAATGACTAATGAAATTCAATAATAACGACAATAGCAGTAAAGGCTCCTATTTGAATATGTTCTTTTCTTTATTTATGAAGAATTATAAGCGTGTGTATGATGTGATTTAGCCTATGCATATTTGTTCTAAAGTTTGGCAGAGTGATCACAAGTTTTGTATTGTTTACAGAAAGGTTTGTATTGTTCTCATCTTTTTTTTCTGTTAATTATCACGTTGCTCTGCGTGTCTGTTTTTCGTCAAAGCACCAACTTAGAATGCCTAATGTTGGTTTGATTGCTTGTGTTACACGAGAAAATGAATAAGTTTGCCTACCTGATGTTGTAGATTAATGCGGAGTGTGTCGGTTCTGCCTCGCCTGGACCAATCGATTAGCTGCTTCAGCTAAACTCTGCAGTTTGGTGACCCCTGTTGTAGATTAATGCGTGTGCGGTACATGTCAAACGGTTCTGGTCTGGTATAGAATTAAATTAGTGCTGCTGTGGGATAACGGGTCAGGTGTTCTGTTAAGTGCTGCTGGTGCACGTTTAGCAAACAGGACCGGTGCAGGACTCTGCTTTAAACTGCTTTGCGTCTCTCCGTCAGATAACCCAATGTGTGTGATGCGCCATTTACAGGTATTTCCCTAAACTGTCACACAGCTCAAATATTTTTCCGCCAAGGGGTGAGAACGTAATGATTATGAAAACGATTGTTCATTTTTGTTAATTATTATTTTATTTCAGTTAGTTTTTCAATAACTATCAGTCAATAAATGGGAAAAAAGTAACTCGCGTTACTTTTTTGAAAAAAGTAATGCGTTACTTTACTAGTTACTTGAAAAAAGTAATATTATTACGTAACTCGCGTTACTTGTAATGCGTTACCCCCAACACTGCTGAGGACACAGCTGTGTATTACTGCGCCAGAGAGTCACAGTGACACAGAGCAGTTACTGCCTTGTTCTAAAACCACACTAACACTCGGCACACAAATACACAGCTTTATGCTAAAAATCCTTACTAAGCTACTTCTAATTACTGATTCAGTTTCAGATTTGATGAATGTGTACATCATTTAAATCAAATCTGATTCAAGTTTAAATTTGTACCAAACATCTACTGCATTACATTTAAAGACAGATAGATGTAGTCTTTTGAAATTATATACTAAGCATTTACTTGTCTACTAATCTAATAATAAGTCTACGTTATTGAGCTTAAATAAATAAACAAACACACAAATAAATACACAGTCATTTATTGTGTTATAATGAATACTTTGACAAAAAGGGAAAACTCCTTTGTTACTTTTGAATTATGGTCAAGAATCTGCTCTTTAAATAATTGTCATCCACATATGGAGTGGCCAAACATATATCATTTTAAACAGCTACTATATATAAAATTATAACATGTCAAATCATGTTGTTATTATTCATAAATGTATATTTAGTATGTAAATGGAATTTTAGAAATGTAGGTCAGTAGCAACTCAAACAGACGTCTTGATTTTAACTGTACATACGCCCAGTATTGATATAATTGAACAAAGTAGCCTGTTTGAATATTTTGAAACATCCTTTTTGTCTTAAATCAGTATGACGTCAGCACCCTCCATTTGTCGTACATATATGTGATCAGTCCTTCACCACTGGATCTCATGAGGTCACTTCACTGAATCAAAGATGTGCAACAACCTGCTTTACCTCCTGTTTTACTGCCTTTGCAAGTGTGTGTCATAGTGTGTAACCTTACACCATCTCTAATTATAACAGTAAATATTCACTCTACCTGGTGTTATGTTCTTATTTCTATTTTATTTTTCAATAGGAGTGAAAGGTCAGAATTTGGAGTCCATTTATTCTGTATCAGAGGTAAAGCCTTGAGAAACTCTGAGTCTTTCCTGTAGAGGATCAGGATTTACTTTCGGAAGCTACGACATGCACTGAGTCAGACAGAAACCTGGAAAAGCACTGGTGTGGATGGGCCGTGTTTGGAGTAATGGACAAGGACAAGACTATGCCAAAAGTTTTGAGGGACGAATAGAAATGACTAGAGACAATTCAAACAACATGGTGTATCTCAAACTGTCTGGACTGACAGAAGAGGACTCAGCTGTGTATTTCTGTGCAAGACAAGCACTGTGTCACAAACCTGTTTGCAAACGATACAAAAACAGGTTTGTACATACACTCCCAGTGTAAAACTGCAGTTCTCATCTGTGACAGTAGGTTGCAGTAGAATCCAACAAGTAAAGTCCACAACACAGTGACTCACACAATCACACAATCACTGGATATTTTCTTTTTAACACCTTCTCAACATTTAATCAGACATTCTATCAACATCATTATACTTTGGTTCTTAAAAAAATGTCATGAGATAAAGTTTATTTCACAAACATTCTACTTTATGTTATAGGCTTGGTCATTTAAGTAAATAAAAAAAACTAAATATATACTGTAGATATAAATATATCGTACTAATCAAACATTAAAATATGTAATCAATGAAATGAATGTTAATAAGCCCTTCAAACACTGGATTCTGGTTATCCTCTTTGTAAGTGTAAAAGATCATCTCTGATCTTCCGTCATTTCCTCATTATGCATATTCAATAGAATCTATGATAGGCTGCAAGTATTTATATCTGAGCCAAGTGAAGCTGTAGAGTCATATAACACTCACAAGATGAAGAATATACCTTTATTGCTAATTTTGTTCAACCTAAACTGTGAGTTAATAAAATGTGTGTGTATAGATAGATAGACAGATAGATAGAGATAGATAGATAGATAGATAGATTTTTTTTCTTCTAAAAAATTATCCTACTTTCTCTTTACAATGTCAAAAAATGGAGTCCATTGAAAATACAGTTGTGAAAAAGCCTGGAGATACTCTGACTCTGTCCTGTAGATGATCTGGGTTCAGCTTCGACTGCTGTAGCATGCACTGGATCAGACAACAAGCTGGAAAACCTCTTGTGTGGATGGGTCTGGGCTACAGTGATGGAAGTGGACATAAGGCAGAATCCTTTAAGGATGTATCTGAAACTGTCTGGACTGACAGAAGAGGACTCGGCTGTGTATTTCTGTGCAAGAGAATCACAGTGACACTAACATATGTGGCAATGATACAAAAACTGGTCTAGACACACTTTTAGTTTAAAACTGCAGTTCTCATCTGTGTCAGTAGGTTGCAGTGGAACACAAGAAGTCGTCCACTATATAGTGACTCACACAATCACAGAAACTACACAGTGACTACAGTCACAGAATACTTTCTTTTAGACTTCTCAAAACTTGAGACAATCTGTTCACAATCAAGATTCCTCTTCACTTCACAAACACTCTAATTCAAAGTGTACTAGTTTTGCTCCTTTAAATGCATGAAAGCTAAATTAGCTTTATTTATGTGTGTACATACAATATAACGCACACATAAAGTCTCTTTTTTCAGGACGTGCTGCTGATCTGAAGCCTAGTGCTTGTTCAGCACAAAAGTAAATTCATACTGTAGCATAGCTTCAAAGAGCTGTAACTATATAATAATCTGTGTGTGAAAGGGTAAATGTCAGTATACTTCTCATGAACAAACATTCAATGAAAAGACAAAGATGTACAGTTGAACGCAATGTTTAATAATAAGCAACAAACAATAACAAGAAAATAATAAATTCTGATGCAAAACTAATGAAGACGAATGTACTGTAGATTGCATCATATAGCCTTTCATATAACCAGAGCTACAAGTTTTGCTGTTGATATTTCATTGTAATGGCTGGATCTGAAAATTTAAATGAAATAACACGTTGTATGGTAATAACCAGGTTCATACTTAATTGCAGTGACAACAGAAACAACAATTATGGTGATGATGGTCGTAATGATGGCACAAATATTGGCAGCCAGAGCACAGCGGCTGAATTTCTTTGCTCCTTTGACATCTCTCCTATACTTCCTATTTATTGCCTGTGAATATAAAAACACACAAAAAAATTTACACAACAATCTAATTGCAATTTGTTCATAATATATGGCAAATATATGGCTCGCTGAGTCAAAAAGTCAGTTTCTGAGTCAGGTTTGACCTGAGCCACTGCTTACAGTGTGTTAGTATTTGTAGCAACATTCCTTAACTTCAAGGAGCATATCAATGCAGCCGTACCCAGAAACAGCCAGTTGCAGAAGGTGATGGTGAACACAGAACAGCGTAAGTAGTCTTTCACTTTTACTTGGACTTTGCGAGGACCTTGGCGGTTTTGTTGCATTTGGCGGTTGTACTGGATTTGACGGTTTTGGTGTTTTGGATTTCCAGCTTTTGGACGAGATGCTCTTTTAGTCTCAGATTCTTCATCTTCTATACCCTCCTCATTATCATCCTCCATCTCTAATTCATAATCCATTTCCATCTCCACATCACAAAAGTCCCCTTCTGGAATTTCAATCTGAAATTCTTCCATTGTCTGACTTTAATGAACAGAAGTATTCCTCAGGTTTAGTGACAGGTAGATGTACCACATATGGCTCATAGAATCTGATAAACACTTCCTGTGTATTTTTATACATGTCAGCACAAAAGGATCCAGAGGCAGAAGGCAAGTCAAAACAAAGAATATTTATTCAATGAACGAACTCAGGCAGTCTGTGTTCGCCAGCCAGAAAAGGCATTCACAGAACTGGGAAAAAATAGAAAAAACAAAACTGGAACTCAGTAGCTGACTTGACTTGAGCGAGAGAATGTGCGGTCCCGGTCGGAGTGGCGAGCAGCAACCTCCATAGAAGGCAGTACAGTCCGGAGGGCTGTGCCCGAAGGCAAATGGACCACAGACAGCCGACTACAGAGAGGCTGTGCAGTGGTAATGCCGGACCCTCGACAGGATTCGACAGGACTTGACAGGACTCGACTTTAACCAGACAAAACACAGTCCTAGACAAAAGCACAGAGATCTGGCAGAATGGCTGCAAAGCATAATAATCAGACAAAGTAGTCTAGCAACACACAGGTAGAAATAGAGGGACAAATCAGTGTGAAAAGGAAACAGGGATTGTAAACGCGAACAGCTGAGACTAAGAGGCAAAGCGAGAAATAGAGAAGAAAAGGAAACTGGAATCAAACTCGGCTCATGACAATACATGACTTACATAAAGCCCAAAGTGCAGGAAACCTACATTAGGGCCAATAAGCAGACAAGCCACAGCCGTGGTCTACAGTGAAACCTGTGATGTGTTTTATAACAAAACTCAAATAATGTTTGAAGATTTAAAATGGAAATTTTGGGTATATTTTCATAGTTTTCAGACATAACATGTAATCTATCTCTACTTATAAACATTCATCTTTACTACTGATTTATCATAATAAAGTCATACAGGTATTAAACGTGAACAAAATAATATATTGTTAAAAATGTCTCAATATTTTTGTTTAATTAGGCCAGTGATATCCATTTTTGTTTTGGATATACTGACTTTTTATTATATGGATAAAAACAGCTGAAAAATACATACATACTGTACATAGAGTTTTATAAGGATGTAAATGTAAATGATGAGATAATTTTGATGTTTATAGTATACTATCCCTTTAAGGGCTCATACAGACATTTGTTATACAACAATGCTATGACTTATAAAAATTATTATTGCCAATATTAAGTGTAAAATGTTTTCTGGCCATTAAAATCACCTTTTCTGAGTTGTGTTCACTGCATGACAGGCTGCTCTATAATGCTGGGTTGGATGGTTGAATGTAGAGGTCACATACTGAAAAACAGAATTAAAATTACCATTGTCTCTTCCAGAAACACAGACACTCAGCCAGACCTGATAGTAAGTTTGTAATATTTATTTTTCATAGCCCAATAAAATATATTTATGCTACTAAACTGAAATATAGCACAGCATTATGGGAAAGTATGTCATACTCCTATAATGTGGTAAAACATTATGTGCTTGTTTTTATACTTGTCCTACATAAAGACAAATAAGGCAAAATATGTAAACCTCATACATAACCTCACATCTGTGGTGTATGTATAGGTTCTAGCATAGTGGTAATAGCAGGAAATGACAAGCAGAACTCAAATTAGCTCTCAAACAACATGCAGCCTTTGTCTGTGCTGTGCAGTTTTCTTTATGAAATATGCTGCAGGGATGAATATAAATGCACGAAGCAAAAGATCAAATCACAGTACATGTTTATGTTTGTGAAGACAGAGGATTTCCATGATGCAAATCTTTCATGACTCCTCCTTATTTATGGATGTGCACATACACAGGCTAATTATGCTGCATATTTAGTGCACAGTTAAGAGCAAAAATTAAACATCATGACTGTGTGGATACTGTTGCTGCTCTTTTCTGCAACAACAAGTATGTTATCATGAAATACTACAATGCTGTTATTAATTTGCATATTGTTTTGAACCACACACACACACACACACACACACACACACACACACACACACACACACACACACAGTGGTGGCCAAAATGATTAATTTTCACCAGATAAAAAAATGGTTTTAAGTCAGTTATTTCTATCTTTTGCAGTAGTGTGTCAGTAGGAAATGTTAGTTTACATTTCCAAACATTAATTTTGTTGAATTGAAATTACATTTTCATTCAATTGTAATAATCCTGTGAGATTTTTGCTTGCACAAGGAGTCTGACAGCCAGTGCTCCACACAGAGATCTGGGCCCGTATTCACAAAACATTTTATCTTAGCACTAAGAGTTCTCCTAAATAGCAGTAAAAGTTTTTAGCTAAGAGTTTTCTCTTAAAACCTATTCACAAAGCTGCTGAGACAAACTTTTACTAAGGAATAGAGAGAAGTCTTAAGCTAAGAGTAAGGGCGGGGTTTACCTCGTTTCTATGGATGATGTCAGCATGCTTACTAACTATATGCACACAGTGATTGGCTGATATCAGAGATTTATTCATAGAAATATTGTAGAGCGCAATATTATGTTGCCACATTCAAATAAAGATTTTAAAATGCAGGCTAAGTGTCACTAATTAAACAAGTATATGTTCAGCTAATTGTCAGCCTCTTATATGTATGCTTCTCGTAGCGGATATGCATATAAACCTCCTTTTAATTAACAGAGTAGAATATGGCTGATAGTAAGACATGCAAACATAAAGAAAACCAAACTGGACTGAACAGTTGTTACTTCTTGCCCAACTGGTTAATGAAAAGGATATAATCAAAGGAAAATTTGTTGGGATAGCCTCCAAACCCTAAAGGTTATACATTTTTAAAAGCTCATTATCGTCAAATGTTTATATTCTGAGGCAGATTGCCAGCAACAGCCATTTTAGGATAGTTGTGAGTTGGTCTTAGTGACTTAGGAGTCCTCTTCACTGCTCCTAACGTTTCACAGATTTAGGAGCTAGTTTTAGCGCTAAAACACTTTGTGAAATACTCTTAGAGCAAAAATGTAGGAGTCCTAAATTTAGGACTGACACGGCCATTATTTTTAAGATTTTCTCCTAAACCGGCGAGTTATGAGCTACTTTTAGCCTTAAGATGTTTTGTGAATATGGGCCCAGATCTCATCATCATCAGTCTGTCTGGAATGACATGAAGAAACAGAACAAACTGAGACAGACTAAATCTAGAAGAACTGTGGCAACGTCTCCAAGATGCTTCAAGAATCCTACCTGCAAAGACTATGTGCAAGTGCACCTAGGGAAAAAGCTGCTTTAAACGCAAAGGATGGTCACACCAAATGTTGACTTAATTTAGTTAATAGAAGTTAATTGATAAAGAAAATCTATTTATGACATTATTTTTGACAGCATCCTCCTTTTACAGCATTTTACACAAGTGCCTAAAACTTTTAATGAATGAATGAATGAAGCATTTATATAGCGCTTTTATTGTGTATTGCCATACACCCAAAGCGCTTTACAATCATGTGGGGGGGGGGGGGGGGGTCTCTCCTCAACCACCACCAGTGTGCAGCATCCACTTGGATGATGCGACGGCAGCCACAGGACAACGGCGCCAGTGCGCTCACCACACACCAGCTACAGGTGGAGAGGAGAGAGTGATGGAGCCAATCAAGTGGATGGGGATTATTCGGAGGCCATGATTGACAAGGGCCAGTGGAGGGAAATTGGCCAGGACACCGGGGTTACACCCCTACTCTTTACGAGAAGTGCCATGGGATTTTTAATGACCACAGAGAGTCAGGACCTCGGTTTAACGTCTCAACCGAAAGACGGTACTGTAGCTACTGTAGTACTGTAGCTTTGCAGATAGGTTTCTTGAAGCATCTTGGAAACGTTGATTCCAGTATTCATTGAGGTGAAGAGGGGGAGAGCTCATATCAAAAGATATGGAGTGATATTTACCTGTTTTAATAGTAGAGCTGTTCATCTTGAAATGGCCTATTCACTGAACACAGATTCCTGTATTTGTGCTCTTAGAAGATTTATGTGTAGAAGGGGTCTTCCACGCGTGGCGACACAGAACAGCATACGCTGTTTACGTTCAGTGGATACTCTCCAAAATGGTGCCAGGATGATGTGGAGGAGACGAATTGTTGAATAAAGTCGTTGTTTTTTTTTCTTTTGCGCACAAAAAGTATTCTCGTAGCTTTGTAAATTTACGGTTGATCCATTGATGTCACATGGACTATTTTAAAGATCTCCTTGCTATGTTTCTGGACCTTGATCGTGTAAGGACACTTGCTGTCTATAGGAGGGTCAGAGAGCTCACGGGATGCATCAAAAATATCTTAATTTGTGTTCCGAAGATGAACGGAGGTCTTAAGGGTTTGGAACGACATGAGGGTGAGTAATTAATGACAGAATTTTCATTTTTGGGTGAACTAACCCTTTAACCCCTAATCACTTGCTTCAGACGAAAGGAGTTCCTATTTTGCCCCCCCCGGGATTTTTCAGAAGGATGACATCTATTCCAGAAGAAGATGGAAACAAGTACAGTACATCTGTAGTCTTTTCTGGAAACGATGGACTAGAGAGTACCTCCCATTATTGCAGAAAAGGCAGAAGTGGAACAAAACCAAACAAAACCATAAAACTGGTGACATTGTTCTCATTATCGACGATACTTCACTACGGAATTCTTGGCCTTCTTGAAGACACAGCTGTGTATTATTGTGCCAGAGAAATACAGTGACAGACACCAACAGCCTCCCTGTACAAAAACAACATTATAATAAAAATAAGTGTATTTAATATATTTATAATATTTAGTTAGCAATCTAAAAAAAAAATAAACAAATAAAAGCGTTTTGAACAGTTTGGCCCTTCAGTAATGATTGCACCTTGTGACCCTCCCAATGCAAATCAAAACAACCCTGAACATCTGTTTAGTATTTATGTGCTGCTGATTGGATCTAAAGTGTTACATCACCACTTTCAAGATGAAGAGTGTGTAGTGGTTACAAATAAGAAAATAAATTAAATGTCATTAATGTGTGACCTATGTTGTGTATTAACTGTGATCTTTGTGGAAAACAATATTTCCTGCCAAGATTGATTCGACGATCGATTGCTCTTGTCTTTGGGACTCGTTCACCTGCTGGGGGAGGGGGGCGCGCTGCTCAAACAATACACAGACTCAGAAAATGAAGCAGCAGCTCCGTGCCCTGTGTCTTTATTGACTATAATATCTTCCCTCACCAGGTATGAAATGTATGAACTGTCATGGAAATTCGTTTTATATATGTCAGTGTTTTGCAAATGGCAAATGTCATTCACTAAAGTGTGTAATTAGTCCGTAAAAGATGTTTAAAAGTTCGGTTCAACCACATGTGTATCATGCGCTCCACGTGTGAATCCTAAGTTAATGGCGGATAACGTGATTACAGAAATGTAAAAAATGGAGTGAATTTACAGATATATAATGTGTTTTGACAGTTAATATAACAGATAAGAGTTATAAGTTTCAAGTGAAAGTGTTGAAAACAGAAATCAGTTGTTCCACGAGAAAGTGTAATGAATGTGTTTGAGCAAATAGTATATAAAAATATATTATTATATTTGCTAAAATGTGCTATAATTCCAGAGCTCATTTAAGTAGTTTAAGAGAGTTGAAGACATGGAACATGGTACATACGTTAAGCTGTTAAGCAGAGTGTCACATATGGATATTGTATGCCATAAATTAATTAGTATTCCTAATGTACACTGCATTCCAAGTGTTTACTGCAATTATATGTTTAGTTGGTGGGAAACAGAGCCTGATGAGAATCTGTGTTTGAGTAATTTCAGATTGTTCTGTATATTGTGACTTTGGCTAAGGAGATGTTCCTGTGTTTTATGTTCATTGATACATGAATATGCAGAAATAATTGCATTAATGAAAAAAACAATACACAGACTCAGAAAATGAAGCAGCAGCTCCGTGCCCTGTGTCTTTATTGACTATAATATCTTCCCTCACCAGGCGGTTAGGGCGCTACATTTTGGAGGCCCCAGCGAGGATGAGTGCAGTGCGAGTTGGCTTCCAGTGACGACAGCCCGCTTCCAGTGCCATTCAGCCTACTACTCAGCCCAGGTGACCAGTGGAGTGAAGACGTTCGGTGTCCGTTTCGAGCCAGGAAGGAAAGTGCAAGCAATCTGAGGTTGATCTTCGATACCAGGAGCGCTACAGGTTTTCCAGACTGAGTAACTCATGGATCACATTGAGGATTTGAAGCTTGAGGTGATTGGAGCAGTATATGCTCTCTCACAAGAAAAATTGACTGAACTTTGTACATTCCTAGGGATCGAGTGTGAACATGCCAGTAGCAAAAGCCGGTCATTTCTTGTTTCTGTAATTGTGAGATATGTAGAACGAGAGGCATTGGGGGAATTGGAAGATGACGGTATGTCTGAGCTCTTGTGTCTAAAAGACAAAATCTGTGAAATTCAGAAGGTTAATGAAAACAGTGATTCAGAACAACACATAGCACAGACCACTAAGCAAGTGAATGTAAATCCAGTAGCAGAAACTACAGAACAGGATAAACTGCAAGAAGAAATTGATGCTTTACAGTTAGCTTTGCAGAAGTTAATAGAGCAAAAACAGAGAGCAGTTAACCACATACCATCACACGCAGGTACACAACAGAACCTAAGCACTATACAAAGTCCTTCCCCTTTGCAAAGTCCAAATGTACTGCCAGACACAAGCTCCCAGTTGCGGTTAGTGACACCCAGACCAGTCATGCCCCCCTGGAACAGAGAATTCAAGATATCAGGACAGATAGGTGAACCTGGACAAAGAGATAAGCTCACCTTCTCAAGTTTGGCGCATCAGATCGAACATGGATTGAGTAGGGGAGTTTCAGAGCTTGAAATAGTGGACGCAGTGATAAGAGCAATTGCACCCGGCATGCAACTGCGTAGTTACTTGGAGGGAAAACCAAATTTGACCCTGCCTGTTCTGAGACGTATACTGAGAGCGCATTACCAAGAAAGAGGTGCAACTGAATTGTACAAACAGCTTACCTCTGAGGCACAAAGTAGCAAAGATACCCCACAAAGTTTCCTCGTTCGGTGTCTTGACTTGAGGCAAAAGATCCTGTTTGCATCCCAGGAAGTGGAATCCAACTTGAAGTACGACCCAGTTTTAGTTCAGAGCATGTTTCTTCACACTGTCCTCACTGGCCTGCAAAACGACAGTATCAGAAGTGATCTGCAACCGTACTTGACTAAAATTGATGTGAGTGATGAACTTCTCTTTGACAAATTTAACATTGCTTGTGCCAATGAAACAGAGCGTCAAAGCAAGAAGAAGCTTCAGGCTCAACAGCAACATCCCAAGCTGCATTCAGTACAGGTCAGTGAAGTCGCTGTTGAAAAGAAAGAAAAGATGTTGTGTCATAAAAGCACACAGAAACGTGAGCCTGACATTCTGAGTGAATTAAAGGAAATGCGAACAGAAATGGCATTACTGAAAGATCTTAATGTAGAGGTGTCTCAGATTAAAGAGTCCATTAGACAACCACAGATCATGCCTACACAGTGCTCTACTCGTGTGAGAGATCAGACCGTCATGTTACCATCCCAATCTGCATACCCACCTCAAAGTTATGTGCAGCCGTATGGCAGTAGAGGGGAAGCATTCCAACGGCAACAATGGGCCCTGGCGCAGCGCTACCACCCACCATCAACGCGTGTGAGGAAATGTTTGGCATGTCAGCAAAGTGGGTTGGATGTGTACTGTACTCACTGTTATAAGTGTGGCAGTAGCGACCATTTTCTGGCTGGCTGTAGAGCACGAGGACCAGCGATGTACAGAGAGCAGTCTTTAAACGAGATGGGGTCACGACTGCGGGACGAGGAGTGACCAGTTATGCCATGATGTCCCCATCCAACTGCGCACAGTGTAGTATCACAGGCTCTGGCAATAGACTACGACAATGCGCCGCCTGTAAACAAACACTATATTGTTCGAAAGCATGTCAAGCTAATCACTGGACAGTCCATAAGAAACAATGTAAACAGACAGCAGGAGTAAGCACACATTCAGCAAGACACCGAGAAAAACGGGAATCAGATAATTCTACATATGCTGCTTTTGTAGGAAAACAGTGTATTGTACCATGTTACATTCAAGGCCAGCTTGTTGATGCATTATGGGATACAGGATCTCAGGTCTGTATAGTGGATGAAATGTGGAAGAGGGAACACTTACCGAATATCAGACTAAGGAATGTGGCTGATGTAATTGATGCGCCTGAAAGACTCCGTTTAGTGGCAGCGAATGGACAGAATATACCATATATAGGATGGATGAAAGTGACTTTTGATTTAGCTTCAAATGAAGTGGAAACCGATAAACTGGTCATACCTGTGTTGGTGATGAGGGGTAGTCAGCTTCGTCATCCGATCATCGGATATAATGTGATCGAGCAAATGGTGAATGACAAGGGAATAACTCAACCAATGGCAAGTGGGTTCAAGGGAACAACTTGTCCTAGTCCAGCAGCAGAAACAGTTCAAGCTTTCATCAAACAAATCCATGCTGAGACACCATGTGAATATACAGTGAAAACAACAAAGGAGAATGTTCATGTGCCCAAACATACATCAGTACAGGTGGAATGTAGAGTGCAGTCATACCGACCAAAGGAGGAGACATTGCTTCTCTTTGAGCCTGACATTACCTCACAGTGGACAGAGGGATTGGAGTTCTGCGAGACTATTGTGACTCTGCGACCGTATACTTCTCCACATATAATTGTCAGTGTACAAAACCCAACAGACCATGACTTAATGTTAACAGGCAAGACAGTCATCGGCACAGTTCAAAAAGTACAGGCCGTCTATCCAGCTGCTTTTCTGGAGGGACCTGGTTTAACTTCTGCAGGGATTAATAAGGTAGAAACCAATATCAGCCATACCTCTGACACTACCTGGGTTCCGCCAGTTGATTTAAGCCATCTCAGTGAGCCTGAAAAGCAAATTGTGCAACAAATGTTAAAGGAAGAAGCAGCTTCATTTTCAAAATCTGAGAATGACATCGGATTTATAGAGAATCTACAATTGGCTATTTCATTGAAAGACACAATTCCAGTTGCACGAACTTACCAATCAGTCCCTAAACCTCTCTACCAAGAGATGAAAGATTATTTGCACGATCTTATTGCACAAGAATGGGTGCAGAAATCAAAGTCGCCATATGCTTCGCCAGTTGTATGCGTTCGGAAAAAAGATGGTAGTTTGCGCCTGTGTATAGATTATAGGGAGTTGAACCGGAAAACGCATCCTGACAGACAGCCTATTCCACGCATGCAAGACATAATGGACAGCTTGGGCGGGAATTCCTGGTTTACGCTTCTTGACCAAGGGAAAGCGTATCATCAGGGCTTTATGGCCAAGGAGAGCAGACCCTTAACAGCCTTTGTGACCCCTTGGGGGTTATACGAGTGGATTAGGATACCGTTTGGCCTGATGAACGCACCTTCAGCTTTCCAGCGTTGCATGGAGGAGTGTCTTGGTGAACTAAGGGATACCATCTGTGTTCCTTACCTGGATGACACATTAGTTTTCAGTCGAACCTTTGAAGACCATGTGGATGATGTAAGGAAAGTCCTGCAAAGATTGAGACAACATGGGATAAAACTGAAGCCTAGCAAGTGTGAATTGTTTAAACGTGAGGTGCGATACCTTGGGAGGATTGTCTCTGCGGAAGGTAGTAAGATGGACCCGGCTGATACAGTTGCTGTGCGAAATCTGAAAGACAAAAGACCAACCACAGTGGGACAGTTGAGAGCGGTCATGGGTCTTTTGAGCTACTATAGACAGTATATAAGAGAGTTCTCAAAAATTGCGAGTCCGCTGTACAACCTGCTGAAAGAAACCGAGACAGGGAAGGAGGAATGTAAGGAGACAAGAAACCGACAGGCTAAAGGAAAGAAAAGGGGAGTGCCTTCTTATAGGCCGATAGTGTGGACGGACAAGCACCAGGAGATATTGGAGGGGCTGATAGATTGTTTGGTTGAGCCACCAATACTTGCATTTCCGGACTTCTCACAGGCGTTCGTGCTCCATACTGACGCATCAAATCAAGGTCTCGGGGCAATTCTATATCAGAAGCAAGGAGGAAAGCTTAGGGTTATTGCTTATGGGTCCCGGGCACTGACGGCTGCAGAAAAGAAGTATCACCTCCACTCAGGGAAATTGGAGTTTCTTGCCCTGAAGTGGGCGGTCACAGAAAAATTTAGGGATTATTTGTACTATGCCCCTACGTTTACTGTGTATAGTGACAATAACCCACTCACTTACGTCTTAACCAGTGCAAAGCTAAATGCGACAGGATGTAGATGGGTGGCAGAACTGGCAGATTTTCATTTTAATATCAAATACCGGCCCGGAAAAGAAAATGTGGATGCAGACAGCCTATCAAGAATGCCCTTGGATATTGAGACACTAATGAAAGAATGCACAGAGGAATTACCATCTGACTGTGTCGAAGCAACCATCCAATCGGTAGAGGTACCGCATCCCAACTTGTCCTGGACTGCAGTGATTTCTCTTGATGACACCGTGGCAACCGAGCATGCAGGTGAGCCATTATCTGTAGAGGAGATCACTCAAGCACAGCAAAATGATGACCATATTGGACCTGTCTTACAGTTTAAGCTTTCAGATAAAAAACCAACAGGACATTTGTTTAAGACCATGAGTGCCAAAAGTAAATGCTTACTGCGTAGTTGGGACAAACTTTTCCTAGGAGGCGATGGCATCCTCCGTAGGAGGACAAACACCCAGACACAGCTAGTTCTACCTGCGAAGTACAAGCAGCGTGTTTTGAGGGAACTACACGATAACATGGGTCATCAAGGTCTTGATCGAACATGTCTTTAATCAGAGAAAGGTTCTATTGGCCACAAATGCACAATGATGTTGATCACTACGTCACCAAGAGTTGTGTTTGCCTGAAACGGAAGAAACCGGGTAAGGAGACCAGAGCACCACTCCAGAAATTGTTACTACTCACCCGTTCGAGCTTGTTTCCATCGACTTTTTACACCTGGATAAATGTAAAGGAGGGTATCAGTATATCTTAATAGTAGTTGACACTTCACACGATTCGCACAAGCCTACGCAACTACCTCAAAATCGGCTAAAACTGTTGTTGACAAGTTGTTTAATGACTACGCTCTGAAGTTTGGGTTCCCGCAGAGAATCCATCATGACCAAGGAGGAGAGTTCGAAAACCAGCTGGTTGCTCAGTTGAAGAAGAGTTGTGGGGTTGCTGGATCAAGAACCACGCCATACCACCCCCAAGGAAATGGGCAAGTTGAACGTTTCAACCGAACGTTACTTCAGATGTTGAAGACGTTGACTAATAATCAGAAAACAAATTGAAGGATCCTTAAACAAACTAATTTTTGCATACAATAACACAAAATGTGAAGTTACAGGATTTTCACATTCTACTTACTGTTCGGAAGGTCCCCGAGACTACTGTGACCTACTGTTCAGCTTGACATCTGAAACAGAAACTATTGATTATAAGGAGTATGTGGAGAGATGGAGACAAGAGATGCAGGAAGCATTGGAAATCACCAGACAGACTGCAAAGAAGATGGCAGAAAGGAACAAGAGGAACTATGATGGAAAAGTACAAGGTTCTGTGTTATGTCCTGGGGATCGCATCTTAGTGAAGAACTTGACACCTAGAGGTGGAACTGGGAAGCTTCGAAACCACTGGGAAGATGTTGTACATACAGTAGTCCGTCAAGTGGGAGGAGAGGGCCCGATTTATGAAGTGAGACCCGAACAGGGTAAAGGAAGATCACGTGTTCTCCACCGTAACCTCTTGATGCCTTGTGAGTATCTACCATTGAGATTGATCTTGGTAAGGAAGGAAGAACAAAGGGACTAGTGAAAAGATCAAAACCAGTAAAAAGACATGAACCAGGTCCAGAGAAGAAGAGGAGGAAGAGGACGAAGGTTATCCTTACTATTGTTACCTACCTGCCATCCAGCCTCAGAACTCTGGGCAAGAAAGCGTCGAGTTCGGAGATGAAAATGTACCTGAAGTCCAGTTTCAACAACCTGAGGAAGGAAGCAAAGGGTTAGTAAATGAAGACTTACCATTTATCGGGTCCAGTGAACCTGAAAAGGAAAGAGGAGAAATTAGCCAAGGGGCAGAAAAGGATAATGGAAAAGAAGTTCAAATGGAAGAGGAGGAGATACCTCAACAGGAAGTTGAAGTGATGGAGGAGGAACAATCTGGAAAGAGATCTGATGACATGGAAGATGAACATGTAACACCGTGTGAGAATGACAGGGAAAACAGGAAAGGACAGGAAAACAGATGGCCTCAGAGGGAAAGGAGACCACCAAAGACATTTACTTATGATTGTTTGGGTACTCCGGCATATTATAATGTTGGTCATACAAACACAATAGCGTTTCAATCCATGCCATATGGGATGCAGAATTTAACTCCATGGACTTACCAAGCGCAACAGTATGAGCCAGTGTACTCATATGCATATTGAAGAAACTGAGGTAATGGAGAAAAGGAATGGAATTTAAGAAGACTATGTAGTTCCCAATATATGCCTCTATTCATAACATGCAGTACACACAAGCAGTGAGACATTGCATACAAACAGTAGGGCAGTGATATCACAAGATATTGTCAAGAGAAATTAAATTTCTTAGTTGGGTTAAAAAAAAAAAAAAGAAAATGAAAGAGTAATGTCGGGACGACATTTATTTTTACGGGGAGAGTGTAGTGGTTACAAATAAGAAAATAAATTAAATGTCATTAATGTGTGACCTATGTTGTGTATTAACTGTGATCTTTGTGGAAAACAGTATTTCCTGCCAAGATTGATTCGACGATCGATTGCTCTTGTCTTTGGGACTCGTTCACCTGCTGGGGGAGGGGGGCGCGCTGCTCAAACAATACACAGACTCAGAAAATGAAGCAGCAGCTCCGTGCCCTGTGTCTTTATTGACTATAATATCTTCCCTCACCAGGTATGAAATGTATGAACTGTCATGGAAATTCGTTTTATATATGTCAGTGTTTTGCAAATGGCAAATGTCATTCACTAAAGTGTGTAATTAGTCCGTAAAAGATGTTTAAAAGTTCGGTTCAACCACATGTGTATCATGCGCTCCACGTGTGAATCCTAAGTTAATGGCGGATAACGTGATTACAGAAATGTAAAAAATGGAGTGAATTTACAGATATATAATGTGTTTTGACAGTTAATATAACAGATAAGAGTTATAAGTTTCAAGTGAAAGTGTTGAAAACAGAAATCAGTTGTTCCACGTGTAATGAATGTGTTCGAGCAAATAGTATATAAAAATATATTATTATATTTGCTAAAATGTGCTATAATTCCAGAGCTCATTTAAGTAGTTTAAGAGAGTTGAAGACATGGAACATGGTACATACGTTAAGCTGTTAAGCAGAGTGTCACATATGGATATTGTATGCCATAAATTAATTAGTATTCCTAATGTACACTGCATTCCAAGTGTTTACTGCAATTATATGTTTAATTGGTGGGAAACAGAGCCTGATGAGAATCTGTGTTTGAGTAATTTCAGATTGTTCTGTATATTGTGACTTTGGCTAAGGAGATGTTCCTGTGTTTTATGTTCATTGATACATGAATATGCAGAAATAATTGCATTAATGAAAAAAACAATACACAGACTCAGAAAATGAAGCAGCAGCTCCGTGCCCTGTGTCTTTATTGACTATAATATCTTTCCTCACCAGGCGGTGAGGGCGCTACAAGTGCACTCTCTTTACTGCTGCTCTCATTCAGCCTACAACGTGAGTTTTTCTACATGTCTATTATCAGTTCGAGGGTGAACAGATTCCAGATGAAATCAGCCTTTTCAAACTTCTTTTCAGGTATAAAATGTCAAAGTATGGAGTCCATTGAAAGCACAGCTGTGAAAAAGCCTGGAAAAACTCTGATTCTGTCCTGTAGAGGATCTGGGTTCAGCTTTGGCTGTTGTAGCATGCACTGGATCAGACAACAAGCTGGAAAACCACTTGTGTGGATGGGACGTGTTTATGATGACGCCAGTGGCAATGACTACTCTGAATCTTTCAAAGGACGAATTGAAATCACCAGAGATAATTCAAAGAGTATGGTGTATCTGAAACTATCAGGCCTGACAGCAGAAGACTCAGCCATGTATTATTGTGCAAAGCATACACAGTGACACAAGGGTCTTGTACGGCTGAACAAAAACCACACTGGCTGTTTCATCTCTTGTTACTAGAAGTCAACAGGTGGCAGCAGAGAACAAAAAAATCAATAAAATGCAGCCTAATGAGATTATATACCATGGCTGGATGGTATGCAGTGAAGTTTATGCAGTATGCAGTGAAGTTCACAATAAAAGCTCAAACATTATACAGCACAAAGGCATGTCTGACTCCTTTAACACAACATGTGTCTTTTGATGTGTAGATTTGTGGTAGTGGTTATACATGTTACAGTGACAAACTAAAAAGCAAAGTTACCAGAGACTCTTAGCAGCAAAATAACTCTATAAGGACAGAATATGACAATGAAGGATACAACATGGCTTAAGATACAAAAATGAACACAGTGATAACCCACAAGCAGTTCTGATCTAAAACATCTTGAATAAATGTAAAAAAAAAATCCTCATAGGAATATAAAAGTGCTTATGAATTATATCATATTTCAAGAGATTTTTTTTCAGTGCACAAGTTTGCAATATTAATGATGCAGTTACAACAGAAACATGCTTATTGAACTACTGCTATTGTTGCTGTCAATTTGTTTTTATCAATACAGTATATCAGTTATGTCAAGCCGTCAGAAATAATTAGAAAAGATGGAAAGAATGATGTAAAATCAATTCATGTCCACTAGAGAAGACGATCTAAACAAAACATATCATAAAGTCTCTAATGAGAGCAATAAATGATATGAACCCTAACATGAATATTTTAGTAGCATGTAGATTTGATTAGTAGGTCTGTATGATTATGTAAATCTCCTGTTGCATATTTAAACAGCAGGCATGAGTCAGTTTATACATTCATCTGATCACTAGAGAGAGAGAAGAATCGCTTCAGTTCATTCAAACTGTGCTGTGAAACAAACCATGATCTCTTCATCTTTAGTGTTGCTTCTGGCAGTGATATCCTGTAAGTCTAGTCTACTTTCTGTGTGATACATCATTTTTTTGCTAAAAAGCTTGTTAACAGTCTTTAAACACCATGATCTCTTATTAACAGGTATTATTTGATTTGATACAGGTATTGATTCATATGAACTCACTCAGCCTGAGTCTCTGACTGTCCGTCCTGATGCCACTCTCACTATCAACTGTAAAGTCTCCTATTCAGTTACAAGCTATAGTACAGGCTGGATTCGTCAGCCTGCAGGAAAAGCTCTGGAGTGGATTGGATTGATCTCGAGTGGTGGAAGCTTATACTACAAGGATTCACTGAAAAGCAAGTTCAGTATCACCAGAGACACTTCCAGTAACACAATAACACTGCAAGGACAGAATATGAAAGCTGAAGACACAGCTGTGTATTATTGTGCCAAAGACACACAGTGACAGACACCAACAGCCTCCCTGTACAAAAACATCATATTCACATTGCAGTATTATCATGTTTTTACAACTGATATTCACTGATGTTCATCATTCACAGCTGGAATTCATTTGATTATGTTAAAATTTAATATGCATCCAATCAGTTGGAAAAATAGCAAACCTAATAAAAAACTAATAAAAAACACATAGTAATTAGCTAAAATAAGCATTAAAATCAGAAACTATGTTTCAATAGAAAGTAAAAAAAATCCATTATATTTTGCATCAATTTGCTCTCATCCCATAAGGTTAGAACGTCTGTTGGTCAATAAAGGAGCATTTTGATAGGGTTTGTTTTGACCCTGTTTTGCTGTTGTCTCAGAAGTGATACAGTAGTTTTCAGCACCGTTTGAGCAGCTTTGAGGGTTTCATCATCAGATCTGTGTCAGTCAGTGAACTGAAGTGCTTATTCTGTCTGTGTGATGTGAGTCCTGGAGGTCTGTAAGAGATGTCAGCTGACTGCTTAAACACCTAGATGGCAGTAATCCATCACTTGAATTTATCCTGCCGTAGGCCTATGCCGAATTTTTCAAAATTGATTTTCAGTGGTTTTAAACACTTTCCACGTTATGCTATTCAAATTTGTACTGTGAAGACATAATTTTCTGCAATTTAATATTTTATGATATTCATATTTGAATTTCATATTAAAATGAAAAACAATTATATTAAATCCATTAAAGAACATAAAATTTAAAGTAATACAATGCACAAAATGGCATTTATCTCTAGCAATAGAAAAATGTATCTTTTAATATTACAAAAATAATGGTCTGTTTATATAGATCAAACATTAACCAGAAAAATATTAATCTGGACCAAATATGTGTCAGCATTTTATATCATCAGTTCTCTGATTTGAATATGCAAATCAGCTTACTTCTTTAAATGTGACGGTGCATCTTTGTGATCTGAACAGACATCTGAACTCTGGAAACAAAGGCTATCTTTCTGGTTTAAACTTAACATACACCATGTTAAAAAAGTTTTTTATATTTGTAATTCTGACCATTTTACCATGTAAGTCAATACATGAACAACAATAGTGCAGAAATGTAACAATATACTTCATTACATGTAATGTTGTTTCTTTTTCCACAGGTATTGAATGCCAGACATTCACTCAGTCTGAAGCAGTGGTTAAAAAACCAGGAGAGTCTCACAAACTTACATGTACAATAACTGGAGTTACTTTCAGCGGTCTCTATTTGAGCTGGATCAGACAGAGCCCTGGAAAAGGACTGGAGTGGATTGCATACATCAGCACAGCTAGTTCTCCAATCTCCTATTCCCAGTCAGTCCAGGGCAGGTTCACAGTGTCCAGGGATGATTCCAGCAGTTAACTGTACCTACAGATGAACAGCCTCAAGACTGAAGACACTGCTGTGTATTACTGTGCTAGAGAGTCACTGTGAATGAGTTCAGTGTCAAAGCAATACAAAAACTACTTCCTCATTCACATATACAGATGATGAATATTGACTGATCAGCCGCATTACATCGCATAGAAATATTCAATTATAATGCACATTCTAACTTTGTTAGGTTGTAATTAAAAATGTGCAATATTAAATTTCTCGTGTTTCCAATACAACATACCTTTATGTGTTTGCAGAGCTATGTTTGATTTATGCATGCAAGCTATGAAATGCTGTGATCCATTCTCGTCCATTCTTTAACCTGCAGAGGCTGCTTACCTAACTGCATGTTAGGGGTGGGCGGTACTGCAAATTTTGATATCGATCCTGAAAGGAGTGAAATTATTTCCCTATGAAAATATTTCCTTATAAATTCAAAACTTCAGGAACTCCAACCCGGTCTCATGAAAGTCCGTATAAATAGTACGCCAAATAAAAACGAAAACTCGTGGTATTGATACGCAAAAATGGACTTTGGCGTGTCTATGCTACACGATGGGTAGGGTTAGGGTTGTGGTGTAGATGCGTATCATATGTACGCGAAAACTGCATATCATATGCACGCCAACAAATTTCGTATCTTATGCACGCGAAAACTGCATATTATATGCACGCCAAAAATGCGCGTAGCATATAAACGCCAAAGTCCATTTTTGCGTATCAATACCACGAGTTTTCGTTTTTTTTTGGGCGTAATATAATACGCATTTTCATGAGACCGGGCTCAGGAACTCACACAAAACAGATGCCAGGCAATAAAGCAATAAAACTTATCTGGAGAGGAGATCTCCAAAGAGAGCAAACAACACCTCATTTACGACCCCTTCTCCCCCCTGCCATCTCTGCCTCTCCCTCTTTTCCCCCAAAAGGTTTCACTCAAAGTTGTTGTTTTCCCCTTCATGTTTGGTATCATTTTAAAGGTCTCTGTGCGATTGGTAAACTGGTCTCAATTTCACAGTAGTCACTTATAATATGAGAAAGATCAAACACTTTTGCAGAATTGTGTTCTGTTGCTGAGGGGTGTGTCCCTCTTTAGGGGTCTGTGAGAATGTTTATTTATCTCCTGCCAGGTGGAACCTAAACCAAAAGGTCTTTTATGTTTATACAACTGATTTAAACATTTCTTTGTTTTTGTTCTGGTAGTATTTAAGGGAAAATGGCAAATTAGTCATTGTGATTCTGTAGCCAGATCAGCCCGTAGTGTCTTCCTGAAGTCAGGTATACATTTTTACTCTTAGATTCATCTTTGAACAACTGATGTTATGTATTTTCTTATTTTTGAATTGGCTTCTTATTGTTTAATTATGTAATTGGCATGACACCTTTTTACCTGACTAATAATAAATTGTTACATTTAATTTATTATGATCTCTTCTGAAATCATTTTTCAAGTAGATTAATGTGTAGTGGTATTTCCGCAAATCTGCGTTCAGGACAGATCATACGGAAGCACCGACGGATGAACCATGGGGAACATCATGAGGGGCTTCTGATTTCTGACTGTCACTGGCTTAACACAGTGTAGATCTCGTGGTTATAGGAAAAAATACACTTTTTGTTATGAGTATGCAGGCGCAGCTCACTTAAAGGTATTATAACCACTCTGCTCCCTCTGAGTAAGTTCAGAACTGATGAGTTTGTGTCCGTGGTTTCACTAAAATCACTATCGGCCGAAGTGTAATTCCTGTGCGATACCTGGTCCCTAATGAACGAATAATTGAAAGTATGGGATTTCCAGAATTATCAAATATCTAAATTAATATACAATCGATATCTGTGATCAGTTTTTAATTAAGAATATTGCCTAAATTTAATGATCACTTGAAATTGGAGTCAGATTGAATGCGGAGCTAGACTAAAATTTAAACTAAATCCTGATAAATTCAGAGGCGCAAGTAAAAGACTGAACATGCATTAAACTTTCGACCAGGCTGCTGGATTCCGCTTCTTGGGCTGGCGGGTGGATCCTTACAGTCCGATACCAAGTAAATACAGGGCCAGTATTGCCGATACTGATACCGATACTTTTTAAAAACACATTTAAATGACCAATTACACTTTGAAAATAACAATAACTAATGTTGATATGACTAAAATATTACATTCACTTTAAAACTATGTGGATATTCTTTGCCTTTCTGAAAGGACTTTGCAAGCAGAGGAGCCCAGAATATGAAAGCAATGCACAAAGTTTCATGTTAAACATTTTCCTCCCATAGAAAAGAGTTATAAAGAAAAAAATATTAAAATGCCAAACTCAGTATACAGTGTCCTCCACTAATATTGGCACCCTTGGTAAATATGAGCAAAGGCGGCTGTGAAAATAAATCTGCATTGTTTATCCTTTTTATCTTTCATTCAAAAAATTCACAAAATTCCAACCTATCATTGAAGTAAAACAATTGAAAGTGGGGAGAAAATCTCATTGTGAAATAAATGCTTTCTCTAGTTCATGTTGGCCACAATTATTGGCACCCAATTATTGCAACGTCATTTTCCCAGCACAACAGCTCTGAGTTTTCTCCTATAATGCCTGAAGAGTTTGGAGAACACCTGATAAGAGATCAGAGACCATTTCTTCATACAGAATCTCTCCAGATCCTTCAGATTCACAGCTCCATGTTAGTACTTCTTCTCTTCAGTTCACCTCACTCATTTTCTACAGGGTTCAGGTCAGGGAACTGAAATGGCCATAGCAGAAGCTTGGTTTTGTGCTCAGTGACCAATTTTTGTGTTGTTTTTGAGGTTTGTATTTGGATTATTGTACGGTTGAAAGATCCAAACATGGCCCATTATAAGATTTCTAACAGAGTCAGTCACTTATTGATTTTTTTATCTGTTGGTATTTGATAAATCCATGATGCCATGTGTCTAAACCAATGTCCAGGACCTCCAGCAGAAATATAGGCCCACAACATAAAAAATACAGCAGTATATTTCATTGTACACATGGGGTACTTTTTATCCCTGTGTGCACCAAACCCATCTTGAGTGTTTGCTGCTAAAAAGCTCATTTTTTAGTTTCATCTGACCATAGAAGCCAGTCCCATTTGAAGTTCCAGTCGTGTCTGATATCTGAATATGCTGGAGATTGTTTTTGGATGAGTGAGGAGAATTTTTCTTGAAACCCTCCCAAACAACATGTGGTGATGTAGGTGCTGTTTGACAATTTTTTTTTTGGTTTTCTGCCCCCGAGACTCAACTATTTTCTACAATTCTCCAGCTGTGTTCCTTGGAGAGTCTTTAGCCACTCAAACTCTCCTTCTCACCGTGCATTAGGACGATATAGACACACGTCCTCTTCCAGACAGATTCGTAACATTTTCTGTTGATTGGAAATTCTTAATTATTGCCCTGATGGTGGAAATGGGAATTTTCACTGCTCTAGCTCTTTTCTTAAAACCACTTCACTAATTTGTGAAGCTCAATTATCTTTTGCTGCACATCAGAAATATATTTTTTTGTTTTTTCTCATTGTGATGGATGATTAAGGGAATTTGACCTTTGTGTTCCTCATATTTATAATCCTGTGGAACAGAAAGTCATGGCTGGACAATTTCATGCTCCTAGTCACCCTGGTGTGCTAAAAAAATGTAAATATGAATGGGAATATACTTCAGAGATATTTTACTCATAAGAATTTCTAGGGGTGCCAATAATTGTGGCCAACATGAATTGGAGAAAAACATTTATTTCATCATGAGATTTTCTCCCCATTTTCAATTGTTTTACTTCAATGATAGGTTAGAATTTTGTGAATTTTTCGAATGAAAGATCAAAAGGATAAACAATGCAGATTTATTTTCACAGCCGCCTTTGCTCATATTTACCAAGGGTGCCAATATTAGTGGAGGACACTGTACATCTTACTGATGATGCAATCTATATGCAGCCAAGCAGCCCAGGATATGAACGCAAAGTGCATGCATGTTAAGCTTTTTCCTCTGATAGAAAACCATTATAAAAAAAAGCTTAACGTGGCTTAATGGTTGAAAATGAGATAAAAAACAAACAAACAAACAAACAAAAAACAACATATTACCCTGCAGCACAGTACAACTCTGATCCAACGAAACCAAAGACATCTTATTCTAATGGATGATATACTGGCCCATATTTACCTAGAATATAAGCTATATAAATGGCATGATCGCTGATTAATTTGCCATTAATGACCTTAAGTGAATATATTAGAAAATATTAATATATTTAAAATATAAAATATACGTATTAGAAATATTAGAAAAAGCCCAAAATACAAAATCATATATAAGAATATGACATGTAGATACTCATTTACTGCGTATGCAGTATTGTATGCAAATATTCCTCCTCCTCCTCTTTATTTGAGTATTAAGATGAAAAGAATCAGCTTGTTCTCACACGTCTCAAACCATGATCTCCTCGTCTCTCTGGTTGTTACTGCTGCTGGCAGCTGTTTCTCGTAAGTCTTTATAGAAACTCATAAAAATAAATATTTCTTGCTCATGGTTACAGTAATTTTTTCCTCTCAGGTGTCCACTGTGTTGAACTGACACAGACTGATTCTATGGTCTTAAGTCCTGGTCAGGTTTTGACACTGTCCTGTAAAATCTCTGGATATTCAGTGACTGACAGCAGCTACTGCACTGGCTTCATTCGGCAGCCTGCAGGAAAAGCTCTGGAATGGGTTGGAGAGATATGTGGTGATGGTAACACATATTACAGTGATAAACTGAAAAGTAGATTTCAAGTTTCCAGAGAGTCTTCCAGCAACACAGTGACTCTTCAAGGACAGAATATGCAGACTGAGGACACAGCTGTGTATTACTGCGCCAGAGAGTCACAGTGACACAGAGCAGTTACTGCCTTGTTCAAAAACCACATTAACACTCAGTACACAAATAAACAGCTTTGTGCTAAGAATCCTGACTAAGCTACTTCTAATTACTGATTCAGTTTCAGATGCAGATTAAATACAATATTCATAAAAATGACTCAAACATTAGTGTACTTTCTTCATAAAAACCTTACCACATTGCTTTCCAGTTAAAAAATATCATTATGTATCATTATTTCATGATAGTGAAGTCTATTTTTATGGTTTTAAAATCTTTCAGACAGTCTAGATATTATTACTGATACTGTCATCATTGTATTGTTTATTTACTGATTTATTCTTAAGCTCGTGACTTTGAAAAAAAGATTTCCTATTAAAGAGTATTTGACTTCAGTGCCTGCCAAGGAGCAGCTGTTAACAGAACACAACATGTCTTAAGAAAACTTTTACCAAGTAGTTATAAATGTTGGTATTTTTACTTTAATAGTTATAATGTTATAAGTTAATTTGATGAATGAGTACATCATTTAAATCAAATCTGATTAAAGTTTGAATTTGTACCAAACATCTACTGCATTATATTTAAAGACAGATAGATATAGTCTTTTGAAATTATATTATAAGTATCTACTTGTCTACTAATCTAATAATAAGTCTATATTATTGAGCTTAAATGAATAAACAAACAAATAAATACACAGTCATTTATTGTGTTATAATGAATACTTTAACAAAAAGGGAAAACTCCTTTGTTACTGTTGAAACATGGCCAAGAAGCTGCTCTTTAAATAATTGTCATCCACATATGGAGTGGCCAAACATATATCATATCAAAAAGCTACTGTATATAAAAGTATACACTGTGAAATCAAGTTGTTATAAATGTATATTTAGTATGTAAATGGAATTATAGAAATGTAGGTCAATAGCAACTCCAACAGACGTCTTGATTTTAACTGTACATACGCCCAGTATTGATATAATTGAACAAAGTAGCCTGTTTGAATATTTTGAAACATCCTTTTTGTCTTAAATCAGTATGACGTCAGCACCCTCCATTTGTCGTACATATATGTGATCAGTCCTTCACCACTGGATCTCATGAGGTCACTTCACTGAATCAAAGATGTGCAACAACCTGCTTCACCTTCTGTTTTACTGCCTTTGCAAGTGTGTGTCATAATGTGCAACCTTACACCATCTCAAACTATAACAGTAAATATTCACTCTACCTGATGTTAAGTTCTTATTTCTATTTTATTTTTCAATAGGAGTGAAAGGTCAGAATTTGGAGTCCATTTCTTCTGTATCAGTGGTAAAGCCCGGAGAAACTCTGAGTCTTTCCTGTAGAGCAGGGGTCACCAAACTTGATTCTGGAGGTGCCGGTGTCCTGCAGAGTTTAGCTCCAACTTGCCTCAACACACCTCCCTGGAAATTTCAAGTATACCTAGGAAGAGATTGATTAGCTGCTTCAGGTGTGTTTGATTAGGGTTGGAGCTAAACTCTGCTGGACACCGGCCCTCCAGGACCGTGTCTGGTGACCCCTGCTGTAGAGGATCAGGATTTACTTTCGGAAGCTACAACATGCACTGAGTCAGACAGAAACCTGGAAAAGCACTGGTGTGGATGGGCCGTGTTTGGGGTAACGGATAAGGACAAGACTATGCCAAAAGTTTTGCGGGCCGAATAGAAATGACTAGAGACAATTCAAAAAACATGGCATATCTCAAACTGTCTGGACTGACAGAAGAGGACTCAGCTGTGTATTTCTGTGCAAGACAAGCACTGTGTCACAAACCTGTGTGCAAACGATACAAAAACAGGTTTGTACATACACTCCCAGTGTAAAACTGCAGTTCTCATCTGTGACAGTAGGTTGCAGTAGAATCCAACAAGTAAAGTCCACAACACAGTGACACAATCACACAATCACTGGATATTTTCTTTTAAACACCTTCTCAGACATTATATCAACATCATTATACTTTTTTATGGTTCTTCAAAAAATGTCATGAGATAAAGTTAATTTCACAAACATTCTACTTTATGTTAGGCTTGGTCATTTAAGTGAATAAAAAAACCTAAATATATACTGTAGATATAAATATTTCATACTGATTAAACATTAAAATATGTAATCAATGAAATTAATGTTAATAAGCCCTTCAAACACTGGATTCTGGTTATCCTCTTTGTAAGTGTAAAAGATCATCTCAGTGATCTTCCGTCATTTCCTCATTATGCATAGGCTATGTAGCAGTTTTACTCTGGTTGTGGAATTATTTAATAAAGACGATGCTGAAGATGGAGGTCTCAGTTTTTTTTATTCTGCAGAAACACAGAGCACAAATTAATTCTTTGGACACACGTCTCTCTCCTTCACTCAGGCTCTAGTTAGCAGAGCGAGAGAGAGTACATCTGACCCCGTCAGCGGCAAATTTGATTCTAAGATGGCGCTGTCAGCGCGCCTCACGAGGTATCATGTGCGTCACTAATATGTGCTCCTCATAATACAAAATTCTGCAAATATGGTTCTGCGTAGAATAGATTATGTACACTGTACCTTATAACTCAGAACACAATAAGTGAAAAACACAAAAGAAATAAGTTTTGATGAAGTTCACTCACATTCAACATTTTATAATTATTAGCCCAGCTACACATATTCACAAAATAATCTATGATAGGCTGCAAGTATTTATATCCTGCTGAGCCGAGTGAAGCTGTCGAGTCATGTAACACTCACAAGATGAAGAATATACCCTTATTACTAATTTTGTTCAACCTAAACTGTGAGTTTATAAAGTGTGCGTGTGTGTAGATAGATAGATTTTATTTTTCAAAAAAATCTCCTACTTTCTCTTTACAGGCCTACAATGTCAAAAAATGGAGTCCATTTAAAACAGAGGATCTGGGTTCAGCTTTGGCTGCTGTAGCATGCACTGGATCAGACAACAAGCTGGTAAACCTCTTGTGTGGATGGGTCTGGGCTACAGTTCTGGAAGTGGATACAAGGCAGAATCCTTTAAGGGGAGGCTTGAAATCAGCAGAGATGATTCGAAAAACATGATATATCTGAAACTGTCTGGACTGACAGAAGAGGACTCGGCTATGTATTTCTGTGCAAGAGAATCACAGTGACACTAACGTATGTGGCAATGATACAAAAACTGGTCTAGACACACTAGTTACAAACTGCAGTTCTCATCTGTGTCAGTAGATTACAGTGGAACACAAGAAGTCGTCCACTACATAGTGACTCACACAATCACAGAAACTACACAGTGACTACAGTCACAGAATACTTTCTTTTAGACTTCTCAAAACGAGACAATCTATTCACAATCAAGATTCCTCTTCACTTCACAAACACTCTAATTCAAAGTGTACTAGTTTTGCTCCTTTAAATGCATGAAAGCTAGAAGCTTTATTTATGTGTGTACAAACAATATAATGCACACATAAAGTCCCTTTTTTCAGGATGTGCCAACGCAATCTCACGGCAATTCGTACATATTTTACGAGGTGGCTAATTCGTACGAATTCGTACAACCTCCCTCGTACGATTTAATATGATTTGTCTAAACCCCAGTGACGGGTAGGTTTAGGGGCGGGGTTAGGTGTAGGTCATTTGTACAAATTCATACGAATTGGCAACTCGTAAAATACGTACGATTTAGCAAAAAACGTATGAATTTGTACGAGTGAGGTCGTACGAATTCGTACGAATTAGCCACCTCGTAAAATATGTACGAATTGCCTTGAGATCGGGCTGGACGTGCTGCTGATCTGAAGCCTAGTGCTTGTTCAGCACAAAAGTAAATTCATACTGTAGCATAGCTTCAAAGAGCTGTAACTATATAATAATCTGTGTGTGAAAGGGTAAATGTCAGTATACTTCTCATGAACAAACATTCAATGAAAAGACAAAGATGTACAGTTGAACGCAATGTTTAATAATAAGCAGCAAACAATAACAAGAAAAGAATACATTTTGATGCAAAACTAATGAAGACGAATGTAGATTGCATCATATAGCCTTTCATATAGCCAGAGCTACAAGTTTTGCTGTTGATATTTCATTGTAATGGCTGGATCTGAAAATTTAAATGATTTAACAGCTCCCATAGTAAAAAAATTTAGGTCCAGCAAAAAGAGAAACAAGAATTATGGTGATGATGGTCGTAATGATGGCACAAATATTGGCAGCCAGAGCACGGCGGCTGAATTTCTTTGCTCCTTTGATATCTCTCTTATACTTCCTATTTATTGCCTGTGAATATAAAAACAAAATATTTTTTTACACAACAATCGAATTGCAATTTGATCATAATATATGGTAAATAAATGGCTCTCTAAGTGAAAAAGTCAGTTTCTGTGTCAGGTTTGACCTGAGCCGTTGCTTACAGTGTGTTAGTAGCGTATTTGTAGCAAAATTCCTTACCTTCAAGGAGCATATCAATGCAGCCATACCCAGAAACAGGCAGTTGCAGAAGGTGATGCTGAATACAGAACAGCATAAGTAGTCTTTCACTTTTATTTGGACTTTGCGAGGACCTTGGAGGTTTTGCTGCATTTGGCGGTTGTACTGGATTTGACGGTTTTGCTGCATTTGGCGGTTGTACTGGATTTGATGGTTTTGCTGCATTTGGCGGTTGTACTGGATTTGACGGTTTTGCTGCATTTGACGGTTGTACTGGATTTTGTGTTTTGGATTTCCAGCTTTTGGACGAGATGGTCTTTTAGTCTCAGATTCTTCATCTTCTATGCCCTCCCCATTATCATCGTCCATGCCCTCCCCATTATCATCCTCCATCTCTAATTCATAATCCATTTCCATCTCCACATCACAAAAGTCCCCTTCTGGAACTTCAATTTCTGAAATTTCAAATTCTGGAATTTCAATCTGAAAATCTTCCATTGTCTGACTTTAATGAACAGAAGTATTCCTCAGGTTTAGTGGCAGGAGGTAGATGGTACCACATATGGCTCATACAATCTGATAAACACTTCCTGTGTATTTTTATATATGACTTACATAAAGCCCAAAGTGCAGGAAACCTACATTAGGGCCAATAAGCAGACAAGCCACAGCCGTGGTCTACAGTGAAACCTGTGATGTGTTTTATAACAAAACTCAAATAATGTTTGAAGATTTGGAATGGAAATTTTGTGTATATTTTCATAGTTTTCAGACATTACATGTCTGCTATCTGTACTTATAAACATGCAGTCATCTTTACTAATACTGAATTATCATAATAAAGAAAGTAATACAGATTTGAAACGAACAAAATAATATATTGTTAAAATGTCTCAATATTTTTGTTTATTCAGGTCAGTGATATCCATTGTTGTTTTGGATCTACTGACTTTTATTATATGGACAGAAACATCTGAAAAATACATCCATATGTACAAACATACAGGTAAATAATAGTAAATAATGACAGAATTTTGATGTTTACAGTTCACTATCCCTTTAATGGCTCATACAGACATTTGCTATACAACACCTTCTCAACTTGTGACTCTTTAACTTATGAAAATGATTACTGCCATTATTACGTGTAAAATGTTTTCTGGCCATTAAAATACCCTTTTCTGAGTTGCGTTCACTGCATGACAGGCTGCTCTATAATGCTGGGTTGGATGGTTGAATGTAGAGGTCACATACTGAAAAGCAGAATTAAAATTACCATTGTCTCTTCCAGAAACACAGACGCTCTACCAGACCTGACAATAAGTTTGTAATATTTATTTTTCATAGCCCAAGAGTCTATAAACTGTAAATATACATCATATTTATTTACTAAACTGAAATATAGCACCGCCAACCCTTCATTAGTCCCTTACTGACATTAAATCAGCATTATGGGAAAGTATGTCATGCTCCTATAATGTGGTAAAACATTGTGTGCTTGTTTTTATACTTGTCCTACATAGAGAGAAAAAAGGCAAAATATGTAAACCTCATACATAACCTCACATCTGTGGTGTGTATAGTTTCTAGCATATTATAGTGGTAATAGCAGGAAATGACAAGCAGAATGTCTCGGTTACGTACGTAACTCTCGTTCCCTGATGGAGGGAACGGAGACGTTATGTCGTGACGACATAGGAGATTTACTTGGAAGCCCCAATCATCTCTGACTAAGAGAAAACGCCAATGAATATTGGCTAGTGGAATTTGCATACCTGAGCCACTCCCCATGTACACGGGTATAAATAGGCGACAGGTGCATCCACTCATCAGGTTTTACGCTGAGGAGCCGAGAACATGTCCCTGGCACCCAGCGATGGTTCAAGCTTGTGGCATGGGGACATAACGTCTCCGTTCCCTCCATCAGGGAACGAGGGTTACGTACGTAACCGAGACGTTCCCTATCTGTCGGTCACTACGAGTTATGTTGTGACGACATAGGGGACCTATGGAAATCGCCACAACCTGAACCCCGTCACAACCTTGTGGCATGCAGATGCTGACAAGCGAGCGCGTGACAGACAAATGCCATGCGAAAGGTCGCAACCTTCCCGTCGCCCCAGCGCAAATTCGCTAACCTTGGTGCCCGCAGGGACCACTGAGTACATCGCTGCTGGAGATAGCCAAGCCGCTGTTCCTGTCCCCAGAAGTCGGAAGGGATTTCGACCTTCAATGAAAGATGCTTCACGTCTTTCCTGTTTGTTGTTGCAGCTTGGCAGTAACGACGGGGAAGCGAGCCTTCCGGAGAAGGGCGCTACGGAGGCCACATCCTGCCCGAAGGGAGGTACCATGTGGAGACACTGATATGGACTGACCCAGGCCTGGGGCAGTACTACATACGACTGGACCCTGGGGCAGATCCTACCTAGGAGTAGGGAGGAGGGCTGCCAGCAGGGCCTGACAGAGAGCTCTGTCAAAGGGAAGACACGGGTTTACCGTGAGGGAAACCTTACCGTGGACGAATACATGTATGGGATTACCTGAAGGGAATCAAAGCCATACGGACACCTAGCCGAGTACAGGGGCTGACCGGAGACCCGGGCGAGCTAGCACAAGTACTGGGCCTGGCGTCAGACTGCTCCGCCCAGTCTGACTGCCGGGGGTGCTGGAGGAACTCCACCAGGGTTCGCCGTCCGGGGAACTGAACTGGAGGAGAAAACAGGCGCTCGTATCCCCGGGTGAGGGGGAATGGCGCAGCAAGCGTGACACCGGCCAGTTCTTCCCGCCACTTACCTGTTACCCAACACACGGGAAGAAACTGGCTCAACGCGGAGACTGTAGAATCTCGCGAAGGTGTTCGGTGTCGCCCAGCCCGCAGCTCTACAGATGTCTGCCAGAGAGGCGCCGTGCGCCAACGCATAGGAGGAGGCAACACTCAGTGTGGAGTGAGCCCTCACCCCCATGGGGCACGGCTCGCCTTGGGATTGGTACGCCAAGGCGATGGCATCCACTATCCAGTGGGCCAACCTCTGCTTGGAGACAGCCTTCCCTTTCTGCTGACCTCCGTAACAGACAAAGAGCTGCTCAGAGCTTCTGAAGCTCCGGGTGCGGTCCACGTATATGCGCAATGCTCTTACGGGACACAGCAACGCCAAGGCTGGGTCTGCCTCCTCCGAAGGCAGTGCTTGCAGGTTCACCACCTGATCGCGGAAGGGCGTGGTGGGAACCTTGGGCACGTATCCAGGCCGGGGTCTCAGGACAACGTGAGAGTAGTCCGGCCCGAACACAAGGCACTCTTCGCTCACCGAAAATGCTTGGAGGTCCCCGACCCTTTTGATGGAAGTGAGCGCGGCCAGGAGCGCTGTCTTAGCCGACAGGTATTTCAGCTCGACTGAGTCCAGCGGCTCAAAGGGACCCCTCTGAAGTCCAACCAGGACGATAGAGAGGTCCCAGGAGGGCATCAGGGGTGGCCTAGAGGAGTTCAATCTCCTGGCACCCCTCAGGAACCTCACGATGAGATCATGCTTTCCCAGGGACCGGCCGTCCACTGCATTGTGATGGGCCGCGATAGCGGCCACATACACTTTCAAGGTGGAGGGTGACAGCCTACGCTCCAACCTTTCTTGCAGGAAGGAAAGCACTACTCCAATCGTGCATCTTCGGGGGTCTTCTCGGCGAGAAGAACACCAGTTCGCGAACAGACTCCACTTCAGTGCATAGGCTTGCCTTGTAGAAGGAGCTCTAGCCTGAGTGATGGTCTCTACCACCGCCTGTGGGAGACCACTCAAGTCTGCCGCGTCCCGTCCACGGAGCCACACATGGAGGTTCCACAGGTCTGGACACGGGTGCCAAATGGTGCCGAGTCCCTGAGAAAGGAGGTCCTTCCTCAGAGGAATGGGCCAGGGAGGGGCTGTCGCGAGGAGAATGAGTTCGGGAAACCAGGTCCGGGTGGGCCAGAACGGCACGACCAGCAGGACCTGCTCCTCGTCCTCCCTGACCTTGCACAGTGTCTGTGCGAGCAGGCTCACTGGGGGAAATGCATACTTGCATAGAGCCCGAGGCCAGCTGTGTGCCAGTGCGTCCGTGCCGAGGGTGCCCTCGGTCAGGAAGAAATACAGCTGGCAGTGGGAGGACTCGCGGGAAGCAAACAGGTCTACCTGAGCTTCCCCGAATCGCCTCCAGATCAGCCGGATCGTCTCGGGATGGAGTCGCCATTCTCCGGGGAAGTGAGCTGTCGTGAGAGCGCATCGGCCGCACGATTGAGCTCCCCCGGAATGTGGACAGCGCGCAGCGATTTGAGCCGCGTGTGACTCCAGAGGAGGAGATGGCGGGCGAACTGTGACATGCGGCGTGATCGTATACCCCTCATCCGGTTGATGTACGACACAGCCGCAGTGTTGTCCGTACGGACCAACACATGCTTGCCTAACAGCAGTGGCCGAAACTGCCGCAAGGCTAGATGCACTGCCAGCAGCTCTAGGCAGTTGATGTGCCAAAGCAGTCGAGGCCCCGTCCAGAGCCCTGAGGCTGCCTGCCCGTTGCATGTAGCGCCCCAGCCCGTGCACCTGTTGTGACAACAACATGCCGAGACACTTGTTCTAAGGGCACCCCGGCCCGTAGAAAGGCAAGGTCTGTCCAGGGGCTGAAGGAGCGGCGACACTCCTGTGTGATATTCAGCCCAGACCTATTGGGGGCCCCGCAGTGATCCCCCCCCCCAGTTCTAAAGGAAATCATTGCAAAAAACATTAATTTAATGGCAACACAAATGCCATCAATCCTAAGTTATGACATATGTGATGCATTCCTTCAAATGAGTTGCAAATCTAATTCAGTTGCAGTGGGCCATATGTGTAGAAACATGATTATTAAGTATATAAAAATTTGAAATAACAAATTTCAAGCATTTCATTTTGATATGCTTTAATGTGTTGTGCCAGATCGCTGTAGCCTCCTCAGTGTAAACAGCAGCACGGAGCGCGTGTCAACCGTTCATCTCTTAGTCTTTACTACTAGTTACAGCATGAAATCAGATGTTATGCTGAAATATGCAGTGCAGCTTACTGAAATGTATCATCTCTGATGTAATTCGCCCAATCATTGTTTCAGCACTATATCACCTGAAGTTACATTTACATTTACATTTATCAGTATCCACAGCTCAAAAAAGAACTTCAGTGAAGAGCATATCACATATCACTGAATACTGTGAATGTATCGTTAAATATGCACTATATTATACATACACCACCCATTTTTTAACTGAACTTATTAATAATAATATTTTAAAATCTTTAGAGGCTATTTTCTAAAACAAACAAACAAACAAACAAAAACATTCAGAATAATTTACTTTAATAATAATTTAATTATAATTAGCCTATATCATTAGAAAATAGACTCTCCATTTTCATTAAGAGTTAAAAAAAATCACTAAGTTTCAGGGTCACAACATAAAGGTTCTTTATTGGCATCAGTGATTCCATGAAGAACCTTTAACATACATGGAACCTTTCCATTCCACAAAAGGCTCCTTATTAGTGAAAAAGGTTCTTTAGATAAAATGATCTTCACACTAAGAAAAAAAAAAGGTTATTTTAAGAAATGTTCACTGAATTTTGTTTATTAATTATGGTTTTTACATAATTAAACTAAAGGCAAAACAAAAACTAATGCATGTGATTATGTAGATTTTTTGTTTCATATTTAACCAGTGGGCATGAACCATTTTATCTGATCACTAGAAGGAGGGTCGGACTGCTTCTTCAATCTGTCCTAAAAACTACACAATGTTCTCTGCAGTTTTAGTCGTGACTCGTGCTTAGTCTAGGTTTTTTCTTAGTCAATTTTTAACATACAATTTTCTTGCAGATTTATATGACACTTGTTAATAATCACTGAATCTTAATGCCCTTTTGTATTTCTTTTATTTTTTTTCCAACAGATATTGATTCATATGAACTCTATCAGCCTGAGACTCTGACTGTCCGTCCTGATGCCACTCTCACTATCGCTTCCCTGTACAAAAAATATCATCGTCATATAAATAAGAGTATTTAGATTATAGATAGATAGATAGATAAAATCCAGAAAATACTTTTATTCATTTGTGTCTATTTACAGAGAATTATGTATTATGCATATAACAGTAAATGCAAAGATGCATATTCAGAATTTTAAGCAATTAAATATTTTTCATCACTCTGGTAATGGTTTATCATATCGTTCTTTAATAGTTTGGCCCTTTAGTCATGATTGCACCTTGTGACCCTCCCAATGCAAATCAAAACAATCCTGAACATCTGTATTTATGTGCTGCTGATTGGATCTGAAGTGTTACATCACCACTTTCAAGATGAAGAATGCACTCTGTTTACTGCTGCTCTCATTCAGCCTACAACGTGAGTTCTTCTACATTTGTATTATCAGTTCTGGAGTAAACAGATTCCAGATGAAATCAGCCTTTTCAATCTTCCTTTTAGGCACAAAATGTCTGTATGGAGTCCATTGAAAGTTGTGAAAAAGCCTGGAGATACTCTGACTCTGTCCTGTAGAGGATCTGGGTTCAGCTTTAGCTGCTGTAGCATGCACTGGATCAGACAACAAGCTGGAAAACCACTTGTGTGGATGGGACGTGTTTATAGTGACAGCAGTGGCAATGACTACTCTGAATCTTTCAAAGGTCGAATTGAAATCACCAGAGATAATTCAAAGAGTATGGTGTATCTGAAACTATCAGGCCTGACAGCAGAAGACTCAGCCATGTATTATTGTGCAAGAGACTCACTGTGACACAAAGGTCTTGTATGGCTGAACAAAAACCACACTGGCTGTTTCATCTCATTACTAGAAGTAAACAGGTGGCAGCAGAGAATAACAAATCTGTAAAATATAGCCTGATGAGAAGATGCTGTTAAATGTGCAGTGAAGTTCACTATAAAAGCTCAAACATGACAGCACAAAGGCATATCTGACTCTTTAACACAACATGTGTCTTTTGATGTGTAGATTTGTGGTAGAGGTTACATGTGTTACAGTGACAAAATAAAAATTAGACTAAGTTACCAGAGACTCTTACAGCAGCAAAATAACCCATAAGACGGAATAATGACAGAATAATAAAGAATATGACAATAAAGGAAACAACAGTTTCTTGTAGAAAATTATGTAAAATCGATTAATGTCCAGTGGAGATTTTTTTTTTAAACAAAACATGTCATAAATTCCCTAATGAGAGCAATAAATGATATGAACCCTAACATGAATATTTTTGTAACATGTAGATTTGATTAGTAGGTCTGTGTGATTATGTAAATCTCCTGTTGCATATTTAAACAGCAGGCATGAGTCGGTTTATACATTCATCTGATCACTAGAGAGAGAGAAGAATCGCTTCAGTTCATTCAAACTGTGCTGTGAAACAAACCATGATCTCTTCATCTTTAGTGTTGCTTCTAGCAGTGATATCCTGTAAGTTTAATCCACTTTCTGTGATACATCATTTTGTTGCTAAAAAGCTTGTTAACAGTTTTTAAATGTCATGCTCTCTTATTAACTGGTATTATCTGATTTGATACAGGTATTGATTCATATGAACTCACTCAGCCTGAGTCTCTGACTGTCCGTCCTGATGCCACTCTCACTATCAACTGTAAAGTCTCTTATTCAGTTACAAGTGAGACTACAGCCTGGATTCGTCAGCCTGCAGGAAAAGCTCTGGAGTGGATTGGATTGATCTGGTATGATGGAGACTTACGCTACAAGGATTCTCTGAAAAGCAAGTTCAGTATCACCAGAGACACTTCCAGTAACACAATAACACTGCAAGGAAAGAATATGAAAGCTGAAGACACAGCTGTGTATTATAGTGCCAGACATACACGGTGACAGACACCAACAGCCTCCCTGTACAAAAACATTATCATATTGGCATTACAGTATTTATGTTTTGTCCTTAAACTTATATTCACTGTTGTTCCTCAAATCAACAATTACCTAATAGAATTAAAAATAATTAGCTAAATAAGCATTATAATCAGAAAATATGTTTCAATAGAAAGTCAATTAAATCCAATATATTTTGCATCATTTTGCTCTCATCCCATAAGAGAGCAAAGGTTTGCCGTTTTGCTGTTGTCTCAGAAGTGATACAGTAGTTTTCAGCATCGTTTGAGCAGCTTTGAGGGTTTCATCATCAGATGTGTGTCAGTCAGTGAACTGAAGTGCTTATTCTGTCTGTGTGGTGTGAGTCCTGGAGGTCTGTAAGAGATGTCAGCTGACTGCTTAAACACCATTAGATGGCAGTAATCCATCACTTGAATTTATACTGTTGTAGGTCTATACTGAATTTTGCTAAATAGATTTTCAGTGGTTTTAAACACTTTCCAAGTTATGCTATTCAAAACTGCATGTGAAGACATCATTTTCTGCAATTTCATATTTTATAATATTGATATTATAATTTCATATTAAAATAAAAAGCAATGATATTAAAATTAAAATAAAAATAATGCAATACAAAGAAGGCATTTATCTCTAATAATAGCAAAATAATGGTCTGTTTATATAGATCAAACATAAACCACAAATATATTAATCTGGACCAAATAGGTGTCAGGTTTTTATATCATCAGTTCTCTGATTTGAATATGCAAATCAGCTTACTTCTTTAAATGTGACGGTGCATCTTTGTGATCTTAATAGACGTCTGAACTCTGGAAACAAAGGCTATCTTGCTGGTTTAAACTTAACATACACCATGTTAAAAAAGTTTTTTATATTTGTAATTCTGACAGTTTTACCATGCTGTAAGTCATTACATAAACAATAGTGCAAAACTGTAACAATATACTTCATTACATGTAATGTTGTTTCTTTTTCCACAGGTTTTGAATGCCAGACATTCACTCAGTCTGAAGCAGTGGTTAAAAAACCAGGAGAATCTCACAAACTTACATGTATAATAACTGGAGTTACTTTCAGTGGTCTCCGTCTGAGCTGGATCAGACAGAGCCCTGGAAAAGGACTGGAGTGGATTGCATACATCGACACAGCTAGTTCTCCAATCTACTATTCCCAGTCAGTCCAGGGCAGGTTCACAGTGTCCAGAGATGATTCCAGCAGTCAACTGTATCTACAGATGAACAGCCTCAAGACTGAAGACACTGCTGTGTATTACTGTGCTAGAGTGTCACTGTGAATGAGTTCAGTGTCAAAGCAATACAAAAACTACTTCCTCATTCACATATACAGATGATGAATATTGACTGATGAGCTGCATTCCATTGCATAGAAATATTCAATTATAATGCACATTAGGTTGTAATTAAAAATGTATAATATTCAATTTCATGTGTTTCCAATACAACACTGATTCTACGTGTTTGCAGAGCTATGTTTGATTTATACATGCAAACTGCAAAATACTGTGATCCGTTCTTGGCCATTATTTAACCTGCAGTGGCGCATGTTACTGAACCACATTCAAGGAGACAATATGCATCACATACTTACTAACTAAACAGTATCACGCGAGCTGGAGGGCTGTTGTTATCAGTAGAGTACATTTTGGTTGAAAACTGGGAGGCTTGTGACTGTCCCATTGACTGCCAAGTAAATAAAACTGTCAAGGCCCAGAAAAGTATGAAAGACATCATCAAAATAGTCCATCTGCCATCAGTGGTTCAATCTGAACTTTATGAAGCGACAAGAATACTTTTTGTATGCAAAGAAAATAAAAATAATGACTTTATTCAACAATTCGTCTCATCTGCATCACCGTAGCGCCATTTTGGAGAATATCCGCTGAACGCAAACTGTGTACGCTGTTCTGTGTCAGCCGCGCCACATCTGACATGATTTTGAATGAATCGGTTTGATGAATGACTCAAAGATTCACTCAAACACAGTCACTTGTCACCACTTACTGGCATAAGATTTACCCTGCAGACAGAGTCACTGCAAAATCCCCACCAATTAATGCACAGACTAGTCTTCTGGAATGAGGAAGCACACGAAAAACAGACAAATCAAATGCAAAGAATGGAACATTACTGTATAATTTGAGTGATCAAACATATAATGATCATATTTATTTCTCTTTTGAAAGCATGAAATCACTCTCACAGTGAATCAACAAACTGCTTTAAACAGTGTGCATGGTTCCTAATCATAAATGTTACAGTAATTACTTTAAGTGAATACTTATTTAAAATAAAGTTCATCGTATAATGCCACATATTCTCAAAATTATTGTTGTTTGAGCGCATGAGGTCACCAGCTTTGATGACAGTAGTCAGGACCGTAGCTGGGGTTTGCGGGGCCCTGGTGCAGGTTGTACCAGTGGGCCCTGTTTGAAATTGTTTAATTTGTATTTTCGTTCTATTTATTTATTTGTGCTATTTACACGATGTTTATGTTTTTTCAAGTTTGTAGGTGTCCAGGTACAGAAACCTAATAATCAAATGTAAAATTGCACTGCATAGTCTTCTCTGTAAAAATTAAATATACAGTCAAACCAAAATTTATTCAGACACCTTCAGCATTTCTCACATTATCACAGTTTATTTGCTATAGTTTAGAAAATACTAATAAAATATGACAAGAACTCAGAGTTAAACTGTGTCTGAACAAATTCATCTTGATAATGTCAGATAACTTTGATAGAAAGGTATGTAATGGATTACAATCAACCAAAAATTCAGACAACTGTTAGTATGACAATATTTACACAACTATCAATACTTTGTTGACCTATTACCAAGCAATGCTTAATTTTGTTCAGTCTGTGGTGTAAAAGGGTCGCATTAGCAATTAAAGAAAAAAACACTTAATCAAAACGGTCAGGTCAAAGTGTCTGAAAAATTTTTGGTCCCAATTTTTTGATCAATGTTACTGGTAGTCCACTATAGAATTTTTTTTTTGGGTGAAATATGTCATAGTTTACTTTATTTTGCTATACTCACTTACATAAATTAACTATAGTGTCCCGCACCCACTAGTAAAAAAAAATATATCAAAAATTAGATCTGGTGTCTGAATAATTTTTGGTTTGACTGTGGATTAATTATTGTTAAAACTACAAAGTAATTCAGTCAAGAGCAGTGATTCTTTCTTTCATTTTCTTGTATTAACATTAAGGACACCGACAGCAGCTAGTAAATTAGACGCGGTCACTTTAAGAGACAATGCTTCCAATATAATGATGCACATCCAATTTCTTTCTCAACTGATTACTTTGACTTAAGACATAACCGACAGTTTTTTGGAGAGGATACTCTCCAAGACGGGTATTTTGACATAATCTTGTATTTCTCGGTACAAGAGCAAGAAGAGGCAAATTCGGTGTTCAAGCGATTTGAGACATGTCTCTCTGGGTGCGCCCTGTGCGCACATAACACTGCGCGTGGGTGCTGAATTGGGCTCTTTCACATCTTTTTCTGTTTGCATGTTTAAACTGGGATTTGTATTTGTTCGTTCAGGTGCAGGAAGAAGCGAAGTAGAGCTCAGTTCGGTCTTGCTGAACATGGCGCGCGAGTACTCATTTGAGCTTTTCTGCATCTTTTGTTTGAATGCTTTAAACTCTTTTGAATGTTTAAATTGGCAAGGCTTAAAAACACGTGCAAATGATAAGCTTTCATGACGATGCGCAGCAGTGGCCCGTCAACTATCCTGAGCGTCTTTTTAGGCTGGCCTCAGCCAGTCGGTTGAGATTGTCGGAAAATCCAAACATAATCCAAATAGGGCTGCCACTAACGACTATTTTTATTTCGATTAATCTATCGACTAATCTAAACGATTAATTTCCCACTAAAAAAATCAACAATTTTACTTAAGAATATTTTATTAAACCAAATTAAATCCAAATTTCTATGAAATCCTTTTTTAAAGCAAAAGTATAGTGCAACATAGAGTGCAAGAAGCAAGTGTCCATCTCACAGTCCAAATCATTGAAATCAGTTCAGTATTATAGTGTAAGAAAGACAACATATCCACGTGTTCTAGTCTAATAATACAATTATAATCAGTATTTTAAATAAAGGAGTATTTACCAGAAATATTATTTACCAGAATTTATTTAGGAGAAAATGTAAATGTGCAGTATTTCTGAAAAATAAAAAAAATAAAACATTAATGGAACCATTAAAATGGAATCCAGAAAATAATGGAAAACAGAATAAAATAAGATAAAATAGTAAAACTCAATTAATTAGACAGGCTTTTTGATTAATACAATTTAATTTAACCATTAAAACAGAGTATAGAAAAATGAAAATGAACAAACTGAATTTGGAAATAAAATGGATTTCATATATAATATTTTTTTTTGTGGTAATAAAAATAGATAAGTGAACAATAGCTTTTAAAATGACTTAAAATACATATATAATAGCAATGATGCAATAATAATTAGTTCAAATAAAGTATCAAAAGCAAGAAATCATATGGTTTTATTGAACAAAACTGTTAAAATACATAATGTATTATAAACAATAGAGCTAATGTAGATTATGCATAAAAACAAAGGCCTGCAGGGGGCGCCGACGGCCTGATGATTATTTTTAAACATTACGATCTAATCCTTGTTTAATATTGACCAAGCACCATTTAATTCAAATGTCCACTTAATCTTTAATATTTGGCCATTTCTTTAGGACAGAAATGCTATAGCCACTGTAATTAAATGAATATGTGGACATCAAAACGTGTAAACTCAGAGTGAGGGTTTGAGCTTTTATTTTGAAATCGCAATGTATTCTCCTGGGTTTGCACAGGTTTATAAATGATTTACCTTACAAATCTGATGAAATGGCGCACGTTGCGTTCCCAGATGAACGTTATAATAAACCCAAACTCACAACAACATGCAGAGATGGAGTTTGAGATGCTCCACACATGTAAATGATAAGTTTCTGTGGAGCTACTGTGAACGGAGCCGCTGTGTGACGCACATACTTAACCTACACGCATGTACATAATTAAAGCGCATATTCTGTGTTAGAACTGCATGGCATATAATTATTTAATTAAATCATAGCTTTGTGAATTCACAATTATGCTTAATTGTGATTTTTAAATGGGTTTAATGTCATGCAGCCTTGGAAAATAGTCTAATAATGTGTTTTATGGATTCCCGTCCGTGTAATGCGGCACTTCCGGTATTCTGCGGTTAGTCGACGCCAAAGAGTATAGAAGCCCAAGAGGCGAAACTCAATAGAACGCTCCATAGCAACAGTTGCACCCATGACATGACTGTGCCGCCGCCATTTTGGACTGAAAACTACACAAAAACGCCGACAGTCGCGCTTGACCAACTTACAATAACACATTTAAAGTATATATGTACATAGAGTTTCGCCTCTTTGGGCTTCTATACTCTGTCGGCACTCCACTAGATTCTTGCTGTCGCCATGGAAAGATTTGTTTAAAAAACCGTACATTAAACCTGAAATACAGCCTGAACGATGACAACAATAATGTACAATCACTAGACAAGTGATAATCAAATCCTTTTAACAGTTTATTTTACAGACTTTATTTTAAAGTCTTCCCTTTTTTTTTTACAAAACCTTTTGGTCTCTAGAAACCATGTCAGTTTCGGTTACAAATATTTTAAGTTCAAGTGTTAGCATTATAATAACACGGAATTAATACCAACATATGAAATTAAATTAATGACAGAAAAATTAGAAATGTTGGATAATAAATATATAACAGGAATAACATCTTGACAGTAAACTGTTTTTGCAGTATTGTCTTATATTAATGTCCGTTAAAGGAAGATTGTATATAAAAAAAACAAGTACAGCCACTTTCTCCAAAATTGTTTAATTATTTAATTATGACAGACACAGTAATGCATCATGTTCTAGAGATCATCATGTTTGTAGTGTGTTCAGGGGATTAAAACGTACAATATATATTTCTGACCTACTGGAGTAATAGTAAATAATAATATGTAATTGTAAATGTGTAAAGTTGCATAAGCTCATTATAACTATATCCATATAAATCATTATTATGGTTTCTATGGCTAGGACCTGCAGTTCCTAAAAGGATTTAAGTTTACTACTAGACTAAAAATAAACAGTTATAGTTAACGTTAGCAGACCAAGACAGCGCTAACGTACATCCCACTTCAAAACACACAATATTTTTACACTTTTGTGAATAATTACCTGTCAGAGTCTTTGGGAAAATGATAAAAGTCAAGATTTTCACTGTCACACTGATAGTTTTTGAAGGGGATCAACATTGCGTTCTTTTATTCCACTTTGACTTCTCTTTCGTTGTTATTCTGTCTATTTCTGTATATCTGTAACGTTATTCAGTTGGAATTTTCACCCCAAAATGGCGGCCGCGCTACCGAAGCGCCACCTAGTGGCTGTTACCCGAAAAGCATCAGAGTTTCGCCTCTTGGTATTCTATACTCTTTGTCGACGCCAGCAAAATGAAGTCGACGATTTTTCAATCGATCGCGACAGCTCTAAATCCAAACATAATCCAAACAGAGACTTGACTTGAACAGACTTGGCATGACTAGACTCACCAACAGCAGGTTACAACATTAATACACGACGAGAGACAATGGCAACATGATGGCTACTTATAGCAAACAAAACAGGTCACATGACAAGAATCAACCAATGAGCAAACAGAACTGAGAGTCACATGACAGGACAATAACCAATCAGAACATGACACAAAGGAACCAATAGGCGCGTTCGACTTGAAGCAGCGCTTGCAGAATGATCACCTTATGACATCAAAGTACCGCGAGAGCTATAAGAAAGCAGTCGGATCCTATGCATTCAAATCGCTCTCGCGGTACTTTGATGTCATACGGTGATCATTCTGCAAGCGCTGCTTCAAGTCGAACGCACTTAAAAGCACGAATACATGAGGGCAAGGGAAGCATGACACAAACAGGGACCATGACTAAACTCCAAAATAAAAGACATGAAAACATGAACATGAAACCAAACCCAAAACCCAAATCCCACATTACAGATCTCCTTATCTCTTGTTTCTCGTAAGTCTTTATAGCTTATTTAGAGATACTTCATAATAAAAACACTTAAGGTATATAATATACATAATTATACATAATGTTGTCATATCTCTAACATGTCTGAGCATATTTTTCCTCTCAGGTGTCCACTGTGTTGAACTGACCCAGACTGATTCTATTGTCTTAAGTCCTGGTCAGGTTTTGACGCTGTCCTGTAAAATCTCTGGATATTCAGTGACTGACAGCAGCTACTGCACTGACTTCATTCGGCAGCCTGCAGGAAAAGCTCTGGAATGGGTTGGAGAGATATGTGGTGATGGTAACATATATTATAGTGATAAACTGAAAATAGATTTCAAGTTAACAGAGAGTCTTCCAGCAACACAGTGACTCTTCAAGGACAGAATGTGCAGACTGAGGATACAGCTGTGTATTACTGCGCCAGAGAGAGAGCACACAGTGATACAAAACACAAGCAGTTCTGGTCAAAAACACCTTGAATGAAACGAGCAATAAAAAATAGTCAACAAAAATGACTCTTACTTACATCAGTGTTTTACAGCTCAGCAAACGTCTGAGAAATGACCCGCAGACTTTACTTTACTAATGTAACCTAATAGTACAATCAATTTGGTTTAATCAGATTAAAACAGCCTCCCCAACACACTCGATCCGCTCCAGTTTGCATACCGTCCAAACCGCTCTACGGACGATGCAATTTCCTCCACCCTCCACCTGGCTCTTACCCACCTAGAAAACAAAGACTCCTATGTTAGAATGCTGTTCATTGACTTCAGCTCGGCATTCAACACAATAATCCCACAACAGCTCATAAATAAACTAAACCTGCTGGGCCTTAACAATTCCCTCTGTAATTGTATCCTGGACTTTTTAACCGGAAGACCTCAGTCAGTCCGTGTCGACCACAACACCTCGAGCACTACCACACTGAGCACAGGTGCCCCACAAGGCTGTGTGCTCAGCCCGCTGCTCTTCACGCTGCTGACCCACGACTGCACTGCCAAGTTCAGCTCCAACCACATCATCAAGTTTGCTGATGACACAACAGTGGTAGGTCTCATCAGCAACAACGATGAAGCGCACTACAGAGAGTAAGTGGCACAGCTGGCTGAATGGTGTGGCGCTAACAATCTGTCCCTCAATGTGGAGAAGACAAAGGAGGTTGTGATGGACTTCAGGAGGAGGAACTCCACTGACCACCCCCCACTGACCATCGACAGCTCGACTGTGGAGAGAGTCAGCAGCACTAAATTCCTGGGGGTGCACATCACGGAGGATCTCACCTGGACCACCAACACCATGTCACTCTCCAAGAAGGCACAACAGCGCCTACACTTTCTCCGCCGGCTGAAAATAGCAAGTCTCCCACCACCCATCCTCACCACATTCTACAGGGGCACCATTGAGAGTGTGCTGACCAGCTGCATCACTGTCTGGTACGGGAACTGCAGTGCTGCTGACCGCAAGACCCTCCAGCGAACAGTGAACACGGCTGCAAAGATCATCGTGCCCCTCTCCCATCCATCCTGGACATTTTTCTTGCACGATGCTCCAGCAAAACCAACAGCATCGTGAAGGACCCCACCCACCCCTCCCACAGTCTCTTCCAGCTCCTACCATCAGGAAGACGGTACGGAGCATCAGAGCCCGCTCCGCCAGACTGCTCAACAGCTTTTTCCCCCAGGCTGTGAGAGCCCTTAAGATCACCTCGCCCCCCTCTGAAACCCCATGCAAACCCCTACCTCCTGAAACACGGACCCCCCCCCCCTCTCCAAACACCCCCCCTAACCTTACCACACCAAAGAAAAAACTGTGAACTTTTTTTGTGCAATTCAAGTGTGCTACACACAGGTGAGTGGGCCTGTACAAACCATCTGTAGTAACACACTCTCCTCTATGCACTAGACACTTTTCCTAACACTGCTGTGTGTACACAATCCCACAAAAGACTCAGCAATATATGTGTTTACATGCTCATGCACTACTACAAATCATCTTGTACTGTTCCCCAGCTAGCTGCTTGACTCACAATGTTTCTCTCTGCACATGTACAGTATTTATGTGAAGCATTCGCATAGTTTGTATTTTTTTATCTTTATCTTTAGTTGTATAGGGTACACATTTATATATAGTAAACTTAGTCAAAATCTGTCAGTAGGTTAGTTGTGGATAGGTTTATAGTGTTTTACTTCATTGTTGTATGTCTGTATTTATGTAGCACCGTGGACCCGTGAGGCACGACATTTCGTTCCACTGTATGTCCCCACATGTAGTGGAATGACAATAAAGCTCGACTTGACTTGAAATAATATTTTTGACTTGAATGCAACCAATTCATTAGAAGTTACCACATGAAGGACATTTTGAGATTACCTGTAACTGTTTGCTATGTATAGTCACATATAAAGTGAAGGTTAAAGTCAAAGTTATTCATCTTTGATGAGAATACTGCTGATATTACAATAGAGGGCACTCTCTGCCTTCAAGTGATGAGTGTAGATTTCTGCAGATCAGGGATGTTGAAGGATTAATGCAACATATTAAAACATATCGCTAACATAGTTGAATTCTTTCTGATGTAGGTCCAAAAGAACCATACCTTCAGAATCAGTGTTATTACAGTCAACTAAAACAATAAAAAAACCATTATTACTTGAAATAAAATACATTTTAACCAAAGTAAAATAAAATAGAAAAAAGTAAACTTATTTTTTTCAGCTAGTCCACATTTCTGAATTTAATGCCATAAATGTTATAAGCAATACTTTATATGTTTTGTCACTTCTAGGTGTTTAGCTGGTCTTAAAAAAAATGAAATTACTTACAGTCACAATGTCTGCAAACTGTTTACATTTCTGCTCATTGACTTTATCCATGTAAATAATGACCTCATTAATTTAAAAACTAAAAGCTATTAAAATAATGTTCAGGACAGTGTGATGCATGTGAAGTTCATTAACATCTCTGTGTGATTATGTAAATCTCCTGTTGTATATTTAAACAGCAGGCACGAGTCAGTTTATACATTCATCTGATCACTAGAGGGAGTGAAGAATCACTTCAGTTCATTCAAACTGTGCTGTGAAACAAACCATGATCTCTTCATCTTTAGTGTTGCTTCTGGCAGTGATATCCTGTAAGTTTAGTCTACTTTCAGTCTTTAAACTTCATGCTCTCTTATTAACTGGTATTATCTGATTTGATACAGGTATTGATTCATATGAACTCACTCAGCCTGAGTCTCTGACTGTCCGTCCTGATGCCACTCTCACTATCAACTGTAAAGTCTCCTATTCAGTTACAAGTGAGGAAACAGCCTGGATTCGTCAGCCTGCAGGAAAAGCTCTGGAGTGGATTGGAGTGATCTGGAGTGGTGGAGGCTTAGCCTACAAGGATTCCCTGAAAAGCAAGTTCAGTATCACCAGAGACACTTCCAGTAACACAATAACACTGCAAGGAAAGAATATGCAAGCTGAAGACACAGCTGTGTATTATTGTGCCAAACGTACACAGTGACAGACACCAATAGTCTCCCTGTACAAAAACATCCTCATCAAATTACAAATTAAGTCTTTCTGATATTTTTCCCCAGTCTAATCACTAAAAATAATGTGCACCTTGCTATTTGCTAGTTCTTTACAATGTGTGGAAGATAGGATTTATAGGTCATCTTGTTATTTAACAGTAGTAGCCAGAAACACAATATTGCTTCATAAGCATCACAATAATAATTGGATGTAATGAATGTATAAACATTAAACAGCACATGAAAATTACTGAAGAGGTCAAAGAACAGTAATTCACACATTTGAGAAAGTCCCGGGATTACTGAAATTGTTAAAATATAAAAAAATATAGAACTTGAGAATATTCTTATCCAAGTATGTTTGAAGAGATTAAAAAAATACAGACTGCTATAATGTAAACAAATAAAGAAGACAATTCTTTAAATGGAAATTAAATGACAAACAAAATATTATGGGAATTTAATATTATGAAAGAAGGAGATTCTATACTTGTCTCACCAACAGTGGCATATTTTATCAATTTTAAAGCTCCACCCAAATGTAAATTACATTACATACAGTATTTCTACCAGCAGTGTTCAATGACATTGTAGCAGTTGACCTTCCTGCATCATTTGAAATGGCTGACATTTCATTCTTATTTTTTCTCCTGATGTGCTTTACTAGTATGTATAGACAATCTATTTGTCTGTGTAATAATATTTAATTCTAGCTTCAGATTTCATTAATAGATTAATAGATGTATTGTATATGATAATGCTGACAGGCCATTATAATTCTTTGTTTTAGGTGTTAATGGCCAGAGCCTGGAGTCCATCCCATCAAGTCCTGTCACCAAAAAGCCTGGAGAAACTTTGAATCTCTCGTGTAAAGGATCTGGATTTGATTTTGGACAGTATGGCATGCACTGGATCAGACAGTCAGCAGGACAAACATTCATCTGGATGGGTGCTATCTGGTATGACGCCAGTAAAACAGTGTATGCTAAAAGTGTAGAGGGACGAATAGAGATCACTAGAGATAATTCAAACAGCATGGTGTATCTGAAACTCTCTGGTCTGACAACAGAAGATACAGCTGTATATTACTGTGCAAGACACACAATGATGCAGAAAAGCACTGAGCTGTACAAAAACAAGGCAGGGAGGAAATGAGATTTAAAAAAACAGCAGATGGCGATGCAACATAGTACATCTCTGAGCCAAAGAAACATACCAAAGACATCTTATCCTAATTGTTATGCCCCGTCTAGGGAAGAAGCGCAACATGAAATGACTAGCATGAACAAAAAGATTTTCAACAACAATATGTTTATTGGGAGTTTAAGTTCAGGAGCCGACAAGGCCAAAATAACAAACAAAATGTTCTTGTTTTCAAACCTCTACCTTGCCTACCCAAAAAAGAAAAAAAAAATTCACTCCCCTAACCTATCACCAAAACAGAGAAAAAAAGGATTCACAAACAAAAATGGCATCAGACTCCCTACTATCCCAATTTAGTATTTACAAAAGTATTTACTGAGAGAAGCAAAAAGCAAGTTTAGAGGGCAATCCAAAAATCAGTGTTAAACAGGCAAATGGGTCAAATAAACCAGTATATATTTGATACAATACTTGCAACCAAACAGTTCTCACAACTCTCTTAATACATCCTCTTACACAAAAACTCTGCACTATACAAAACAAACTGCTCAGATTTTGATATATTCTAAAACATTCTGGATGATTTTGGCAATAAAAATTAATGTGGCACAAATGGTATTTTGTCCGTATCTCATATTTCCTTAACGTCTTGTACCTTTGACGGTGTTAAACATGGTTTCACGTAAATGGGAATATGCATGGAAATGATATGCAGTTGAGGTTATGCATCCTAAAACTAGGCATTGTAAGCTCCATATAAGGTGATTTCTGGGAGGAGACAGGGTGGAGATGCACATACGCACAATCTTCCCCTGACTGGGATTTATAAAGGGATTTTTGCACAGGTTCTGGCGTACGCATGCTTTTATAAATCTGAAAACTTTTGTGCATACGCAAAATCTAGCTTTTGTGCGTACGTACACTTTTAGGATGAAATCTACGGAGAGTTTTATACATGAGGCCCCTGGTGACAGTTACCAAGGCAAGAATGACTGCGAATGACTACACACATGACTGCGTGTCCTCTCACAGCTCCACATCTATTATCAAATTTGCTGATGATACTGTGGTTCTGGGCCTCATTTCCAACAATGATGAGACCGCATACTTGGACGAGGTAGAGAGACTCACATCATGGTGCCAGGACAACTGTCTCTCTCTGAATGTGAGCAAAACTAAAGAGCTGATTGTGGACTTCAGAAAGAGACACCTGCTGCCCTACACTCCTCTTATGATCAGTGGGACCCCTGTGGAGACAGTAAGCAGCTTCAAGTACCTCGGTGTAAACATCTCCGAGGACCTGACTTGGACTACACACATTCAAACACAGGTTAAGAAAGCCAGGCAAAGACTGTACCATCTGTGACAGCTGAGGAAATTCAGGGTCTCACCATCAATCCTGAAAACTTTCTATGCAGGGACCATAGAAAGTGTATTGACTCAGTGCATCTCAGTGTGGTATGGAAACAGCTCCAGTCAAGATTGCAAGGCCTTGTAGAGAGTTGTGCGCTTAGCTGAGCGCATCTCAGGGTCTGCTCTCCCCTCTCTGCAGGACATCTACAGTGTCCTCCACTAATATTGGCACCCTTGGTAAATATGACCAAAGGCGGCTGTGAAAATAAATCTGCATTGTTTATCCTTTTTATCTTTCATTCAAAAAATTCACAAAATTCCAACCTATCATTGAAGTAAAACAATTGAAAGTGGGGAGAAAATCTCATTGTGAAATAAATGCTTTCTCTAGTTCATGTTGGCCACAATTATTGGCACCCAATTATTGCAACGTCCTTTTCCCAGGGTAACAGCTCTGAGTTTTCTCCTATAATGCCTGAAGAGTTTGGAGAACACCTGATAAGAGATCAGAGACCATTTTCTTCATCCAGAATCTCTCCAGATCCTTCAGATTCACAGCTCCATGTTAGTACTTCTTCTCTTCAGTTCATCTCACTCATTTTCTACAGGGTTCAGGTCAGAGGACAGGAATGGCCAGCAGAAGCTTGGTTTTGTGCCCAGTGACCCATTTTTGTGTTGTTTTTGAGGTTTGTATTTGGATTATTGTACGGTTGGAAGATCCAAACATGGCCCATTATAAGATTTCTAACAGAGTCAGTCACTTATTGATTTTTTTATCTGTTGGTATTTGATAGAATCCATGATGCCATGTGTCTAAACCAATGTCCAGGACCTCCAGCAGAAATATAGGCCCACAACATCAAAAATACAGCAGTATATTTCATTGTACACATGGGGTACTTTTTATCCCTGTGTGCACCAAACCCATCTTGAGTGTTTGCTGCTAAAAAGCTCATTTTTCAGTTTCATCTGACCATAGAAGCCAGTCCCATTTGAAGTTCCAGTCGTGTCTGACAACTGAATATGCTGGAGATTGTTTTTGGATGAGTGAGGAGAATTTTTCTTGAAACCCTCCCAAACAACATGTGCTGATATAGGGGCTGTTTGACAAATTTTTTTTTGGTTTTCTGCCCCCGAGACTCAACTATTTTCTACAATTCTCCAGCTGTGTTCCTTGGAGAGTCTTTGGCTATTCAAACTCTCCTCCTCACCGTGCATTAGGAAGATATAGACACACGTCCTCTTCCAGACAGATTCGTAACATTTTCTGTTGATTGGAAATTCTTAATTATTGCCCTGATGGTGGAAATGGGAATTTTCACTGCTCTAGCTCTTTTCTTAAAGCCACTTCACTAATTTGTGAAGCTCAATTATCTTTTGCTGCACATCAGAAGTATATTTTTAGTTTTTTCTCATTGTGATGGATGATTAAGGGAATTTGGCCTTTGTGTTCCTCATATTTATAATCCTGTGGAACAGAAAGTCATGGCTGGACAATTTCATTCTCCTTGTCACCCTGGTGTGCTAAAAAATGTAAATATGAATGGGAATATACTTCAGACATATTTTACTCATAATAATTTCTAGGGGTGCCAATAATTGTGGCCAACATGAATTGGAGAAAAACATTTATTTATCATGAGATTTTCTCCCCACTTTCAATTGTTTTACTTCAATGATAGGTTAGAATTTTGTGAATTTTTCGAGTGAAAGATCAAAAGGATAAACAATGCAGATTTATTTTCACAGACACCTTTTCTCACATTTATCAAAGGTGCCAATATTAGTGGAGGGCACTGTACCTCAAACACTGCAGAAGCAGAGCTGTCAAAATCATCAAAGACTCAAATCACCCTGGAAACTGTCTATTCACTTTGCTGCCATCTGGTAAGCGCTTCCGCAGCCTGATGGCAAAAACTGAGAGACTTAGGAGGAGTTTCTTCCCCCAGGACATCAGACTCCTTAAATCAAACTCAGCCTCTTAACATCACCATGACTTCACTTATTAATCACTCACAATCAGTAAGATATTCACACTCATTATTATTATCTACCTCATACTGACAGTGTCATTTGCACACATCTCTTTCTGTGTTTTGGTATCTTATTTTTTCATTTATTTTTTGAAATTGCTGCTACATGTCAACCATGTACAACCTGCTTGCACATTCCTCTCTTGTACAGTCATGCCTATCTTAATATTTAAGTCTACAGTATACTATCATGCACATTATTTTATATTTTGTTTTTTATATCTTTTTGTTTTTTATTCATTTAATTTTATGTATACTTCTTTGTGTTGTTTTTTTCTATAATATTGCACTGTCCATGGAGCGGACCTGACTCACATTTCACTGCTGGTTAATACTCTCTGTATAATCGTGTATGTGACAAATAAACCTTGAACTTGAACTTGAACTTGAAGAAAGTAGGGACTTTAAGCAGCCTCCACTGTTGGAACGGCAACGGCATTCCAACGTCATATTGTTCGCGACTTCAACTGCTACTTCGTGGCGTTCTACTGTAACCGTCTACTACGGGAGAACAGCTATTTGCCGTAGTCGTTACAATGTGACAGCTTATGTAGTTAAATGTTACGTTTTATGGTATGGCAGCGGCTATAGTGCAAATAGCGATGGATGCTATTTACACCAAGTGGAAATAGCAGTATTTTTTAACGATATGCTATTTACACTAAGTGCAAATAGCTATAGATTCTATTTACACTGTGTTAAAATGGCTAGATTTTCTGCTATTTATACTACTTATTGCAAATAGAGGCAATTATCTGCACCTCAGTATTGTAGTACATTATAAAAGTACGCAATAATAAGGTATTGAGTGTAAATTATAGTTTTAATTCAAATTATTAAATGGATGCCACCTTATTGGTACAACAAAGCCCTCCTTACACCTACCCTAATGCCGAGTTCACACTGCACGATTTTCAAACTCGTCGGATCGCAGTTGTTTTCACACTGCAGGACTATCTGGGGTAGCATTCAGTCTCTGCTGTGTTCACATTGCACGATGGATCCGCGACAGGGGGTTTCACATTGCACGATTTCACAATAGGAAGAATCGCCGACAACTCTGTCTGATCCGCAAATACAGCCAAACGCACGCGAGAAGTGATAAGAAAATATGGTCTATAAGTCCTCCACGAACACACAATAATTAATAAAGATGACTTGTTAACAAACATACTTCTGCTGTGAAATTTTAATATACACAAATCTAGCCTACTTGAAAGTGAAACCAACGTGTTGTGCATTTTATAATGAGTTTAAAATCCCTCAAAGTGATGAAAAAGAAAAATGAAATAAATATTTTGTCCTTTATAGAAGAATATTATTTACAGGAAAAACCCTAGCCCCTTCTTCATCTTCATGTAGCCTACCTGTTCTGTATATTACCCAGCCCTGTACCCACGTAAAGATACACTCTAAAAACTGCTGGGTTAAAAACAACCCAATTTGGGTTATTTTGGCAACCCAGCGCTGGGTCAAAAAGGGACGAACCCAGCGCTGGGTTATTTTAACCCAACGAGTTGGGTTATTATGTTTAACCCAGCATGCTGGGTTGCTTTTTTATGGTTTAAAATGACTACATTGCTAGGCTAAAATGAACCCAAATCGAACTAGGCATTAAACCTACAAATCTTGTTCATTTTAAAATCACTTTTACACACAAAGAATGAGTATCAAAAGATAAATATTTATTAAAACCAACAAGAGAAAACAGTCAAAAAGTAACATGTAAGAAGAAATGCAGAAAAGTATGGCATTAACAGCTACAGAGTTTATAAACGAAGCATTGAACATTTGTTGAATATAACAAAGATCAAATTTGACTTTTTTTGGTAAATTTTATATATTGTATAAAAATATACAAAAACACTTTAATACAATAATTGTACAATTAGTTAGTTAAGTTCTTTACAAACTATTCTGGCATGAGAGTACACAAATAAACCAGTTTTCACAGATCAGAATGGTGATGTTAGTGACTCAGAGAAGGGTCAGCTGACCCAAATTTGCATATCTTTGAAAATATATTTGTACATTTTAAATACATTTTAAAAAACATACAAAAAATGTAAAAAGAAAAATTGCTATATTTCCTTAAATAACATATTTTTACCTAGGAAAATAAAACATACATCAAATATATAATAATAAATATATATTTAATATATAATTAATATATTTGTTTAATTAAAAAAATATATTTACTTAAATATATTTTCTACCAATACTTCTTGGGCCATTTTTTTTTTTTTATATTTTTGAAAATGTATTTTAAATACAGAAATATATATTTTTAAAAGCATTTGACAATCCAACAAAATGCATTTTCTTGCCCCTGAAAACCCATTTAGAAATATACTTTGGTATGTAAAGGTTGAAACTAAATTTATTTTAATAACAAAATATTTTTCATTGAGCTTCTTTGTTTGCAACATATTTAACATATATTTCATATATGTTTTTGGCTAAAAAAAATTTAGACTATATATTTTTAGCATTATGGCCCGTTTTTCAATAGCGCCATATAACATTGTTATATAAGAAAAGGGGCCAGAGCAAAGAGAAACACTGCCACGCGATAAATTGCGATTGTGAAAGTTTTCACAAATCGAACTCGAGCTAAAACAATATTTTTTTATTCCAGCCGTCTTCGTGTTTATTGGCAGTAGACGTTTAAACATGAAGAACGCCTATCTTTCACTTTCCTTATAGCGGACTTACCAAGGGGTCTGTGGACAAAAGCATTTCTGTGAAATAATTCACAGATCAAACTGGTGAAGATGACAACGGTTTCAGTCTTCCAAGTGTCCAATTTTTTGAGCTATAACCATTATAAAATTAAGGGTCCCTACGAAAAAAAAAAACGATTTCGTCCCGGAGGACACTGTCATATGAATTCACAAATCATGGAGAATGTCATTCAGAATTATTTGCATGTCTATGACAGCGCACTGCGTATTTATAGCCAAAATAAATTTGAATATCGAACCGCAAACTATCTTTACTGCGGCTAATAGTGTTTAAAAAAAAAAAAAAAAAAAAAAAAAAAACCTCCTCGAACTTCCAGCTGCCCTGTATCTTGCTCTCTCATTGGCTGTAGGTCATCGCCAATGTATTTTTCAGTCAGAACAGGTCAGAACTCATTCACACAGCAGGATTGAGAATCGCCGACAGCTCCAGATATTTAGCATGCCAAATATTTCGCGGGCGTCGGCGACGCCTTGGCGATTCCCTCAGATCGCGTCTTTGATAATTCACACTGCGCGATTGTCACGCGCGGGAACGAGCGCCGATTTCCCTCCGATCTCGGGCATTTGTCGGCGATTTATCAAAACCTGTCGGCGAGTGAAAAATCGGGCTAAAATCGTGCAGTGTGAACTTGGCATAACCCAATCACACATTAGTGGGCGGAGTTAGTGTAAATAGCCTTTGCCAACAAGATGGGCTATTTGCACTTATAATAAATAAGTCACTCCGTAAATATATTCACTGTAAATAGACACTCCGTTTAGGGCAGGGGTGTCAATCTCAAGGCCCGCGGGCCTATTCCGGCCCGCCACATCATTTTATGTGGCCCGCGAGAGCATATGATTGTCTTACAAAAAAATAAAATAAAATACTATGCTACTTTATATCATACATTATGAAAGTGCGTATCAATACCACAAGTTTCTGTTTCTATTTGGCGTTCTATTTATACGCAGAAATTGACTTTGGTGTGCATATGATACCATTGATGACGACTGCGTGGACGGCTCAAAGGAATAAAGCTTTGTCATCAAGTGCTCGAGCACCACCGACGGAAAAACACAATATTCTCCATTCATTTAACGAATTAAAAAATCGATGGAAGCTTTCAGACACGACTTTCTTCTCCTTTTTCTGCGGAGTTATTTTAATGACAAATGTCCAGAGCGCATTATAGCCTGCAAGAGCGCGTCAAATGCGCGAGCGCAAATCTCTCCGCTGGCAGGTGGATTCCCTTTCATTCACTCTCACAGAAAACAGACGCGCTCTCTATCGGTCAGACATTACATGTGTGCGCTCAAAAATGATCTTCTCTCCTGAATTTAATGTTGCCATAAGTGTGGGCATGCACCGGCAGAAACCTAAATTGGCGCATATGCCAACGAATGTAAATCAGTTTTTACACAGCATAACAGTATAAATTTACCTATCTGTCTCGCACGTGTCCCGCATTGTCCAGTAAAATCACACCTACTGTCCTGAAACAGATCTATAGCCAGGTGGTCACCCTAGCGCAGAGTAGTAAAATAATTTGAATCAGTAAATTTTAACGAAAAAAAAAAATACATTATATTTTTTAGTACTTTATTTTGTATTTATTTATTTATTTTTGGGTGGGGGAGTGGGGTTGAGTATGGCCACTTCTTTTTTTTCTACTTTAAGCATTGATTGCATATCATATGCACGCCAAAGTCAATTTCTGCGTATAAATCGCACGCCAAATAGAAACAGAAAATCGTGCTATTGATATGCATTTTCATGAGACCGGGCTCATTTGTTTTTATCTTAAATGCCATATCTGTCACACGTTCTTAGCAGCTCACAATGATTGGTTGTACCATAAATGTAACAAAAAAAGTTTTTAACAAAGTTAATGTTGAACCTGTGTTTGATGATACTTGTCTTTATTCACTTTAATTTATGGAGTAATTTGGATTTCTTAACCTGATAAATTAAAAGGATTTATGTTAAAATAACACAGAGCAATAACATATATTTTTACATCTATGCAAATGCACATGCAATATTTGTAACTTAAATAGAGACAGCTATTTAACAATATGTTAAGGAGTAGTAACATTTGTACAGTCTTACAGTTTCAACCGGCCCTTTGATGGCAGCCATAATGTTGAAGTGGCCCTCGGTGAAAATGAGTTTGACACCCCTGGTTTAGGGCATATACCATTTAATTCCATCAGTATATGATTCTACCATTAGTCTTTCATTTAATCTGTGTTGATTATGTTTTAATCTTAAAATAATTTTAACTTTTTTTTTTTCGTTTGTACAAAGATATGTCTGCTGTTAGCAACAGCACCTCAGATAGCACTGAGACTAAAGATATGTGAAAAGAACAATGTAATTATTGCCTAAACATCCTCCTCATAATCCATCATTTGTATTTAAATAAACGGAGTGTCTATTTACACTAAGTGCAAATAGCCTGTCTTGTTGGCAAAGGCTATGTACACTACTGAGTTAGTGAACAGTAAAAACTGGGCTATTTTACTGTAAGTTTCAGTGGCGCAGGTAGTAAAGCCCTTGCTTTTTAACGCGATCAACCCGGGTTCGAGCCTGCCTTTTGCCGAACTTTTTTTTCTCCCTTTTCAAATCACATATTGCATCAGAAATAAAAATGAAGGAAATAATAAAAAAGTTGAAAATAAGAGTATCGGGTAGGGTTAGGGTAGGTGTAGGGAGGGCTTTATTGTCACAGGTGGCGTGCATTTAATAATTTGAATTAAAACTATAATTTGCACTCAATACGTTATTATTGCGTACTGTTTTATAATGTACGACAATACTGAGGTGCAGATAATTGCCACTATTTGCAATAAGTAGTATAAATAGCTATTTTACACTATTTTAACATAGTGTAAATAGAATCTATAGCTATTTGCACTTAGTGTAAATAGCAAATCTTTAAAAAATACTGCTATTTCCACTTGGTGTAAATAGAATCCATTGCTATTTGCACAGTGTAAATAGCATCTATCGCTATTTACACTGAGTTCAAATAGCCTCTGCCTTAAATAAAATGACTGAATGCCGCGTTGCCGTATAGTTTATGGTTGCTTAATGATTTTTATGTTCTCGGCTACGGCGGTGTAACAGCTTCATTTAAGAAAAAAACAAAACAAAAAAAATCACTGTGTTTCAGGGTCACAACACTATTAAAAATAAAAGTTCTTTATTGGCATCAGTGGTTCCATTAAGAACCTTTAACATATGGGATCTTTCCATTCTACAAAAGGCTCTTTATAGTGAAAAAAAGGTTCTTTTAAGAGTGAGCCATATAAAATGTTCCTAAGCTACTGAATTTTGTTCATTAATTATGGGTTTGGCATCATTATACTAAAGGAAAAAACAACAGCTAATGTATGTGATTATGTAAATTTTTGGTTTCTTATTTAACCAGTGGGCATAAGACATTTTATCTGATCACTAGAGGGAGGGTCGAACTGCTCCTGCAATCTGTCCTGTAAACTACACCATGTTCTCTGCAGTTTTAGTCTTGCTTCTAGCAAGTGTAAACTGTAAGATATTTTTTGGAACATCAATTTTTATAATACAATTTTCTTGGATTGTTAATAATCACTGATCTGAATGCGCTTTTGTATTTCTTTTAATTTTTTCCAACAGGTATTGATTCATATGAACTCACTCAGCCTGAGTCTCTGACTGTCCGTCCTGATGCCACTCTCACTATCAACTGTAAAGTCTCCTATTCAGTTACAAGCTATGTTACAGCCTGGATTTATCAGCCTGCAGGAAAAGCTCCAGAGTGGATTGGATTGATCGACTCTGCTGGAAACTTAGCCTATAAGGATTCCCTGAGAAACAAGTTCAGTATCACCAGAGACACTTCCAGTAACACAATAACACTGCAAGGACAGAATATGAAAGCTGAAGACACAGCTGTGTATTATTGTGCCAGAGCATCACAGTGCCTGATGGCAACAGCTTCCCTGTACAAAAACATCATCATAATACAAATAAGAGTATATATAAGAGCATAATATATTTATAGTATAATATTTAATCAACAATCTAAATAAAAAAGCTAAAAAAAAATTACATGGTTTATGTGCTGCTGATTGGATCTTAAAGGGATAGTTCACTTTGAAATTAAAATTTGGTATCTATCAGCTTACCCCAAGGGCATCCAAGATGTAGGTGTCTTTTTTCTTCAGTAGATCCAATTTTGATGTTTTTAGGTCAAACCGTTCTAGTCTGTCAATCATATAATGGCAGGTATAGGTCACTGTCTCTATAAGAGGGAAAAAGAACATGCACAGAGAAATCAAAATTAAACAATTCCCCATCGTAACTACACATTGATGGCCTAAGACACGAAACGAGCGGTTTGTGTGAGAAAACGAACAGTATTTATATCGTTTTTTTACCTCTTGTACACAACCATGTCCAAGTGATCTGAGTGCGCACACATCCGGTGTGAAATCAGGGAAATCAGGGTTTTCCGTTTCAAAATGGGAGGTTTGTCAAACCCGTGAAAGCAGGGTAAGTCAAGCCCATTTCTGAAAGAGAGGTAACTTATACTCAGAGTCGGTTACCGTGGTAAACCCAGAGTTTCTTTCCATCTCCTCCCACTTTTTAAAGTGTAAGCGATGTTTTAATACCTCATTTATTCATTCACGCTGCAAAATTGCTTTTCTTACTGATTATTTTTTGTCTTACAAATGTTTAAAAATTCTTAAGTTAAGATGCATTTTCTATAGATGAAAAATTATCTAGATATTTAGTCTTGTTAAAATATAAAATTGTTCTCCATAGGGTAAGAAAAATAATCTTAATGCAAACGGAAACAAGAATATTTTTATTTTCTTACCCCATTGCCAGATAATTTGCAAAATAAAATAAAAAAACACTTAAATTAGTTTTTTCCCTTCATGGAAACAAGACTAAATACCTTATTATTTATTTTATTATTATTTTTTACACCGTATTCATGTGCATATTGATTTGAGCGGTACCATTTTAAATGGTAGTTTTCTTCAAAACATCGGAGATGCAGAGCACATTATAAGTCCTGTATGCAGATTAAGGAAAGTGTGCATCGCTCTCACGCTCTTTCTGAGATTTTTTTTCCTGGGCACAAATCCATCAAAGAGGAGTATCACAGGACTGTAGGTCAGTGGTGTAGAAATCGGTTTAAATGAGGCTAATCTGATAAATGACGTTCACTTGATAACATCTTTCTGTGACGTCTGGAAGTAACCCAATAATCAGAATTTCCTTCAGGATCTCCAGTGTGGTTGGATGCACTGATGACAAGCATATCCCCACCATCACACCTTCTGAAAATGATACTAATTACTGTATGGAATGGAAGGATGCCAGATGGAGGGGTATTACGAGCCGTAACCACCACCACAGCTGTTAAATAAACTAATTATTCACTATTTTTTGGTCATCTTTATTTCCTAATACAAAAGCAAAAGTTATTCTTTTTACTTTTGGATTTTAGAAATCTTCCAATACTTGACCATCTCCTCTTCATCTGTCAGTGGTGCTGCTGCAGGTTCTCTCTCTGCCTTCTTGCTGTCCACAAGTCAGTAGTTAATTTTATTACTCTAATTAAGAAATGTAACAGGTTGGATTAGAGAATATTTAATTATGTGAAAAGAGTGTTAGACTATGTGGAAAAAGCTGCAGCGCGTTGAAATAGACATTGAATGATATTTAATGTCAAATGTTTGTAAAGTCATTTAGCCCACACCCATGAACCTTTCATGTTTAAAGCTTTATCTTGATTGAATTGTGTTTTTACACTTCATTTTTAGCTGCTGCCACGTTCTTGTTTCTTTTTTCTGTTTTTTTCCTTTTTTTTCTTCTTCTTTTTTTTTGTGGCCATGATAAACCATTAAAATTAATATTAGTTCAATAAATTACAGTTTTTACCTCTTGATATTATAACAGTTATTAAGTTATTGACAGTTATTAAGAATTAAAATTACGCATTGACGGAAGTATGCGCGCTGACGTCTTTTTGGCGGGAGCTGTTGCCATGGTGAATCATAATGTCGGAGCTCCACTGATCATGACTTTTCATAGTCGTGGTGCACGTGCTTAACCTACTTAGAGTTGAGTAAACTAACACAATTCAGCTGTTCTGTAACCGAAAACTCAGAGTTTCCCATCTCAGAGTAAGTCAACTCAGAGTTCAAGTTTAAACTCAGAGTTGGTTGAACCTCCTTATTGAAACGGGCCCCTGCTCTTCTGCGCATATTTGTTCTGTTTATTGTTGATTTATTCATCCCTGTTTGGTATTTGTTTTGTCTTTTTTTATATTTAAGTAGTTTTCCAAATCTATTAATTTGTTTATATTGCTTTGTTTGTTATATTGTTCTTAGTTTGTATTTGCTTTTTGGTTACTTTATTGGTATGTTTATATGAAATTGGGGTGAACATCCGCCTCTGTTGGATGAGGTGTTTTTTTACCTCATGGCAGGTGTCTGGATTTCTTTTTGTAATTCTCATTTAAGTGTTAAGCATGTGTACAATTTGTTATTTTCGTTTTGTGAGATTTATTTGGTTAACTCTGTTTTTTTGTTGTAGGAACCGAGGCTTCCAGGCAGGCTGCTAGTTGGCCCTCGTGTGCGGTGGTGGGTTGTCACGGAGTGCAGTGTGTTTAGGCTTGATTTTATAGTGTGTGTGTGCGAGTGTGGTGTAGTGAGACTGCTATAGGTAAGCCTCGGTTTTCCCTGGTTTACAGGGTGGCGTAGTCAGCTAAATTTAAAGTTTCCCTTTCCGATTTGCCTCTGCCACATATATCATAGGCTACTGAGCTGGGACCAGACCCGGAGATTGGCTGAATGGATTCAAAAACGGTAAAACTCAACTTTTTAACTCTTGGGGACTTGGAAAATGAGCTTATTTCCAAAAAAAAGTGGAGTGTTCCTTTAAGACCTCAATGTATCATCACGTGCTGCAGGGTTTAATTTGGTTTTGTCTGTGTGTTGTTTTTGACTCTCAAAGCCGTGGGTCCCATTGACTGCCATTATATGACTGACAGAGTTAAAAATCTTTGTTTGTGTTCTACTGAAGAAACAAAGTCACCTACATCTTGGATGCCCTGGGGGTAAGCAGATAAACATCAAATTTTCATTTTTGGGTGAACTATCCCTTTAAAGAGTATGGTGTATCCAACGCTATCTCACGGCAATTCGTACATATTTTACGAGGTGGCTAATTCGTACGAATTCGTACGACCTCACTCGTACGATTTGTCTAAACCCCAGTGACGGGTAGGTTTAGGGGCGGGGTTAGGTGTAGGTCATTCGTACAAATTCATACGAATTGGCAACTCGTAAAATACGTACGATTTAGCAAAAATCTTATGAATTTGTACGAGTGAGGTCATACTAATTCGTACGAATTAGCCACCTCGTAAAATATGTACGAATTGCCGTGAGATCGGGCTGGTGTATCTGAAAATACCAGGCCTGACAGCAGAAGACACAGCCATGCATTACTGTGCAAGAGACTCACAATGAAACAAAGGTCTTGTATGGCTGAACAAAAACCACACTGGCTGTTTTATCCCTTGTTATTAGAAGTCAACAGGTGGCAGCAGAGAATAAAAAATCTGTAAAATGCAGCCTAATGAGATGATGTGACTGGTGACGATGTGCAGTGAAGTTCTTGAATAAACTTGAATAAAAAGTACAAAAAAATTCCTCATACATGGGAATATAAAAGAGCATACTGGATGAATCATACCATATTTCAAGATAGCAATAAATATTAACCCTAACATTAATATTTTTTTGTAGCATGTAGATTTGATTAGTAGGTCTGTGTGATTATGTAAATCTCCTGTTGCATATTTAAACAGCAGACATGAGTCAGTTTATACATTCATCTGATCACTAGAGAGAGTGAAGAATCACTTCAGTTCATTCAAACTGTGCTGTGAAACAAACCATGATCTCTTCATCTTTAGTGTTGCTTCTGGCAGTGATATCCTGTAAGTTTAGTTGTTCTGGTGGAAGCTTATACTACAAGGATTCCCTGAGAAACAAGTTCAGTATCACCAGAGACACTTCCAGTAACACAATAACACTGCAAGGAAAGAATATGTAAGCTGAAGACACAGCTGTGTATTATTGTGCCAAACACACACAGTGACAGACGCCAGCAGCCTCCTTGTATAAAAACAGCATAATACAAATGAGGGCATATTACTGAATATCGTTTTACATATTATTTTGTTCATTTTAAAACTGACTGAATAATGTAACTTTTCAACGAATTAAAACATGTAAAAATAATATACATATATATATATATACATAATATATATGTATATCCATATTTCAGTTATTACAGTGTTAATATTCACTAATATAATATTCATTGATTTACACTGTTTCAGTTGATTAAAAAGAGTTAACTGATTCAGTCACTTTTAAAAATAATGAAAATATGCTCACTTACAGCAGAGCTAAATGTTTTGCTGAAACTATTCAACATCATGTAGGGAGCAATAAGGGAGCAAACACTTTTGAATGACATTTGGTTATTGCTGAATTGATTACAGATAATTTATCTGATCAAAATATTAATAAAGCATGTGAATTCACTATTTTTAAATCAAGATAAAAAAAATGGGAATACAGCGTTACTGGTTTAACAGAAAGAGAGACTTGTTCCCAGATGAGACTATTTATTTTTTTCAGTTTCTCTTTTCTTACTGTGATCTGTTCTGTTTGATTCAGTTATCAAGCAGCAGGATACATATGTTATTGAGCTGACACTGCAAACAGCATGAGCATATGGGGAAGTCATGGCCTAATGGTTAGAGAGTCGGACTCGTAACCTAAAGGTTGTGAGTTCAAGTCTCAGGTCCGGCAGGAATTGTAGGTGGGGGGATTGAATGTACAGCACTCTCTCCACCCTCAATACACGGCTGAGGTTCCCTTGAACCCCCAACTGCTCCCTGGGTGCCGCAGGATAAATGGCTGCCCACTGCTCCGGGTGTGTGTGTGTGTTCACAGCTGTGTGTGCACTTTGGATGGGTTAAATTCAGAGCACAAATTCCGAGTATGGGCAACCATACTTGGTCACATGTCACGTCACTTTCACTGTCATATGTTTGGATGCAACAAGTACAATCAACAAGTAAAAAAATTAATGCAGAAAATGCTTTTATTAATTTGTGTCTATTTACAGAGAATTCTGTATTAGGCATATAACAGTAAATGAAAACATACATATTCAGAATATAATGAATAGATTTTTTATCACTTACACTGGTAATGGTTTGTCATATTGATCTTTAATAGTTTTGCCCTTCAGTCATGATTGCACCTTGTGACCCTCCCAATGCAAATCAAAGCAATCCTGAACATCTGTTTAGTATTTATGTGCTGCTGATTGTATCTGAAGTGTTACATCACCACTTTCAAGATGAAGAGTGCACTCTGTTTACTGCTGCTCTCATTCAGCCTACAACGTGAGTTTTTTTACATGTCTATTATCAATTCTGGAATAAACAGATTCCAGATGAAATCAGCCTTTTCAATCTTCCTTTTAGGCACAAAATGTCAAAGTATGGAGTCCATTGGAAGTTGTGAAAAAGCCTGGAGAAACTGACTCTGTCCTGTAGAGGATCTGGGTTCAGCTTTGGCTGCTGTAGCATGCACTGGATCAGACAACAAGCTGGAAAACCTCTTGTGTGGATGGGACGTGTTTATAGTCATGGCAATAGCCATGACTTCTCTGACTCTTTCAGCAGACGAATTGAAATCACCAGAGATAATTCAAAGAGTATGGTGTATCTGAAACTATCAGGCCTGTTAGCATAAAACTCAGCCATATATTATTGTGCAAGAGACTCACTGTGACACAAAGGGGTTGTACGGCTGAACAAAGACCACACTGACCATTTCATCTCTTGTCATTACAGTTCAACAGGTGGCAGCAGAGAATAAAAAAAAAATCTATAAAATGCAGCCTAATGAGATGATATACCATCGCTGGTGATAGTATGCACTGAAGTTCACTATAAAAGCTCAAACATCTCACAGCACAAAGGCATGTCTGACTGCTGTAACACAATGCATGTCTTTTCATGTGGAGATGTTTGGTAGCGGTTACACACAGTGACAAGCTAAAAATCAGACTTTAAGTTACCAGAGACTCTTACAGGAGCAAAATAACTCTATAACGACATAATATGATGATGAAGGACACAGCAGTGTCTTATGATGCACGAGAGTGAACAAAAACCACAAGCAATTCTGATCTAAAACATCTTGAAAAAGTCTTACAGGAATATAAAAGTACAAATTAAACATATCCCATTTCATTTATTTATTTATTATTATTATTATTATTATTTTTGAAGAACATTTTTTCAGTGCACAATTTGCAACATTATTAGAGGCCTTTAAACCTTCTAATGCAGGTCCAACAGAAACATGCTTATTGAACTACTGCTATTGTTGCTGTCAAAAGTTCCTTATCAATGCAGTATATCAGTTATGTCAAGCCCTCAAAAAGAATAGTTTTTATTATGCAAATTATGCAAAATCTATTCATGTCCACTAGAGAAAACGATCTAAACAAAACATATCATAAAGTCTCTAATGAGAGCAATAAATAATATGAACCCTAACATGAATATTTTTTTGTAGCATGTAGATTTGAGTAGTAGCTCTGTATGATTATGTAAATCTCCTGTTGCATATTTAAACAGCAGGCACGAGTCAGTTTATACATTCATCTGATCACTAGAGAGAGAGAAGAATCACTTCAGTTCATTCAAACTGTGCTGTGAAACAAACCATGATCTCTTCATCTTTAGTGTTGCTTCTGGCAGTGATATCCTGTAAGTTTAGTCTACTTTCTGTGTGATACATCATTTTGTTGCTAAAAAGCTTGTTAACAGTCTTTAAACACCATGATCTCTTATTAACAGGTATTATTTGATTTGATACAGGTATTGATTCATATGAACTCACTCAGCCTGAGTCTCTGACTGTCCGTCCTGATGCCACTCTCACTATCAACTGTAAAGTCTCCTATTCAGTTACAAGTGAGGAAACAGCCTGGATTCGTCAGCCTGCAGGAAAAGCTCTGGAGTGGATTGGAGTGATCTGGAGTGGTGGAAGCTTATACTACAAGGATTCACTGAAAAGCAAGTTCAGTATCACCAGAGACACTTCCAGTAACACAATAACACTGCAAGGAAAGAATATGCGAGCTGAAGACACGGCTGTGTATTATTGTGCCAAAGACACACAGTGACAGACACCAACAGCCTCCCTGTACAAAAACACCATAATCTTATTACAAATGAAAAGTGTTTCTGATTGCTCTCGTTAACAGTCTGCTTTTCACAGAAACAAAAAAAGGTTTTCAAACATAATGACATTAGACATTATTTCAGCTGGTCCAACAAAATTCCATTAAAAAATAGCCTCATAATGAAAGATCTTTACAGTTACACTTTATTTTGATAGGCCACTTTAGACATTCTAATAACTATAAGTAACTTTGCAACTACATGTCAACTAATTCTCATTAATGTGCAACTACATGTCTATACTAACTCTCAGAGTAGACTGTTAGGTTAGGTTTAGGGTTAGTAGAACAAGTTGACATGTACTTGCAAAGTTTCTCATAGTCAGTGTGTTGTATGTTGTGGACCCATTAAAATAAAGTGTTAGTAGATATTAAGCAGACAATCTACTAATACTCTAATGACTGCTAGTTGACATGTAGTTGCAAAATTACTTACTGTTAGTAAAAATGTCTAAAGTGGACTATCAAAATAAAGTGTTACCATCTTTACAATTATATGTAAGATATGAACTGAAAAAGTGTAAAAAATATTCAAATTGAAGATCAACTTTTTTTAACAATAGTAGCCAGAAAGAAAAACTTATTGCAAGCATCATGATGACAATTTGATGTAATGGATGTATAATCATTGGATAAGCATTACTGAAAGAGCCAAAGTAATTAACTGATTCTTAAAAACCACAGAACAAGGGAAAATGTTCAAATATACACAAACAACCCCAAATTAACCATGGTTTTCTATAACCATGGTATTTGTACAGCTGTGGTTATACAAATGGTAATCAATACGAAAAAATAATAAAAAAATATGGTTACTACACTTTTACTATAATAAAACCATGGTTAATATTCATTTTGTTGGGGTAATTTTGTCATTCTTGGGGTCCTCCTGTTGTGGTCTGTGCTACTTACAGCGCATTTCTATATTTGGTTGTGTTGTGAGTATTTGCAGTGTGTTTCTGTTTTTGCAGCACTTTTTTGTTTTTGGTTGTGTTGCGAGTATTTGCAGCATATGTGCTGTCAAACTGATGATGATGTTTTCTTAATTTGCTGGTGATTTTTCTATTTGCATGTGTTTTCTGAAGTTGCAGCGATTTGAGCTCTCTCAGCCACCGTAGATTAGGCCATTATAACTTTCACTTGATTTATCAAGTTTAATTACATGTGTGTTGCACTGTTTATATCACAGACAATCTTAAATCATATTTACTGGGTTGCATATGCAGAACTGTATGCAAATCCCCCCCCCCCCTCCCCCCTCCTCTTTATTTTAGTATTACAATGAAAAGAAGCAGGTTGTTCTCGCACGTCTCAAAACATGATCTCCTCGTCTCTCTGGTTGTTGCTGCTGCTGGCAGCTGTTTCCCGTAAGTCTTCGTAACTTCTATAGATACCTCATAATAAAAATACTATGGTTATACATAATTATATCTCTAACATGACCATATTTTTCCTCTCAGGTGTCCACTGTGTTGAACTGACCCAGACTGATTCTATGGTCTTAAGTCCTGGTCAGGTTTTGACACTGTCCTGTAAAATCTCTGGATATTCAGTGACTGACAGCAGCTACTGTACTCACTGGATACAGCAGCCTGCAGGAAAAGCTCTGGAATGGGTTGGAGAGATATGTGGTAGCGGTAACACATATTACAGTGATAAACTGAAAAGTAGATTTCAAGTTACCAGAGAGTCTTCCAGCAACACAGTGACTCTTCAAGGACAGAATGTGCAGACTGAGGATACAGCTGTGTATTACTGCGCCAGAGAGAGAGCACTCAGTGATACAAAACACAAGCCGTTCTGGTCAAAAACATCTTGAAAGAAAAGAGCAATAAAACGTCCCCATTCATACAGTGTTTTACTGCCCAGCAAACGTCCAAAAAATGACCAACTTTGTTGGTGTAAATTAATGGTACAATCAAGTTTATTTATATTAAAATATATTTTTGACTTGAACACAACCAATTCATTAGAAGTTACCACCAACTGTTTGCTATATAGTCACAGTTATAGAGTGAAAGTTAATGTCAAAGTTATTCATCTTTGACGAGAATACTGCTGATATTACAATAGAGGGCACTCTCTGCCTTCTGTGATGAAATTTCTGCAGATCAGGGATGTTGAAGGATTAATGCAACATATTAAAACATATCGCTAACATAGTTGAATTTAGTCCTTCTGATGTAGGTCCATCAGAACCATACTTTTAGAATGAGGGTTATTACCTAAAACTAAAACCATAAAAAACCCACACGCATTATTACTTGAAATAAAACACATAACCTATTTAAATGAAATATTAAAAAGTACATTTATTTTATTTCAGATAGCTGTCAATACACCTCATTTTCATGTAGTTTACCTTGATGCAATAAAATAACTAAAAGGAAAACTATAAAAAATAAAACTATATAGACATATTTAAAAAAAAAAAAAATACAATATGACAAATACACAAAACAAAACTACTTGTTGCTGTCAGATGTAGTCAATAAAATAATTTTAGAAACATGAACAATATGTGAAATAAATAATTTACAATCTGTAGATTGTAAATTATTGTAAATAATTGTAAATGAAAGAAAAATATAATTTAATGCAATGTTTTAAAAAGAGCAATAAATTCGATTTTTATCACTTCTAGGTGTTCAACTGCTGTTCAAAAATATCTCAATGTTAGTAATGTTGATATAAGAGCCCTGATATAATAATAATAATAATAACATGAGAAAAAACAAACAAAAAAAAAAAACAAGAATAAGAATGTAGTTCCATTAATTTACATCAGAGTTTGCCTCATTAAATTTATGCATTGCATGATTAGATAATGGAAAAATGCAATTAATTTTTCATGATAGTTTAATCTTGGTAGTTTAAATTAAAATTTAAATTACAGTTTGCAGACAATCACATTGTCTGCAAACTGTCTACATTTTCTGCTAGACTCTATCCATGTAAATAATAACTTCATTAAATTCACAGCTAAGCCTTATTTAAAATAATGTTCAGGAAAGTGTGATGCATATGAAGTTCATTAACATCTCTGTGTGATTATGTAAATCTCCTGTTGCATATTTAAACAGCAGGCACGAGTCAGTTTATACATTCATCTGATCACTAGAGAGAGAGAAGAATCGCTTCAGTTCATTCAAACTGTGCTGTGAAACAAACCATGATCTCTTCATCTTTAGTGTTGATTCTGGCAGTGATATCCTGTAAGTTTAGTCTACTTTCTGTGTGATACATTCATTTGTTGCTAAAAAACTTGTTAACAGTCTTCTTTACACACCATGACCTCTTACTAACAGGTATTATTCGATTTGATACAGGTATTGATTCATATGAACTCACTCAGCCGGAGTCTCTGACTGTCCGTCCTGATGCCACTCTCACTATCAACTGTAAAGTCTCCTATTCAGTTACAAGTCACCATACAGCCTGGATTCGTCAGCCTGCAGGAAAAGCTCTGGAGTGGATTGGAGTGATCTGGAGTGATGGAAGCTTAGCCTACAAGGATTCACTGAAAAGCAAGTTCAGTATCACCAGAGACACTTCCAGTAACACAATAACACTGCAAGGAAAGAATATGCAAGCTGAAGACACAGCTGTGTATTATTGTGCCAGACGCACAGTGACAGACACCAACAGCCTCCCTCTACAAAAAATCATCATAATACAAATGAGGGCATATTATTAAATATTATTTTACATAATCATTATTTTATTTACTGAATAATGCAACTCTTTTCAATATGTATACATATATATTTATACGTAATAATATATTTGTGTATAACCGTATTTTAATTATTTACAGTGTTAATATTCACTGATATAATATTCATTGATTAACATCATTTCAGTTGATTGAAAAGAGTTATCTGTTTTAATCAGTTTTAAAATTAATGAAAATATAATCACTTACACACAGCAGAGCTGAATGTTTTGCTGAAACTATTCAACATCATGTAATCAGCGAGCAAACCAATTTTTATGACATTTGGTATTTGCTGAATTGATAACTGTTAATTTATCTGCATAAAATATTAATACAGCATGTGAATTCACTATTTTTTAATCAAGACAAAAACATGAATACAGCGTTACTGTTACAGAATCACTTGTTCCCAGATTATTTATTTTTTCAGTTTCTCTTTTCTTACTGTGATCTGTTCTGTTTGATTCAGTTATCAAGCAGTAGGATACATATGTTATTGAGCTGACACTGCAAACAGCATGAGCACATGTTTGGATGCAACAAGTACAATCAACAAGTAAAAAATGTAATGCAGAAAATGCTTTTCTTAATTTGTGTCCTAATTACAGAGAATTCTGTATTAGGCATATAACAGTAAATGAAAACATACATATTCAGAATATAATGAATAGATTTTTTATCACTTACACTGGTAATGGTTTGTCATATTGATCTTTAATAGTTTGGCCCTTCAGTCATGATTGCACCTTGTGACCCTCCCAATGCAAATCAAAACAACCCTGAACATCTGTTTAGTATTTATGTGCTGCTGATTGGATCTGAAGTGTTACATCACCACTTTCAAGATGAAGAATGCACTCTGTTTACTGCTGCTCTCATTCAGCCTACAACGTGAGTTTTTCTACATGTCTATTATCAATTCTAGGGTAACCCCCCCCCCAAATAAAATCAGTATTTCAATCTTCTTTTCAGGTATAAAATGTCAAAGTATGGAGTCCATTGAAAGCACAGCTGTGAAAAAGCCTGGAGAAACTCTGACTCTGTCCTGTAGAGGATCTGGGTTCAGCTTTAGCTGCTGTAGCATGCACTGGATCAGACAACAAGCTGGAAAACCTCTTGTGTGGATGGGACGTGTTTATAGTGGCGGCAGTGGCAATGACTACTCTGAATCTTTCAAAGGTCGAACTGAAATCACCAGAGATAATTCAAAGAGTATGGTGTATCTGAAACTATCAGGCCTGACAGCAGAAGACTCAGCCATGTATTATTGTGCAAGAGACTCACTGTGACACAAAGGTCTTGTACGGCTGAACAAAAACCACACTGGCTGTTTCATCTCTTGTTACTCAAAGCCAACAGGTGACAGCAGAGAATAAAAAAAATCTATGAAATGCAGATGGTATGCAGTGAAGTTCACTATAAAAGCTCAAATATTACATAGCACAAAGGCTTGTCTGACTCCTTTAACGCAATGTGTGTCTAGTCATGTTTAGATGTTTAGTAGCGGTTACACACTTTACAGTGACAAACTAAAAATCAGATTTTTAAGTTACCAGAGATACTTACAGGAGCAAAATTACACTATAAATACAGAATATGACAATAAAGGACACAACAGTGTCTTATGATGCACGAGAGTGAACAAAAAGCACAAGCAGTTCTGATCTAAAACATCTTGAAAGAAAAGTTAAAAAAATAATAATAATCCTCATACATTGGAAAATAAAAGTGCATATGAATCATACCATATTTCAAGAGATCTTTTTCAGCATTTGTTTTCAGTGCGTAAGTTCGCAAAGGACTCAAAAGGAATTAGAAAAGATGGAGAAGAAAATGATGTAAAATCAGTTCATGTCCACAAGAGAAAAAACTAAAACATGTCATAAAGTCTCTGAGAGCAATAAATAATATGATATTTTTTTGTTGTAGCATGTAGATTTGAGTAGTAGCTCTGTATGATTATGTAAATCTCCTGTTGCATATTTAAACAGCAGGCATGAGTCAGTTTATACATTCATCTGATCACTAGAGAGAGTGAAGAATCGCTTCAGTTCATTCAAACTGTGCTGTGAAACAAACCATGATCTCTTCATCTTTAGTGTTGATTCTGGCAGTCATATCCTGTAAGTTTAGTCTACTTTCTGTGTGATACATCTTTTTGTTGCTAAAAAGCTTGTTAACAGTTTTTAAACGTCATGCTCTCTTATTAATTGGTATTATTTGATTTGATACAGGTATTGATTCATATGAACTCACTCAGCCTGAGTCTCTGACTGTCCGTCCTGATGCCACTCTCACTATCAACTGTAAAGTCTCCTATTCAGTTACAAGCTATGGTACAGGCTGGATTCGTCAGCCTGCAGGAAAAGCTCTGGAGTGGATTGGAGTCATCTGGAGTGGTGGAAGCTTATACTACAAGGATTCACTGAAAAACAAGTTCAGTATCACCAGAGACACTTCCAGTAACACAATAACACTGCAAGGACAGAATATGCGAGCTGAAGACACAGCTGTGTATTATTGTGCCAAAGAAACACAGTGACAGACACCAACAGCCTCCCTGTACAAAAACACCATCATATTGACATTACAGTATTTATCACATTTTCACAACTAATATTCACTGATGTTTATCATTTACAGCTGAAATTCATTTGATGATATTAATGTGCAAAAATGAAAATCTAATAAAAGCCATTTTTTAAACAGTAATTCATCTTTGATGAAAAATTGATCTTACAATAGTGAGCACTCTATGCCTTCATGTAATGCCCATTTTAGCAGATCTGAGATATTATAGGAATTAATATAATTATATAAAGAAAGAACAGGGTCTGCTTGCAAACAAAAACATTTTATTCTAGCTTCATGTGTTCTTTTTTTAAACACTTGAATGTGGGTAAGTTTCATAAGAAATAAAGAAATAAACAACATTTTGAACAAAAAGCTGAAAAAAAGACTATGAATTGGATTCAGATTGATAATCAAAACAAAGATGGAGGGGATCACGTGACCCTTCGACTGCGATGCAGGCTTAGTCTTTCGCTCTGCTCACTTTGCCACATATTGTGTGATCCATGTGGCATGTGGCAGGGACTAAAGACCATCTGTGCCTTTGGAAACAAATCCTCCGCGGAGGTGAGTGCAGATCTGTCGCTGGCCGACGAGTTAAACACCTTCTACGGCCGCTTTGATTGCAACGGCGGCAGCGCGGCTCTGCCGAGCAGCGCGTCAGGAAGCAGCAGGCAGAGAAGCGAGAATCATGTGATCACCGTGTCGGAGGACGAGGTTCGGAGGGCACTAAAGGGAGTTAACATCAGGAAAGCGGCTGGACCTGACGGGATCACAGGCCGGGTCCTGAGATCATGCGCTGTTCAGCTTGCTGGTTTGTTCACTTCTATCTTCAATGAGTCCCTTGCTAGCTGGATTACCCTCCCCTGTTGCAAAGTCGTGTGTCTATGGTGTATTATGTGCTTTTTGCTGAGGTGTTTTTTCTGTTCTCACACTGTACTCCCCAAGGAGCATAGTCTGGGGGTTGTTTTTTTCCTCCTCTCTCTCCTCTTGTTTGCTGTATTTTTCTTCAAAAAATCCCTGCATTTCACTGCTGATTGTACTCTGTATGATTGTGTATGTGACAAATAAACCTACCTTGACCTTGACCTTGACCTCTGTAGTTCCCACCTCCTTTAAAAAATCCATCATCATCCCTGTGCCTAAGAACAATAAACCCTCCTGCCTGAATGACTATCGTCCAGTGGCCCTCACATCAATAGTCATGAAGGTTTTTGAGAGACTTGTTAAGAGCCACATTAGCTCCTCCATCCCTGTTACTTTGGACCCTCTTCAGTTTGCTTATCGCTCCAATAGATCAACTAATGATGCCATCTCTCACATTCTCCACTCCTCCCTCACACACATTGATAGCAGCAATGGGAACTATGCAAGACTGCTATTCATAGACTATAGCTCAGCTTTCAATACTATAGTCCCCACCAAGCTAGCTGTCAAACTCTCAGACCTCGGCCTAAACACTTCACTCTGTGACTGGATTCAAGATTTCCTCACCGGCAGACCTCAAGTGGTGAAGGTAGGCCAGTTCACCTCCAACTCCATCACCCTGAACGTAGGAGCCCCGCAGGGTTGTGTCCTGAGTCCCCTGCTCTACTCTCTCTACACACATGACTGCGTGTCCTCTCACAGATCCACATCTATTGCTGAGGAAATTCAGGGTCTCGCCAACAATCCTGAAAACTTTCTATGCAGGGACCATAGAAAGTGTATTGACTCAGTGCATCTCAGTGTGGTATGGAAACAGCTCCAGCCAAGATTGCAAGGCCTTGCAGAGAGTTGTGCGCTTAGCTGAGCGTATCTCTGGGTCTGCTCTCCCCTCTCTGCAGGACATCTACCTCAAACACTGCAGAAGCAGAGCTGTCAAAATCATCAAGGACTCAAATCACCCTGGAAACTGCCTATTCACTCTGCTGCCATCTGGTAAGCGCTTCCGCAGCCTGATGGCAAAAACTGAGAGACTTAGGAGGAGTTTCTTCCCCAAGGCCATCAGACTCCTTAACTCAACTTAGCCTCTTAACATCATCTGACTTACTTCATAATCACTAATCACACACTCATTATTCTCTACCTCATACTGACAGTGTCATTTGCACATTTGCACACAACACTTTCTGTGTCTTGATATCATATCTTATCTTATTTTTTATATTTATTTTATTTTTTTGTGATTGGCTGCTTCATGTCAACCATGTTCAACCTGTTTGCACATTCCTCTCTGTACAGTCATGCTTATCTTAATATTTAATTCTACAGCATACTGTCATGCACATTCTTTTATATTTTATATTTTATTCTTTATATCTTATTTTTTATTCATTTTATTTTATGTATACTTCCCTTGTGTTGTATTTTTCAATATTTGCACTGTCCATGGAGCGGACCCGACTCTCATTTCACTGCTGGTTATACAATCTCTGTATAGTCGTGTATGTGACAAATAAAACTTGAAACTTGAAACTTGAAACTTGATCCTGTCAGTAAATTTTAAACCACTCTGCATTGGACACGTCATGAGTGCTTCGGCAGACAAAGGGGATCGGAAAGAGAGATTGAGCAATCACCAATGAAGAAAAAATCCAGAGATTCCACCATCTCCAGAGAGAACCTCGACAATGCTATTGCTAACGGTGTTAAGCTAGCACTTAAAGAACAGTAAAGCATTTTGAATTTGGTTGTGATTTCGGCAGTAAGAGATGCGATGGACTCGATTCTGATTCCAGCATTGCGCGAACTGCGTGAGGACATACAAGTGACCAACAAGTCTGTTAAAGAGCTAAGAGAGGGGTTTGAGGCCATAGTTACCACGGCGAAGCAGACACGTGACCGCGTTGATTCTGTTCAGGCAGATGCACGTGAGGATAGAAGGGCAGTCACAGACTTAAGAAATCAGCTGGAGCGACTCACCGAAAAGATGACGGATATTGAAGATAGGGGCAGGAGGAACAATGTTCGTCTGGTGGGGCTGCCAGAGGGAGCGGAGGGTACCAATGCAGCTGGTTTCCTCAGAGTTAATCTTTCCAAGTGGATTCCTTCCTTGAGGGGCCGTGACATTGAGATTGACCAGGCGCATCGCGTGTATGACGGAGGGAGGGGCTCCGATCGGCCGCGCACTCTCAGAGATTCCACGTCCGTGTACTAAGATGGCATGACAGATCGCAAATCCTGAAATGTGCCAGGCAGGCTTATCCGGTGAAATGCGCACAGGACAATGTCACACTTTTATTTTTTCCTGACTTTAGTCCAGCTACAGCGATCAGGAGAAAGGCATTTAATCCAGTTTTGAAGAAGATGACAGCGCTTGGTCTCCAGCCCTTCCTCATCTATCCGGCGGTAATTAAACTACGGCACAAAGGGGAACAGAAAAGCTTCGATTCCCCTCAGAAAGCGGAGGATTTTATCAGCTCCCTGTCTCAGCAGCAGATGTATGCCGATGCTCTACAGGGGGGCGGCGGGGGAACAGCAGCCGCTGTCTCTCCGGCCCAGCGGGAGGAGCTTGATGGCCGGGATGGACATGGTCCTAGCTGCCCAGGGGGGGATGGTGGCAGGATGGACATGGACACTTGCTAGACCTGTTTTTTGCTTTTTCTTCTCCCCTCTCTCCTACTGGGATATTGTCCCTACATATCCGGTACAACGATCTCGTTGCTGGTAAGACTGACACTCCTTTTTTTTCTTTTAGAAGGGACTAATGGAGAGTAGGTTTAATTAAAAAAATAGATATTTTTTTGGCTGTGTGAGCCTTTCGGGAGACATGTCTTGCGTTGGAGTGGATCGGTCACGAACCATCACTATTTATTGTTGCTCAGTCAGACCTATGTTCTCGGTAATGTGCGGTCTGAATTGTTCCTTGTTTATGGTTGTCGGTTGTTCATATTTTTATGTTGATTTTATTTTTATTTTTTACAACAGAAATTTATACTTTTTATTTATTTTACCTTATTTCTAAAGGGATTTTTCATCTAGGAGGTTTGGTATCTAAAATGCACATCAGCGTTTACATGTTATTTACAGAATGGAGATGCTTCTGTTTTTTTCATTTATTGAATACAATCTTGGGATTACGAATATTCAATGCATACTCTAAATATTTTATCACTGAATGTGAATGGTTCAAATTCTGCTGTTAAACGAACCCGTGTGTTAGAATATTTACACCGTAAATCTATTTCCTGTGCCCTAATTCAAGAGACACATTTAAAACAATCTGACGTGGCACGTTTCCAGAATAAGTATTACAAATTAGCAGCTTTTTCTAGCGCTCAAAATAAAACTAAGGGGGTGCTTATCCTTGTTAACCGGAAGTTAAATTTAATGATTGAACACCTTGGTAGTGATGAGAAGGGTAGCTTTGTTTTTATCCGATGCAAGATATATAATAATAGGTTAGCATTGGTCTCTATTTATGGTCCGAATGAGACAGACAGTGCATTCCTTACACAGATTTCCAAAACTCTACTTGAGGAGATTGATTGCCCTCTAGTGGTGGGTGGTGATTTTAATGCTGTCATAAATCCTGCTTTAGATAAATCTCAATCTGATACAACAGCAAATCCATCCTCTAAATTACTGAATACATTTATCACTGAGCTTAACTTAATCGATCTTTGGAGAATTCAGAATACTAAAGCTAAGGACTTCACTTTTTTTCTAATAGACACAAGACTTTCTCCAGGATAGACTACATATTTCTCAGCCCATCTTTAATTTCATCTAATTCCTCCATCTCTATATTACCAATTTTATTATCTGATCATTCTGCTGTGTTGTGCAGTGTTCCTCTTTCCGATGTTAAAGCCAAGTCCCCTAGATGGCGCTTTAACATATCATTATTAAGTAATCAGACTGTCATTACATCTCTAAAAGAATATATTAAGGAATTCCTTGAAATGAATATGCCCTCTGATGTGGATCCTCAAATACTGTGGGAAACGACTAAGTGTGCTATACGAGGTTTCTGTATATCTTTCTCTTCTACTCTTGCCAAAGCGAAAACTCACCAGTTTACACAATTAGAAAATAAAATCCAATCATTACAAAACCTACAAAAACAACATTTTACTGAGCAACAGGCTACACAGCTGTCCTCTTTAAAAGAAGAATATGATTTACTTTCACACTCAAAGGCGGAATTTATTTTACATAGGACTAGGCAAAAATATTATTTAGAATCAGAGAGACCTAGTCATTTATTGGCCCTTAGGTTGAAAGAATGCGAGTCTAAGGCATATATTAGCGCAATAAAATCATCGGATGATCAGGTCACCACGAATCCTGTGGCAATTACTGACATATTTAAAGGTTTTTACACAAATCTGTATAAAGCCGAAACAGATTTTGATGAACCAATTTGTAAGCAGTATTTAGATAAATTGGAACTGCCTCGGATCTCACAGATAGATAAAGAATCTTTGGAGGCCCCATTAAGTTTGGAGGAACTCCACGTCTCTCTAAAAAGCCTTCAAAAGGGCAAATCGCCGGGTCTAGATGGTCTCCCCCCTGAATTATATTTAGAAATTTGGGATCTGGTAGGGATACTTATGCTTAACTCATTTAATTTTGCAATTGAACATGGGGTATTTCATAGAGATCAAAAAACATCACTGATTTCATTACTTCTTAAAAAAGGGAAAGATCCATTAGATTGTTCCAGCTACAGACCGATTTCGCTTATCCCATGTGATCTAAAAATCTATGCTAAAGTTTTTGCTTCTCGTATGGAGAAGGTAATTCACAGTCTGATCAAGGAGGACCAAACTGGTTTCATCAAGGGGCACAATGCATCTGACAATATGCGTCGACTCCTTCATATTCTTGACTTTGCGGACTCCCACCCAACCCCTTGTGCGGTCTTTTCACTTGATGCAGAAAAAGCCTTTGACAGGCTAGAGTGGAATTATATGTGGGCAGTTCTGCAATGTTTCGGCTTCGGTGAACACTTCGTTTCTATGATTAAGACATTATACCACTCACCTGCAGCATTAGTCATAACTGGTAATATTATTTCCCCCTCATTCCTTTTACAGCGGGGAACGAGGCAGGGGTGTCCGCTTTCCCCCTTATTGTTTTGTCTATCTCTTGAACCCTTAGCGCAAGCCATCAGGAAATCTGAAGTATCGATTAAGATTCATGATCATAATCATAGTATTTAATTATACGCTGATGATATTATTCTATATTAAACAAATCTGGCTCATCGTCTTATTCACTTCAGAGTCATTCATAGAGCATACATAGCTCCTTACAAAAGATTATGAAACTACAGTCAAATTTGAACTGCCATATACAGTGGATACGGAAAGTATTCAGACCCCCTTAAATTTTTCACTCTTTGTTATATTGCAGCCATTTGCTAAAATCATTTAAGTTCATTTTTTTTTCCTCATTAATGTACACACAGCACCCCATATTGACAGAAAAACACAGAATTGTTGACATTTTTGCAGATTTATTAAAAAAGAAAAACTGAAATATCACATGGTCCTAAGTATTCAGACCCTTTGCTGTGACACTCATATATTTAACTCAGGTGCTGTCCATTTCTTCTGATCATCCTTGAGATGGTTCTACACCTTCATTTGAGTCCAGCTGTGTTTGATTATACTGATTGGACTTGATTAGGAAAGCCACACACCTGTCTATATAAGACCTTACAGCTCACAGTGCATGTCAGAGCAAATGAGAATCATGAGGTCAAAGGAACTGCCCGAAGAGCTCAGAGACAGAATTGTGGCAAGGCACAGATCTGGCCAAGGTTACAAAAAAATTTCTGCTGCACTTAAGGTTCCTAAGAGCACAGTGGCCTCCATAATCCTTAAATGGAAGACGTTTGGGACGACCAGAACCCTTCCTAGAGCTGGCCGTCCGGCCAAACTGAGCTATCGGGGGAGAAGAGCCTTGGTGAGAGAGGTAAAGAAGAACCCAAAGATCACTGTGGCTGAGCTCCAGAGATGCATTCGGGAGATGGGAGAAAGTTGTAGAAAGTCAACCATCACTGCAGCCCTCCACCAGTCGGGGCTTTATGGCAGAGTGGCCCGACGGAAGCCTCTCCTCAGTGCAAGACACATGAAAGCCCGCATGGAGTTTGCTAAAAAACACCTGAAGGATTCTCTGGTCTGATGAGACCAAGATAGAACTTTTTGGCCTTAATTCTAAGCGGTATGTGTGGAGAAAACCAGGCACTGCTCATCACCTGTCCAATACAGTCCCAACAGTGAAGCATGGTGGTGGCAGCATCATGCTGTGGGGGTGTTTTTCAGCTGCAGGGACAGGACGACTGGTTGCAATCGAGGGAAAGATGAATGCGGCCAAGTACAGGGATATCCTGGACGAAAACCTTCTCCAGAGTGCTCAGGACCTCAGACTGGGCCGAAGGTTTACCTTCCAACAAGACAATGACCCTAAGCACACAGCTAAAATAACGAAGGAGTGGCTTCACAACAACTCCGTGACTTGTTCTTGAATGGCCCAGCCAGAGCCCTGACTTAAACCCAATTGAGCATCTCTGGAGAGACCTAAAAATGGCTGTCCACCAACGTTTACCATCCAACCTGACAGAACTGGAGAGGATCTGCAAGGAGGAATGGCAGAGGATCCTCAAATCCAGGTGTGAAAAACTTGTTGCATCTTTCCCAAAAAGACTCATGGCTGTATTAAATCAAAAAGGTGCTTCTACTAAATACTGAGCAAAGGGTCTGAATACTTAGGACCATGTGATATTTCAGTTTTTATTTTTTAATAAATCTGCTATATAATTTTTCTGTCAATATGGGGTGCTGTGTGTACATTAATGAGGAAAAAAAAATGAACTTAAATGATTTTAGCAAATGGCTGCAATATAACAATGAGTGAAAAATTTAAGGGGGTCTGAATACTTTCCGTACCCACTGTATGTAACAATGCATCATTAGGCACTTTTCTGCAAATGTTTTGGGAATGTCCTGTCGTCATCAGTCTATGGACACATGTAAACCTGATTTTGTCATCATTACTGCAAATTGATTGGTCTGTTAAACCAAGTCTGTGTCTTCTTAATGATGATTCAGGTCTCTGTATTAGTTCAATGCAAAAGAGAATGTTGTTTGCTGGTTTTACAGCTGTGAAGAAGACAATAATCCAGAACTGGTTTACAACACACATGTGTAGAAAAACATATTGGATCCGTAGCCTCCTGCAAATAGTGACGTGTGAATGTGCAACGGCGCGTGTCGGTGGGGCCAAGCCTTCGACCATTGATGCTTGGCAGTGTTTTCTTTTTGATATACGTGATTGTATAAAGCAGGGGTCATCAAACTTGATCCTGGAGGGCCGGTGTCCTGCAGAGTTTAGCTCCAACTTGCCTCAACACACCTGCATGGAAGTTTCAAGTATACCTGTTAAGACCTTGATTAGCTGCTTCAGGTGTGTTTGATTAGGGTTGGAGCTAAACTCTGCAGGGACACCGGCCCTCCAGGACCGAACTTGGTGACCCCTGGTATAAAGGATTGACTTGTTTTGTGTTTTTATTGTCCTTCCCTCTCTCCCTCCCTTTTGACTGGACTTTGAGATATTGAGTACATGTCTGTTGTTTTGTTTTGTTATATTTTGGATGTTATGTTATGTTATGTGTGAAAAAAAAAAAAAAATGTTGATAACAAAAAAAAGAAGCAAGAGTCTGGAAATGCTAGTTTAACTTGTCACGTGACAAATCAGATCTTTGGTTAATTTGGCCAAATCAGATCACTTAAAGCTGTTCACTCCAAGAGCAAGAACTGTAATGATAAATTCATGTTCAATCGGATTTAAATCTGGAGATTGACTTGGGCAATCTAAGACTTTCCATTTCTTTGCCCTTATAAATTCCTTGACTGAACTGGCAGGGTGTTTTAGGTCATTGTCCTGATGCAATATGAAGCACTTCCCAATGAATCTGGTGGCATTTTCTTGAATATTGGTAGGCAAGATGGTTTTGTACCCTTCCAAATTCATTCAGTAAAGTTGAGAGGGCCTGTTCCAGAGGCAGCCATGCATGCCCCTGCCATGACAACACCTCCACCATGCTTTACAAATGAGGCCAGGGGCGGACTGGCCATCGGGAGAACCATGAGAATTCCCGGTGGCCTGACAGCCAATTTGGCCCGCTGCCCTGCATTTATTTATTTTTTGTATAATTTATTATTATTATTTTATATTGTTATTGTTGTTGTTTTTGTTGCCTACCGAATGTACTAAAGTGATTATTTCCGAATTCGCCATTCAATAATAAAACTCTAATAAATCATGCCTTGACTGGCAACGCGATTCGCCTCGCGTGCGCTCCGCGCGTCCGCCAAAAGGACGCAATACTCTAGAATGGAGTGGAAGCGCCCAGGTGGAGCAGAGAGGCAAAACTGTCCTGTTCAGGGCTTCAAGTGCAGGTCAGTTACATCTGTAAATAGACTATTGTAGTTTTATCTTTGTTTACTTAGTTAAACATTAAACTGCTAGCAAATGTTAGCAGTAGCTGTCAATTACTGCAAACTTAACAAAAGGACATAATAACTATTGTAAAGAGACGGAATTTAGCAGATACATATTCACATAGTTTTATAACGGGTTAGGGGGAGTTATGGCAGACAACAACAACCCTTAGGAAAATTAACCGTGGTTTTACTAAAAATAAAACCAAAAAACCATGGTTACTATAGTTAAACCATGGTAACCACAAATTATTAATGGTTTTGCTACACGGTATAGTTTCACCATGGTATTTGTAGTAAAACTCTGATTATACAAATAGTAATCAATCCACCAAAAACATGGTTATTTTTACCATAGGTCTAATAATACCATGGTTATTTTTCCTTAGGACCAAACATGACCCATGATAATGCAAAAACATATTAAATTTTAAGATTTTTCTATAAAGATATATTCAACATGTAGCTATTATTGTGCTAATTTTGACAAGATAAAACAATAATGTAATACTTAATTTTTTCTAAAATAAATGTATACTATGTGCAAACAAATTACAATGAGGTGGCTGTTTTGCAACAAGGTGCTGGAAAAGTGACAGGTGCAAGAAAATTAGTGAAAAAAGTAAACATACACATGAGAGACATAGAGATGTCAGGGAAAATGAAGAGACTAAAAAGGAAAATGGAAGTTCAAAAGATAACCTTTAATTATTTTGCATGGCCCCAGCCTAGGTATTGAAACTTTTTTATGCAATGATGATGATGGCCATACAAAAAATATTGTTGTCCGGTTTCAACATTTGTTGTGGGTGTATGGGATGGCCTGGATGAGAGTGAGATTTCCTGGCCTGAAATTTTGTTCCAGTCCGCCCCTGAATGAGGCTGTATGCTTGGGATCATTTATACACGCACACAGAAAGCTGCTTATTACTCATTTATCCATGTTTCTTTATCGCTCTCACGTGTCAATAACTCCTGCCCAACTAAAACCTCCACAGATATATTTGCATACCAAAACAATATAGAAATGATATAGAAAAAGTTCAATTGATTTACACTTTATATCATCGCCAACATATATATTGTCGTATTGGCATATCAACCAGTAATGCTTAAAGTTTAATGAACACATTTGACTAGCTAGCTAGGTGATAAAAAACAAAATCTGACCAAAAAAACAAAACTATCAAGACTGACTAGTGCTAATGGTATGTTTCTCTTGCTAGTGCTCCTTTTTTTCCTTCATGCTAAGTGCTAATCTGAATGGTGTTCCATTTTAACCTTAATCAACAAGTACAACCGGCCGTGACATCCTCACCTTATCTTATGCTGCCTTCACAGGCAATCAATTTTTTATATATATATTTTTTTTGTAAATATGAGTTTTCTAGTTGGAAATTGGACATGATTGCCTTTGTCATATTTTCTACTGGGATAATTTTTATACCCATGTTTCTGAGTTGTGCAGGCCATAAACATGGTGGAGGGGAAAACACTTAAAATCATGCACACCGTAGTGCAATAACCATTTCAAGCATTTTGTATGTTTTATACACAGCAGAACAGCATGTATGTTACTGAAAATCCAGAATCATCAACAAGCTAACTATATAGATATCTCTGTGAATGTTTATATGGTTGTCAACTAATGGGATGCTACATTTTATTCAAAATTAAATACCTTAAATATCTACAATTTTGGTTTTAATAAGATTTTCCCAGGAAACCTGGCATCCTCCATGATTCCTGTTCTTTCCAACAGCACTTGAATGCGACAAGCTTGTAATCAGACTTCTGAAATTCTGAAAACTTGCTTACCCAATTCTAGATGGAGTCACAGTTGCAGCTCACATGAATGAAAGTGGCATGTCTGAACTAGTTGATACAGGAAATCAGCAGTCTAATAAAGAGGTTGACTGGCAAAAAGTATTTTATGTATTTTGAAAATTGATGTATTTAAATACAAAATACATTTGATTTTTTTCAATGGTATTTAAATACAAAATACAAAATAGTATTTTGTATTTCAAATAGTTATTTTAAATACATGTATTTGAAATACTGCCCATCCCTGGTTATGACATAGATTACCAGTCATTTTTTTGCTGTGTGCAGTCACATAGTAAATATTGTTCATATATGATGAAGTATAGTTCATATAGTTCATCCCTGATGAAAAACTGCTGATAATATAATAGAGGACAATCTTTGCTTTCATGTAATGTCAAATTCAGCAGATCAGAGATATTGTAGCAATTGATGTAAATTGGCTTTTTATTTTTCTTGCAATTAAATATATTGCTAACACTTTGATATCAATGAATTTAAAACTGAAAGGCCTGTTTAAAAAGGAAAAGCTGATGCCTCTTCATGTAATCTCAATATTTTTGTTGTTTGAGCAAGTAGATTTGATTATTACCTCTGTATGTTTATGTAAATCTCCTGTTGCATATTTAAACAGCAGGCATGAGTCAGTTTATACATTCATCTGATCACTAGAGGGATTGAAGAATCGCTTCAGTTCATTCAAACTGTGCTGTGAAACAAACCATGATCTCTTCATCTTTAGTGTTGCTTCTGGCAGTGATATCCTGTAAGTTTAGTCTACTTTATGTGTGATAAATCATTTTGTTGCTAAAAAGCTTAACTGTTTTTAAACGTCATGCTCTCTTACTAACTGGTATTATTTGATTTGATACAGGTATTGATTCATATGAACTCACTCAGCCTGAGTCTCTGATTGTCCGTCCTGATGCCACTCTCACTATCAACTGTAAAGTCTCCTATTCAGTTACAAGCTATGTTACAGGCTGGATTCGTCAGCCTGCAGGAAAAGCTCTGGAGTGGATTGGAGTCATCTGGAGTGATGGAGACTTATTCTACAAGGATTCCCTGAAAAGCAAGTTCAGTATCACCAGAGACACTTCCAGTAACACAATAACACTGCAAGGAAAGAATATGCGAGCTGAAGACACAGCTGTGTATTATTGTGCCAGACGCACAGTGACAGACACCAACAGCCTCCCTGTACAAAAACATCATCATATTGACATTACAGTATTTATCATGTTTTGTACTAAAAATGTTTCACAACTGATATTCACTGATGTTCATCATTCACAGCTGAAAATCATTTGATGATATTAATGTGCAAAAATGATAATGCATCCAATCAGATGCAAAAACAACACTTACCAAAAAAAACAAAAAAACATAATATAATCACATAAGAACTATAATCGGAAACCGTTTCAGTAGAAAGTCAGTAAAATCTATTATATTTTGAATCTTTGCTTTCTTCACAAAAGGTTAGAAAGTCTGTTGGTCAATAAAGGTGCATTTTGATAGATGTTTTGACCCTGTTTTGCTGTTGTCTCAGAGGAGGGATCAAAGTTTTCAGCACCGTTTGAGCAGCATTGATGGTTTCATAATCAGATCCGAGTCAGTCAGTGAACTGAAGTGCTTATTCTGTCTGTGTGATGTGAATCCTGGAGGTCTGTAAGAGATGTCAGCTGACTGCTAAAACACCAATAGATGGCAGTAATCCATCACTTGAATTTTTTTTTAGTGGTTTTAAACACTTTACAGGCTCTTATTTCAAAAGTGTACTGAGAGTACATCATTTTCTGTAATTTTATATTTGATAATATTCATATTTGAATTTCATACTACAATGAAACGCAGTTATATTGAAATTAATGCTGTCAAACGATTAATCGCATCCAAAATATTTTTTTTTGTTTACATAATATATGTGTGTATATTTATGTATACATAAATACACACACATATGGTATATATTTAAATTTATATAATTTAATTTAAATATAAATATATTTAATATACAGACATAACATTTTTCTTAAATATATACATGCATGTTTGTCTATTTATGTATACGTAATAAATATACACAGTACACGCACATATATTAGGTAAAACAAATAAAACTTTTATTTTGGATGCGATTAATCATTTGACAGCACTAATTGAAATCCATTAAAGAAGATCAAAATAAAAGTTATACAATGCACTAAAATGACATTTAGCTCTAATACAGAAATAATGGTCTGCTTATATAGATCAAACATTAACCACAAAAAAAACTTAATCTGGTCAGTGTCATGGTGCACACAGCAGGGAGGAAGCAGGAACACGCAGACGAGGAGATACTTCAAAATAATAGTCTTTAATGACGACATTAAGGTAAGACAGGGCAATGCAAACACACAGAAACACCGGGAATAACGAGTAGACCAGACGACATGGAACTCAACAGACAGGATTAAATACACCGGATAATTAACACAATCACAATCACACACCTGGAACCGAATTAACTCATAATGACATGAAACAAGGACAGGAAACAACCAAATGTGGAAACAAGAGGCGGGAACACAAGACACACACGACAGAGGTCTGACAGTCAGTATGTCAGATATGTTATATCATTAGTTCTCTGATTTTAATATGTGAATCAGCTTATCTGAATAGATGTCTGAATAGACACTTGAACTCTGGAAACAAAGGCTATCTTTCTGGTTTAAACTTAACACACCATGTTAAAAAAGTTTCTTATATTTGTAATTCTGACAGTACTACCACACAAGTCACTACATAAAGAACAATAGTGCAAAAATGTAACATTATAGCCTACTTCATTAAAAGTAACATTATTTCTTTTCCCACAGGTATTGAATGTCAGACATTCACTCAGTCTGAAGCAGTGGTTAAAAGGAGAGTCTCACAAACTTACATGTACAATAACTGGATTTACTTTCAGTGGTCTCCGTCTGAGCTGGATCAGACAGAGCCCTGGAAAAGGACTAGAGTGCATATATGGATGGGTGAAGGGACAGATGAGCAAATGGTCTTTCCCCAGATCTTCCTGTCAGATAAGAAACTTTATTGTTTTGTTGCATGCCATGTATATGTTGTAAGATGTCCTGAGTTTTGGCTTCACAAGGAAATAATTTCATAAGGAAATATTTCACCCCTTTCACACAGAAATTGTTCAAAGCTCATCAAAACATTATAGACACTAATTAAGCTGGTAAAACAAAAACAAACTTCAAGGCAAGCCTAATAAATGAAAAAAAGTAAATGCATAATATAACCAAAAAATATAATTTGCACCAAAATAATAAACTAAAAAAACTAAATTTGTTCATAACTTTACCCTTGCTATTTGCTTGTTCTTTATGATATGTATAAGATAAGATTTGAAGGTCATCTTGATATTTAACAGTAATAACCAACAAAATATTGCTTAAGCATCATGATAATAATTGGATGTAATGAATTATGCAAATATCCCTCCTCCTCCTCTTTATTTGAGTATTAAAATTAAAAGAAGCAGCTTGTTCTCACACGTCTCAAACCATGATCTCCTCGTCTCTCTCGTTGTTGCTGCTGCTGGCAGTTGTTTCTCGTAAGTCTTCATGTCTTCTTTAGAGATACTTCATAATAAAAATACTGTTGGTTATACATAATGTTGTCATATCTCTAACATGTCCAGCCATATTTTTCCCCTCAGGTGTCCACTGTGTTGAACTGACACAGACTGATTCTATTGTCTTAAGTCCTGGTCAGGTTTTGACACTGTCCTGTAAAATCTCTGGATATTCAGTGACTGACAGCAGCTACTGTACTGACTTCATTCGGCAGCCTGCAGGAAAAGCTCTGGAATGGGTTGGAAGGATGTGTGGTAGCGGTAACACATATTACAGTGATAAACTGAAAAGTAGATTTCAAGTTACCAGAGAGTCTTCCAGCAACACAGTGACTCTTCAAGGACAGAATATGCAGACTGAGGACACAGCTGTGTATTACTGCGCCAGAGAGTCACAGTGACACAGAGCAGTTACTGCCTTGTTCAAAAACCACATTAACACTCGGTACACAAATACACAGCTTTGCTCTAAAATCTTCAGTATTTCTGATCCAGTTTCAGTTACATTCTATGTTCACAAAAATGATGGTTAAAGTAAAGATTTAACATGTTTTATTTTATTTACATAAAAAAATTAACCACAATGCTTTCTAGTTCTAAAATAGTATAATAGGCCTATGTATTATGAGGCAAAACTATTGCCTCTCTGTTCTAACCTTCTAAAATCTGCTAGCAAAAAAGTTAAAATAGGTATACTTTTACACTTTTCATTCATATCTCTGTCTTCTCCATTTGCCACCCACAAACTCATTACACTGACATAATCCTGCCTCCTGATACAGTAATTATGTTACAAGTCTGGCACGTTTCACAAGACAGTGTTACGGTGCACAATTTAAGACATCCTCAGACATATGACAAAAAGGCACTGCACCTCAGACTAAAAGGCTTCAGCCATTGGACTAAACGGTATTGCGCCTCTGACTGAAAGGCTTTCAGAAAAAGTCAAGTGTCAGGTCTTGTAGCCTACAATTAGGCAGCACCAGACAAAAAGCCATCTTTGAAGTCTTTTGTTGCTGTAATATAATATCGGTCAAAAAAGTGGATACCACTTAATAGATACAATGGATACCACAGAATAGATATAATTGCTAATAAGGTCATGACTGAATTGTTTATTTGTTGATCTATTCTCATTTTCATTCTACAGTCATGGTCAGAATTAATGGCACCCTTGGTAAATATGATCAAAGAAGGCTCTGAAAATAAACCTGCATTATTAATCATTTTGATCTTTTATTTAAAAAAATCACAAAAATCGAACCTTTCATTGAACTAAAACAATTGAAAATGGGGGAAAATCTCATTATGAAATAAATGTTTTTCTCAAATACAAGTTGGACACAATTATTGGCACCCCTAGAAATTCTTATGAGTAAAATATCTCTGAAGTATATTCCCATTCATATTCACAATTTTGAGCACTCCAGGGTGATTATGAACATGAAATTATTCAGCCATGGCTTCCTGTATCACAGAAATATAAATAGGAGGGAAAACAAAGCCCAAATTCCCTTAATCATCCATCACAATGAGAAAAAAACAAATAATATATTTCTGATGTGCAGCAAAAGATAATTGAGCTTCACAAATTAGTGAAGTGGCTTTAAGAAAAGAGCTAGAGCAGCGAAAATGCCCCTTTCCACCATCAGGGCAATAATTAAGAATTTCCAATCAACAGAAAATGTTACGAAACTGCCTGGAAGAGGACGTGTGTCTATATCGTCCTAATGCACGGTGAGGAGGAGAGTTTGAGTGGATAAAGACTCTCCAAGGACCACAGCTGGAGAATTGCAGAAAATAGTTGAGTCTCTGGGCCAGAAAACCTTAAAAAAAATGTCAAATAGCACCTACATCACCACATGTTTGTCAGGGTTCTGTTGTGTGTGTCATGTGTTCCTGCCTCTTGTGTCCATATTTGGTTTGTTTCCTGTCCTCGTCTGATGTGATTATTAGTTAATTCGTGTCCAGCTGTGTTTGTCTCGTTATCTATGATTTACCTGTGTATTTATAGTCCTGTCTGTTCAGTTTGATTTTGTCTGGTCTACTCGTTACCCCCGGTGTTTCCTGTCTGTCAGCCTTTCCCTGCCATGTTTAGCCTTGATGTCTTATTAAAGACTATTATTTGAGTTTACGTCCTTGTTCCTCCCTGCTGTGTGCACCGTGACAATGTTGTTTGGGAGGGTTTCAAGAAAAATTCTCCTCACTCATCCAAAAACAATCTCCAGCATATTCAGTTATCAGACATGACTGGAACTTCAAATGGCACTGGCTTCTATGGTCAGATGTAACTAAAAAAATGAGCTTTTTAGCAGCAAACACTCAAGATGGGTTTGGTGAACACAGGGATAAAAAAGAACCCCATGTGTACAATGAAATATACTGCTGTATTTTTGATGTTGTGGGTCTATATTTCTGCTGGAGGTCCTGGACATCTTGTTTAGACACATGGCATCATGGATTCTATCAAATACCAACAGATAAAAAATCAACAAGTGATTGACTCTGTTAGAAATCTTATAATGGGCCATGTTTGGATCCTCCAACTGTACAATAATCCAAACACAAACCTCAAAAACAACACAAAAATGGGTCACTGAGCACAAAACCAAGCTTCTGCTGGCCATTCCAGTCCTCTGACCTGAACCCTGTAGAAGATGAGTGAGGTGAACTGAAGAGAAGAAGCACCGTCATGGAGCTGTGAATCTGAAGGATCTGGAGAGATTCTGGATGAAGGAATGGTCTCTGATCTCTTGTCAGGTGTTCTCTAACCTCATCAGGCATTATAGGAGAAAATTTAGAGCTGTTAAACTGGCAAATGGAGGTTTCAAAAAGTATTGAATAAAAGGGTGCCGTTAATTGTGGCCAATGTGTATTAGAGAAAAACATTTATTTCATAATGATATTTCCTCCCATTTTAAATTCTTATTATCCAATGAAAGGTTAGATTTTTGTGATTTTTTTTAATAAAAGATCAAAAGGATTAACAATGCAGATAAATTTTCACAGCCTTCTTTGATCATATTTACCAAGGGTGCCAATAATTCTGACCACGACTGTATGTCTTACCAAAGTAATTTATTAGCAAGATTAATAAAAACATTCAAAATTATACTATGATTGAAGCAACAGACATATATGGAGACAAGGGAGTGTCTACAAAAAAGAGACATATTTACTGATGTGTGACCCTCAGGAAACACCTGCGTTTCATTATTGCCTCTAAAAAAATGCATGTATAGTTTCATAAGACTTATTTACATTCTGTAACTACAAAGCATATAGAAACTACTAAAATACATTCTGTTAAAGTTAATAACATGCTCATTCAAACATAATTAGAAGACAATACAATCAAGAAATTGCTATATCCTTGTCTTCTCAGCAAGTGATATCAGAAGCAAATTATGTGACCCTGATGACTAATATAATCTTAGAAAAAGTTTCTAATCCAAATTCTGCTAATCAAACTACACTTATGACATTATTATGACATTTCAATTAAACTGAGATGCTCATTTTCACCTATCACTTGTATTTCTGTCTTCACCCTTTCCGTCTTCCTCCACTGAATGAGGGTCTCTGAGGGCTTCTATTAATGTTGCTTAAAGATGGATAAGAGTTGTGTCTACTTTGATCACAATAATTTCAGGGTTTTGATTTTTGCCTTTCAATGTCAAAAGACAGTTCAAACGAGGAAAAGATGTGTCAGAGGAACTTGCTGAGGAAACCCCAGGTAAATTATGTAAGATAACACCATTATTAAAGACTCCACCACAATAGAAGCCTAGGAACACAGTTAGAGCCGCACCGGTCACAATCACGGCCACTGTGTTGGTCCTACATGCACATTGACTGTACTTCTGAGCCTTCACCATGTCTCCCTCATTCATCTTGCTTCTTGCCTTTAAAACAATAGAGGAAAACTTGGTAAAACTGAGTAAATTTGAGTATACACTAACATGTTGTTCTAGAAAGAAACGTGGTTATATATGATTACATACACAAGGTTAGATTAGATGTTTAAATTAAGCAATGAAACGCAAGGTTTGATTCCACAAATTGACCTATTTCTGTGGTGGGTTTTCCACTGAGGGAACCAACATAGATCTACCTAATGAAAAAAAAAAAAAAACAAACTGACCTATTTCTGTGGCGTGTTTTCCCCTGAGGGAACCAACATCTACCTAATAATGAAAAAACAAAAAAAAACATGATGATGATTTATCATTCAGGCAACATGTTCTCATGAATGTCACGGATACAAATACAGTTTTTCTTACTTTATTAAGGCCCAATATGTTTTTCATCACTGCATTTACCAATTTTTTTATCTATTTTTTTTTTCTGTGCACAGGTAGAAAAAAGAAATGACAGATTGGAGGAGGAGTTCATGCAAAACTGTTATGTATAATTCCCATAAGTTTCATTGTGCCATAAGCGTGTTCATTGACTATGGTTCTTGTAGAAGAGCATAAATCAGCAATGACAACTATTATCAATTTACTCCTGTTATTACTATTTTTACATGGTCTGTAACTCATTCTTAAACAATATTAATGATTTATCATTGCATACATTTTAGCAAGCTAACTATTGAGTTTACTTCTGAATAGTTTTACATTTTGCTAACTTCTTAGTTTATTATATTTCTCTCTCTTCCACAGATATTCATTGTCAGACCTTCACTCAGTCTCAAGATGAGGTAAAAAGACCAGGTGAATCTTTTCGTTTGGTCTGTACTGCCTCTGGATTTACATTCAGCAGCTACTATGCAGCTGTGGTGAGACAGGCACCCGGTAAAAGACTGGAATGGGTTGCAACTATTGGCACATCCAGTTCTCCAATCTACTATTCCCAGTCAGTCCAGGGCAGGTTCACAGTGTCCAGAGCTGATTCCAGCAGTCAACTGTATCTACAGATGAACAGCCTCAAGACTGAAGACACAGCTGTGTATTACTGCGCTAGATAGTCACAGTGAATGAGTTCAGTGTCAAAGCAATACAAAAACCACCACCTTTACTGTTGACTTCACTTATGCTCCAGATGTACTGTTCTATTTCCAAGAGGTGGTGCTCTTGTCAAGCAGTCTTAGTCCAGTTTCAAACTGATTCACTCACTGAATGTTTGTTTTCTTGACACAGAAATAGACAGTCCATTTTTTTAAGCCTGAAGAAACACAAATAAGCCTTAGAGTAACTTAATCAAAAATAATATTTTAGTGTTTGCGTGTTTGTAAAAATGTATTATTTTTATTTGTGTCTTGATTTTATATCTGTAGATAAAAACAGCTTAGATCAATGCAATGTGCCACAGGATACATTTAATTTAAGTCAATTCATTGAAGAAGGAAAAAAGTCCATGGGTACATCAAAATAAATTACTGTGAGAAATAACATTTCTGTAGTGCTTTTTTAGGATCTGTAAATTGTTTATGTACTCACTGTAAAGAATAAAGACTTAATTAGATTTTTCATCGTTAATTTTTAGTAAAATAGGTGTCAAGAGGAAACAAAGAATATATTTAATAGGAGATACACTGTAAAAAAATTTAAGCCAGTACAACAAAAAAAATCTTAGTACCAATTTCCTTCAGCTTTTTTTTGTTCACTCAACTTTTGTAAATAACAGTTATACTGACTGAAATTAATTTGTCATTCATACAAAAAATATTTAATTGGGTCAACTTAAGATTGTTAGTTTTGTGGAGAGGTGCAACTATTTTTTAACAAACCTTTTTAAGTTGCGCCAATTCAACATTTTTGGTCTGTAGAACTCAATGTATGAAGTTGAGTGAACAAAAAAATCCTATTGGAAATTGGTACCAAGTAATAATATGTTACGACTGGAAACTACAATAACATTGCCCAAGTCAAAAACTGAAAACAGTGAGTCAATGTTAACAAAACATTTATTTTTGTTGGAGGCAAAAGTTGGTTGGTAAGTGTAATTTGCAACACTGCAAATTGAAATACTGCAATACAGTAAAACAGTTTTACAAAACACTGCCAATGCACATGAGAAACACAAACTTTACAAATACTTTTCAAATTTAAAAGAGCATCCATCTACAAAGTAAAGTAATGGCGCACCTAAACATGAAACATTTAAATATCAATTGAATCAAAAAATATCAAGTAAACGAAAAAGCATTTGGCTTTTTAGATAATTCAACCCAGTACAAGTCTTAAAAATTCAAAATATTTAAGCCAAAGCGATTCAACAATGAAAATTGAAATACTGCAATACTGCAAGTAAAACTCAACACTGCCACTGAATATCTATTCAACAATGAAAATTGAAACACTGCAATACAGCAAATAAAAAACACTGCTGTTAAAACAGTATTACAAAGCACTAACACTGTTATATGTATATGAAATCTTGCTAAACAGTAGCAAATGTAAACATAAGCATTTTACTTTTAGAGAATTCAAGGCTAACTTTTAAACAACACTAAAAGCATCTTAAACTGACTATACAGTAAGTAGCTTATTCTTCAGGGACTGAATTCTGTTGGTGCACTTTTCACCCAATCCCACAAAGATGTTCTGCACTGCCTCAAATGTGTATTTTAGTCCTTTTGAATACTCAATGTTCAGTGCATAGAGAAGTCCAAAGAGTACCATGAAAGCAGTAGGAAAGTCAGGTAGGTCCTGCATGACCACAGTTTCCTCCAGAATGATGCCGAAGTTTAGACATGTCTTTGTTGTCTGTGAGATATCGTCCTCCATGACTTCAAGGATGCACAGTTTCACTCCTCTTGTGTAGGTCTCCTCCAAATCACTGTCCTAAGAATTATATAAATTTCATGAAAAATTGTTGTGCATATGTACAAATATAAAAAAATAAATCAAAGCTCAAACTCTAGCAAAAAAAACATGGCACTGTGACAAGCAGGACAAGGATCAGAACCATGGGAAAAAACGCATCCTGCCTCGTGATTCACAAAAGAGGCCCGGATGACTAAAAGGATCAGCGACAACACTGCAAGACGAGTGAAGACCAGGCCTGGACTATTTTTGGTATGTTTTATTTATGTGTGTGTTGCTGTCGTCCGTGAGGGGCTGCTGTTTCAATTTTATTTTGTATTTATTTTATATGATTAAAGTTCCGTTTGAACGATCGCCGGTTTCTGACTTCTCCTTCCCTGATCCTTTGACTGTGTTGGAGCTGAACCCCAGGAAGGAGGAGGCAGGAACTGGCAAATGTTCACAACTTTAATTATAAATAAACACAAAACTAAAGTAAAAGCGGCAGCTCCCCACAGAGGACTGTCGCTCAAACATAATCAAAACAATGTAAATAGTCCAAGCCTTTATCCTTCACTGTTGTCGCTCCTCCTTTTATCAATCCAAAGCTCTTCTGTGAGACAATCGAAACCGGTGCTGCACGCAGGTGAATTGCCTTATCAATCACGCCACCGGCCTTGCACCATTCTCACGGCTCTCAGCCTTGTACTGCTTGCCACAGGCACAGTACGTGTTAACCTGATGTAAATACTTGATGAAAACAAGCCACATGGAAACTGTCAGCACCTTTATTAAATATAACCACACATTTCATAAAATAACAGTGATCAATGAAAATATGACATGAACAAAAGCTAAAAACTTACCAGACAAGTCTTTGATATTGCATCGTGCTCCCTGAGGTACAAGGGGAGACCCCGTAAAGCTGTAGCGTGTCTGTGTGATAAGATGTCTGTTGTCTAGAGGGAGATAAATAATTTTAATTATGATTTACTTCTGTATGAATCCTTAAAGATTGTTTAAAGAGACTTAAAGGGATACTCCACTTTAAAATGAAAATTCTGTCATTATACTCACCCTCATGTTGTTTCAAACCTGTATGAATTTCTTTCTTCTGCTGAACAGAAAGGGAGATATTTAGAAGAATGTCAGTAACTAGACAGTTTTTGGTACCATTGACTTCCATAGTAGGAGAAAATATACTATGGAAGTCAATGGTACCAAAAACTGTCTGGTTACTGACATTCTTCTAAATATCTCCCTTTCTGTTCAGCAGAAGAAAGAAATTCATACAGGTTTGAAACAACATGAGGGTGAGTATAACGACAGAATTTTCATTTTAAAGTGGAGTATCCCTTTAAAAGAGTGTCATGGGGCTCAGGCAAAATAATCTACAAAAACTGACAACAAAAATGTAATCTATACTTCCACAATCTTTTGAAATTAGTGGTTATATATTTAAATCGTTAAAATTAATGTGACACAGTTTTGTGTCAATTTAATCTTTTTGAGAACCCAAAGATGATTGTATATATGTCACATTAATTATAACGATAATCTTAAATAAGATTTAGAGATATAACCCCTAATTTCAAAATAATCATGAGTATAGAAATCATACCTGCTCATCAAAATGGTCCAGGATCCTTTTCATGTCATCTCCAAGGTCTTTACTCTTTGCCCGATACATTTTGATGAGGGCGTTGCTATATTTGTTAAGAGCTGTCATGAAAGCTGTTTTAAGGTCCACACAAGTGATCCTTTGGAACTCTCTACAAACCTGAGGAAATGAAAGGGAAAAAAAATGTGTGAACAATAAAATCTATATACAATCAAGACAAAATAATGTACAGAAAAATTGTAACTTACTTGCTCCTCCAAAAAGAGGCCAGGCCATCTTTCTTTGATGACAGAGACCATGGGTTGCTCATTAACTATTTCTTTTCTCCTGAGAGGGAATGTAGTTTCCATTTTGGTGTTCAGTTTTGTCATGTCAATGCTCTTTTTCTTCGCTTCAAGCTCAAGCTGTTCCCTTTCATGTTCCAATGCAGCATCATCTAAACCAACAGGATTGTCTGGAAGGAAGTTGATTTCTGATCTTCTTGGTTTCTTCTGGGGTACTCTTGAACCATCATCTCTTTTATTGTCAAGCTCACTACATCCTGCATTGCGTAATTTTTGTCTGTAATTCCCCATTTTAAATTTTAAGCTCATCTTCCAGCCTTTGCATCCTGTGTCACAGCCAAGTTCCCTTAGACATGGATGTCTGGAAACTAACGCAAGTGCCACCTGCTCAATTTCAGAATCACTTGGGTAAGCTTTAAAGGAGTACATTGTTTCTGCCAACTTATCAAGTATTTCTATCTTGATGTCTCGTGTAACATCCATGGTAGTGTTCTGTTTTTCATAGACTTCATTAGCTTTTCTCAGTCTGAACTCTACATCATAGGAGAAATTTGGAATTAGGAAATTGGGTGGCCAACGCTCTTCCCTGACTGTGGAAGAAGATGGACTGGACAGATTGGATGAGGTGCTTGCTGTGTCTAGGGTAAAATCAGTTTCAGACCCTGTTCTTTCATTTCTTGGGGGTTCATCTACTGAGGCAGTTTTGAACATTTCCCAGATAATCTTCAGTGTGACCTTTTCAGATGGAAGTTCTTCTATGTCACTTAAATTACAAAGCGAACCATCAAAATCGGGGTCCTCATACTGGATCACAAAGTTTTGATCAATTTTCAGTTTGTCACAAAGAATTTCTTTGAGCTCATCTACTGATGATGGCACTTTGGAGAGTGTCAGCTTTTTTATGCACTCTGGATTCACGATCACTCGCAGCAACATTGTGGTTTTCTGAAACAAAATATACCATTTAGTGATTAACATTCTCTTGCTAAACGGTGTACAAATGTTAATGCTGCTTGCAATCCCAATCTGAAAAATGCAAACTTTAATGTAACAAAAAACGTTTAGGCGACACCATGATATTTCCCCCGATACTGTAGGCTGCAAGTGGGTAGAAGTCATTTAAATCCTTCAGCTCAGCAACAATCAGATCTTCGTATGGACGTTCTTCGACCTTAAAGGCACGAACATGTTCAACATACCAAGAAGAAAATCTCTCCAGCACAAAAGAAGCCTCACTGTCAACAAACAAAATGCAGTGGATCTTTGCAAATTCTGGCAAGCCGCCACAATGTCCAACAGACACCATCATACCTTTGGAGTATGAGGTCCCATGCAATTCAGTGTTTGATGCGAGAGATACCGTGTTAAGGTGAGCATATTTTTTCTCAACAGCTGTTTTCACCCTTCTTTGCAGAGAGGACACCTTCACAACTTTTACTTTGTCAACATGAATGGATTGTTTGAAAAAGCTGGGAGACTGCATGACATGTGCAACCATAAGTTGGTGCTGGGTAGACAATGTCTGCAATATATTTTTGAAATTGTGCATGTTATGGACAACACGCTTGAAGAAACTGTGTTTTGCCTCAAAGCGCATTGTCCATAACTCCACACAAGGACCAAAATGGCGTATGAGGCTTGGGTAGTGTTCCAGAAAATGGTGTTTTGGTTTCAATTTTTCATTTGGAAACACTTCTTTAAAAAGGTTGCGATGGTCAGATATTTTTGTCTCCAGGTAGCAAAGACTGTCCTCTGAAAACTTGGGTGAAACAACAAGCTCCACTATATCTTTAAGATCCATCAACAGTTGCCATGCCTTCTCAGTTTCTGGAATAATTTTGCCAATCATGAGTGGTAGGAGCCTAATGAGTGTCCAATTTTCGTGTCCATTTCCACCAATGGTTTTTTTGGAGAAGAACGTTTTGGGGATTTTTTGAGGGCGGTTCACCTTGTCAGAGAAACAGTAAGGGAAAGACTGAATTACACTGTTCAACTGGTCAAGGGTAAAGAACTTATCAGCTATTAGCTTCTGGAGACACAAAGACAACTCGTACGGCACAATTCCTTCAAACAAATCGTGCAACGCATCTGGAGGAAATCCAGTTACTGGGTGAAAGAAAGCGAGATGAGTTTGTAAGACACATTCTCCTTTTACACCTTGTACATTTGTCAGAGTTGGGGTTGCTTTCAGCTCCTCAATAAATTGGTTGTGTTGTTTTATACTTCTTAAGGGAAAAAGTCCCTTGCTCACATCAGTGGTCTGTATATCCTGGAAAGAAGCGAGACAAAACCTACAGAACTTCTCAACACGAAAACTTTCCTGAAATCCTGCTAGCCCATGTGCCCCTAGATTGTCTGCAGAGACAGTAACGACAGTCCCTTTGATATTTTCCCCAAAATGATCTACATACAAACCCTCTCTTTCAAGTGTCTGCACATCCTTCATTAATGGCTCAAAAAACATGTCATAGCCAAATTCTCTTACGTCAGCACTCTTACCCAACAAGGCTAGTTGAATAGCATGCAAATTTGCTCTGAATTGGGAGGGCCAGTTCAAAATCACCCAGTAGACTGCTGTAATCTTGTGCTTTTTACGTGATGTTCCCAAAGGATTGGCAACTTCAAAGTCATCAATATATAGACCAAGTGCAATAGCTACATTCTCATCACAAAACAGAGGATGCTCTTTGAAATGCTGGCCATCAAAACAAGATGCATAGAAGCCATTTGTGGTAGGATTAGAACAAGTCTTTTGCACCGTCTCACTATGGTCTAGAAACTTTTTCAAAACTTCAAGAATAGGAACATAAACAAATGATTTATTTTTTTGCCTACTGAATACAAACTCAACTGGTTCAACGACATCAAAGTTTTGTTTGTAATATACTTTTCGTTTATGATCAGTTGATAATGTTCCTTTGTTAGTGATATCATACAGAGGATTTGTTCTGTGAACAGCTTCATTGATTTCTGTGATTAAAGATTGGTCAGCTTCACAGTTGTGGTGGCATAAAATATCTGTAATCACCTTTTCTGTGGATGGTTTAGACAGGTGTAGTATTTCATTCAGACTTTGAAAAATTTGCTGTGTAGCACTTCTAGATACACATAGTTCTGTCTGCATACAAAGGAACAAAGAAGCTAACTTCTTCTCAAGAATTTTGTCAATATCTTCAACATCAGCAGCTTCTACATGTATATCATGCAATGTATCCTCAAAGCATTCTGAAGCAGAATCTAACCAATTATCAGAGTCTGTGCGATCGACAGTTACAACTGATGAACTATAGTCACTTATTTTGCATTTTTGGTGATGTTTGAACTTGTGGCTATGAAATGTTACATAGACATTAGTTTTAAAATTACAGTGCAAAAATGGGCATTGCACTGTCTCATTCCTTTTCAGATGTGTACCCAGATGCCTGATAAAGTTTTTTTCTGTACAAACATTGTGATAATCACATAGGTCACATTTAAATGTAGCTTGTACTGTTGTTTTATCAGAATTTGTGTGGACCCTATATAAATGAGTTTTCAACCCACCTGGTGTTTTGAAAGAGCAGACACACTCAGGGTACAGGCACAACAATGGTTCACGTCGGCCTGGGCGCCAGTGCTTTAGCCTGTAGTGTCTCAGCAGCAGATTTTGACTGGCACAATTGTATTTACAGTATCTACACTGCATGAAGTTTGCTCTCAAGGTAGATCTGTTTAAGAAAAAAAGAACACAAAGTGAATGATCAGTTTCATAAAAGGCAAATAAATGAATGAACAATGAAATAGACAATGAATTTATACTTATGCTTTTTATTTTTTAGTGTATGACAACTGCTGCACAGAAATTTTCAAAAATCATTATCTCTTCAGAACGTTATCAATTAATCTAACTTAACTGTTGTAGCAATTAATCAGAATTCTTAGCTGCCCTTCAGTACTGTAACGTTATTAGCAGATGGAGAACCATGCAGCCTAATATGGCTGATGTCAACAGAATGTGCACGACTTCAAAAATATTACTGTGCAGCAAAATCCATCGCAACAAAAGATAAAAACTTAAATATTTCACGTAACGTTGAAATGATTAAAAAATAAAGCTAATTTAAACATTCAGTAATGTTTATAACTTACAAAGTAAAGTTAGTGGTGTTTCTATTTTTCCAACGAACTAATATCAACTAATTCTGAAGTAAAGTACAACAAAAACCAAATAAAATCACTCACCATATATATTCCTCTGGATTAATATCGCCACGTGCTGCCTTGTCTTTAATAAAGATTTTTCTCCGACCGCTTGATGAACACGCCTTGTCTTCTCAAGTTGTTTCTCCCGCATTAAAAAGTGAACGTTGACGTTGACTCACATCAAGGTTGTGCAAAGGTCACGTACTGAGGCCGGGGCGTGGTTTGGCCCGAGAGGAAAAGATCATTTTTATCGTAAAACATGCTGCTAATTATTTTTAAATGTATGTTTTATTCAAATGTAACATTTCAAAAAAACAACAACTCCTAATTAGGCTAATTGTGTTCTGTTCTGTCTTGGTATTATGCAAACTAGTGAGATGAGAGCATTGGCGCCCACTAACGAACTTCACAGTAAAAGTCTTCCTCCGCCAATTTAATGCTGCCTCACTTAAATTTCCTCCCGCTTTTGAAAGACTTGAGTTCAATTTTGACTTCATTTCCTGTGTGTGTGTGTGTGTGTGTGTGTGTGTGATGAAACTAGTATTTATCAGAATTACAATAGCACGTGAAGGCAGCATAATTTCCTGAGTTCACAATATACTGCTGTGCACAATATACTATACTATTACTTATAATAATAATAATAATACATTACTATTGTACATTATCTGTACAATATATTATAATTTATACAGTGGGCATGATTTAATTTATTAATACTATTATTCACTAATACTTTTCCAGACTCAATATATATATATATATATTACTATTATTAACACTATTACATTTGGCACAATGAAGTTATTAAAAAAAAATAACCAAACAACCATTTTTCTTCAATGTCCCATAAACAAATGGTATTAGTATTTGCTAGTGGGAGGGCAGTTCCTAACTTAACTTAATAAGTTGGCCGAATTTTTTTGGATGAACTTGCAAAACCTTGTTCACAAAACTAAACTTTTTAAGTTTATGGAAAGAAACTTGGTTTAGGTTGAATAAATGTATTAAACATAGTTTTACTGACTTTTCCATAGAAATTTGCTGAGCCAACAAAAAAAAAAACAGTAATTTGAACCTTTTTCGAGTTGGATTTTTTACAGTGTAGAAGATAATAGAATATATTTAATTGCTCTAACAAAGAATTCAATGTTGTCATTTTAATTTAGGGACATTTGCATTTTAGGGTTGTCATTTGAATTTAATTTGTTCACTACAAAAGTATTGATGCAAATCACCTTCCTTATATAAATAGGCGCTTATGGACATAATCAAGAGCTCTTTAAATCCTGAGGTGGAGAGAGTCACAGATCCCACCCGAGAGAGTTCAGACAGACAGAATCATGTACTTTATATTATTGCTATTGATTTTATCTACAGCACCCAGTGAGTATGGTTACTGCAAAACGGCAATGTGTTTTCTTCTTAAGCTGCAAAAAGATCTGTAATGTGTACAGATCCAAATATTGTAAAGGACGATCAGTCGACAACGATGATAAAAATTAATTCACTCTTGTTAATATTATTTTTACATGACATTTGCTAAATCAGTTAGATTAAATTTAATTTACTACAGTCAGCTTTAGATTCGGTTTAAGTGTATTTATTTTGTTTCTGCCCCATAGGTTTCTGCCCCCAAAATGCCCCCTTGGCAAAAATTTAATTTTTGTTAAAAATCTAATAACATGAAAACTCTGGACATTTTTCATACTTGGTTTATTATCTATGTCATTGTCACTAAAACTATGATAACTTTTCTGAACACTTAACTTTTGTTTCACTGAAAAAAAATTACACAATCCTTAAGGGAGGCGTTTTCCCCCACTCTACCTATACATTTATTTTGCCACTATATTTTTTTATCTTTCACTATGTAATTTTGTGTTGATAAACATCAAATTATAAGACCTAGATTATTCAACAGATGTATAAAGAGGTTTCTCAATTTTATGCTACAAATTGAAATAAAAGTGCAGTGTTTATAATGATCAAAAATATTTTTCCAAAAAACAAAAATTAGGCTTCAAAATAAAAACCTGCATGCATCTTGAATGACCAATAAGAATCTCTAAACAGGCCTTCATATCAAAACATCAAAGGTTTATCTCTATATTAAGAACATTTTTTACACCTTAAAAAGAAAAGTAACAGGTCCTCTCATTTTCTTCATCTTTTTTTTTGTGCTGCTTATAGACTTACATTGTCCCTTTTCTCTAGAAAGCAATTGTTCCAGATATCAAATAAAATGCCAAAAGTACAGAATCTTTACATCTTGAACAACAAAATGACTGTATGCAAATTCTCCATCTGCTACACGTACTAAAGTGAAGTGTGTCCGGGGGTCAGAAGGAGAAATTCACATCATTTTTAATCATGATCTTCTCATCAGCTCTACTACTGCTGGCAGCAGCTGCATCATGTGAGCTTCACTGATGCTTTATTTAAACTCTAAAGCAATGAAATAAGCTTCAGAACTGAGACATAATTACTAATAACACATTCTTTCATTGTTATTTTCAGGTGGTGTTTTCTGTGTTGAGCTCACTCAACCTCCATCTTTGGTTGTGAAACCTCAAGAATCATTCTCCATCTCCTGCAGGATTTCAGTATCAAGCTATTGCATTCACTGGATCCGTCAACCCACTGGAAAAGCACTGGAATGGCTCGGATACCTTTGTAGTGGTGGTAGCACTAACATTAAAGACTCAGTGAAAAACAAGATCAGTTTCACCCAGGACACATCCAAAAACACAGTGTTTCTACAGGGAAATAATTTTCAGGGTGAGGACTCGGCTGTGTATTACTGTGCCAGAGAGTCACAGTGACTAAACAAGCCACAGCTCTGTACAAAAACCTGAACACATGAATCAGAGATACGTAATACCAGGGGCATTTTTAGCCTTTCATCAGCACTCAAAACCAGCCCCACTCCTACTCTTTTTCATACAGTATGGGGTAAAAAAAAAAAGGACATAAATAGTCATTACCTGAAGTGCAGAGTCAACTACAAGCTGCACACTTAATAAACAGCTGCTTCGTTGCTGATATTCAAAAAAAATGATGTCTGCAAGTTTTGTTTCCTACTGTAGATTTTAGGTAAATATCCACCTAAATTCAGTGATCTTATTGTTTTATTTCTCATAAAATATCCCATTACTATTTCAGTGTGAGAAGCCGCTGCAAATGATTCAGTGCCTGAGTGAACATTGATGAATTTAGCATCAGTGCTGTGGTGAAAAAAACAAAAACAAAAACACATGATTGTCACACATAATGCTCTGATTGAAATATTATCAGAGAAAATGATTTTCAGGTCAGTATACAGTATTCTCCATTAAAACATATGGATTTATTAACCCATCCACACTTTTCATCAAGCTGAAAATGCTTTTTAAATATTAAATAGTCATTTAACATTTATGAAATATGTTCTCATAAATGTCACATATTCAAATTTATTTTCACAAATGTAATATTACATATTAATTTATTTATGTACAAATGTATCTTTTTCATACACATAGGTACAAAGAAGAACTGAGGCTGGAGGAGGAGTTCATGCAAAACCATGATGTTTATCTCTCATAAGCTGTTGTGCCACCGACTGTTTCTGTTCAATGACTGTGGTTTTTGTTGAAGAGCATCAATAGCAATGGCAACAATAATTAATTCAGTCCTGATACTACTATTTTTAAATGGTTTGTTATTTTCTAAATAAATAATAATAATAATAATAATATTTTACTCTATAAATGCTTTTAGCAAGCACACAGTTATGTTTTTTTCTGACTTTTCAGTTCATTATATTTCTCTCTCTTCCACAGATATTCATTGTCAGACTTTCACTCAGTCTCAAGATGTGGTACAAAGACCAGGTGAATCTTTTCGGTTGGTCTGTACTGCCTCTGGATATACATTCAGCGGCTACTGGGCAGCTGTGGTGAGACAGGCACCTGGTAAAGGACTGGAATGGGTTGCAACTATCAGCACATCCAATACACCATACTATTCCCAGTCAGTCCAGGGCAGGTTCACAGTGTCCAGAGCTGATTCCAGCAGTCAACTGTATCTACAGATGAACAGCCTCAAGACTGAAGACACTGCTGTGTATTACTGCGCTAGAGAGTCACAATGAATGAGTTCAGTGCCAAAGCAATACAAAAACCTTCACTTATGCTCCAGACGTACTATTCAATTTCCAAGAGGGGGCGCTCGTCAAGCAGTCTTAATTGACGTTTCAAATGTCACTGACTGAATGTTTATTTTCTTGACCAGGTCTCATCAATCTGCGTATAAAGAACACGAGTTTACACTTTCAAATTGCGTGTAATGCATACGCCAAAGTCCAATTTTGCGTGCATATGACACGCCAATCCTTCCCATTAACTTCGGTGGAGAGCAGATGCGTCCGAATACCACGCGACATCTTCAGCGGCAGTGACGTCACCAGCGAGGCTCAGTTCGGCCTGTTCACCTGATGCGCGTGCACCTTTAAACAGGTAAGTAAGGGCAACAATCTGTGTATGTAACGAGATCACGGGTTCAATGGTATTATTTTAATTATTTCAGTGTTTCTGCATCACGTTAGATGAGGTAACGTTAATGTGTTAAAATGGCAGCGTATGCGTTCAAATGTTGTGAGTCAGTGGAACAGTGGGCTGCTTAGCACAGCTGGTAACCTGCCATTGACATTAGCCTAAGCTAACTTCTACTGTATGTTATAGACCTGTTTCCGTTTGAAATAAATAAATAAAACATGTGCAAAACAGGCCACGAACATGCAGCTAATGAGGAGACTTATAAGCCGCATGTTCACACAAAAAAAATGACAAACATAAAAGCACGCAGCCAGTGAAAAACACAAGCTGCGTGCCACACAGAACAAGACAAAACAAGAGAAAGCAGGCAGCTGAAAAACGAGCTGCGTGCAACAAAAGACAACGAAAAAGCATGTGGCCGAACCCGAACCGGCTGCAGAACAAAACACAACGCACACCAATTAGCATACAGTTTGTATTGGCGGTATGGTTCTGTTCTGGGCAAGAACTCCCTGCGCATCCATGCAGCCTAGCATGGAGGAGAGCAGGGAGAGCAATGATAACCCCCAGGGTAAACAGAACAGAACTGACAAAAGTATTGCAGATATTGATAAAGTTCAGTAATTTTATGTACACATTTTAGACTTAGTCTGATTCAAAAGAGAATCAGAAGGCTGGATCCTGACTGACAGAGGAGTTGGGGATGGATGTTGAGCAATGCGAAAACTGATGATAATACAGACAGACCTTATATATGGATGCTTAGATAGGTGTCCTATTTCTATAGGTAGATGAGGATCAGCTGAGAGTCCGCTGATGTGAGCTTGACTAATGTGACCTGCCAGAACTATGCTTGATATTTACAGTCACATTGTCTGCAAACTGTTTACATTTTCCACTCATCGACTCTATCCATGTAAATAATGACTTTAAATTAAATTCAAAACGAAAAGCCAATTGTTTCAAATAATGTTCAATGACAGTGTGATGCATGTGAAGTTCATTAACATCTCTGTATGATTATGTAAATCTCCTGTTACATATTTAAACAGCAGGCAGGAGTTAGTTTATACATTCATCTGATCACGAGCAGGGGGTTTCAAACTGTGGGTCGCACAAAGTCACTTGGCTGCAGCTAAATTTGCATTTCAATAATGACACACACAGTTCATTCTAGGGCTGCACGATATACCAACATTAATTACGAATTGCGATATTGCTTAGTGCGATTTTCGAATCGCAAAGGCCGCGATTTAAAACATGAGTTGGTTTGAAGCGTGGGCGCGCACAAGTTGCAAAAAGGTCTCAGCGACGGTTCATTTAAAGGCTCAGTCCGCATTATGCTGTGTTCTGCATGAGACTGCATAAACCGGAAAATTCCAGCAATTCAAATGTTACGAAAACTGTTTCAGGTATGTTCATTCAGTTCTATCGTCTGTTTGAACTGGGCACTGTCTATCTTTCCGAGAGATAGGCTACTGTATAAACAGTTTGTTGTTTTCGTTCCTTCATATGCATTTGGCTACCAATAAGGACACGTTCTGTAAAAACATTTCACATAGGCTACGGGCTGAGCAGGGCACAAACGCGGATTTAATTCTAACACTACATGATTTTAATATTTCAACACGCTAGCATAACAATATTTACAAAATGTCCTATTCCTTGCCATATCATCATGTAGAGAGAAAAAAAAGTGCCAAAGTTCAAAAATATCGCTGAACATTTATTTAAGCCAGGATTGCAAAAGTACATTTCTGGCTGAAGTGAATTTGTCAGTAGGCTAGTGTCTATTTAAAATGAGACACATCTGTTTATTATTTTTACAATTATTTTACAATTATTTTAATCTCGAGATTAAAATAATTGTAAAATAATTGTAAAAATAATGCAATGATCCAAACTGTTTTAGATAGTTCTTTCACGCTTCTTTTGCTTTGCTAAAAAAATAAAAATAAAAAAAGTGATGGGTTGTTCTCCGCTCTTCCCTACACACAGGGAAGGATCATGAATGCATTTTCTGCGAACCCGAGATGAGTTTCCACCATATTAACCTTTTAATTAAGAATAAGCTTACAGTTGTTATGGGGTTGACGAGACGTGAGACGAGAGGATCCATTTGCAAGGCTTTATTATTAAACATGGTCGAAACACAGGCAGGGTCAGTACACGGCAAACAGGTATGGCAGGGGCAAAACAAAGAGCAGTCCGTAAAGCAAGCGTGGGTCGACGATCAGCGTACAGTATCCAGAGGGCTAGGCAGAGAGATAATCCAAGGGAACACGGGCAGAATCAAACACGGGTAAACAAACTAGGTAACAGGGAACGCTTTGGATGTAGAAAGACTAACAATACTCGGCAGAGAGTCAGACAAAGTCCAGAGTTTATATAGTGAGTGTGATTGGGTGATGGTGATGTGAGATTGTTTTCAGGTGTGTGCGTGATCAGTGCAGACAGCTGTGTTGGTGCAGTGAATGATGGGAAATGTAGTCCTTGAGTGATCTGTGACTGACTGTGTGGTGTGAAAGTCCATGTGATGGGTGAGTGACCTCTAGAGGTGAATGACCAGAAGTTCATGGCCTGGATTTGTGACAACAGTAATTTCAATTTTTTTTATTTATTTTTTTATCTCAAATATTTTGGTGGGTCTCGATTCGAAATAGATTATACTCCTCTAGGTGGGTCGTGGAATGGAACATTTTGGGAACCCCTGCACTAGAGAGAGTGAAGAATCCGCTCCAGTTCATTCAAACTGTGCTGTAAAACAAACCATGATCTCTTCATCTTTAGTGTTGCTTCTGGCAGTGATCCTGTAAGTTTAGTCTACTTTCTGTGTGATCCCTTAATTTGTTGCTAAAAAGCTTGTTAACAGTTTTTAAACTTATTGCTTTCTTACTAACAGGTATTATTTGATTTGATACAGGTATTGATTCATATGAACTCACTCAGCCTGAGTCTCTGACTGTCCGTCCTGATGCCACTCTCACTATCAACTGTAAAGTCTCCTATTCAGTTACAAGCTCTAATACAGCCTGGATTCGTCAGCCTGCAGGAAAAGCTCTGGAGTGGATTGGATTAATTGATTACAATGGAGGCTTAGCCTACAAGGATTCACTGAAAAGCAAGTTCAGTATCACCAGAGACACTTCCAGTAACACAATAACACTGGAAGGAAAGAATATGCGAGCTGAAGACACAGCTGTGTATTATTGTGCCAAAGACACACAGTGACGGACGCCAACAGCCTTCCTTTTAAAAAACACCATCATTGTATTACAAATTAAAAGTGTTTTTGATGATTTTCCTCATTCTGACTTATACAGATGCACAGAAATAGTTTGAAGCTTATCAAAAAATTATAGACATTAATTCAGCTGGTAAAACAAAAACAAACAAGGCAAGCCTAATAAATTGAAGTAAATGCATAATTTAATCAGCAAATATAATTTGCACCAAAAATAATGAAACTAATAAAAACTGAACAATCAAATTTTGCAGTTCATAACAAAATATTGCTTAAGCATCATGATCATAATTGGATGTAATGAATTATGCAAATATTCCTCCTCCTACTCCTTGTTATTTGAGTATTAAGATGAAAAGAATCAGCTTGTTCTCACACGTCTCAAACCATGATCTCCTCGTCTCTCTGGTTGTTGCTGCTGCTGGCAGCTGTTTCTCGTAAGTCTCTATAGAAACTCTTAAAAATAAAATTTTCTTGCACATGGTTAGGGTATGTTTTTCCTCTCAGGTGTCCACTGTGTTGAACTGACACAGACTGATTCTGTGGTCGTAAGTCCTGGTCAGGTTTTGACACTGTCCTGTAAAATCTCTGGATATTCAGTGACTGACAGCAGCTACTGTACTCACTTCATTCGGCAGCCTGCAGGAAAAGCTCTGGAATGGGTTGGAGTGATATGTAGTGATGGTAGCACATATTACAGTGATAAACTGAAAAGTAGATTTCAAGTTACCAGAGAGTCTTCCAGCAACACAGTGACTCTTCAAGGACAGAATATGCAGACTGAGGACACAGCTGTGTATTACTGCGCCAGAGAGTCACAGTGACACAGAGCAGTTACTGCCTTGTTCAAAAACCACATTAACACTCGGTACACAAATACACAGCTTTGCACTAAAATCTTCAGTATTTCTGATCCAGTTTCAGTTATATTTAATGTTCACAAAAATTAATACAAGTGTACAGTTTCACAAGACAGTAATGCGGTGCACAATTTAGGACATCCTCAGACCTGTTATATGACAGAAAGGCATTGTACCTCAGACTGAAAGGCTTACAGAAACAACAATGTCAAGTGTCAGGTCTTGTACAGTTAGGCATTGGGTGAAACAGCTTCAGACAAAAGGCATCTTTGAAGTCTTTGGTTGCTGTAATATAATTTCAGTCCAAAAAAAAATGGATACCACAGAATAGATATAATTGCTGATAAGGTCATGATTTAATTGTTTATTTGTTGATCCATTCTCATTCACATTCTGTCTTAGCAAAGTGATTATTAGCAAGACTAATAAAAACATTCAAAACTATACTATTATTGAAGCAATGGACATATATGGAGACAAGGGAGTGTCTACAAAAAAAAGAGACATTTACTGATGTGTGACCCTCAGGAAACACCTGCGTTTCATTATTGCTTCTAAAAAAATAAGTGAATATTCATGTATAGTTTCATAAGACTTATTTGTATTCTGTAACTACAAAGCATATAGAAACTACTAAAATACATTCTGTTAAAGTTAATAACATGCTCATCCAAACATAAATAGAAGACAATACAATAAAATTGCTATATCCTTATGTCTTCTCAGCAAGTGATATCAGAAGCAAATTATGTGACTCTGATAACTCTAATATAATTTTAGAAAAGGTTTCTAATCCAAATTCTGCTAATCAAACTAAATTTATGACATTATTATGACATTTCAATTAAACTGAGATGATCATTTTCACCTCACAGTATCACTTGTATTTCTGTCTTCACCCTTTCTCCACTGTATGAGGGTCTCTGAGGGCTTCTATTAATGTTGCTTCCAGATGGATAAGAGTTGTGTCTACTTTGATCATAATAATTTCAGGGTTTTGATTTTTGCCTTTCAATGTCAAAAGACATTTCAAAAATGTCTAAAATTTCAAAAATGTCAAAAGAAATGTCATGCTGAGGAAACCCCAGGTAAATTATGTAAGATAAAACGATTATTAAAGACTCCACCACAATAGAAGACTATAACACAGTTAGAGCCGCACTGGTCACAATCACGGCCACTGTGTTTGTACTACATGCACATTGACTGTACTTCTGAGCCTTCACCATGTCTCCCTCATTCATCTTGCTTCTCACCTTTATAACAATAGAGGAAAACTGGATAAAACTGAGTAAATTGGAGTATACACTAACATGTTGTTCTAGAAAGAAACATGTGGTTATTTCATTTACCTATAATTAACATATCAATGCAGCAAAACCCAGAAACAAGCAGTTGCAAAACATGATGTTGAACACAGCACATGTAGTCTTTTCCTTTAAATTTTACCCTCACATAGACGACTTCAGGTGAAACCCCTCCATTATATGACTGAGAAATTGTTCATTTCAACTGCCACAGTTTCCCTGTCAGAATCCTGGGAGGGAATCTCATATATGTGTTGATGTTTCATCATGTTCACAAAAATGTATCAGCAAGGAGTCATAAGCTGCTTCTTCTGTTGTTGTGTGTTACTGCATGTTTCTATTCTCTTATATTGTCCTAAATGTATGCTGTCAGTTTCCATTAACTCGCCCTTTGAGGTGTGAAAAGTGTGTAAACTACTTTCATTGGGTAATAAAAGCTTGCTGTCCTTTTATTAACTGCAGCCACAAAGACAAACAAAAGTAGGGCTGATAGTTATATATGATTACATACACAAGGTTAGATTAGATGTTTAAATTAAGCATTGAAAAACAAGGTTCATTCCACAAACTGACCTATTTCTGTGGCGTGTTTTCCCCTGAGGGAACCAACATCTACCTAATAATGAAGAAAAAAACAAACAAACAAAAAAAAAAACATGTTGATGATGATCTACCTAATAATGAAAAAACAGAAAAAAACATGATGATGATTTATCATTCAGGCAACATGTTCTCATGAATGTCACGGATACAAATACAGTTTTTCTTACTTTATTAAGGCCCAATATGTTTTTCATCACTGCATTTACCATTTTTTTTAATCTATTTTTTTTTTCTGTGCACAGGTAGAAAAAAGAAATGACAGATTGGAGGAGGAGTTCATGCAAAACTGTTATGTATAATTCCCATAAGTTTCATTGTGCCATAAGCGTGTTCATTGACTATGGTTCTTGTAGAAGAGCATAAATCAGCAATGACAACTATTATCAATTTACTCCTGTTATTACTATTTTTACATGGTCTGTAACTCATTCTTAAACAATATTAATGATTTATCATTGCATACATTTTAGCAAGCTAACTATTGAGTTTACTTCTGAATAGTTTTACATTTTGCTAACTTCTTAGTTTATTATATTTCTCTCTCTTCCACAGATATTCATTGTCAGACCTTCACTCAGTCTCAAGATGAGGTAAAAAGACCAGGTGAATCTTTTCGTTTGGTCTGTACTGCCTCTGGATTTACATTCAGCAGCTACTGGGCAGGTGTAGTGAGACAGGCACCCGGTAAAGGACTGGAATGGGTTGCAACTATTGGCACATCCAGTTCTCCAATCTCCTATTCCCAGTCAGTCCAGGGCAGGTTCACAGTGTCCAGAGCTGATTCCAGCAGTCAACTGTATCTACAGATGAACAGCCTCAAGACTGAAGACACTGCTGTGTATTACTGCGCTAGATAGTCACAGTGAATGAGTTCAGTGTCAAAGCAATACAAAAACCACCACCTTTACTGCTGACTTCACTTATGCTCCAGATGTACTGTTCTATTTCCAAGAGGGGGCGCTCTTGTCAAGCAGTCTTAGTTCACTGTTTCAAACTGATTCACTCACTGAATGTTTGTTTTCTTGACAGAGAAATAGACAGTCCATTTTTTTAAGCCTGAAGAAACACAAATATACCTTCATCATGAAGTGTGTTCTTGTGTCGGTAAAAAGTATGTGTTTCTGGATTTGTATTTATTTATTTTTTTAATATCTGTAAATGAGCAGCTTTGATCTTTTATTTTTTATTTTTTTTTTTACAATTTTTTTTTTGCTCTGTACAAACACAAACATGACAACACATTTTATGATGAAGCTGTGAAAGTTTCTTTATTTCACTTTCACTGGACATCTAATGAAATCAGGAGATTGAGAGCAGAGTACTGAGAGCAAGCAAATTCTTTACTTGCTCTCAGTACAAAAGAGGAGTATCTTCTTTGTGGATCAGTAGGACTAATAAAGCTATGTGAACTTTAAATCTTGATCTTCTCATCAGCTCTACTAATGCTGGCATCTTGTGAGCTTCACTGATACTTCATTTAAACTCTAAACTAAAGCAATGAAATAAGCTTCATAACTGTGAAGGAGTGGATGGAGTGAAGATTGATCTGCCATATCCTCCAGAGTGATATTAATCATATCATTACATTATTTCTTATTAAAATGATTGCATTATGTATTGTTTGATTATTAAAATTAAAGTTATTGATCAGTATTTAACCTCCTAGTCATCACTGCTGCCATCCCAATCCGGAATAGGTGTCTTGCTGATCGCTGAAGCCTACAATAATCATTTGGAGATATGCTTGAAGTGCTTATGTCAATATGTGGAAATTGTCTAAGTTTATCTTGTTTTTAGAACCAATCAGAATTTTGCTGACTTATGCATTGACGCAATAGCAACCTCTGTTAGGGTATAATTGCTGGTTTTTATGAATTGTAAAGCAGAGCGGCCGACGAACTCCGTGCGAGTGTTAAAGCTGACTTCTGCTGATCTATTTTCTTCAGTAAATTTAATTTAATTAATCACATCTCTAACTCCTGGTCTTCTTTCAACATACCTGGTCATTGGGTCTTAACTGTAATTTCCCTACAACTGTTATCAGAAGTTTTGTGACATAATAATAACACATTCTTCCATTGTTATTTTCAGGTGGTGTTTTCTGTGTTGAGCTCACTCAACCTCCATCTATGGTTGTGAAACCTCAAGAATCATTCTCCATCTCCTGCAATATCAAGCTATTGCATTCACTGGATCCGTCAACCCACTGGAAAAGCACTGGAATGGCTTGGATATATTTGCAATGGTGGTAGCACTGAAACTACAGACTCAGTAAAAAACAAGATCAGTTTCATCCAGGACACATCCAAAAACACAGTGTTTCTACAGGGAAATAATTATCAGACTGAGGACACTGTGTATGTGCAAGACAGTCACAGTGACTAAACAAGCCACAACTTTGTAAAAAAAAACCCTGAACACATGAATCAGAGATATGTAATACCAGAGGCATTTCTAGCCTTTCATCAGCACTCAACACCAGCCCTCATATAAATAGTCTTTACTGCACACAATAATGACTAGTACTACTGCCAGAACTAATTTTAGACAGGTGAAAGAAAAAACACGATTGTCACACATAACACTCTGATATTATCAGAAAAAAAAAAAAAAAAATATCAGGCTTGTATATTGTAATGTCCATTAACACACAAGGATTTATCAGTAACTAGGGCTCGTGGCACAGTAAAAGAGTCTAGCGATGCTCCTGCATGCTACCATCCCTCATCACACATCCATCCATCCACACTTTTCATCTAGCCAAAAATACTTTTAAAATATTAAATAGTCACTGAAATAAATTAATGTTCTCATCAACTACAAATTATATATTTTTTGCTTCTAGGCCATTTATGCTATTCACCAATCTCCAAATTTAACATTTTAGTGTGTCATTTATTTATTTATTTACAAATTTCTGTTTTGCATACTCAGTAGAAACAAGAAGTAGAAACAAGAATTAACAGGCTGGAGGAGGAGTTCATGCAAAACTGTGATGTTTCTCTCTCATAAGTTACATTGTGCTATTGAAGTGTGTCTGTGTTTCATGTGGTTCTTGTAGAAAAGCTTCATCAGCAATGACAATAATTAATTCAGTCCTGATATTGCTATTTTTACATGGTTTGTTCATTTTAAAATAATAATAATAATAATCTAAAATTAAATTTTTTTTCTGACTTTTCAGTTCATTATATTTCTCTCTCTTCCACAGATATTCATTGTCAGACCTTTACTCAGTCTGAAGATGTGGTAAAAAGACCAGGTGAATCTTTTCGGTTGGTCTGTACCGCCTCTGGATTTACATTCAGCAGCTACTGGGCAGCTGTGGTGAGACAGGCACCTGGTAAAGGACTGGAGTGGATTGCATACATCGGCACATCCAGTTCTCCAATCTCCTATTCCCAGTCAGTCCAGGGCAGGTTCACAGTGTCCAGAGCTGATTCCAGCAGTCAACTGTATCTACAGATGAACAGCCTCAAGACTGAAGACACTGCTGTGTATTACTGCGCTAGATAGTCACAGTGAATGAGTTCAGTGTCAAAGCAATACAAAAACAACCAACTTTACTGTTGACTTCACTTATGCTCCAGATGTAGGCCTACTGTTCTATTTCCAAGAGGTGGTGCTCTTGTCAAGCAGTCTTTGACGTTTCAAATGTCGCTGACTGAATGTTTGTTTTCTTGACCAGGGGCCTGTCTCATGATGGTGGCTGAACAAACTCAGGGTTACAGGATTAGTTTTGAGTTGACAAAACCAAACCAGTCCAACACGGCTTTGTTGGTACCATGAAGATCATCAACTTTCTCTATCAACTGTTAATGGAGCCGTGCACATGAAAGTGTGACATCAGTAATGAGCAGCCAATCACATGCCTTAAAACTATGACTAGAGTCAGTGCGAATATTAAAAGATTGAACAATATGAAGAATTTAAACACATTTAAACAGAGGAAAACTTAAAGAAAACATCTTACCATATAAGTGAAAGTAAAAGTTGTAAAGTTAGTTTATAGAGTTGATAATATTAATAGGTATAAAAACACTTAAAAATCTGAGCTCATATGTAGTCATGTTTAAAGCTATTGATTCTAAAACTTATTTATATTGCATATTATCTATATGTTTACATTGATTTGAAATAAAAGCTTAATAATTACTATTAAAATAAGCTGGCTTGTGTAATGGATTAAGGGTATAATATTATATAAATAATATAAAATAATTATAAAAATAATCATCTCTAAAAATCTGATGATTTTATTTTTAAAAATGTTTTACTATGTAGCATCCTTTAATTTGGAGTAAGAGAAACTGGAGGAGTGGCTTTATTGCGTCAGAGAGACGTGTCACTTTGCTTGAAGCTGATTGGTCAAATTTCCGTTTGAGATCTCTAAACCAGAACATAACCTGCCCCGGAGCAGGTTAGCTGTGCGTGTAAGTTACTATGGCGATGAACACCACTAAAAGCCAAATCACTAAACCCAGAGTTGGTGCAAACTAAACTGAAATTTACCTGGCTAGCCAGCTAAACCGGCTTCGTGGTACAGGCCCCAGGAAACAGACAGTCTAATTTAGAATTTCTGAAGAAACACAAATAAGCCTAGAGTAACTTCATCACAAATTATATTCTCATTTTTGCATGTTTGTAAAAAAAATTTTTTTTTAAGTTTTTCTGTGTTGAGCTCACTCAACCTCCACCTTTGGTTGTGAAGCCTCAAGAATCATTCTCCATCTCCTGCAGGATTTCAGAATCAAGCTATTGCATTCACTGGATCCGTCAACCTACTGGAAAAGCAATGGAATGGCTCGGATATATTTGTAATGGTGGTAGCACTGAAACTACAGACTCAGTAAAAAACAAGATCAGTTTCACCCTGGACACGTCCAAAAACACAGTGTTTCTACAGGGAAATAATTATCAGACTGAGGACTCGGCTGTGTATTACTGTGCAAGACAGTCACAGTGACTAAACAAGCCACAACTCTGTACAAATACAAGTCTAAACACATTAAACAAATGAACATCAGCTTAACCGGTTTCATTCAACTCAAAATATAATTTAACATGACTGAAAACATGACTATACCAACAAAAGTTATGTTTATGGTTATAAATAATTATATAATATAGTTATAATATAAATAATAAATAATCGGGTATAAATAATTATTTAAGGTAACAACTGCATATTCACTCATTACAGTGTATTATACAATTCCACTTATAAACCATGTCTTATCTGTGTGAGATTGTGAGATTGTGCGTACAGTACATTTTTTTTCAAGAGTTTTTTTTTTTTTTTATTAAAAATAAATTATTAAACAGTTTTCCACTGAAAAATGATACAACCATTATAACCACACAATGACCAGACTTTGAAGACTTTCTTTTATAAATCAAGTATCAAAATCAGACAAATAATTTAGCATTATCATTAATAATTACCATAAGAACTAATATCAGATGTTTACATCAATGCAAATCTCCGCCCTTAACAGGAGCACACAGACAGAATAAAAGCTCTTTGTGTTTTACAGAGCCATAGCACAGTGAAAATACAAGCAGCATCATGTACTTTATATCAGCACTGCTAGTTTTAGCAGATGCACTCTGTGATCATATTAAATAAATATTTCTAGAAAATCAAATGCAGAGTTTAGTTTGTATTACTGAAAATGTTAATTCAATTAACATCAATTAACATGAAAAGCTGCGTGTTTGTAATGCGTGTAGTAAATTTTTTGCAAATTTTTATTTTTGGGTGAATTATTCCTTTAATGATGAGGTTCTCACCAGATGAACACCAATAATTCCCACACATAATAAAAACAGAATGTTTCATATTAAAGGAATAATTTACCCAAATGTCATTATGTCTTTCTAAACCTAAATTATTTTATTCCTTAAAACACAAATGGAGAAGGGCAGAAGTTAAATGACTACAATAATGATACATTTATTGCAATTTATTTGATCATTTTGGACTTTGAGAGTCTCAAACCTATGGAAGCCCGTTTCCGCCACTGAATAAAAAATAAAACAAGGTAATTGCGACTTTTTATCTCACAATTCTGACTTTTTTTCTCGCAATTACGAGATATAAACTCGCAATTCTGACTTTTTTTCTCAGAATTCTGAGATATAAAGTCGCAATTCTGAGATATAAAGTCGCAATTCTGAGATATAAAGTTGCAATTCTGAGATATAAACTCGCAATTGCGAGATGTAAACTCGCAATTCTGACTTTTTTTCTCAGAATTCTGAGATATAAACTCGCAATTCTGACTTTTTTTCTTAGAATTCTGAGATATAAACTCGCAATTCTGACTTTTTTTCTCAGAATTCTGAGATATAAACTCGCAATTCTGACTTTTTTTCTTAGAATTCTGAGATATAAACTCGCAATTCTGACTTTTTTTCTTAGAATTCTGAGATATAAACTCGCAATTCTGACTTTTTTTCTTAGAATTCTGAGATATAAACTCGCAATTCTGACTTTTTTTTCAGAATTCTGAGATACAAACTCGCAATTCTGAGATATAAAGTCGCAATTCTGAGATATAAAGTCGCAATTCTGAGATATAAACTCGCAATTGCGAGATGTAAACTCGCAATTCTGACTTTTTTTCTCAGAATTCTGAGATATAAACTCGCAATTCTGACTTTTTTTTCAGAATTCTGAGATAAAAACTTGCAATTCTGACTTTTTTTCTCAGAATTCTGAGATATAAACTCGCAATTCTGAGACATAAACTTGCAATTCTGAGATATAAACTCGCAATTGCGACTTTTTATCTTGCAATTCTGACTTTTTTTCTCGCAATTGCGAGTTTATATCTCACAACTCTGACTTTCTCGCACCATAGGAAACCACTCTCCGTGTAAGGCTTTGCAGTGCTTTGTTCAGTTTGCTATAGATGAACTATATATTGAACTAGATGAATGTTGCGTCCGAATATGATTTTTGAACAAACATAAAAATGACTCATTATTCTCAATTTCTGTGTTTTGCGCTCGCGGTTGGACAGTACCATTACCGCCGGGCAGGGTGCAGGACGCGCACAGCTTTCAGACACAACATTCTTCATTTCTTTATAGTTCTGAGTTTGAGGCAGCTTCTAATCTATCGCGTTATTTTAATAACAGCTGTCAAGTAAAGAGCGTATTATTGTAACACTATTATTGATAGTTCATCGGCAGCTTTATTTCCAGAAATCCCTTTATGTGCTGGTACAGCAGAATCCGACTGTCCTTCAAGAGCATAATACTTCATTCACCAGAACTTTTCTGAGTGACTTACGAGTAGATGTTGTTACTGATTATGCCAAACCAGAACATCACTAGGCCTACTCTGTATGTCATGCTTTATTTCATATAGCCATAATAATCCTATAATACTATAATAGTAGCCTAACTCGTTTTATACTGCAAAGTTTAGCATCAACCCAAATACACACGGTTCAGCTATAAATCAGAATATTTTTTTTAAAAACAACAGTGTTTTGAGCAGGGTTGGAACTAAACTCTGCAGGGCTGTGGTCCTCAAGGAACTGAATTTTGCACCCCTGAATTAGATGGCATCTATCTGGAATATAGGCTATAGGCTTCCTGTGTTTGTACATTTTCATAAACGTTTTGCTGAATATGCTTCTTAGATTTTACACTACCTAGTTTACAGCCAGAACTGCAACCAGAATCAGACCAACTTAAATTATTATTGTCTATAGCAATGATAATTTAATCACAGAAGTATATATATGGTCTGAAAAAGTGTTGGCCCCTTCCTGATTTTTTATTTTTTTGCATGTTTGCCACACTTTAATGTTTCAGATCATCAAACAAATTTAAATATTAATCAAAGATAACACAAGTAAACACAACATGCAGTTTTTAAATGAAGGGTTTTTTATGAAGGGAAAACAAAATCCAAACCCACATGGCCCTGTGTGAAAAAGTGTTTGCCCCCCACCCCCTGTTAAAACATAACTGTGGTTTATCACACCTGAGTTCAGTTTCTCTAGCCACATCCAGGCCTGATTATTGCCACACCTGTTCGCAATCAAGAAATCACTTAAATAGGACCTGCCTGACAAAGTGAAGTAGACCAAAAGATCCTCAAAAGCTACACATCATGTTGAGATCCAAAGAAATTCAGGAACAAATGAGAAAGAAAGTAATTGAGATCTATCAGTCTGGAAAAGGTTATAAAGCCATTTCTAAAGCTTTGGGACTACAGTGAGAGCCATTATCCACAAATGGCGAAAACATGGAACAGTGGTGAAACTTCCCAGGAGTGGCCGGCCGACCAAAATTACCCCAAGAGCGCAGCGACGACTCATCCAAGAGGTCACAAAAGACCCCACAACAACATCTAAAGAACTGCAGGCCTCACTTGCCTCAGTTAAGGTCAGTGTTCATGACTCCACCATAAGAAAGAGACTGGGCAAGAATGGCCTGCATGGCAGAGTTCCAAGACCAAAACCGCTGCTAAGCAAAAAGAACATAAAAGCTCATCTCAGTTTTGCCAGAAAACATCTTGATGATCCCCAAGACTTTTGGGAAAATACTCTGTGGACTGACGAGACAAAAGTTTAACTTTTTGGAAGGTGTGTGTCCCATTACATCTGGCGTAAAAGTAACACAGTATTTCAGAAAAAGAACATCATACCAACAGTAAAATATGGTGGTGGTAGTGTGATGGTCTGGGGCTGTTTTGCTGCTTCAGGACCTGGAAGACTTGCTGTGATAAATGGAACCATGAATTCTGCTGTCTACCAAAAAAATCCTGAAGGACAATGTCCGGCCATCTGTTCGTGACCTCAAGCTGAAGCGAAAGTGAAATAACTGAACATAAACGAAAAAAATGCTCATTTTAGAAGAAAATTTCACATGGCATTTAGAGGCTTTTGCATCTGAACTCTTCATATATAATTGATTAAATAATAATAAAAAAAATCCTTAATTTATTTACAATTTTCATCGGGGATGTCTTATTGGGTCGATATCTTACAACATTAAATACAGGAGAGAAGATAATTCTATAGCAAGAACATAGAGATGAAAGCTCACTTTATGCGAGAGTGAAGGAAATCCACCATATATTCACTCTCGTGTTACAATAATACGCTCTTTACTTGACAGCTGTTATTAAAATAACACGATAGAAGCTGCCTCAAACTCAGAACTATAAAGAAATGAAGAATGTTGTGTCTGAAAGCTGTGCGCGTCCCGCACCCTGCCCGGCGGTAATGGTACTGTCCAACCGCGAGCGCAAAACACAGAAATGGAGAATAATGAGTCATTTTTATGTTTGTTCAAAAATCATATTCGGACGCAACTTTCATCTAGTTCAATATATAGTTCATCTATAGCAAACTGAACAAAGCACTGCAAAGCCTTACACGGAGAGTGGTTTCCTATGGTGCGAGAAAGTCAGAGTTCTGAGATATAAACTCGCAATTGCAAGAAAAAAAGTCAGAATTGCGAGATAAAAAGTCGCAATTACCTTGTTTTTTTTTTTTTTTTTCAGTGGCAGAAACAGGCTTCCATACAAACCTGTTTTATTTTATATGGAAAAAAGCAGCCCAAATATTTACTTTTCGGTTCCACAGAAGAAAGTAAGTCATATGGGTTTGAAACAACAGGAAATGAGTAATTAATGAATTCTTAGAGAATTGGTAATTATTTATTTTTAATTAAAAGTCAATTAAAAATACCAGAATGTTACCAGATATACATTAAACAAATTAATAAATAGTAGTGTTCAATATAAAAAGATTTTAATTCATTACTTTGCATGCTTGTGTGGATCCATAAAATGCATATGTACTGTATGTGACTCTGTAATATGATGCCCCTATCTAAATACAAGACATCCCTAACTGAATATTTAATTATTTAAATATTGGAATATGTAAATTCATCATTCTCTTGAACCCTTCATAATAATTTCTGTATCACCGTACAGCTCAATAATTCAGTGCATAAACATAGAGCATAGAATATTGGTAATTTCCAATGCTGTTACTTGCTTCTCAGTGCATGATTCAAGTCTTTATTGTTCAGAATATTATGGTCTATTTTTATTTGAATGTAAACACAGTGATCAAGTTTTATTTTGCAGATTGTTGGTGTCAAACACTGACTGAGTCTGAGGCTGTAGTCATGAAACCTGGAGAATCCCATAAGCTGATATGTACTGCCTGTGGTTTGGATATGGCTAACTACTGGATGGTTTGGATCAGACAGAAGATTGGAAGAGAGATGGAATGGCTGGCACTGATCAGATATGATAGCCAGGATATATATTACTCTCAGTCTGTCCAAGGATGGTTCACCATCTCCAGAGACAACAGTAGGAAGCAGGTTTATCTGCAGATGAATAATATGAAGAATGAAGACACTGCTGTATATTATTGTGCAAGAGAGACACAGTGACTGAAATGACTGCAGTACTATACACAAAAACTGCCAAGAGTGAAAACTCGCTAGAAAACAGCATTTCTGTAGGTCACTTGAGTCTGTCTAGTTCTGTACCCTCTCTCACCAGAACACAACAAACAAACAAACAAACAAAAACATGTATAAATTTCACGGAAGTACATTTCCCATATCAATAGGTGGTACTATTGTCCATGAAATGAACCTCAACGGTCTCAAACTCCTTTGACTCCACAATTTTTTTTTTTTTTTTGCTAATTCAAGGTTTCAATGCAAATGAACTGATGTCTGTTTCATATTTAAACAGCTACACTGTAGAGTGGAGGACTCACCACCAGTTCAACCATCATATAAACCATGTTCACTTCATTTCTCTTGCTGTTGCTGGTTGCTGTGTCTTGTAAGTAAATTCCCTGGAAAAAATAAACTGCTTTCTTAGTGTAAACAAATCCATGTTCATAATTCTGTTTTAAATGTTGTTTATCTGCAGGTATTGACTGTCAGGTTGTGCTCACACAGTCTGAACAGTCAGTAGTTGTGGCTCCAGGTGCTTCCTACAAACTGACCTGTGCCTGCAGTGGGTTTACTGTTAGCAGCACTGAAATGCACTGGATCCGTCAGGCCCCTGGAAAAGGACTGGAATGGATTATTTATTATTATTCAGATTCTGCTAAGAGCTCAGCTCAGTCAGTACAGGGCAGATTCACAGCATCTAAGGACAGCTCTAATCTCTATCTGCATATGAATCAGATGAAGACTGAAGACACTGCAGTGTATTACTGTGCAAGAGACACACTGTGAAAGCACTAATACAAGCAGCTGTTCAAAAACTCATCATGAGAAATGGGGTGGAAATGCAAGTTACGCAAGCTGAATATCTTGTAATCCTTACGCCACAAAATAAGCATGACACTGATACTACACTTAAAAATAAGGTGCTTAAATGGCTCTTCACAGCAATGCCATAGAAGAACCATTTTTGTTTCCACAAAGAACAATTCAGTTAAAGGTTCTTTAAAGAACCATCTCTTTCCTACCTTTTTATAATCTGAAGAACCTTCTTTCACCACAAACAACCTTTCGTAAAACAGAAAGGTTCTTCAGATGTTAAAGGTTCTTTATTTTTAGACAAAAAGATTCTTCTATGGCATCGTGAAGTACCTTTATTTTAAAGAGTGCAATGACATTCATCTGGGAAAAAGAAAAAGCTTAAATCATGCATAATTAAGCATAAATCAAGAAAAAACTTCCCTGCTGAGCTAGAAACTGTACGGAAAATGACTGAATGATAATCTTTCGTCATGTTGGGTCAATATCAACTAACACACCATGAGAAAAAAAGTTAAAAAAAATAAAACATGAAGTAATATAACTTTGCTCATTTATTAAAACAAGTGAAGATTTTCCCCTTGTCTACTGTAATAATTCTCAGATTACTGCATTAAACTACAGATCTGCAAACCTGCAAATGATTTTGTGAGAAGGGTCAGTGTCTCCCAGACTCCTGAAATACTTTGTTATAAGCTGAACTTTCAGTCAGTGCGTGTGTCAGTGACTAAAACAGCTGCAGTGTACCCTATCACTGTTTTACTGTGATAATGGAGATGCTGTATGGTCTCATACTGATGATTATTTAATGTGAGAAACTCCCATTAGTCCTATATTACTGTTGTAATTTTATTGTTCTAAATCATTTAACATTATTTGTTCCATGTTTTTCAGCTGTTAGTGGTCAGTCTTTGACCTCCTCAGACTCTGTGGTGAAAAAGCCTGGAGACTCAGTGACTCTGTCCTGCACTGCGTCTGGATTCTCATTGAACAGCTACTGGATGCACTGGATCCGTCAGAAACCAGGGAAAGCACTGGAGTGGATTGGATTTAGACACTGGATCAAGTGCATATTGATCCACTGTCTCCCATCCAACAGTTTTCCATCCAACTAAAGACTCAGACAACAAATAACAAGATCAGTTTCACCCAGGACATCCAAAAACACAGTGTTTCTACAGTGAAATAATTTTGAAATAATCAGACTGAGGAGCTGTGTATTGCTGTGCAAGACACTCACAGTGACTAAACAAGCCACAGCCTTAGAAATCTAAGAATCTTAGAATCTAAACACATTAAACAAATGTACATCAGCTTAACTGGTTTAATTCAACTCAAAATATAATTTATCATGACTGATTACATGACTATACCAACAGATGTAATTTTTATGGCTAAGATCAGGTACAGCTAGCTCTTTAACAGGTAACATCTGCACACATTCACTCTTTACAGTGCATTAGGCTATACAATCCCTGATCTTGCAAATTCATGCAATAAAATACATAAATATATGTTCACTGCTTACTGTCTTGTTGGTACTTTACTTTATAGATCAAGAATACAGAATTAGGTAAATAATTTTGCATTGTTGATAATGTTATAAATGACTACAGTCAGATATATTTTTACGTCAATGCAAATCTCTGCTCTTCTCTCATGTAAACAGAAACACACAAACACAATAAAAACAGAGCCTTAGCAGAGTGAAAATACAACCAGCATCACATACTACTTACCAATTCTAATACCAAAGTCTGTATGTTAACAAAAGCGAGGCAAAATAAATATGATTCAACTAAGGCCTAAATGGTAGTGTATTAACCTACTATGCAAGACATTTATAGTTTACTTGTTTTATATCTATGAGGAGAAAGAAGAAAAGTCAAGAAAACAAGCAAAGACATGATTCCTTTTTCCTGTAAGCCAGGTTACAACTATTTGATGAATTTTTCAGACGTAGAATTGATTCTGAAAACATTGTTTTATTGCCTTATCCTGATTTCAAGGTTAGAATTATGGCCAGTTGCAGTAGAAAATGCAAACATGACACAGATGTTTTATTACTGTATGTTCAAACAGCAACAGAAAATTTCGGATTTTGTGAAAAGCTTATTTATAAATGTTCATGTTTATGTAACGTTCTTTGAACATAAAATATGTTTCCACTCCTTTGCATATTGTAAGTCAAAAAAGATATTTATAAATATTTGACATTCGACTGTTTTTGTTATTTTGATAAGTATATTAATGCTGATACATAATATAATTTGAAAATAACAAAACAGAAAAAAAACAATGAAATATTTTATGGAAAAACAGTTTTGAACTCAGTATAATTAAAATAGGTACCTGTAATATTAGGCCCTTTTGCAAATCAGAATTTTTTTTTTTCAAGATGCAGGGCAGATAGATTTTTACATCAATGCAAATCTCCGCCATTCTCTCATGTAACCAGAAGCACACAGACATAATATAAGCTCTCTTTGCTTTACAGAGCCATAGCAGAGTGAAAATAGAACTAGAATCATGTACTGCATATCAATACTGTTGGTTTTGGTAACAGTGCACTGTGAGTATCATCAGCTCAACACAAAAAAACTAATGAACATTAGTTCAAATGTGGAGCTCAATTTGTATTACTGAAATGATTTATTCATTGTTCGTAGGTCTTTTGTGCATTGAGCTGGATTGAGCTTTTTTTTGTGCAAAATCTGCAAATTCAGGACACGGTTGTGTATTATTGTGTTCGGTATATAAACATACCAGTTTAATGCTTGTGCAAAACCATGTGCACAAATAATATGGTCTAATCTTAAAATGCATGACTTAGTTTGGATGTTGAATGCCATGATATTTACAATTGGAAAAATTAAATTAAAAATTAAAATACCAGAAAAATACCAGATATACATGAAATAAATGAATTATCATTAGCATTTAATATAGAAAGATTTGAGTTTATTGTTCTCTATGCCTTGTATGGATCCAAAAAATACATTGAGTAAGACATCCCTATTTAAATACAAGACATCCCTAACTGAATATTCAATTATTTAAATATTTGATTATGCAAATTCATCATCCTTTTGAACCCTTCATAATCATTTCTGTATCACTATACAGCTCATTAAACACAATTATGGAGCACAAAATCTTGGGATTTGCGATACTTTTGCTGGCTTCTCAATGTATGATTCCAGTTTTTAGTTTACAGTCTGCTTTTATCTGAATTTACACACAATGGTCATGTTTTATTTTGCAGATCAGAATATAATTGTATGTATTTATCTAAATGTACACACAGTGATCATGTTTTATTTTGCAGATTGTTTGTGTCAAACACTGACTGAGTCGGAGGCTGTAGTCATGAAACCTGGAGAATCCCATAAGCTGACATGTACTGCCTCTGGTTTGGATATGGCTAACTACAGGATGGTTTGGATCAGACAGAAGTCTGGAAAAGAGCTGGAATGGCTGGCAGCGATCAGATATGATAGCCAGGAAATATATTACTCTCAGTCTGTCCAAGGACGGTTTACCATCTCCAGAGACAACAGTAGGAAGCAGGTGTATCTGCAGATGAACAGCCTGAAGAATGAAGACACTGCTGTATATTATTGTGCAAGAGAGCCACAGTGATTGAAATGCCTACAGCACTGTGCACAAAACCTGCCAAGACAGTAACTAGATAAAAGATTTTCACACAAAATAATGACTGATGAGCTGGAAAACAGCATTTCTGGAGATTATAATATTTGAATAATAATTCAACAAAGCTTACGTTATTCTGTTGTTTGGTAATGTTTGTCACATAAAAAAAAAAAAAACATGCTAATTGTCAGGGTTCTGTTGTGCGTGTCATCTGTTCCTGCCTCTTGTGTCCATGTTTGGTTTGTTTCCTGTCCTTGTTTCATGTCATTATGAGTTAATTCTTGTCCAGCCGTGTTTGTCTAACTGTCTATGATTATCCCTTGTATATTAGTCCTGTCTTTTGAGTTTGATTTCGTCTGGTTACTTCCAGTAACTTCCCGGTGTATCCTGTCTCTCTGTCCTGCCTTGTCCTGCCTTGATGTCCTCATTAAATATTATTATTTGAGTTTATATCCACGTCTGCGTGTTCCTGTTCCTCCCTCGTGTGTGCACCGTGACACTAATAGGTCTCTAGAGTCTGTCTTAACAAAATAATATTGCAGAGACTAAAGACACAGCTGTAATAGGACTCTGCCCATGACAGTGTTGTGCACTTTCACTCATGTTGTGGATGTACAATATTATTTCCATAGCAAGAGTTGGTACTATTGTCCATGAAGTGAATATCAATGGACTAAAACTCCAGTGACTACACTGATTTTGCTAATTCAAGGTTTCACTGCAAATTAACTGATGTCTGTTTCATATTTAAACAGCTACACTGTTGAGTGGAGTTCAACCATCATATAAACCATGTTCACTTCATTTCTCTTGCTGTTGCTGGCCGCTGTCTCATAAGTAAATTCCTTGAACAAAACAAATTGTTTTCTTAGTGTAAATAAATACATATTCATGATTCAATTTTAAATGTTGTGTTTATCCACAGGTATTGACTGTCAGGTTGTGCTCACACAGTCTGAACAGTCAGTAGTTGTGGCTCCAGGTGCTTCCTACAAACTGACCTGTGCCTGCAGTGGGTTTACTGTTAGTGGCACTAACATGCACTGGATCCGTCAGGCACCTGGAAAAGGACTTGAACGGATTATTTATTATTATTCAGATTCATCTAAGAGCTCAGCTCAGTCAGTGCAGGGCAGATTCACAGCATCTAAGGACAGCTCTAATCTCTATCTGCATATGAATCAGATGAAGACTGAAGACACTGCAGTGTATTACTGTGCAAGAGACACTGTGGAAACATGAATACAGGCAGCTGTTCAAAAACTCATCATGAGAAATGGGGTGGACATGCAAGTTACGCACATGGTTACAGACATGGTTACAGAGTTTAGTAAGTCACAGAAAATGTAAATGTACCTTTAGAGGGCACCCTATGCAAACCTAGTTCTATTTGTCTTCAAAACGCCCCCACTCTATTCATCTCCAGACTTTGATGCATCAGCTTCCACTTTTCATAACATGACAATGGATATTGTGTTTAAACTGGGATTTATCTTCATGTTTGCTCTCACAGAATGTAAGAGACTACTGAAAACCTGTTGATAATCAGATTTATTCATGTTTGTTTTTCAGTCTGTTGGTGTCAAACACTGTCTGAGTCAGTGGTCATTAAACCTGGAGGATCTCACAGACTCACCTGTACAGTCTCTGGATTTAGTAGTGACCCGAGCTTAGCTTGGATCAGACAGGCTGCAGGAGGAGGTCTGGAGTGGCTGGCATACATCTCTGGTAGTGGTGGTACTACATACTACATAAGTGCTTTGAGTACCCAGAAAAGCGCTATATAAATGTAACAAATTATTATTATTAAATGATTATTAAACTACTCTCAGTCTGTTCAGGGACGCTTCACCATCTCCAGAGACAACAGCAAGAAACAGATGTATCTGCAGATGAATAATATGAAGAATGAAGACACTGCTGTATATTATTGTGCAAGAAAACCACAATGACAAATACAACTACAGTACTGTACAAAATCTGAACATAAGCAGCAAGTTAAACTGCATATGCTTTCCTGACATCTGATTGAGCAGTTCCAGTTGCATCTTCACTTGAAAACTGATCAGTACAATTAACATTCCTGGCACAGGGAGCTAACAGTTCTAGTGGAGCACCTGTACTGACGAATCGACAAATTATCGTTTTGAAGTTAATAAAAAAATCTATATATTACTAATATAATATTATGTCAATATTATGTAAATAAATATGACTGAAAGATTTTATTAATTTTACTTATAAAGATTTTAATATATTAGACTAATTAACTTTTTTCAGCTCAAAAATAAATATGCATATAATTATTTATATATTTTGTGCATACAGAGATTGTATTGTATTATATTGTATTATATTATATTATATATTATATTATATTATATATACATGTATATATTAGCCTACTTGCTGTCAGTCCTCTGTCGTGTGTGTCATGTGTTCCCGCCTCATGTTTCCTTATTTGGTTTGTTTCCTGTCCTTGTTTAATGTGATTATTAGTTAATTCTGTTCAGCTGTGTGTGTGTTAATTATCCTGTGTATTTAAGTTCCTGCCTGTTCAGTTTTCGTCTGATCTACTCGTTACTCCCCGGTGTTTCTGTAAATCTGCCTTGCCTTGTCTTGCCCTGATGTCTTCATTAAAGACTGTTATTTTGAGTTTACTCCTCGTCTCCGTGTTCCTCGTGCCTTCCTGCTGTGTGCATCGTGACACTTGCACTCTCTGCACAACTCCGTATACACTGGATTGATTTTAATAACTTTAATGTACTTGAATTGTGCTCCAAACCATTGGGGGCACAAAAACCTGATCAGGACATCCCTATTTATTTTAATACATTTAAAAAAAAAAAAAAAAAAAGTAAATTAATAAATCAGATCAGCTTACTAATGTCTCCACCAATCTCATTTTCGTCAAGCAAGGTGGTAAAGACAAGAAAAAAGAAATTAAATTTCAATGTCACTTGCAATCGCCATGGATTTGCAGGTCTTGACTTTTTCTCTTACAGATGACTTGCAGGACCCTGTATGTTATGATATTAAATTGGTTTTAATCGTTTAACCTCCACAGCGTCATGTCTCCATTGGCAACAAGCACGATTTGTGTGGATTGCAAGTGACGAAGAGTGCAAGTAGCGATTGCAAGTGACATTGTAATTTAGTTTATTTTCTTGTCTTCACCACCTGACTACTTGTGTAAAATGTTGAGAGATTCAATTTAAAAAATACTTAAATAAAATAAAATGAAAATAAAAAAGTGCAACTGCAAGTGACGTCACTTGCGGAAGTGCAGGTGTCTGAGAGTGCAAGTCTGAAAATGCAAGTGCATGTCTGCAGCCAGACCCTTATTGCTAGCATGGCAAAAATAGACGTAGCATAGCCCTTACAAGTAATTAGAGTGTCATGTTGACATGATGACCTCACATGCTTACTGCTGATCGATGTAATTATAGCCAAATCACTTTAATGGGAAGCAAAAAGTGAATTTATAAGTTTAATAAAGAAAAGCTAAAATAAAAAAAGTCACTGAAGTAACAGTTGACATATCCGTTGCATACAGTAATCCTGATTTTGTGGCACTACTAGAAAAACAAACCATAACAGCAACAACTGTCTGGAATCAGCTTGGTTTCGCAAGAAGTGCATCGACAACAACAGCCTTATATTGGAAAAGTGCTGATCTGTGTTTGCTATTCTACAACCCATTAAAGCTCTACAAAGTCCTTTACCCACTTTCTCACAAACAAAACACAATGTCGCATCTGTTTGATGGAGCTGAGGGGTATACACACTTGCTTGCTGTAAAAAATAATCACATTTATTCATTCAAGTACAATATTATTTCCATATCAAGAGGTGGTACTATTGACCATGAAATTAACCTCAATAGTCTCAAGCTCCAGTGACTACACAGATTTTGCTAATTGAAAGTTTCAATGCAAATTAACTGATGTCCGTTTCATATTTAAGCAGCTACAATGTTGAGTGGAGGACTCACCACCAGTTCAGCCTTCATATAAACCATGTTCACTTCATTTCTCTTGCTGTTGCTGGTTGCTGTGGCTTGTAAGTAAATTCCCCGAACAAAACAAACAAAGTGTAAATAAATACATATTCGTGATTCTGTTTTAAATGTTGTGTTTATCCACAGGTATTGACTGTCAGGTTGTGCTCACACAGTCTGAACAGTCAGTAGTTGTGTCTCCAGGTGCTTCCTACAAACTGACCTGTGCCTGCAGTGGGTTTACTGTTAGTGGCACTCACATGCACTGGATCCGTCAGGCACCTGGAAAAGGACTTGAATGGATTATTTATTATTATGATGATTATAATAAGAACTCAGCTCAGTCAGTGCAGGGCAGATTCACAGCATCTAAGGACAGCTCTAATCTCTATCTGCATATGAATCAGATGAAGACTGAAGACACTGCAGTGTATTACTGTGCAAGAGGCACACTGTGAAAGCACAAATACAGGCAGCTGTTCAAAAACTCATGATGGGAAATGGGGTGGACATGTTTGAGTTATGCAAGCTCTAAAGTAACGTAAGGCCCATCTGAGGTGTTTTGAATGTACTAAATGCAAAAAAAGTCATTAAAATGTAATAATTATAAAACTTTAATTACTCTTTTCACACTTGCTTTTCTATACAGACTAGTAAATCTATAAAGACTAGTCTGTTTTCTACATTATGTTTCAGTATGAAGTATAATCTGTACAGTTTATAATATTCAGTATTTTTAATGACTGGGTTGCCAGATTGTATAGTTGAATCATTTCACCCCAAAATAGCTAATGACACAGATACCAGTCAATGGCATTCATCAGGGAAAGAGAAAATGCAATACTACTAATACTAATACTAATAATAATAACTGAAAACATCCCTGATGAGCTAGAAACTACATGTCTGAAAATGACTGAACAATGCTGGTGAATGTCCATTAACAATTAATCTTTCAACCAATCTCAGGCCCCACTTGGCCACGTTGGGTCGATATTAATTAACACTCCATGAAAGTTATAGAAAAATTATATATACAGAATTATAAAAATAAATAATGTATTTTGCGTGTTCTTGAACTTGAACTGCTTACATGTCTGTTGGTGGCACTTGGGCTTCATTTAATCAACAATCATAGTGTCATCAAATGGTAAATGGTGTATCAATAAGCAGTACATAAATAAGAGTAAATTAAACACTACTTACAATTAATGTGGCAACTTGTATTTTAGCAATTTCCAAAAAAAAAGTAAATAAGTATTTTTTTTTTCTTTCTTTTTTTTATTAATATAAGTAAAAATAAACAGGTACTTTCAGAGTTTTGAGCCATTGTTTTGTACACATTGTCATAATAATTATAATTCCAATGCTGTCAGGTGTGGGTGAAGGGATGGAGAGCGAGGACTCAAATGCAGGGAAAAAAGGGCTTTTATTAGTAATAAATATAAAGAAAAACAAACAAAAACTACCCCGTAGGGGAAAACAGACAGGACAGGACAGGACAGGACAGGACAGGACAGGACAGGACAGGACAGGACAGGACAGGACAGGACAGGACAGGACAGGACACAAGGCACACACAACATTTGACAACGAACTGCACAGGACTGCAAACACAAGGAGATTAAATAGGGAGCAAATGAGGAGGTAACGAGGAAAACACAGTTGAGGCAAATTAACCAATAATCAGGTAACAAGACGGGTGGGGTCAAGACAATAGACATGAGAGCACATGGCACATAGAACCAAACAAGACAAGCCATGTGCTCACACAAAACAAAAACACAAGCACATGGCCAGCAAAACAAAATCACTAGCCATGTGCAAAACAGGCCACGAACATGCAGCTGAGGAGACTCATAAGCCGCATGTTCACACAAAAAAATTACAAACATGAAAGCACGCAGCCCAGTACCGCCGCTCCCTATACGCAGAGTGCGCGGTTAGCGTAGGGCACCAACTCCCAGGGGGACACCATCCCAGTTGCTAAAAAAAAAAAAAAAAACGTGACGCGCCATTCCCGCATCCCCGCTCGCGGCTGAATGCAAATGATTATAATTGATGGACAACTATGCCCGTGAAAAGACATCAGCAATCCGGCGCCAAGAAAAAAAAAAAAAAAGATGAAAATGAAGCCTGTGCATAACTTTCAGGTAGGCTACATTCATAATCCTGTGAAACTTTTTTGGGTGGTTAATAATGTGTTTTAATATCGGCAATAATTTCACCACCACCAACGCATCTAATATTCTCTCAGAGTTTCCATGTTCCTTTATGAAAGTTAGCCATGGTTTTAACACCAATAAAACCAAAAAAAAATCATGGTTCTTGTAGCCATGGTAACCGCAACACAGAAAATTCTAATACCATCATAAATGAATCACAAATAAATCACAAATACCATTACAAAACTTACAAACCATCAACTTTTAACCATTAAAAAAAATGGTTTTCTGTAGTGTGCTTTGGGGCATATTCTATTAGGATTTAGTGGTTTAACAAGCCACCAAAAGAAGCGACCAATTACCAGTAGAAACCAACAGGGTCCATAACAGTTTCCATTAACACCAATACAAGTCCCATTATAACCAGTAAAACCATTTCAAATTTTGTGATGGTGTCTATTGTTTTTTTCAACATTAAAAGGAAGCCTGGTAATTGCTGCTTTTACACTTAATAGGCTGTTGCCCAAACATTTAATTAAAATATCCACGTAATCTTTCATTTTTGGCCACCTTTTTGCTATAGATGACACAGCCTCTATAAATTCTTCAACAAAAAACATGTGGACATCACAACCCTTACAAAAAATTAACCATGGTTTTCGTAGTAAAACGGCTTAATTTTCTTTTGCGTGATTACTGAATGCTTGAGACCATAAAATCAATCAGACAACTGTATTAATAAAATAATAGCCATAGGTAACTGTCTAGAGCTACAATTGTAAGTTCAAGTTCAAGTTGAGCTTTATTGTCATTCCGCTACAATTGGGGACATACTGTTACGGAGTTGACGAGACATGAGACATACGGATCCATCTGCAAGCTTTTATTACAGGACATGGTCGATACAGGCAGGGTCGAACAGTAGCAAACAGGTATGACCAGGATAAGGCAGAGAATAGTCCAGGGGCAAGCGTGGGTCGGCGATCGGCAAACTTAATCCAGAGGGCTAGGCAGAGAGAATAATCCAGGAGAACGTGCAGGAATCAGGACACAGGAAATCTAACTCGGGATACTTGGGAAACGCTTGGTAAGTAGCTGGGCTAACAATACTCGGCAGTGGGTAGGAGAAAGTCCAGAGTTTATATAGTGTGTGTGTGTGTGTGTGTGTGTGTGTGTGTGTGATTGGGTGATGGTGAACAGGTGTAAGCGTGATTATTGTGAACAGCTGTGTGTGCAGTGAATGATGGGAAATGCAGTCTATGAGTGATCTGTAACTGTGTGAAAGTCCATGTGATGGGAGAGTGACCTCTGGTGGTGAATGAAGCGAAGTTCATGGCCAGGATTCGTGACATAGCCCCCCCCCCAAGGAGCGGCTTCCAGACGCCCCTAAATAATCCAGGAGGGCGGTGGAGCGGAGGCGGAACAGGGGGAGGGACGGAGGGCTAGGTCTATGTTTAAGTGGAGTGCTGTGGAACAAGGCAAAGTCAGCAGAGCAGGAAGCCAGGGCGGAGCGGACGGACCCGGAGCCCACCAGTGCGGAGCGGACGGACCCGGAGCCCCCCAGGGCGGAGCGGGCGTGACAGGAGCCCCCCAGGGCGGAGCGGGCGTGACTGGAGCCCCCCAGGGCGGAGCGGGCGTGACTGGAGCCCACCAGAGCGGAGCAGGCGGACCTGGAGCCCCCCAGGGCGGAGCAGGTGTGACAGGAGCCCCCCAGGGTGGAGCAATAGACCACCGCAGGAAAGCAGACCGGGCAGGAAACCATATCAGCATCTGAGATCTGGGGGGAACAGAGACAGACAACACAGAGAGAGCAGAGACAGACAACACAGGGAGAGTAGAGACAGACAACACAGGGAGAGCCTTCCTGGTCTCAGGGGCCGTGGCTGAGCAGGTCTGGGAATCACAGGCGGCCTCCGTAGCCATGCCAAGGCAGGACAGGAAATCCCAGATGGCCTCCATAGCCATGACATCGGGGCAGGACATGGAATCGCAGACAGCTTCCATAGCAGTGACAGGGCCGGACGGGGAATCACTGACGGCCTCCATAGCCGTGACAGGGCCGGACAGGAAACCACAGACGGCCTCCTTAGCCGTGTCAGGACAGGGCGAGAGTTCACAGGCGGCCTCCTTAGCCGTGACAGGGCAGGATAGGGATTCATAGACCGCCTCCATGGACGGGGCAGGAGAGGGCGAGAGTTCATAGACGGCCTCCATGGCCGGGGCAGGACAGGGCGAGAGTTCATAGACGGCCTCCATGGCCGGGGCAGGACAGGGCGAGAGTTCATAGACGGCCTCCATGGCCGGGGCAGGAGAGGGCGAGAGTTCATGGACGGCCTCCATGGCCGGGGCAGGAGAGGGCGAGAGTTCATAGGCGGCCTCCTTAGCCGTGACAGGGAAGGACAAGGATTCATAGATGGCCTCCATGGCCGGGGCAGGACAGGGCGAGAGTTCATAGACGGCATTCCTAGCCGTGACAGGACAGGGTGAGAGCTCACAGGCGGCCTTCATAGCCGTGACAGGACAGGGTGAGAGCTCACAGACGGCCTCCATAGCCGTGACAGGACAGGGTGAGAGCTCACAGGCGGCCTTCATAGCCGTGACAGGACAGGGTGATAGCTCACAGACGGCCTCCATAGCCGTGACAGGACAGGGTGAAAGTTCACAGGAAGATACCACCGACACCTCTGGAGGTTCTGCAGCTAACGCTGCCACCTCTGGAGGTTCTACGGTGGTAACATGACCGGCTGAGAGTACATTGCTGGGCGCCACCACCTTGCAAGGGGCTGAGGCGAGCACCACCGCTTGGGGAGGTTCTGCAGCGGACGCCATCCCCTGGGGCAGTTCACTGATGGTGTATGCGGCCCAAATGCAACATAACGCGATCCCCATCCTGGGAAGCGCTTCAGACAGGGTAATCAGTTCAGGGACAGGAGGGTCAAAGTGAGTGGATTTGGGGATACCAGCAGTGCGTACAGACACCAACTGTGCATCCCTCACGCTGGATATCAACCGGAGAACTCGCAGGACTGACCCTAAGTCTCTGGATGGGATAGGCTCTGGCTGAGGAGCTGAGACGTGAAGAGGCTCTGGCTGAGGAGCTGAGACGTGAAGAGGCTCTGGTTGAAGAGCTGTGACGTGGCGTGACTCTGGCTGGTCAGCTGTGACGTGGCGTGACTCTGGCTGGTCAGCTGTGACGTGAGCTGTGACGTGGCGTGACTCTGGCTGGTCAGCTGTGACGTGGTGTGACTCTGGCTGGTCAGCTGTGACGTGGCGTGACTCTGGCTGGTCAGCTGTGACGTGGCGTGACTCTGGCTGGTCAGCTGTGACGTGGCGTGACTCTGGCTGGTCAGCTGTGAGTTGGGTGAGTTCATGATGATCCACAGTGGCTTGGTGTGACTCTGGATGATGAGCCGAGACGTGGTGTGACTCTGGCTGGAGAGCTGAGACGTGGTGTGACTCTGGCTGGAGAGCTGAGACGTGGTGTGACTCTGGCTGGAGAGCTGAGACGTGGTGTGACTCTGGCTGGAGAGCTGAGAAGTGGTGTGACTCTGGCTGGAGAGCTGAGACGTGGTTGGACTCGTGACGATCACCTGTGGCTTGGCGTGACTCGTGACGATCAACTGTGGCTTGGCGTGACTCACGGAGATCACTGGTGGCTTGGCTTGACTTGTGATGATCAACTGTTGCTTGGATTGACTTGTGATGATCAACTGTAGCTTGACTTGACCCTTTAACATTGGTTGTGACCTGACTTGGCTCTTTAACATAGGCTGTGACTTGACTTGGCTCTTTAACATCAGCTGGGACTTGACTTGGCTCTTTAACATCAGCTGGGACTAGACCTGGCTCTTTAACATCAGCTGGGACTTGACTTGGCTCTTTAACATCAGCTGGGACTTGACTTGGCTCTTTAACATCAGCTGGGACTTGACTTGGCTCTTTAACATCAGCTGGGACTTGGCTTGGCTCTTTAACATCAGCTGGGACTTGACTTGCCTCTTTGCTGGCAGCACTGACATGACGGGGTGTTGTTGTGGCCGCCATTTTGTGAACGGGTTCTGCTGTCGCCACCATCTTGTGAGCGTGCTCTGTGATAGCACACTTGAGTGCGGTGTCGCGTTCCTCCGCGACACCCACGGTGAACGCTGAACCAACAGTCAATAACGCATAATCCATAAAGTCACTTAGAGACGAATAGGGACCTTCAAGGGTTAATCGGGATTTGAGCGGCTGGTTAATGCCCTCACCGAAAAAATCTATGAGCACACAGTCTGGCAGATCAGAGTAATAAGCAACGCTCAAATACTCTTGAATATAGTCCTCGAGCGAACGTGTGCCCTGTTTGAGGGATAATAACAGTCTTGCAATATCCATACCTGGCCATGGTTCACTTGAAAAGCCGCTGGATCCTTGTGTGGCCGAGTATTCTGTTACGGAGTTGACGAGACATGAGACATACGGATCCATCTGCAAGCTTTTATTACAGGACATGGTCGATACAGGCAGGGTCGAACAGTAGCAAACAGGTATGACCAGGATAAGGCAGAGAATAGTCCAGGGGCAAGCGTGGGTCGGCGATCGGCAAACTTAATCCAGAGGGCTAGGCAGAGAGAATAATCCGGGAGAACGTGCAGGAATCAGGACACAGGAAATCTAACTCGGAATACTTGGGAAACGCTTGGTAAGTAGCTGGGCTAACAATACTCGGCAGTGGGTAGGAGAAAGTCCAGAGTTTATATAGTGTGTGTGTGTGTGTGTGTGTGTGTGTGTGTGTGTGTGTGTGTGATTGGGTGATGGTGAACAGGTGTAAGCGTGATTATTGTGAACAGCTGTGTGTGCAGTGAATGATGGGAAATGCAGTCTATGAGTGATCTGTAACTGTGTGAAAGTCCATGTGATGGGAGAGTGACCTCTGGTGGTGAATGAAGCGAAGTTCATGGCCAGGATTCGTGACACATACAGTGGAACGAAATGTCGTGACTCTCAGGACCATGGTGCTAGCAGCTACATAAATACATACATACATACATACATACAACAATGAAGTAAAACAGTATTTAATTTGTAAATAATACAATTTAATTACAATTTATTTACTTTTATATTTTATTAAAGTTCTATTTTGACCCCTATAGTATTTTATTTTTTACTTCCAGAATATTTGAGGAAGGGGGCACAGCAATACAATCCTGCTTAGGGCACCCATTTGGCCAGCAGCGGCCCTGACGCAGCCAGTGAAAAACACATGCTGCGTGCCACACAGAACAAGACAAAACAAGAGAAAGCACGCAGCCGGAAAACGAGCTGCGTGCAACAAAACACAACGAAAAAGCACGCGGCCAAACCCGAACCGGGTGCCGAACAAAACACAACGCACACCAATTAGCATACAGTTTGTATTGGCGGTATGGGTCTGTTCTGGGCAAGAACTCCCTGCGCATCCATGCAGCCTAGCATGGAGGAGAGCAGGGAGCGCAGTGATAACCCCCAGGGTAAACAGAACATAACCAACAAAAGTATTGCAGATATTGTTAAAGTTCAGTAATTTTATGTACACATTTTAGAATTAGTCTGATTCAAAAGAGAACCAGAAGGCTGGATCCTGACTGACAGAGGAGTTGGGGATGGAGGAGGGTAATTAGCTATTGAGCAATGTGAAAACTGCTGATAATACTGACAGACCTTAGGTGTGTTCGACTTCATGCAACGCCGCACAGACCTATCGGCGAGAGTAGCCGCTTGCAGTCAGGGGCGGAATTGAAAGCGGAGACGTGAAGTCGGACTCTTTCTGCTCCCGGTAGTGATGCTCTCGCGGTGTTTGGATACTCTTATCACAGATGAAGTGAATAACATGCAATATTTGTCAAATGCACGGACGTTTCAGAAATGTTTTCACGAGCAACAGAAACACTTTTTATATACTGCTTAATACAGGGCCATCTGTTCAAGAATAAAGTTCAACATAAACATACTATTTAAATACCAATAAAGTGGGGGTATATTTGCTTTTATCAGTGTTTTTTTATTAAATGTGACTCAATATAACATTGCGACTACAGTAAAAAAGCTTTTACTGTTCTAAAAACATTTGTGAGCAGTATTGGAATCGAAGATGTTAGAAACACACGTCATTGTTGTCATGTGGTGAGTTTGGCCAATCGTGAAACAGTTGTGTCGTCATCAGCGCTCCCGCAGTCGCTCTGGAGAAACTGCGCCGGCTGAGTGAGCGGCTGCTCTCGAAATTATGTTTAATTAACAAAGTTCGGGAGGAGCACGTTCAGATAATTAACCTAATTAACACGAGAGAAGAACAATCAGTAATCAACCCAGTTAACAAGATAAGAGGTGTGTATATATACACAGCAGACTTACCTCTGTTCATTGGCAGTTTTCCAGCATCCCTTCGCCACCCCTTCTCCGCACTTACAACTATTCCTGTCCTAACCTGTAGGGGGGGGTACTCTGGGTTCAAGCCAAAATTCCGAGCTCGGAGCCCTCCCCTCGGACAGCACGCCACATACGCATAAACTTTATTCTATTTATTATATTTAAGTGTGAACTCGTGAAACGCTATCGCGGTACTTTGATGACACACGTGACAGTGATGTGGCGTCGGCGCCGGTTCAAGTCGGACAAATTTTCTAACCGGCATGCACTGCTTCAAGTCAGCTGCCGATCGGTTTTCACGAATCACGGCGCTGCATGAAGTTGAACACACCTCTTATATATGGATGCTTAGATAGGTGTCGTATTCCTATAGGTAGATGGGGATCAGCTGAGAGTCAGCTGATGCGAGCTTGACTAATGTGACCTGCCAGAACTAACGCTATGCTTGATATTAGGCGCGTTCGACTTGAAGCAGCGCTGAGCAGAATGATCACCGTATGACATCAAAGTACCGCGAGAGCAATTCGAATGCATAGGATCCGACTGCTTTCTTATTGCTCTCGCGGTACTTTGATGTCATACGGTGATCATTCTGCGCAGCGCTGCTTCAAGTCGAACACACCTATTTACAGTCACATTGTCTGCAAACTGTTTACATTTTCCGCTCATCGACTATCCATGTAAATAATAGGCGCGTTCGACTTTAAGTGGTGCTGTGCAGAATGGTCAGTGTATGACATCAAAGTACCGCGACAGCCATTCGAATGCATAGGATCCGACTGCTTTCTTATCGCTCTCGCGGTACTTTGATGTCATACACTGACCATTCTGCACAGCGCTGCTTAAAGTCGAACGCGCCTAATGACTTAATTAAATTCAAAACGAAAAGCCAATTGTTTAAAATAATGTTCAATGACAGTGTGATGCATGTGAAGTTCATTAACATCTCTGTATGATTATGCAAATCTCCTGTTACATATTTAAACAGCAGGCACGAGTCAGTTTATACATTTATCTGATCACTAGTGAGTGAAGAATCGCTTCAGTTCATACTAAAAAGCTTGTTAACAGTCTTTAAACACCATGATCTCTTATTAACAGGTTTTATTTGATTTGATACAGGTATTGATTCATATGAACTCACTCAGCCTGAGTCTCTGACTGTCCGTCCTGATGCCACTCTCACTATCAACTGTAAAGTCTCCTATTCAGTTACAAGCTCTAGTACAGCCTGGATTCGTCAGCCTGCAGGAAAAGCTCTGGAGTGGATTTGAGTGATCTGGAGTGGTGGAGGCTAGGGATGTAACGGTATTATTATTATTTTATTACGATTATAGTGACCAAAATTATCACGGTTATCAGTATTATCACTGTATTGTTAAAATGTCCTGGAGATGTTCAAAAAGTACCGACACATAAATCACTTCACCAAGTTTTATATTTAAAAATCAACAAACAACAAATAAAATTACTTTTTGTTTGCTTAATCACTCAAACAATGTTACCAATGATGTTCTGATTTCAAATGACAATTTGACTGACAACAGTTTAATAGCATGTTCGAATATCTAATGTAAATGTTCAAATAAAGCTTTGAAAAAGTTTCATAAAAAGGTAAACCTCACATTTCAGCCTTTAAATAAAGAAAAGGGTCAAGTCAAAATGATAATTGATTAATAAATGATTATATATATATATATATATATATATATATATATATATATATATTATCTGCTCCATAAATAATTCTAGATAACTTATCTGAATTGTTTAAATGTGTAGCCTAGTATCCACATTGTTTTTCATCAACCGGTCAAAATTTACAGCAGGGCATGCAAATTCGGTCCATTCTTGTCCAGACAGAAACTGCACCCAGGCTGAATGTAAATATAAATCCACTCACTGACAGCAGGTGGCGCTTCTGGAAAAGCTGAATTACAGCTGTTGCCTGTAAACTCCGTGGACAAAGCAGTATTGCGATTAAGAACACTTCCTTTAGGTATTACATGGAGCAAAGATGAAAATAAAATGCCATCGAATCGTTTCTGAAGACGGTCAGAACCTTCAGACAGTCAGTACATTCATATAATTATTTCATTCATATATTAATTTGTATTATTCCCTTAGCACTTTTAAAACCTCCCAGCTTTTCCACCCTATTTTCACTCAAAACGAAACTACTCTGAGTGCTGTGCGCACGTGAGACTGTTACTTAAAACTCTGCTTTATGCTGGACAGTATTTATTTATCTTGAGTTGTTCAAGTCATGGTAATCGAATACGGTTTTAATGATAATTAAAATATGAAACAGTAATACTAACCATGGGGAATTTTATCATGATTTATCGTCAAACCGGTAATCGTTACATCCCTAGTGGAGGCTTAGCCTACAAGGATTCCCTGAAAAGCAAGTTCAGTATCACCAGAGACACTTCCAGTAACACAATAACACTGCAAGGAAAGAATATGCAAGCTGAAGACACAGCTGTGTATTATTGTGCCAGACGTACACAGTGACAGACACCAACAGCCTCCCTGTAAAAAAAAAAACACCATCATTGTATTACGAATTAAAAGTGTTTTTGATGATTTTCCTCATTCTGACTTATACAGATGCACAGAAATAGTTTGAAGCTTATCAAAAAATTATAGACATTAATTCAGCTGGTAAAACAAAAACAAACAAGGCAAGCCTAATAAATTGAAGTAAATGCATAATATAATCAACAAATATAATTTGCACCAAAAATAAAGAAACTAATAAAAACTGAACAATCAAATTTTGCAGTTCATAAAAAAATATGAATTAAGCATCATGATAATAATTGGATGTAATGAATTATGCAAATATTCCTCCTCCTACTCCTTGTTATTTGAGTATTAAGATGAAAAGAATCAGCTTGTTCTCACACATCTCAAACCATGATCTCCTCGTCTCTCTGGTTGTTGCTGCTGCTGGCAGCTGTTTCTCGTAAGTCTCTATAGAAACTCTTAAAAATAAAATTTTCTTGCACATGGTTAGGGTATGTTTTTCCTCTCAGGTGTCCACTGTGTTGAACTGACACAGACTGATTCTATGGTCTTAAGTCCTGGTCAGGTTTTGACACTGTCCTGTAAAATCTCTGGATATTCACTGACTGACAGCAGCTACTGCACTGGCTTCATTCGGCAGCCTGCAGGAAAAGCTCTGGAATGGGTTGGAGAGATATGTGGTAGCGGTAACACATATTACAGTGATAAACTGAAAAGTAGATTTCAAGTTACCAGAGAGTCTTCCAGCAACACAGTTACTCTTCAAGGACAGAATATGCAGACTGAGGACACAGCTGTGTATTACTGCGCCAGAGAGTCACAGTGACACAGAGCAGTTACTGCCTTGTTCAAAAAACACACTAACACTCGGCACACAAATACACAGCTTTGCACTAAAATCTTCAGTATTTCTGATCCAGTTTCAATTATATTTAATGTTCACAAAAATGAATACAAGTGAACAGTTTCACAAGAAAGTAATGCGGTGCACAATTTAGGACATCCTCAGACCTGTTATATGACAGAAAGGCACTGTACCTCAGACTAAAAGGCTTCAGAAACAACAATGTCAAGTGTCAGGTCTTGTATAGTTAAGCATTGGGTGAAACAGCTTCAGACAAAAGGCATCTTTGAAGTCTTTGGTTGCTGTAATATAATTTCAGTCAAAAAAATGGATACCACAGAATAGATATAATTGCTGATAAGGTCATAATTGAATTGTTTATTTGTAGATCCATTCTCATTCTCGTTCTGTCTTAGCAAAGTGATTTATTAGCGAGACTAATAAAAACATTAAAAACTATACTATTATTGAAGCAACAGACATATATGGAGACAAGGGAGTGTCTACAAAAAAAGAGACATATTTACTGATGTGTGACCCTCAGGAAACACCTGCGTTTCATTATTGCTTCTAAAAAAATATGCATGTATAGTTTCATAAGACTTATTTTAATTCTGTAACTACAAAGCATATAGAAACCACTAAAATACATTCTGTTAAAGTTAATAACATGCTCATTCAAACATAAATAGAAGACAATACAAGAAATTGCTATATCCTTATGTCTTCTCAGCAAGTGATATCAGAAGCAAATTATGTGACCCTGATGACTAATATAATCTTAGAAAAGGTTTCTAATCCAAATTCTGCTAATCAAACTAAATTTATGACATTATTATGACATTTCAATAAAACTGAGATGATCATTTTCACCTCACAGTATCACTTGTATTTCTGTCTTCACCCTTTCCGTCTTCCTCCACTGAATGAGGGTCTCTGAGGGCTTCTATTAATGTTGCTTCCAGATGGATAAGAGTGGTGTCTACTTTGATCATAATAATTTCAGGGCTTTGATTTTTGCCTTTCAATGTCAAAAGACAGTTCAAATGAGGAAAAGATGTGTCCTAGGAACTTGCTGAGGAAACCCCAGGTAAATTATGTAAGATAACACCATTATTAAAGACCACAATAGAAGCCTAGGAACACAGTTAGAGCCGCAGTGGTCACAATCACGGCCACTGTGTTTGTACTACATGCACGTCGACTGTACTTCTGAGCCTTCACCATGTCTCCCTCATTCGTCTTGCTTCTCGCCTTTAAAACAATAGAGGAAAACTGGATAAAACTGAGTAAATTTGAGTATACACTAACATGTTGTTCTAGAAAGAAACATGTGGTTATCTCACTTACCTTTAATTAACATATCAATGCAGCAAAACCCAGAAACAAGCAGTTGCAAAACATGATGTTGAACACAGAGCAGCACATGTAGTCTGTTCCTTTAAATTTTACTCTTACATAGATGACTTCAGGTGAAACCCCTCCATAATCTGACTCTGAGAAATTGTTCATTTCAACTGCCACAGTTTCCCTGTCAGAATCCTGGGAGGGAATCTCATATATGTGTTGATGTTTCATCATGTTCACAACAATGTATCAGCAAGGAGTCATTCATAAGCTGCTGCTTCTGTTGTTGTGTGTTACTGCATGTTTCTATTCTCTTATATTGTCCTAAATGTATGCTGTCAGTTTCCATTAACTCGCCCTTTGTGGTGTGAAAACTGTGTGAATTACTTTCATTGCATGATAAAAGCTTGCTGTCCTTTTATTAACTGCAGCCACAAAGCCATATAAAAGTAGGGTTGTTATTACATAGACAAGATGTTTAAATTAAGCAATGAAACACGAGGTTTATTCCACAAACTGACCTATTTCTGCGGTGTGTTTCCACTGAGGGAACCAACATAGGTCTACCTAATAATGAAAAAACAACAACAACAATATATATATATATATATATATATACAGTATATATTACAAAAAAACAACATCAAAAAAACATGATGATTTATCATTCAGGCAACATGTTCTCATAAATGTCACGAACACAAATGCAGTTTTGCTTACTTTATTAAGGCCCAATATGTTTTTCATCACTGCATTTACCAATTTTTGTATCCATTTTTTTTCTGTGCACAGAAAAAAATTAATGACAGATTGGAGGAGGAGTTCATGCAAAACTGTTATGTGTAATTCCCATAAGTTTCATTGTGCCATAAGCGTGTTCACTGACTGTGGTTCTTGTAGAAGAGCATAAATCAGCAATGACAACTATTATCAATTTACTCCTGTTATTGCTATTTTTACATGGTCTGTAACTCATTCTTAAATAATATTAATGATTTATCATTGCATACATTTTAGCAAGCTCACTATTGGGTTTACGTCTTTATAGTTTTACATTTTGCTGACTTCTCAGTTTATTATATTTATCTCTCTTCCACAGATATTCATTGTCAGACCTTCACTCAGTCTCAAGATGAGGTAAAAAGACCAGGTGAATCTTTTCGTTTGGTCTGTACTGCCTCTGGATTTACATTCAGCAGCTACAGGGCAGGTGTAGTGAGACAGGCACCTGGTAAAGGACTGGAATGGGTTGCATACATCAGCACATCTAGTTCTCCAATCTCCTATTCCCAGTCAGTCCAGGGCAGGTTCACGGTGTCCAGAGATGATTCCAGCAGTCAACTGTATCTACAGATGAACAGCCTCAAGACTGAAGACACAGCTGTGTATTACTGCGCTAGAGAGTCACAGTGAATGAGTTCAGTGTCAAAGCAATACAAAAACCTTCACTTATGCTCCAGATGTACTGTTCCATTTCCAAGAGGTGGTGCTCTTGTCAAGCAGTCTTAGTTCACTGTTTCGGACATCGTTCACTGAATGTTTGTTTTCTTGACCAAGAAACAGACAGTCCAATTTAGAACACAAATATTTTTTAATAAATTTGAGCAGCAGCCTTAGAGTAGCTTCATCACAAATAACAGTGGGGGAAATAATTATTTGATCCCCTGCTGATTTTGTAAGTTTGCCCACTTAAAAATGAAGGGTTTATCATTTTTATGGTACGTTTATTTTAACTGATAGAGACCGAATATCAAACAAAAAATCCAGAAAAAAAGCAGCATACAAATGTTAAAAAAAGATTTACATTTTAATAAGTCAAATAAGTATTTGATCCCCAAGCAAAACATGACTTAGTACTTGGTGCAGAAACCCTTGTTGGCAAGCACAGAGGTAAGACGTTTCTTGCAGCTGGTCACCAGGTTTGCACACATCTCAGGAGGGATTTTGTCCCACTCCTCTTTACAGATCCTCTCTAAATCATTAAGGTTTCTTAGCTGTCTCTTGGAAACTCGAAGTTTCAGCTCCCTCCACAGATTTTCTATGGGATTAAGGTCTGGAGACTGGCTAGGCCACTCCAGGGCCTTAATGTGCTGCTTTTTGAGCCACTCCTTTGTTGCCTTGGCGGTATGTTTCGGGTCACTGTCATGCTGGGAGACCCATCCACGACCCATCTTCAATGTTCTGGCTGAGGTTCTCATCCAAGTTTTTACAGTACATGACCCCGTCCATTTGCTCCTCAATGTGGTAAAGTCATCCTGTTCCCTTAGCAGAAAAACAGCCCCAAATCATAATGTTTCCACCTCCGTGCTTGACTGTAGGGATGGTGTTCTTGGGGTGATAGTCAGCATTTCTCTTCCTCCAAACACGACGAGTGGAGTTGATGCCAAAGAGCTCAATTTTGGTCTCATCTGACCACAGCACATTCTCCCAAGCCTTCTCTGAATCATTTAGATGTTCATTGGCAAACTTCAGATGGGACTGTACATGTCATTTCTTGTGAAGAGGGACTTTGTGGGCACTGCAGGATTTCAATCCATTGTAGCGTAGTGTGTTACCAATGTTTTGCTTGGTGACTGTGGTCCCAACTGCCTCGAGGTCATTAACAAGCTCCTCCCGTGTAGTTCTGGGCTGATCCCTCACCTTTCTCATGATCATCCTTACCCCATGAAGCAAGATCATGCACGGAGCTCCAGACCAAGGCCGACTGATGGTTGTTTTGTATATCTTCCATTTCCGAATAATTGCACCAACAGTTGTCCCCTTCTCACCAAGCTTCTTGGTGATGGTCTTGTAGCCCATTCCAGCCTTGTGTAGGTCTACAATCTTGTCCCTGATGTCATTTGACAGCTCTTTGGTCTTGCGCATGGTAGTGGAAAGGTTGGAATGGAAGATACAGATTCTATGGACAGGTGTCTTTTATACACACAACGAGCTGAAATTAGGAGTATTTTCTTAAAGTGACAGAACTAATCTGTGTTCCACATGTGCACATAAGCAATCTGTGGGAGCCAAAATTCCTGCTGGTTGGTAGGGGATCAAATAATTATTTGACTTACTAAAATGTAAATCTTTTTTTAACATTTGTATGCTGCTTTTTTCTGGATTTTTTCTTTGATATTCTGTCTCTATCAGTTAAAATAAACCTACCATAAAAATGATAAACCCTTCTTTTTTTTTTTTTAAGTGGGCAAACTTACAAAATCAGCAGGGATCAAATAATTATTTTCCCCACTGTATATTCTTGTGTTTGCATGTTTTTTTAAAAAGTAATTATTTTTATGTGTGTGGATTTATTTTTATTTTTTTGTAAAATATCAGTATATTAACAGCTTTGACCAACGCCATAATGCCTATGTGTCTCAGTGATATATTAAATTTAAGTCAGTTCATTTTAGGATGGTAAAAAAAAATCCATTGAGTACATCAAAATAAATGTGAGAAGTAACATTTCTGTAGTGCTGCTTTGAGATCTGTAAATTGCTCATATGTCAGCTTTCTATAATAACATTTTTCACCTTTCATTTTTAATAAAGTAGATGTCAAAAAGAAACAAATAGTATATATTTAATGGATTTGAATCACTCATTTACAATAAGCAATAACTTCATATATATATATATATATATATATATATATATATATATATATATATATATATATATAATTTATTACATTCTTCAGCCGCTGTATAAACAAAGTGACTAAACAAGCCACATTTCCGTAAAAAAAAACAATCTCAACTCAAAACATCCATCCAAACATTATTATGAAAAAATCCCATCATCTTCTTAAAATATACAAAATACAAATTTTCTTACTGTCAAAATTAAATTTTTATGCAATAAAAATGCACTTGTTTATTATACTGTACATTGCAAGAAAATTTGCAATGCATATGTAAGGAGGAGTTAATGCAAAACCGTAAATTGTTTTCTTCTTAAGCTGCAATAAGCTTTGTAATGCGTCTGTATAGAGGATGATCAGTCAACAATGATGATAAAAATGTATTCACTCTTGCTGATATTATTTTTACATGGTCAGTAAATAATGCCATTTTCTAAATTAGATTAAATTTAATTTATTATAGTCAGCTTTAGATTCTGCAAATGTTTCAGTGTTTTCATTTTGTTTTTGCTCCACAGATATTCATTGTCAGACCATCAAGATGGCTGCAGAAGTAAGCGCTCAACGAAGGTGTAGAGTACAAAGTAATATTTAATAATAATCCACAGGAGAACCAATGACCACATAAGCACAAATAATAGCAGACCCCGGAACAGGGGAGAACACAGGACTCAAATACTAGAAAAGTAATCAGGGAGAACTGTGGAGTAAATGGAGACTGAGGGAATGAACTATAACCCCGCCCACACTCCCACCACTGAGGGTGAGCTGGCACTGAATTCTGGACCATTAGACTGTTGAATGAGGATGAATACTGGCTTCTCCCTTCCCCGCTGGGGAGGGGTGATATGTCATGGTTATGTTCTGTTTTGGTTTAGATTTAACCAAGGCTTGTGATTGGCTGTTCGTCAGTGGTGTCACACATTCATGTGCACGTGCTCCACAAACTCAGGATCAAAGCCTGGGTTGACTAAGAAAGTTGATGATCAGCATCATTGTACCAGTAAAGCTGAATTGGAGTGGTTTGGTTTTGTCAACTCAAAACTAATCCTGTAACTCTGAATTTGTTCATCTACCATCATGGTACAGGCCCCTGAGCACATGGCTTTGTCTTTGATTATGTTGGCCATGTGCTCCTCTTGTTTAGTCCTTATCTAGTCCTCATTTACTTGATTGCGCTCACCTGATCCTCATGTGCTCTAGTCCCTTTATATTGTGCTTCTTAACCTCATTCCTCTGCTGGTTTGTTGTATGTGAGCATTGCTTGTGTTTGGAGCCTTGACTGTGGTTTACTGTAAGTTTGTTTAATAGCTTTACTGTACTTACTAAGCCTACTTGATCAGTGTTATATTTCAGTTGGTCTTGCCAGATTAGTCTTGTTTAGTCTTTTTGACTTTTCTAGTTTTCACTTTTACTCTAGTCAAGTTTAACTTTTGTTCTAGTTTTCCCAAACCTTATTTTTGGTTGCTGGATTTTCTTTTGTTTTGTTTTTTTTTTCAGATAAATTAGATCTTTATTTTGTTTTCTCTAGTTATAGTGCTGAGTCAGTTTTTTTTATTTTGGTTTGGTCTTTTCTTGTTGCTCTCTCTTGTTGTCTTAATGTGTCTTGTTTGTCTTTGTCACATCTTGTTCCTCCCTGGCCACTGTTCTAATGAGTGAGCAGTCCGACTGGTGCAGCTTCAGTTGCAGCTCTTACTATCAAGCCTCTGGTTCTTCAAGCTGCTACTGGATCTCCTGTGTTGTTATTGTCTGGTGCTGCTCCATCTCCTCGACTCTACAGCCTGACTTTGCCCAGGGCTGATCTTAGCTGTCATCTTGTTCTCCTATTGACTGCCCTGTCCTACTGTTAATATTACCCTCAATAACCACCATCATGATCGTGCCTTATAAATATCAATCCCATAATCATTCTACATATGGGTCTTTCTACTGCTGTGACAAAACCTTGACATCAAAGATTTATCTTTTAAATTAAGAATATATTTATAGGACATTTTATAATTTGACAACTTAAAGTGACATGTCCTCTCATTGTCTTCATATATATATATATATATATATATATATATATATATATATATATATATATATATATATATATATATATATATATATATATATATATAATTGAGTTAATTTTTTTTTTTTTTTTTAAATTGTGCGTACAGACTGATGCTGTCCGTTTTCTTTAGAAAGCAATTGTTCCAGATATCAAATAAAATAAAGATTAAATGGCGAAAGCATTGAAGTTTCACATCTTGGACAACAAAATGACTATATGCAAATTCTCCATCTGCTACATGTACTAAAGTGAAGTGTGTCTGGGGTGCAGAAGGAGAAATTCATATTTTTAATCATGATCTTCTCATCAGCTCTACTACTGCTGGCAGCAGTTGCATCCTGTGAGCTTCTCTGATGCTTTATGAAATCTGCTTCATAAATGTTAACAGAAGTTTTGAGGCATAACTAATACTAACAAATTCTGTCATTGTTCCTTTCAGGTGGTGTTTTCTGTGTTGAGCTCGATCAACCTCCATCTTTGGTTGTGAAGCCTCAAGAATCATTCTCCATCTCCTGCAGGATTTCAGTATCAAGCTATTGCATTAACTGGATCCGTCAACCCACTAGAAAAGACCTGGAATGGCTCGGATACCTTTGAAGTGGTGGTAGCACTAACATTAAAGACTCTGTGAAAAACAAGATCAGTTTCATCCAGGACATATCCAAAAACACAGTGTTTCTACAGGGAAATAATTATCAGACTGAGGACTCGGCTGTCTATTACTGTGCCAGAGAGCAGGGCCGTGCAGAGACCTTTGGAGGGGCAGGTGCTCAAAGTATAAAAGGGGCACATGGAACACGGCTTTTAATAGGGCTGTGCTGCTTGCTGATATGTGTATCAAAATGGATACTTCTTTATTGATACAGCAGCAAATGCCATGACGCAGGTTTGAAAAAGAAACAGAACAGAAAAGACCATTTTAAGTTTAAATGTTAAAGACATATTTTGCACCTCTTAACTACTCTGGAATGATATTATTATTATTGTTGTTGTTATTGTGTTTACAGGGTATGGTGGTTTTGCTGTTGTAAACACTACTGTTGTTGTTGTAGAAAAAAATATTCCTGTCTTATTTAAAATAGAATTCTATTATAATCCTGTTCTGAATGTATTCATTTTTTGAATGATAATGATTATAAAAACAGGATTGATAAGTATAATTCGGAGGACAAATCAAAAAAAAAAATTGTATACTGAGAAAATCAGTATAAGCCTGTTTTACTAGTGTTGTGATAATTATTTTTAAGGCACTCTACGTTTTTTATATAAATACTGTAATAATAATTGTTCAAAGTATGAATAGTTTTTAGTAAGATAACATTAAAAAAAACAAGGCTTTAAACTTTTCCCAATTAAACAGCAAGAACGAAAGAGAACAAGCACCTTTGTTTGAATTGCTGTGTGTAGAACTACGTTAGCTGCATTTTTAATATTAATTTTAATAAATGTAAATTTGTCCCCGGCACTTTATTCAAGCTCGAGCTGGTGTTTTCACATAGAGGTTTCTAGATTTAAATTAAAGAGACATGACCTGACTTATTATTCGTATCCAAAATGAGGAGATATGACTATCAGGAGAGCTGAACACTCTCGTGCAGTGCATGTTTCATACTCGAAGCCAGAGGACGCTCTCGCGCAGACACTTTTGACATGCATATGGACAAACTCACACACTATCGCTGTAGCTGAGCTGAATAAAAAGCAGAAACGTTTTTACTGATGAAACGTGAAGACAATAAAAGATTGAGAAAATATATGGTTTATGTGTGTTTTTCCAAGTTCAGGTAATAAATAAATAAACTATATGAAAAATGCAGTACTGATTGACATATCATTTAGTATAGAAACTATAAAATATATTTCCTGAATTATTCTGTGATAAAATGGGAAAAGGGTGTTCGTAGTAGCCTTTATAAACCAATCATAAAATTGTCATTAGGAAAACATTGAACAAAAATATTGTAGCCCCTTGCTGCAGCTAAAGTGCTTCCACAGGCTGCACACAGCAATATACTCAACAGCTGTGCATGATCTGTTCACGCCGTTCTCGTAAAATAATAATAATTCAATAATATAAGTTTACAAGCACACGCTCCGCTGAGAACTCCACTTACCGGCAGCCGCGGACGTTATTGAAGGCATCCTGAAGATGTCTGAAGGTGAGGGATCATCCCGGATGAGATCGTCAGGTGAAAGGTCATCATGTGGATAATTTAATTTACCGCTAAACTATTATTCATTAATTTTACTAATAGTTAGACTGGGCAGGCCTTCACAAAAGGGCGTTTAATCACAAAAAAAAAAAAAAAAAAAAAAAAAAAAAAAAATTGCCTTGACAAAAGGGCACTTTGGGCATCAAGGGGAAAATGGGCAGGTGCTCAAGCACCCACAGCCCCCCCCTCTGCACGTGCCTGCCAGAGAGTCACAGTAATTAAACAAGCCACACCTCTCTACAAAAAGCTGAACACATGAATCAGGGCATTTTTATCCTTCCATCAGCACTCAACACCAGCCCTGCTCCTACTCTTTTTGATACAGTTTGGGATTAAAAAAAAGGACATAAATAGTCTTTAACTGAAGTGGAGTCATTTACAAGCTGCACACACAATAAAGAGCTGCTTTGTTGCTGATAAACAAAAGATGTCTGCAAGTTTTGTTTCCTACTGTAGATTTTAGGTAAATATCCACCTAAATTCAGTGATCTTATTGTTTTATTTCTCATAAAAAATACCATTTCTATTTCAGTGTGAGAAGCTGCTGCAAACGATTCAGTGCCTGAGTGAACTGAATTTGGCATCAGTACTGTGGTGAAAAAAAATACTATATATAATTGTCACACATAATGCTCTGATTGTAATATTATCAGAGAAAATTATTCTCAGGTCAGTATATAGTAATCTTAACACAAGGATTTATTGACCCATTCACACTTTTCATCCAGCAGAAAATGCTTTAAACATGTTAAATAGCCTTTTAACATTTATGTAATATGTTCTCATAAATGTCACATTCAAATGTATTGTCACAAATGTAATGTTACATATTAATTTGTACACTCTAAAAAAAAATGCTGGGTTGTTTCAACCCAACTTTGGGTCAAATATGGACTAACCCAGCTGTTGGGTTAAATTTTTACATTCAATTTTTAACCCAAAAGTTGGGTTAGTCCATATTTGACCCAAAGTTGGGTAGAAACAACCCAGCATTTTTTAGTGTACACAAATGTCTCTTTTTCATACACATAGGTACAAAGAAGAACTGAGGCTGGAGGAGGAGTTCATGCAAAACCATGATGTTTATCTCTCATAAGCTGTTGTGCCACCAAACTGTTTCTGTTCACTGACTGTGTTTTTTGTTGAAGAGCATCAATAGCAATGGCAACAATAATTAATTCAGTCTTGATATTGCTATTTTTAAATGGTTTGTTATTTTCTAAATAATAATACTAATAATACTGTATGAATGCTTTTAGCAAACACATAGTTCGTTTTTGTTTTTTTTACTTTTCAGTTTATTATATTGCTCTCTCCTCCACAGATATTCATTGTCAGACCTTCACTCAGTCTCAAGATGAGGTAAAAAAACCAGGTGAATCTTTTCGTTTGGTCTGTACCGCCTCTGGATTTACATTCAGCGGCAACTGGGCAGCTGTGGTGAGACAGGCACCTGGTAAAGGACTGGAATGGGTTGCAACTATTGGCACGTCCAGTTCTCAGAAGTACTATTCCCAGTCAGTCCAGGGCAGGTTCACGGTGTCCAGAGATGATTCCAGCAGTCAACTGTATCTACAGATGAACAGCCTCAAGACTGAAGACACTGCTGTGTATTACTGCGCTAGAGAGTCACAGTGAATGAGTTCAGTATCAAAGCAATACAAAAAACACCACCTTTACTGTTGACTTCACTTATGCTCCAGATGTACTGTTCTATTTCCAAGAGGGGGCGCTCTTGTCAAGCAGTCTTAATTGACTGTTCAAATGTCACTGACTGAATGTTTGTTTTCTTGACCAAGAAACAGTGTCTAATTTATTTCTGAAGAAACACAAATAAGCCTAGAGTAACTCACAAATTATATTCTCATGTTTGCAAAAAAATAATTATTTCTATTTTTGTCTGGATTTTTTGTTAAATATCTGTAAATTATCAGATTTGATCAGTGCAATATGTGCAATAGTATACATTTCATTTAAGAAGGAAAAAAAAGTCCAAAATAAATTAATGTGAGAAATAACATATTTCTGTAGTGCTGCTTTGGGATCTGTACATTTTTCATGCACTCACTATAAAGAATAAAGATTTTTGTATAATTAGATTTTTCATCTTTAATTTTTAGTAAAACAGGTAAATCAGAAGAAACAAACATAAGATATTAATGATTTTTAATGGTAATTTACAAACAGCAAAGACTTCAGTGTTGTCATTTAATTTTGTATAGTTGTCATTTGAATTTAATTTGTTCGCTAAAAAAATATTGATTCATGTGTTGAATCTCAGTATTCTTCTAAGAAACACAATACAACTCATAAATCTTTATTCTATCCATTTTTCTGGCATCACAGGGAATTTGCATTCACACACATTGTGTGTTAGGTCTTGATTATTTAAGATATACAGAAAATGTATCTCAATTAATTTCTGGCCACAACATCAAAGGTTGCAGACAGTTTTTACTACACTTATTTGGATTTTTTATTTTTTTCCTCAGTGTTGGTGTAGTTACAGTGTTTTGCCCTTTTATGGCTGCACAGATTAACAGCTGTGAGTCACTGAGAGTACAGATGTTCAAATGCACCAGTGAAAAGAATAAGAGGCAACTATCAGGCAAATAATTTAAAGTGAAATTAAATGAAAGAAATTCAAACACAACAAAACTGTCACTAGATAAAAAATACAGAAATTTTGGTCATGTAAGCAAAAAATGTTTTTGTTATCAACAATTTTTTTTTTTCACACATAACACAACATAGCATCCAAAATATAACAAAACAAAACAACAGACACATACTCAACATCTCAAAGTCCAGTCAAAAGGGAGGGAGAGAGGGAAGGACAACAAGAACACAATGTTGATTAAAAAAAAAAATGAAAAAAATGCTTTTTTTGTGTACTGATAAAAAAAAATCTATAGCCTGAATGCACTGTAAGTCGCTTTGGATAAAAGCGTCTGCTAAATGCATAAATGTAAATGTAAATGTAACACAAAAGTCACTCCTTTATACAATCACGTATATCCAACAAAAAACACTGCCAAGCATCAATGGTCGAAGGTCTGGCCCCACCGACTCGCGCCGTTGTACATTCACACGTCACTATTTGCAGGAGGCTACGGATCCAATATGTTTTTCTACACATGTGTGGTGTAAACCAGTTCTGTATTATTGTTTTCTTCGCAGCTATAAAACCAACAAACAACATTCTCTTTTGCATTGAACTTATACAGAGACCAGAATCATCAAGAAGACACAAACTTGGGTTAACAGACCAATCAATTCGCAGTAATGATGACAAAACCAGGTTTACATGTGTCCATAGACTGATGACGACAGGACATTCCCAAAACATATGCAGAAAAGTGCCCGATGATGTAGTGTTACATATATGGCAGTTCAAATTTGACTGTAGTTTCATTTTAAATCTTTTGTAAGGAGTTATGTATGCTCTATGAATGACTTTGAAGTGAATAAGACGATGAGCCAGATTTTTAGATGTTAAGCTGAGATTAGACCACACTCTCTCCCAGTCGACAGATAAATTAAGGTCAGATAATTCCCTATTCCAAATAATGTATTTGGTTTTGTAATGCAATCAATAATTTTATTATATATTAAAGAAACAGATGGCCGACCAGCAGATGGTGCAATCCAGTCCTGCATAGGATGAGAGGAAATAGAAGATGCCCACGGAACGCCATACGCTTTGAGAGCAGAACGTAATTGAAGAAAGACAAAATATGCGGATGCTGGTAGACAAAATTTGGTTCTTAATGTCTGAAATGAACAGAGGCCATGGTTATCAAATATATCACCGCACGTGTTTACACCTAAAGAAGACCAAGATGGTTGGACAAATGGATGATTTCCGCATACAAAATTAAAATTGTGCCATAAAGGAGTACTGTTACAAAATTTGAAGGGTCCACCTATCTGACGTTCAACCGTTTTCCAGATTTTAATAGAGTTAGCCACAACCGGACCAAATTTATAATTATCCCCTTTTTTTCCCTTGCCAGTAAATAAAATATCTTGAAGTCTATTTGGTTTAACCTTGTCAGCTTCAATCACCCTCCATGAAACTGTAGACTGAGGATCAACCCAATTATGAAGAGCCTTAAGCTGGAACGACCAATAATACAGTTCAAAATTTGGTACAGCCAGTCCTCCTGCGCTATTAGGATGTTGTAATGTGGTAAGTTTAATTCTGGGACATTTATCATTCCAGATAAACTTAGAAATTATGGAGTTGATCTCCTTGAAGTAACCTGGAGGGGGAGAAAGTGGTAGCATAGAGAAAAAAAAAAAAATCGAGGTAACAACTTCATCTTAACAGTGGAGATTCTTCCTTGGAGAGAGACTTTAAGATTCTTCCATCTTTGAACGTCATTTTTGACCTTAACTAAAATGTTATTAAAATTGTCTCTGGCAATCTTATGAATGTTTTTATATATGGTAATGCCCAAATAGATGAAAGATTCCTTAATAGGGATAAATGAGGGAATAGACGAATTACATTTACATTTACATTTAATCATTTAGCAGACGCTTTTATCCAAAGCGACGTACAAATGAGGAGAACAATAGAAGCAATCAGACCATCGAGAGAGCAACAGTATACAAGTGCCATGACAAGTCTCAGTTAGACTAGCACAGTACACGTAGCTAGGATTTTTTTTAATTTTTTTTTATTAAATAGAATAGGTAAGTGTTAGTATTAGTTAGTCAGGTGCTGGCGAAAAAGATGTGTCTTTAGATGTTTTTTGAAAATGGCTAAAGACTCAGCTGTTCGAATTGATAATTAACCTTAACATTGTTAATTGGCATTAAAGCAGATTTGCTCCAAATTTATTTTATATCCTGATAGGCTACTAAAATCATCAAATTCCTTAATTATAATAGGGACTGAAACATCAAAGTGGTCTAAATATAGAATAATATCATCAGCGTATAATGAAATACTATGATTATGATCATGAATCTTAATCGATACTTCAGATTTCCTGATGGCTTGCGCTAAGGGTTCAAGAGATAGACAAAACAATAAGGGGGAAAGCGGACACCCCTGCCTCGTTCCCCGCTGTAAAGGGAATGAGGGGGAAATAATATTACCAGTTATGACTGATGCTGCAGGTGAGTGGTATAATGTCTTAATCATAGAAATGAAGTGTTCACCGAAGCCGAAACATTGCAGAACTGCCCACATATAATTCCACTCTAGCCTGTCAAAGGCTTTTTCTGAATCAAGTGAAAAGACCGAACAAGGGGTTGGGTGGGAGTCCGCAAAGTCAAGAATATAAAGGAGTCGACGCATATTGTCAGATGCATTGCGCCCCTTGATGAAACCAGTTTGGTCCTCCTTGATCAGACTATGAATTACCTTCTCCATACGAGAAGCAAAAACTTTAGCATAGATTTTTAGATCACATGGGATAAGTGAAATCGGTCTGTAGCTGGAACAATCTAATGGATATTTCCCTTTTTTAAGAAGTAATGAAATCAGTGATGTTTTTTTGATCTCTATGAAATACCCCATGTTCAATTGCAAAATTAAATGAGTTAAGCATAAGCAGTGTTGGGCAGTAACTAATTACTAGTAATTTAGTTACTGTAATAATATTACTTCTTGCAGTAACTAGTAGTGTAACTAATTACTAATAAGATTTCAGTAATAATATTACAGTTACTATCCATAAAACAGCTTAGTTACTTAGTTACTTTTGATGCCTCAACCCCGCTGATTTAAAATCTTAACAATCAAATAATTCCTAGATTTATTTTCATAATTTGCATTTGATGTCCCCAGTGCAGGAGGCAAGCTTGGAATATAGAAAAGCTTACATTCAGCAGACAGAAATATTGCATTATATTGATATTGTCAGGAAAAAAGATGATCCGAACACTGTTGTTTAAGTTGTGGCTTTACTTTACTCTGGCATTACATCCCACCCACATCCCTCTGATCAGCATGTGCTACATTATATTACTATAATTAAACATCTTTTTGGAAAATTAAGCCGTTTCTTACAACTTATGTGATTTGATAAAATACATAACGAAATATAATTTTATATATGGGTAACGGAAAAAATACTTCAAGCTACACATGACAGTTAATGAAATTAATACAACACTTCTGCTCGAATGTCACTATCAATCACTATTGAGTGTTTGTAATAACTTCTGACTGTGATCCAATGTGGATTTTGGTCAAATGGTGAGGAAGAAATGTGTTATTAGTAACATTCTAGAAGAATTTTATGTGGAAGATACACAGTTACAACTTATGTGGTGCGTGAAGAAAAAGTAATGTAACTAGTAGTGTAACTAATTACTGTTGCCAGAAAGTAATAAGTAATGTAACAATATTACTTTTGAAAGGAGTAACTAGTAATGAGTAATATATTACATTCTTTGAGTAACTAGCCCAACACTGAGCATAAGTATCCCTACTAAATCCCAAATTTCTAAATATAATTCAGGGGGAGACCATCTAGACCCGGCGATTTGCCCTTTTGAAGGCTTTTTAGAGAGACGTGGAGTTCCTTCAAACTTAATGGGGCCTCCAAAGATTCTTTATCTATCTGTGAGATCCGAGGCAGTTCCAATTGATCTAAATACTGCTTACAGATTGGTTCATCAAAATCTGTTTCGGCTTTATACAGATTTGTGTAAAAACCTGTAAATATGTCATTAATTGCCACAGGGTTCGTGGTGACCTGATCATCCGATGATTTTATTGCACTAATATATGCCTTAGACTCGCATTCTTTCAACCTAAGGGCCAATAAATGACTAGGTCTCTCTGATTCAAAATAATATTTTTGTCTAGTCCTATGTAAAATAAATTCCGCCTTTGAGTGTGAAAGTAAATCATATTCTTATTTTAAAGAGGACAGCTTGTGTAGCCTGTTGCTCAGTAAAATGTTGTTTTTGTAGGTATTGTAATGATTGGATTTTATTTTCTAATTGTGTAAACTGGTGAGTTTTCGCTTTGGCAAGAGTAGAAGAGAAAGATATACAGAAACCTCGTATAGCACACTTAGTCGTTTCCCACAGTATTTGAGGATCCACATCAGAGGGCATATTAATTTCAAGAAATTCCTTAATATATTATTTTAGAGAATTAATGTGTTACGGAACTAGTCGGACACAAAGGTGAGTGTTGTAAACAGAGAGTTTATTAACAGGATATGGTGAGACAACAGTGGTAGGAGTCTTCGGGTGAGGTAAGTGTCCTTTCTAGGAAGGATTGTGGATAGTGAGCTGGGATTCTAACTGTGCCTCTTTCTCTTGACAGGTTAGTGGCGGACAGGAATCCTGGAAAGCCCGTGAGTCTCTAGAGTCCACTGCCGTACAGGTATCTGGTAGTGAGAGGTAAGACAGGTGGTAAGTATAAGCAGGTAAGGTTTACAGGTAGGTATATTCAGCTAGTGGCTGCTGGAGAATGTAGGTCCTTGTAGTATCCACTTGTGTAAACGAGATCGGACCCAGACTGGAGTGAGGAGTGTGCTTAAGTAGAGCAGAGGTGATAGGCTGTGATGATGAGGAGCAGGTGTGCATGATGAGTAAATCAGGTGCAGGTGAAAGTGATCAGTGACGGAGGATACGGGCCATTCTGTGACAATGAAAGTCTGATTACTTAATAATGATATGTTAAAGCGCCATCTAGGGGACTTGGCTTTAACATCGGAAAGAGGAACACTGCACAACACAGCATAATGATCAGATAATAAAATTGGTAATATAGAGATGGAGGAATTAGACGAAATTAAAGATGGGCTGAGAAATATGTAGTCTATCCTAGAGAAAGTCTTGTGTCTATTAGAAAAAAAAGTGAAGTCCTTAGCTTTAGTATTCTGAATTCTCCAGAGATCGATTAAGTTGAGCTCAGTGATAAATTTATTCAATAATTTAGAGGATGGATTGGCTGTTGTATCAGATTGAGATTTATCTAAAGCAGGATTTACTACAGCATTAAAATCACCACCCACCACTAGAGGGCAATCAATCTCCTCAAGTAGAGTTTTGGAAATCTGTGTAAGGAATGCACTGTCCGTCTCATTCGGACCATAAATAGAGACCAATGCTAACCTATTATTATATATTTTGCATCGGATAAAATCAAATCTACCCTTCTCATCACTACCAAGGTGTTCAATTGTTAAATTTAACTTCCGGTTAACAAGGATAAGCACCCCCTTAGTTTTATTTTGAGTGCAGGAAAAAGCTATTAATTTATAATACGTATTCTGGAAAGGTGCCACGTCAGATTGTTTTAAATGTGTCTCTTGTATTAAGGCACAGGAAATAGATTTACGGTGTAAATATTCTAACACACGGGTTCGTTTAACAGCAGAATTTAAACCATTCACATTCAGTGATAAAATATTTAGAGTATGCATTGAATATTCATAATCCCAAGATTGATCTCAATAAATGAAAAAAAACAGAAGCACTTCCATTCTGTAAATAACATGTAAACGCTGATGTGCATTTTAGATACCAAACCTCCTAGATGAAAAATCCCTTTAGAAATAAGGTAAAATAAATAAAAGTATAAATGTCTGTTGTAAAAAACAAAAACAACATAAAAACATGAACAACCGACAACCATAAACAAGGAACAACTCAGACCGCACATTACCGAGAACATAGGTCTGACTGAGCAACAAAAAATAGTGATGGTTCGTGACCGATCCACTCCAACGCAAGACATGTCTCCCGAAAGGCTCACACAGCCCAAAAAAAAATAATTTAATTAAACCTACTCTCCATTAGTCCCCTCCAAAAAAGAAAAAAAGGAGTGTCAGTCTTACCAGCAAAGAGATTGTTGTACCGGATACATAGGGACAATATCCCAGTAGGAGAGAGGAGAAAAGAAAAGGCAAAAAATAGGTTTAGCAAGTGTCCATGTTCATCCTGCCATCATCCCCTCCTGTGCAGCTAGGACCATGTCCATCCCAGCCATCAAGCCCCTCCCGCCGGGCCGGAGAGACAGTGGCCGCTGTTCCCCCGTCACCCCCCTGCAGAGCTGCGGCATACGACTTCTGCTGAGACAGGGAGCTGATAAAATTCTCCGCTTTCTGAGGGGAATCGAAGCTTTTCTGCTCACCCTTGTGCCGTAGTTTAATTACCGCCGGATAGATGAGGAAGGGCTGTAGACCAAGCACTGTCATCTTCTTCAAAACCGGACCAAATGCCTTTCTCCTGATTGCTGTAGCTAGACTAAAGTCAGGAAAAAATAGCAGTGTGACATTGTTCTGTGCGCATTTCACCGGATAAGACTGCCTGGCACCTTTCAGGATATCTGATCTGTCATGCCATCTTAGTACACGGAAGATGAGAGTGCGCGGCCGATCGAAGCCCCTCCCTCCGTTATACACATGGTGCGCCTGATCAATCTCAATGTCACAGCCCCTCAAGGAAGGAATCCACTTGGAAAGATTAACTCTGAGGAAACCAGCTGCGTCGGGACCCTCCGCCCCCTCTGGCAGCCCCACCAGTCGTACGTTTTTCCTTCTGCTTCTATCCTCAATATCCGTCATCTTCTCGGTGAGTCGCTCCAGCTGATTTCTTAAGTCCGTGACTGCACTCCTATCCTCACGCGCAGCTGCCTGAACAGAATCAACGCGGTCACGTGTCTGCTTCGCCTCGGTAGCTATGGCCTCAAACTCCTTTCTTAGCTCTTTAACAGACTTGTTGGTCGCTTGTATGCCCTCACGCAGTTCGCGCAATGCTGGAATCAGCACAGAGTACATCACATCTCTTACTGCCGAATTCACAACCGAATTCAAAGTGCTTTGCTGCTCTTTAAATGCTAGTTCAATGCCGCTAGCAATAGCATCGTCGAGGTCTTCTCTGGAGATGGTGGAATCCCTGAATCTTTTCTTTATTGGCGATTGCCCAATCTCTCTTTTCCGATCGCCTTTGACTGTTGAAGCACTCATGATGAGTCCGATGCAAAGTGGTTCGAAATTTACTGACAGGATTATAAAATATTTGACAAAGTCAGCAGAGCGAAAGACTACGCGTGCATCGAAGTCGAAGGGTCACGTGATCCCGCATTTTTGCTACAATTTCACGTCATTAAAAAATAATAATAAAACTGACGTTGTTGTTGTTTTTATGTAAAACCCTAATAGACACTTATATTATAATATATTACAAGTATATTATAAGATATAAGATAGGTAAGCTTATATCTTATAATAAGATTATAAGACCAGGCAGATAGAGGGGTAAAAAAAACAATATTAATAAATAATATATACAAATAATACTAATATTAATCACATTAACATACTAATATTAATGAAAAACTATCATTAAAAAAGGTTATTTATAACACCATTAAGGTCCTATATAGCATTTTCAAAGCATGGTTCTGTATGGAACCCTATAAAAAAGGTTCTATTTAGCACTAAAAAGGGTTCTGCTATTGTTACAAGTCGAAGAACCCTTTTCTGGTACTGTTTAGAACCATTTTTCTTAAGAGTGTACACAAACTGGATCAGACATTCAAGTGGAAAACCCATGGAATGGATCGGCTGGTTCCACACTTCCAGCAGCAATCAAGTCACAGATTCTCTGAAAAATAAGATCAGTCTCTCTTCTGAAACCTCCAGCAACGCAGTTATTTTAACAGAAAAAACTTCAACACTGAGGACACAGCTGTGTATTACTTGCTCGCTATACACTGTGCTACAACCTGCCACAGGACCTGTACAAATCCCACGAACCACTGCACATTTTTCAATAAAACAAACTTATACATTGCATCCTTTCTATATTAAACATCTTATGACATAATTCCAAAGTCAATATGGCAAAATCAAAGCAAATAAATATGATGTTATAAAAATTATGTTTTAGCCTTTGTAAATCAGTTATATATTTTTTATTAAATTAATCTGCTAAATGTCAGGTAACAACCTTGGGTGCACAATTGACCTATCGGTAAGCCCCTCCCATCGAACGTTGATGAGCCAATATCAGTCGAGTATCAGTTGCACAGGGACCGGAACTCGGACATTCTTTAGGTTTCAGCATAGAAAAGCATTGGAAAATCGAGAGCTCTCGTCGGTTTTGTGGTGATTGTACCGCAAAAATGGTAAAACGATGTGCCTGGGGCATACTCTCTCATTAAGTTACAATTTTCATCTGCTCAAGCAGAATGTTAATGTCATCTTGTGCATGTCTGGCTAAATCTAGCTAACGTTAAAGTTAGTGAGTCCATACTAATGTGCAAACCGCTAACTATTCTCACGTCATGTACAGTGTAGGTCAAAAACACGCAAACGAAGGTTCAGTGCCTCTACATGTTAAACTAGTTAAATATAGATTAATTTAATCGTACCCTGCAGTACATGAACAGTGTTGATCCTGGATGCTGTCATCTGCGATCGTGACGACCATAACATGAGGCTTCTCCCGCTTGCATTGAGACCTGTAAACCCTTGCTTCCAAATTAATCTTGTTACCCACTAAATTTATTTTAAAATCTTTTATGTATCCCTCAACTGCATATTTAAGTCCCATTTGAATGCTTCTTGACGAGAGGTGGTCCTTCTGTGACCAAAATTTATCGAAAACATCTTGGGACAATGTTTTCACACTGACTTCTGTCATTGAAAGACAGTGAGGAACTCCGTTTATTTGTCCGAGTTTGCAACAGTAACTAAGGGGGGCGGGGCTTACCAATAGGTCAATTGACCCCCATTTAAGAATAATGTAGATGCCAGAAGAGGGCATCCTTTCATGATAAATGAAAAAAAAAAAAAAAAAAAAAAAAAAAAAAAAAAAAACTGACACTCAGGTTTTGTTTGTTTGAACACACCCACTCTGTGTGTCCCCATATATGAGCAAATATATCAATGCAAACTCAACTGCCATATTTTCTATTTAAACTACTGGTAAATGAGTGATTTATCTGAAGAGGATAGACAATGTTCTCCATAAAGCTCATTCTGCTGTTGGTGGCTGTACACAGTGAGTGTTTTTAGTTCAGGGGTTTTTATTTAGGCAGTTTTACAGACTTGCAATGTAACATCCAATCCTGTTTCATCAGTGTTGTAGTTCATTTGATGTGTAAAGCATTTTTCTCTCTGTTTAGGTGTTTATTGTCAGGTTGTGCTCACACAGTCTGAACAGTCAGTAACTTTGTCTCCAGGTGGTTCCTACAAACTGACCTGTGCATGTAGTGGATTCACTCTTAGTAGCTATAGGATGCACTGGATCCGTCAGGCACCTGGAAAAGGACTGGAATGGATCTTACACTATTATACAGACTCTGACAAGAGCTCAGCTCAGTCAGTACAGGGAAGATTCACAGCATCTAAGGACAGCTCTAATTTCTATCTGCATATGAATCAGCTGAAGACTGAAGACACTGCAGTGTATTACTGTGCAAGACAGACACTTTGCTTGTTTTCATACAGATACCCTTACAAAAACCCAGAGGGGAGAGGGACTGTATTTTAGACTGCATTTTAATTTATTGTTTTTGTTATTTAATGTAAAATAATAAATTACTCTGATACCATTTTTGCACTGTTTTTCTCATTCTTAAATGGATTAATTCAGGTTAAAAACAACAACAGCTCAGCAGCTGTCTCTATTTTTTTCTCAAAGTAATATTTTACCTAAAAATTACAATTCACTGAAAATTTACTCACACTCACCCAAGATGCAGATGATCATTGGCACAAATCTGAATACACTTAGCATTACATGATTTGCTCACCAATAGATCCTTTGCAGTGAATGGGTGCCGTCAAAATGACAGTTCAATAAACTGAAAAAAAAAAAATCATCACAATAATCCACATGTAATCCACAACACAACTCTAGTCCATCAATTAATGTGAAAAGCTGCGTGTTTGTAATGCGTGTAGTAATTGTTTTGCAAATCTTTATTTTTGGGTGAACTATTCCTTTAATGATGAGGTTCTCACCAGATGAACACCAATAATTCCCACACATAATAAAAACAGAATGTTTCATATTAAAGGAATAATTTACCCAAAAATTATTTTATTTCTTAAAACACAAATGGAGAAGTGCAGAAGTTAAATGACTACAATAATGATATATTTATTGCCATTTATTTAATCATTTTGGACTTTGACAGTATCAAACCTGTTTTATTTTATATGGAAAAAAGCAGCCCAAATATTTACTTTTCTGTTCCACAGAAGAAAGTAAGTCAAATGGATTTGAAACAACAGGAATGGATGGTTTCAAATGGATTTGAAACTTCCGCTTCCGGCGCTGCTGTGTTCAGTCGACGTTAAAGGATGGCTCCGCTCAATTTGTGTTTTTATATACTCTTTTACGTATTTTTACTTTCTCTTTTTACACGATTAACGTCTGCACTATTTATCTATGACAAAAGAACACTTTTGGACATCGGACAACCGCTGCACTAACTGCTTCAGAACACTTTACCCACGGATCCAGCGTGGCCGTTGGAGATTCTTCGGAACGCCGAGTTCAACAAAGGCCACCCGAATAATCCCAGAAGGCGAAAGAAACACCGCGGACGACGCGCTGGAATTCGTGACAGACTGAGAAACAAAGCTCACAGCCCCCCTCTCCCCAGTATTCTGCTCGCTAATGTCCAATCCTTGGAAAATAAGATGGACGATCTTAGAGCCAGGATTAGTTTCCAACGGGACATTAGGGACTGTAACATCCTTTGTTTGTCTGAAACATGGCTCTCTCCCTCGGTACCGGACACTGCAGTAACTCCGTCTGATAACTTTGCTGTTTTACGGATGGACAGAACAGCTGAGGCCGGGAAAAATCAAGGGCGGTGGAGTGTGTTTCATGATTAACAAGAAATGGTGCGACCCCAGGAATATCTCCATTCTGTCGCGTTCCTGCTCGCCTCATCTGGAACATCTCTCCATTATTTGCCGCCCATTCTATTTACCCCGCGAGTTCTCCGCGGTCATCGCTACTGCCGTTTACATTCCACCTCAGGCAGACACGAGCTTGGCTTTGTCCAAACTCCACGAAGAGCTCAGCGTTTACATCAACAAACACCCTGACGCTGCCTCTATCATCGCTGGGGGACTTTAACAAAGCCAACCTCAGGAAAGTAATGCCGAACTTCCATCAGCATGTATCCTGTCCAACTAGAGGACCGAATACACTGGATCATTGCTACACTCAGTTCAAGAATGCCTATAAAGCTCGTTCCTTGCCAGCTTTTGGTAAGTCTGATCACGCGGCCATTTTCCTCACACCGGAATATAAACAAAGGATCGCTCAGGAATCCCCGGGGGTGAGGGAAGTGACGCGCTGGTCCTCCCATTCTGAAGCTATGCTGCAGGCGTCTCTTGATGACGTCGACTGGGACATGTTCCGGGCGAGTTCAGCTGACGTCAGCGAGTTCACGGATGTAGCACTAAGCTTTGTTTACATGCTGACCGAACAAGCCACTGAAACGGTAACAATAAGGACATTCTCCAATCAGAAACCGTGGGTGGACAGAACGGTGCGGGCTGCGGTTAACCAACGCACTGCCGCATACAACGCCGGTCTTCTCTGTCAGGAAACATGAGCGTTTACAAATCATCATGTTATGCTCTCCGACGGGCAGTTAGAGCTGCTAAACTCCGATACAGAGAGAGAATTGAGTCACACTTTCAGCTCAATGACTCTCGACGCATGTGGCAGGGACTGAAGACCATCTGTTCCTCTGGAAATAACCCCTCCGCCGAGGTGAGAGCAGATCCATTGCTGGCCGAAGAGCTAAACATCTTCTACGGCCGCTTCGATCGCAACGGCGGTGCGACTCTGCCGATCAACGCGTCAGGAAGCAGCAGACAGAGCAGCGATGTTGATCGTGTTATCACCGTGACGGAGGACGAGGTCCGGAGAGAATTAAGGAGAGTAAACATCAGAAAAGCCGCCGGACCTGATGGGATTACTGGTCGCGTTCTGAGATCGTGTGCCGATCAGCTTGCTGGTTTGTTTACTTCCATCTTTAACGAGTCCCTTGCTACCTCTGTGATTCCCACCTCATTCAAGAAATCTGTCATCATCCCTGTGCCTAAGAACAGTAAACCCTCTTGCCTGAATGACTATCGTCCAGTTGCCCTCACATCAACAGTCATGAAGGTTTTTGAGAGACTTTTAAAGAAACACATATGCTCCTCCATCCCTGCTACCTTGGACCCTCTTCAGTTTGCCTATCGCCCAAATAGGTCTACTGATGATGCCATCTCTCAGGTACTGCACTCTTCCCTCACTCATATTGACAGCAAAAATGGCAACTATGTCAGACTGTTATTCATTGACTATAGCTCAGCTTTCAACACTATAGTCCCCTCCAAGCTAGCTGTCAAACTCTCAGACCTCGGCTTAAACACTCCACTCTGTGACTGGATCCAAGACTTCCTCACCGGCAGACCACAAGTGGTGAAAATGGGCCAGTTCACCTCCAACTCCATCACCCTGAACGTAGGAGCCCCGCAGGGCTGCGTTCTGAGTCCCCTGCTCTACTCTCTCTACACACACGACTGTGTGTCCTCTCACAGCTCCACTTCTATTGTCAAATTTGCTGATGATACTGTGGTTCTGGGCCTCATTTCCAACAATGATGAGACCGCATACTTGGGTGAGGTAGAGAGACTAACATCATGGTGCCAGGACAACTGTCTCTCTCTGAACGTGAGCAAAACTAAAGAGCTGATTGTAGACTTCAGGAAGAGACAGCAGCGGCCCTACACTCCTCTTATGATCAGTGGGACCCCTGTGGAGAGAGTAAGCAGCTTCAAGTACCTCGGTGTAAACATCTCCGAGGACCTGACTTGGACTGCACACATTCAAACACAGGTCAAAAAAGCCAGGCAAAGACTGTACCATCTGCGACAGCTGAGGAAATTCAGGGTCTCACCAGCAATCCTGAAAACTTTCTATTCAGGGGCCATAGAAAGTGTATTGACTCAGTGCATCTCAGTGTGGTACAGTAACGCCACAAATCAGGACTGCAAGGCCCTGCAGAGAGTCGTGCGCTTAGCTGAGCGCATCTCTGGGTCTGCCCTCCCCTCTCTGCAGGACATCTACCTCAAACGCTGCAGAAGCAGAGCTGCAAAAATAATCAAGGACTCATATCACCCCGGTAACCGTCTTTTCATCACACTTCCTTCGGGCAAGCGCTTCAGAAGTGTGATGGCAAAAACTGAGAGACTGAGAAGGAGCTTCTACCCTCAGGTCATCAGGCTCCTAAACTCAGTCTCATAAACATCTACAGGACTCATTTAATTAACTGCGACACCCATCATTCTCCATCATCCGCATTGCTGCTATGTGTACATACCCGGTTCATCCTGTTTGCACATTCATCTTGCACATCCCTGGTTATATTAATATTTATTAAACCCTCAGTTGACTGTATTGCACATTTTAGTTCATTGCACATTTTACTCCTTATTTTATTTCTTGTTTGTACTATTATTATTATTATTATTACTTTTATTTTTATCTTATTCCTACCTATATTTATAGATATGCTCCTGTGTTATGTATAATCTTTTATTTTTTTTATTTTTTTTTTGCACTGTCCATTGAGCGGACCCGTCCTGATCTACATTTCACTACTGATTATACCCTGTATGATTGTGTATGTGACAAATAAACAAGAACCTTGAACCTTGAACCTTGGAAATTAGTAATTAGTGACAACATTCATTTCTTAGAGAATTGGTAATTATTTATTTTTAATGTTACCAGAATGTTACCAGATACACATTAAACAAATTAATAAATAGTAGTGTTCAATATACAAAGATTTGAATTCATTACTTTGTGTGCTTGTGTGGATCCATAAAATGCATATGTATGTGACTCTGTAATATGATGCCCCTATCTAAACACAAGACATCCCTAACTGAATATTTAATTATTTAAATGTTGGGATATGTAAATTCATCATTCTCTTGAACCCTTCATAATAATTTCCGTATCACCGTACAGCTCAATAATTCAGTGCATAAACATGGAGCATAAAATATTGGGATTTTCAATACTATTACTTGCTTCTCAATGTATGATTCTAGTCTTTATTGTTCAGAATATGATGGTCTATTTTTATCTGAATTTACACACAGTGATCATGTTTTATTTTGCAGATCAGAATATAATTGTATGTATTTATCTAAATGTACACACAGTGATCAAGTTTTATTTTGCAGATTGTTGTTGTCAAACACTGACCAAGTCTGAGGCTGTAGTCCTGAAACCTGGAGAATCCCATAAACTGATATGTACTGCCTCTGGTTTGGACATTGCTGGCTACTGGATGGTTTGGATCAGACAGAAGTCTGGAAAAGAGCTGGAATGGTTGGCATTGATCAGATATGATAGCCAGGATATATATTACTCTCAGTCTGTCCAAGGATGGTTCACCATCTCCAGAGACAACAGTAGGAAGCAGGTTTATCTGCAGATTAATAATATGAAGAATGAAGACACTGCTATGTATTATTGTGCAAGAGAGACACAGAGACTGAAATGACTGCAGTACTATACACAAAAACTGCCAAGACTGAAAACTAGCTAGAAAACAGCATTTCTGTAGGTCACTTGAGTCTGTCTAGTTCTGTAGGTTCAAGGTTCAAGGTTCTTGTTTATTTGTCACATACACAATCATACAGGGTATAATCAGTAGTGAAATGTAGATCAGGACGGGTCCGCTCAATGGACAGTGCAAAAAATAAAAATAAAAAATAAAAGATTATACATAACACAGGAGCATGTCTATAAATATAGGTAGGAATAAGATAAAAATAAAAGTAATAATAATAATAATAATATTACAAACAAGAAATAAAATAAGGAGTAAAATGTGCAATGAACTAAAATGTGCAATACAGTCAACTGAGGGTTTAATAAATATTAATATAACCAGGGATGTGCAAGATGAATGTGCAAACAGGTTGTACCGGGTATGTACACATAGCAGCAATGCGGATGATGGAGAATGATGGGTGTCGCAGTTAATTAAATGAGTCCTGTAGATGTTTATGAGACTGAGTTTAGGAGCCTGATGATCTGAGGGTAGAAGCTCCTTCTCAGTCTCTCAGTTTTTGCCATCACACTTCTGAAGCGCTTGCCCGAAGGAAGTGTGATGAAAAGACGGTTACCGGGGTGATATGAGTCCTTGATTATTTTTGCAGCTCTGCTTCTGCAGCGTTTGAGGTAGATGTCCTGCAGAGAGGGGAGGGCAGACCCAGAGATGCGCTCAGCTAAGCGCACAACTCTCTGCAGGGCCTTGCAGTCCTGATTTGTGGCGTTACTGTACCACACTGAGATGCACTGAGTCAATACACTTTCTATGGCCCCTGAATAGAAAGTTTTCAGGATTGCTGGTGAGACCCTGAATTTCCTCAGCTGTCGCAGATGGTACAGTCTTTGCCTGGCTTTCTTGACCTGTGTTTGAATGTGTGCAGTCCAAGTCAGGTCCTCGGAGATGTTTACACCGAGGTACTTGAAGCTGCTTACTCTCTCCACAGGGGTCCCGCTGATCATAAGAGGAGTGTAGGGCCGCTGCTGTCTCTTCCTGAAGTCTACAATCAGCTCTTTAGTTTTGCTCACGTTCAGAGAGAGACAGTTGTCCTGGCACCATGATGTTAGTCTCTCTACCTCACCCAAGTATGCGGTCTCATCATTGTTGGAAATGAGGCCCAGAACCACAGTATCATCAGCAAATTTGACAATAGAAGTGGAGCTGTGAGAGGACACACAGTCGTGTGTGTAGAGAGAGTAGAGCAGGGGACTCAGAACGCAGCCCTGCGGGGCTCCTACGTTCAGGGTGATGGAGTTGGAGGTGAACTGGCCCATTTTCACCACTTGTGGTCTGCCGGTGAGGAAGTCCTGGATCCAGTCACAGAGTGGAGTGTTTAAGCCGAGGTCTGAGAGTTTGACAGCTAGCTTGGAGGGGACTATAGTGTTGAAAGCTGAGCTATAGTCAATGAATAACAGTCTGACATAGTTGCCATTTTTGCTGTCAATATGAGTGAGGGAAGAGTGCAGTACCTGAGAGATGGCATCATCAGTAGACCTATTTGGGCGATAGGCAAACTGAAGAGGGTCCAAGGTAGCAGGGATGGAGGAGCATATGTGTTTCTTTAAAAGTCTCTCAAAAACCTTCATGACTGTTGATGTGAGGGCAACTGGACGATAGTCATTCAGGCAAGAGGGTTTACTGTTCTTAGGCACAGGGATGATGACAGATTTCTTGAATGAGGTGGGAATCACAGAGGTAGCAAGGGACTCGTTAAAGATGGAAGTAAACAAACCAGCAAGCTGATCGGCACACGATCTCAGAACGCGACCAGTAATCCCATCAGGTCCGGCGGCTTTTCTGATGTTTACTCTCCTTAATTCTCTCCGGACCTCGTCCTCCGTCACGGTGATAACACGATCAACATCGCTGCTCTGTCTGCTGCTTCCTGACGCGTTGATCGGCAGAGTCGCACCGCCGTTGCGATCGAAGCGGCCGTAGAAGATGTTTAGCTCTTCGGCCAGCAATGGATCTGCTCTCACCTCGGCGGAGGGGTTATTTCCAGAGGAACAGATGGTCTTCAGTCCCTGCCACATGCGTCGAGAGTCATTGAGCTGAAAGTGTGACTCAATTTTCTCTCTGTATCGGAGTTTAGCAGCTCTAACTGCCCGTCGGAGAGCATAACATGATGATTTGTAAACGCTCATGTTTCCTGACAGAAGACCGGCGTTGTATGCGGCAGTGCGTTGGTTAACCGCAGCCAACTGTACCCACTCTCACCAGAACACAACAAACAAACAAACAAACAAACAAAAACATTTATTAATTTCACGGAAGTACTGTACATTTTCCATATCAATAGGTGGTACTATTGTCCATGAAATGAACCTCAACGGTCTCAAGCTCCTTTGACTCCACTTTTTTTTTTTTTTCCTTTTTTTTTTTGCTAATTCAAGGTTTAAATGCAAATGAACTGATGTCTGTTTCATATTTAAACAGCTACACTGTAGAGTGGAGGACTCACCACCAGTTCAACCATCATATAAACCATGTTCACTTCATTTCTCTTGCTGTTGCTGGTTGCTGTGTCTTGTAAGTAAATTCCCCGAACAAAACAAACAGTTTTCTTAGTGTAAATAAATCCATATTCATAATTCTGTTTTAAATGTTGTTTATCTGCAGGTATTGACTGTCAGGTTGTGCTCACACAGTCTGAACAGTCAGTAGTTGTGGCTCCAGGTGCTTCCTACAAACTGACCTGTGCCTGCAGTGGGTTTATTGTTAGTAGCACTGACATGCACTGGATCCGTCAGGCACCTGGAAAAGGACTTGAATGGATTATTTATTATTATTCAGATTCTGCTAAGAACTCAGCTCAGTCAGTGCAGGGCAGATTCACAGCATCTAAGGACAGCTCTAATCTCTATCTGCATATGAATCAGATGAAGACTGAAGACACTGCAGTGTATTACTGTGCAACAGACACACTGTGAAAGCACTAATACAAGCAGCTGTTCAAAAACTCATCATGAGAAATGGGGTGGACATGCAAGCTACACAAGCTGAATATCTTGTAATCCTTACCCCACAAAATAAGCATGACACTGATACTACACTCTTAAAATAAGGTGCTTAAAAGCATAGGCGTAAATCCCGGGGGGGACAGGACCCCCCCCCCATCAGAGTGTTGATCCCCCTAAAAATATCATTACATATCATTACTCTGTGTATTGTAAATAATATAATGGACATATACTTAAAATAATTGTGTAAGTAGTAAAACAAAATAAACGCAAAAAAGCGTTTTAAGTTCATAAATGTTTTCAGTCCCCCTCCCTTGCCTCACAGTGGTTTGGTCCACACTGCCTGCTTTCCACCTTTACCGATACACACGAGTCCGGTGGGAGAGAGTAAATTTCTTCAGTAGTTATTTGTAAGTAGGTTGTTAAGGCTATTTTATTCTATATATATTATTTCTATTTAATACAGATGATGCTGGATCATTAATAAATTAGTCATGACAAAAAAAGATGATATCCGATGTATTTTTCTGTGAGCGATTATAAGGTTACCAAGCTTAATTCCGTAGCTTGTCACCCACTATAACTAACACAGCGATAAACCTGAACTGATAATAGGCAAATATTGTAGACCTACCAATGTGTTGGGTTTTGCTCAATATGATGTTAAGTGGCAGATCAGTGAATATCTAAAGAGAAGTCCTCAGTCCTAGACGAAACCTAAATACTATGTGAAGGACACAAAATAATAATTATAATATGACCGCGTGGTGAACAATTGTCACGGTGCACACAACGGGAGGAACAAGGAACACAGAGACCATGAGTAAACTCAAATAATAGTCTTTAATGAAGACATCAGGGCAAGACAAGGCAAGGCAGATTTACAGAAACACCGGGGAGTAACGAGACCAGACGAAATCTAACAGAACAGACAGGACTTAAATACAAGGGATAATCATAGACAATTAGACAAACACGGCTGGACAAGAATTAATTAATGATCACATTAAACAAGGACAAGAAACAAACCAAATAAGGAAACATGAGGCGGGAACACATGACACACACGACAGAGGACTGACAACAATATGAACTCATATTTAAACACGTATCCATGCTATACACATGCTGTGTACACATATCTATCTGTACAAGTACAATTTTGGCTGTATTATTGTGTCCCCTTCAAAAATTGCTCTTGAGAAATTTTATGTTTATTGTCCCCCCCTACTGTTAGATGAAATTTACGCCCTTGCTTAAATGGTTCTTCACAGCAATGCCATAGAAGAACCATTTTTGGTTCCACAAAGAACAATTCAGTCAAAGGTTCTTTAAAGAACCATTTCTTTCTTACCTTTTTATAATCTGAAGAACCTTCTCTCACCACAAACAACCTTTTGTAAAACAGAAAGGTTCTTCAGATGTTAAAGGTTCTTTATTTTTAGACAAAAAGGTTCTTCTATGGCATCGTGAAGTACCTTTATTTTAAAGAGTGCAATGACATTCATCTGGGAAAAAGAAAAAGCATAAACCATGCATTGTTAAGCATAAATCAAGAAAAAACTTCCCTGCTGAGCTAGAAACTGTACGGAAAATGACTGAACAATGATAATCTTTCGTCATGTTGGGTCAATATCAAATAAAACACCATGAGAAAAAAAGTACAAAAAAATAAAACATGAAGAAGTAATATAACTTTGCTCAGTTATTAAAACAAGTGAAGATTTTCCCCTTGTCTACTGTAATAATTCTCAGATTACTGCGTTAAACTACAGGTCTGCAAACCTGCAAATGATTTTGTGGGAAGGGTCAGTGTCTCCCAGACTCCTGAAAGACTTTGTTATAAGCTGAACTTTCAGTCAGTGCGTGTGTCAGTGACTAAAACAGCTGCAGTGTACCCTATCACTGTTTTACTGTGGTAATGAAGATGCTACTGTATGGACGCCTACTGATGATTATTTAATGTGATAAACTCCCATACAGTGGCTCAAGTGTATATTATGCTCAGTCTCTACAGGGCCAGTATATGACCGTATATGTCATATGCAATCTGTGATCGCCGTCTCTCTCTCTCTCCCTTTCTCTTGCTCTCTCTCTCTGTGTGTCTGTGTGTGTTTGTGTGCGAGTGATATGTGTGGGTTTGTGCATCAATTAAAGCAGTGCATTAATATAGAACGGTAATTAAACTGACTTGGAACTACCTGTGCATTAAAGAGTATTAATGCATACTTGCCAGCCAATCAGAATTGAGAATTCAGGCAGACCATGGTATAAATGAAAATATAACACTGTAATCTTGTTATAAAGTTGTTACTCTCGGGGCATAGTATTAAATTATGAAAAGTTTCTGTCCTTCTGTCTGTCCTTAAATTATATCATCCCCAAAGACTTGTCACAATATAGTAATTTTGAATTCATTAATTTTGCTTAATAAAGAAAATTTGAGAGAAATTAAGAATATGCCTGCCTTTAACCCTATTCTACCATTAAGCACTGGCAACCAGGATAAGTTTTACATGGGCAAACACTACCAACTATTCCTTCAGAAAATGCAAACGTCTAGTTTGATGTGTTGTTTCAAATTGATGTGTTGTTTCATTACTGCATAATTGAAGAGTTTATATAATTTTAATAGGTGTCACTGTGGAGAAGACATATCATCTATTAACACAAAAGCAGTGAAACAAGATATCAATAAAAAGGAAAAACAAAACAAACACTATGCTTAATATTTTTACAGAGGTTAATAAGGGCAGAGAAAAGTAAATGTACCTTTAGAGGGCACCCTATGCAAACCTACTTCTCCTTGTCTTTAAAAAGCCTCCACGCTATTCATCTCCAGACACAAAACTTGTGACTTTGATGCATCAGCTTGCTCTTTTCATAACATGACAATGGATATTGTGTCTCAACTGAGTTTTATCTTCATGTTTGCTCTCACAGAATGTAAGAAGGACTCTTGTAAACCTGTTGTGATAGTCAGACTTATTCATGTGTACTGTTGTAAATGTTAATGTTGAACAATGTTTAACATTAACAATGCTAACTGCTTGTTTTTTCAGTCTGTTAGTGTCAAACACTGACTGAGTCTGAGTCAGTGGTCATTAAACCTGGAGGATCTCACAGACTCACCTGTACATTCTCTGGATTTAGTAGTGACCCGAGCTTAGCTTGGATCAAACAGGATGCAGGAGGAGGTCTGGAGTGGCTGGCATACATCTCCTCTGGTAGTACTATATACTACTCTCAGTCTGTTCAGGGACGCTTCACCATCTCCAGAGACAACAGCAAGAAACAGATGTATCTGCAGATGAATAATATGAAGAATGAAGACACTGCTGTATATTATTGTGCAAGAGAGACACAGTGATGAATACAGCTACAGCACTGCACAAAATATGAAAACAAACAACTCTCTATTCCATTTCTCATTCCTTAAACAAAAATTGAGTATAGAGAGTTTGATGTAACCCTTTACAATACGGGTGTAATGTAGAACATTCCAGCACCAGTCTTCCAACAACTATCCATAAACCTAGCAAAATATTAACCAACAGCAATATCATACACAACTAAAAATGACAGATTTCGAGTAAGATCTATACCAGAAAGATTCTAATGCATGTTAATGCATTCATTGATAATTATTAACCTAAACGGAGAAATCACTGCTTGACACTTGGAGTGTAAACGTACTGAACTTTTCTCTTTGCGTTAAGAGTTGATGACACTGACGTTCCCCTCCATCCTCCCCAACACCACCATGTTTGTCCCTGTATTTTAAGTTACTGTTGTTAAATAGAGAAACAAAATTATAATTTTTTAAAATGTCTATAACTTCTAGCGCATTATAAGAAGAGCAGGAAGAAGCCCTTTTAGTGGTGCATTAGCCCAGGGTCCCACAAAGGCTTAATGCGGCACTGAAGATCTGGTAGAAACAGCTCCTTAAGGTAACAGCTGCATGTTTTACAGTGTACTTTACAATCCCTCATCTCACTATATATACATAATACATGTTTGGTAAATAAATGCATGCTCTCGCATCACTGTCCTGTTGGTAGCTAGACTAACAACTCTTAAAAAGAGCCCCTTTCTCGCATGAACCATAAAGCCTTTTTAAATGTTCCTGTTCATCTAAAATTCCTCTTGCTGAATCCAATAAATGTTTACAAACACATCTGTATCTTGCTCTTCAAAACTATCGTCAAATATATTTTTACATCAATGCAAATCTCCACCCTTCTCTCATGTAAACAGAAACACACAGACATCATAAAGGCTCTTTGTGATTAACAGAGCAGAGTGAAAATACAACCAGCATCATGTACTGCATATCAGTACTACTAGTTTTGGCAGCTGCACACTGTGAGTATCACCAATGAACATTAGTTCAGATGTGGAGCTCAATTTGTATTACTGAAATTATTGAATCATTGTTTGTAGGTCTTTTGTGCATTGAGCTGGATCAGCCTCCTGTCATGGTTGTAAAACCAGGGGAAACGTTTACCATCGCCTGTAAGATCACTGGATATTCAGCCTCAGGTGGAGGCTACACAAACTGGATCAGACATTCAAGTGGAAAACCCATGGAATGGATCGGCTGGTTCCTCACTTCCAGCAGCAATGGTGTCAAAGATTCTCTGAAAAATAAGATCAGTCTCTCTTCTGAAACCTCCAGCAACGCAGTTATTTTAACAGGAAAGAACTTCAACACTGAGGACACAGCTGTGTATTACTGTGCTCGCAATGCACTATGCCACAAACTGCCACAGGGCCTGTACAAAAACAAAACTAAACACATTTTTCAATAAACAGTTCCTTTTCATATTATAAAGTACATATTTTCAAACAATAACCACAGTATTGCAAAATCAAAGCAAATAAATAAATGAATATAGAACACAGAATGAGTTGGTGTTTGAGCCTTTGTAAATACTTTTCATCAAATTCATCCACTAAATGGCATGTAATAACCTTGAATGCTCAAGTGACCCATTGTTAGAATAATCTAGATGCCAGAAGAGGACACCTTTCCATAAAAAAATGAAAAAAAAAAAACACTGGGTTTTGAACACACCCACTGTCTGTGTCCCCATGCATGAGCAAATATATCAATGCAAACTAAACTGCCATATTTCTTATTTAAACCTAGTAAATGAGTGTTTGATCTGAAGAGGAAAGACAATGTTCTCCCTAAAGCTCGTTGTGCTGTTGGCAGCTGTACACAGTGAGTGTTTTTAATTATTTTTTAAAGAGTTTAGGCAGTTTTAGGGAGTTACAATGTAACACCCAATGCTATTTCATATGTATTGTGATTCTTTAGATGTGTAAAGAATTTTTTTTTTTTTGTCTCTCTGTTTAGGTATTTATTCACAGGTTGTGCTCACACAGTCTGAGCAGTCAGTAACTGTGTCTCCAGGTGGTTCTTACAAACTGACCTGTGCATGTAGTGGATTCACTCTTAGTAGCTATAGGATGCACTGGATCCGTCAGGCACCTGGAAAAGGACTGGAATGGATCTTACACTATTATACAGACTCTGACAAAGGCTCAGCTCAGTCAGTGCAGGGAAGATTCACAGCATCCACAGACAGCTCTAATTTCTATCTGCACATGAATCAGTTAAAGACTGAAGACACTGCAGTGTATTACTGTGCAAGACAGACACTTTGTTTGTTTTCATTCAGCTACCCTTACAAAAACCCAGGAGGGGGAGAAATAGAGATGATGGGTATTTTTAATAAATGTATTTTACTTTGATTTATTTGTGAAGTGATTTATTCATTTACACATTTATTTTCAAATGAATAAATTACTCTGATGCAGTTTTGCTCTTTCTTATCTTTAAACGTGTTTAAGTTATAAAGCCACGATAAAAGAAGCAACATCTCAGCAGTTGTCTTACTGATTGAGTTCTAATTAGATGAGCACTAATAATGTCTATAAGACACATTCAAAGAAGTTAATTTCATATTGAAGACATAATTCACCAGAAATGTATAACCATAAAGTAAACCACTGTATCTTTCCAAACCTATATGTTGTTCTTTCTTAGAAAAGAAAAAGGAGAAGAGCACAAGTCATAATGAAATTAATGTTACATTTAAAGCTATTTATTTCATACTTTTGGAATATGACAGAAACAGACCACTTTCATTTTCTTTAATGGAAATAAGCAGCCACAATATTCACATTTTCTGTAGGCTACCACATAAAAAACTAGTAAATGATGACATAATGTGCATTTCTTGGTGAACCATCCTTCAATATTCACCCTGTGCACGCACACATTACCAATACTCAATGCAAATTCTGCAGTATTTATATACCCATCCCCACCCTTGCTGTGTATAATTCTCTTGTGTTGCCACAAAGCTGAGAAGAACCATTCATAAAATCATGTTTTATCTGTTTGTGCTTCTATTGATGTCTGTCACACCTTGTGAGTACAAATCTTTTTTTTTTTTTTTTTTTTTTGCAGTATTTAACATCATTAATAACCACAAAAAGACCATTTCAAAATTAACTTTGTGTGTGTGTGTGTGTTTAATTTGCAGATGTGTACAGCAGCGTGGAACACAACCAGCCAAGCTCCCTTTTGGTAAAATCTGGAGAATCTTTGACCATTTCCTGTAAAATATCTGGATATGCTCTCAGTGATAGCTCTAAGGCACCTTCCTGGGTTAGACACACTCAGGGGAAGATCCTTGAGTTTACTGGCATGATCCATGCTGGTGGTGGGATAGACTACAAGGATTCATTAAAAAATAAGTTCACTATCTCCAGAGACACATCTACAAGCACAGTATATCTTAAAGGACAAAATCTGCAAGTTGAGGACACGGCTGTGTATTATTGTGTTCGGTATACAGGCACTATGATGAATAGCAGTTTAATGCCTGTGCAAAAACCATGTGCACAAACACTTTGGTCTAATTTTAACATGCATGACTTAGTTTGGATGTTGAATGATAAGACCTAAATCAATATACACTTTAAAGAATATGTACATTTATTATTGAAAACAAAATGTGGCAATAATTAAAAGTAAATTAAAAAAATTAAATTACTTAAATATAAATTATATTAAAAATATTCTTAATATGGTTTATTCATTTACCAAATAGGTAAATTAATAAACAAATTCCTTGAGTAAATGAATAAATAGGTCAATGAATAAGAATATAATTGCTGTATTTATCTAAATGCACACAAATGTACACACGGTGATCATGCTTTCTTTTGTAGATTGTTGGTGTCAAACACTGACTGAGACTGAGGCTGTAGTCCTGAAACCTGGAGAATCCCATAAGCTGATATGTACTGCCTCTGGTTTGGACATTGCTGGCTACTGCATGGTTTGGATCAGACAGAAGCCTGAAAGAGAGCTGGAATGGCAGGCGTTGATCAGATACGATAGCCAGTCTATATATTACTCTCAGTCTGTCCAAGGACTGTTCTCCGTCTCCAGAGACAACAGTAGGAAGCAGGTGTGGCTGCAGATGAACAGCCTGAAGAATGAAGACACTGCTGTATATTATTGTGCAAGATTATTGTGTGTCACTGAATGACTACAGCACTGTGCACAAAACCTGCCAAGACAGTAGACAGATAAGACACTTTTACACAAAATAATGACTGATAATCTATAAAATTTGGAGATGATAATATTTGAATAAGAACAGTTTAACAAAGCTTATGTTATTCTGTTGTTTTGTAATGTTTGTAACATAAAAAACAAGTTAATAGGTCTCTAGAGTCTGTCTTAAAAAATAACATTGCAGAGACTAAAGACAGCTAATAGGACTAAAAAACCATGACTAAAAAACAGTGCTGTATACTTTCACTAGGACATGTAGAGAAGCTCAGATATAGTTGCATAAATGTGTCAGCTGTTAATATATAAATATATAAATGTGTTTATTTAAATGTAGCTAAAATAAATTGATTGCAACCACTTACCTTAAAAAAAAATTGTAAATTCAATGAATATTTTTTCCAGTGTATGTAATGATTCATTGAATTTACTATTTGTTTTAAGGTAAGTTGTTGCAATCAATTTATTTTAGCTACATTTAAATAAATACATTTATTTGACTAACTTTCAACATGTTATTATTTTTTAAGTGTAGCTAAAATAAATTGTCTGCTACCACTATACCTTAAAAAACCTTAGTATCATTTTTTCATAGTATTTTGCTGTACAATATTATTTTCGTATCAATAGGTGGTACTATTGTCCATGAAATAAACCTCAGTGTACTAAAACTCCAATGATTTCACTGATTTCACTAAGACATGGTTTCAATGCAAATTAACTGATGTCTGTTTCATATTTAAACAGCTACACTGTTGAGTGGAGGACTTATCACCAGTTCAACCATCATATAAACCATGTTCACTTCATTTCTCTTGCTGTTGCTGGTTGCTGTGTCTTGTAAGTAAATTCCCCGAACAAAACAAACTGTTTTCTAAGTGTAAATAAATCCATATTCATAATTCTGTTTTAAATGTTGTGTTTATCCACAGGTATTGACTGTCAGGTTGTGCTCACACAGTCTGAACAGTCAGTAGTTGTGGCTCCAGGTGCTTCCTACAAACTGACCTGTGCCTGCAGTGGGTTTACTGTTAGCAGCACTGAAATGCACTGGATCCGTCAGGCACCTGGAAAAGGACTGGAATGGATTATTTATTATCATTCAGATTCTTATAAGAGCTCAGCTCAGTCAGTGCAGGGCAGATTCACAGCATCTAAGGACAGCTCTAATCTCTATCTGCATATGAATCAGATGAAGACTGAAGACACTGCAGTGTATTACTGTGCAAGAGACACTGTGGAAACATGAATACAGGCAGCTGTTCAAAAACTCATCATGAGAAATGGGGTGGACATGTTTGAGTTATGCAAGCTCTTAAGTAAAATAAGGCCCATCTGAGCTGTTTTAAATAAATGCAAAAAAAATATGTTAATAAAAACTTAATAATTATAAAACTTTTATTATTCATTTCACACTTGGTTTTCCAACACAGTCTCATCCCAACTCGTCACATATTGACGCTTGGTCAGGACCGTTTTGGCATCGCTTTTTGACACTCAAGGTACCCCTTTAGCCTCACTTTTCGACGTGAAGGGTCCTCTGTTGTTTTAAATAGGAAACCCTTAGCGTCAATATGCTGACGCGATACTGGGAATTGTATCATCATAATTAAATGATATATTGGGTAATAACATTGCCATTATTGCATATACAGTATGTAGGGGTGTGATTTTTCAATGTAAACAGTCAAAACAGTTTTATTTATATTACATTATTTACACATTTATGAGCACATAACCCAACCCCTGCCCCTAAACCTACCATCTATCAATAAAACACAAGATATAGCAGGCAGATAGGCAAGGCAAGTTTATTTATATAGCACATTTCATACACAGTGGTAATTCAAAGTGCTTTACATAAAAGAAAGTGAAATAATCATTCACAGCAATAAAAACAAGGAATTAAAAATAATAAAAACAAGGAATTTTAAAATGATATAGAAATTGATTTAAAATGAAATTTAAAACAGTTAAATAGAAAATGATTATACATAAAATACAGTGCAGTCAGTTCGGACGTAGCACAGTGCTCATTCAACAAATGCACAGCTAAACAGATGAGTTTTGAGTCTGGATTTAAATGTGGCTAATGTTTTAGCACATCTGATCTCTTCTGGAAGCTGGTTACAACTGCGGGCAGCATAATAGCTAAAAGCGGACTCCCCTTGTTTTGTGTGAACCCTTGGTATTTCTAACTGACTCGATCCTAATGATCTGAGTGGTCTGTTAGGTTTATGTTCAGTGAGCATATCTGCAATGTATTTAGGTCCTAGGCCATTGAGTGACTTATAAACAAGTAAAAGTACTTTAAAATCAATCCTAAATGTAACTGGAAGCCAGTGTAAGGACCTGAGGACTGGTGTGATATGCTCAGATTTTCTGGTTCTAGTCAGAATCCTGGCAGCAGCGTTCTGGATGAGCTGCAGCTGTCTAATGGTCTTCTTTGGAAGGCCGGTGAGGAGACCATTACAATAATCCACCCTGCTGGTGATAAAGGCATGAACAAGTTTCTCCAAGTCGTGACTGGAAACAAAACATCTAATTCTTGCAATGTTTTTGAGATGATAGTATGCTGATTTAGTTACTGCTTTGACATGACTACTAAAACTAAGGTCTGTCTCCAGAATCACCCCAAGATTTCTGACTTGATTTTTAGTTGACCCCTAGAGTCAAGGTATGCATTCACCTTGAGAAATTCATCTTTGTTTCCAAATGCAATGACTTCAGTTTTTTCCTTGTTTAACGGAAGAAAGTTTTGGCACATCCAACTGTTAATTACTACTGAGCATTAACGTGTTTCATGGAGCGGAAGATATGATGACTAGTTGCCTATAAGTATTGTAATGGTGCAAAAAGTCAAACTTCAGAGGCATGTCATCAATAACCTTTATTGGAATGTAAATGTACATCCAAGCCTAGCTGCAGGAATCTGTGAGGGCAACGGACAAGACAATTGGTGTACCCAGGGCAGGCTTAGTAACAATTACCCTTGTATGGTTGTCTATATACAATAAACATTAGTGCTGTCAAAATGAATGATTAATCCAAGTGATTAATCAAAAAATAAAAAATAAAAATAACTCATAATCCTGGTTGGGACATTTCGCTCGAGTTCTCTTCTTAAGTCTCTGCCATGGACATCTTCGTACTTGCATACGTCTGCTATGTCCAGTGTTGGGGGTAAAGAGTTACAAAGGTAGTATAGCCTACTTATCACAACATTGTCAATCGCAAATGCTCATTTATTCAAACGTCTCTCTACCAAACTACCTACTGTAGCTCAATTTGCGGAGGACGAAGAGAAAGCACCCGTTTGATAAATGAGCCAGTAGTGGAGAAATAATAACTTTTAAGAAATAATCTTTTTTGAGTAACGACCCCAACACTGGCTATGTCCTTGCTGGAGTGTGACGTGTTTGCGTCATGTGCGGACAAACCAATAGGGTGTCGGAATGGTGTTTATTCTTCTCATCCAACCACAATCAAATTCACTCGATCCGGATGGCGCGATTTATCTGGATAGCTTTTGTTTTGTTTTGTTTTTAACGATGACAAGCCGGAATGAAAACAAGCCGAAATGAAATAGGAGTAACGAGGCTATTTTTAAAATGTAAGGAGTAGAACGTACAGATAATTGCGTGAAAATGTAAGGAGTAGAAGTAAAAAGTCGGCTGAAAAATAATTACTCCAGTAAAGTATAGATACCCAAAATTTCTACTTAAGTAAGGGAAGTATTTGTACTTCGTTACTTGACACCTCTGTATATATATATATATATATATATATACACACATACATACATACATACACACATACACACACACACACACAACCAGAAATTATAGCTTTAGAGTAAGTTCTACCAGAAAGATTCTAATGCATGTCATTCATTCATAACTATTAGCTCTGGCCAATCACTGCTTGACACTTGGAGTGTATAAGTATTGGACTTTTATGTTCACAGTTGATTTATGGCAGAATTATAGCTCTGAGCTGTGTGAAACACACACACTTGAGATCTTTGAGTCTTTCCTAATGAGCTGATGAGTTGAATCAGGTGTGTTTGATTAAGGAAACATATCAAATGTACAGTGTTGGGGGTTCTTCGGGACCAGGATTGGGAACCACTGAACTAGAAAATCAAACCATCATCTCGAAGTCACTCACACATCTGCTTATGATGCTGGAAGCTGCTGGTATTGATATTAAGATTTCCTGAGAATAATAACCAGAAAACTTACCAATTAAGTACTTTTGCTTTTTGGTTAATCATAGGAAAACATCAGAACATTTTTAGTGGCTAATATTTTAGTGGCTTTAATTTGAGTATTCAAAGCATATTACAAGATCAGTGCCATGATAATGGATGCAGAGAAATAAATTTATTCCTCTTTAACTCTCTGGTATTGTTCATTTGGGAGTCACACTTGTGTTGTTCACGGTCAAAAGTGACCGGACACCTGAAATTTAACTTTTTTTTTGATTGTTTGTTTTCAGTAAAATCAATGTAATAGATTTTTGTTCAATAATATTTTTTATTTTTAGAGAATTGCATGGCACTAATTAATATTTATGCAATAATTATGATCAAATTTTCCCATTGAAAATAATAAAAAAAAAATGTTCTCAAATATTTTCTATTACTTTTCAATTAAGGCAGTATTTCATGTTAAAATAGAGACAATTCCTTTCAAATTAAATTTTTGAAGTCAGATTACGTTGTATAAGAAATTATGATCCGCACTCAGGGATGGTGATGAGTGTTAAATAAAATGGAAAAAGAAGACCGTTCTCGTGAGTGCGGATCATAATTTCTTATACAACGTAATTTAATAGATTGACGCACCAAAATAAAAAGATCAAGTAACGGAGGAGCGCAGTGCAAATGAGTTGTTGAACTGAAGTCAGATTAGTACCATCTGGTTGGTGTAAAAAAAAGGAAACCTTCTGCAATTCTATGGTTTAGCCACTAGATTCCTATAGGTCTATATAAATGGCTTATAAATTCTCTAGTTGTTTTTAGACATAAAAAAATAAAAAAGGTTTGGATTTGGATACAAATTTACACATTCTCAAAGACAACATTTTGTAAAGGCTTAGTTTTTTTTTATGTTGGTTTGAAATGTCAGTTTTTGCATTAATTTACTACAGTCAAACCTGAACACGGAGAAATACATTTTATTACACGCAACATCAAAGTAAAAAAAAAGTAACAAAAATGAACAGGAATGCTTTATCAGAGATTATTCAATCTGATTTCAACCTCTTATTTGACCTCAATTTTGCCATATTGTTACAGCCACACCAGTTCATTTGTGGGTGTATTACAGTGTGTTGTGTGTGTAAATGAGTGTGTGTTTGAGTGTGTGTGTCTGTTTTGTACTCTTGATGTTTTAGACTGTAACCCCTTCCTTGGTGTCTGTGTTTTTACTGCATTGTGGGATTTCATGTATTAGCAGAAACATGCTTTGTGTTACAGTCACACTAGTGTCACCCCTTCATTGCTGTGCATGTTTTCTCTGCTTAATGAATGATTTCTTGATTGTACACAAAAAAAAAAAAAAAAAAAAATCTCTGTATCTTCGTATTTTTGCATATTTCCCATAACAACACAAGTGTGACTGTTTTTTATGACCATTTAGCTTTTCCGAAACAAGTCCACTTTTTTTTGTGGCCATGCCAACTGCCATTATAAAGTCATCAAGTTTTGTACCATTCCAGTGCAGTAGTGATTTTAAAATTTCGAAACATTTTCTTTGTCCAGTCTAAAATGACCGAACAACACCAGAGGCTTAAAGTTAAACCTCTCTGCCCACCATGACTCACTTCTTCATCCTCATTAGACTTTAGCAAGCCTCAAAATGCCACATCAAAGCATCAGTCTATCAGCAACAGCTGGCCACAGACCTCATATCAGCTATCACAACTAAAAACACATGAATAATACAATAACCACTTTCATTAGTAGTAATAAAAAAAAAATAAAAAAAACATTGCTGAGAAATACTAAAATAATATATGTTTTTAATCTGTCAAGGTGATATAATGCAATTTCAAATCTATTATTGCAGGCACAGACAATGTACAGTGTTTTAGGAAACCTCTACACTGCCTTACAAAAATTCAGATTCAAAGAAAACAAAGTGTGCCTATCTCTTCAAGTCAAGCAATAATGTTCTCAGTTCCAGTGTTTCCATATTACCACATTTTGTCTTTGTAGGGCCGGTACAATGTATGCAAATGTCATGATTTAGTCTGGAGGATCAGAGTCACTCAAACTCTCAAAGGACTGTGTTATAAACTGGATCCTCAGTCAGTGTTTGTGTTCTGCTGCAGTGCAGTTTCTCTTCATTTGACAGTTTTAGGGTGATAATGGAAATGTTACAGTATGGAGTTCTGCTGATGATTATGTCAGGTGAGAATGATTTCACTTCTCCAGATTGTTAATTTAATTAATTGTTGTGAATCATCTAAAATTATTTTTTCAATGTTTTTCAGCTGTTAGTGGTCAGTCTTTGACCTACTCAGATTCTGTGGTGAAAAAGCCTGGAGACTCAGTGACTCTGTCCTGCACTGTGTCTGGATTCTCAATGAACAGCTACTGGATGGGCTGGATCCGTCAGAAACCAGGGAAAGCACTGGAGTGGATTGGGCAGATATCTGGCTCAACTGTATATTATGCTCAGTCTCTACAGGGCCAGTTCTCCACCACCACAGACACCAGTAAAAACATGCTGTATTTAGAGGTGAAAAGCCTGAAGACTGAAGACACAGCTGTTTATTACTGTGCTAGAGACTCACAGTCACACAAAAGACTGCAGGACTGAACAAAAACTATTCATGCATCAGATCATTGAAGCAACTTCCCCACAATTCAACAAATTATACTTATTTAGAAACGTTATTTGAAACATTTACATACTTTATCATTAGCAGCTTCTCAAATAAATGAGTGACTAAAGGTCTGGATTAATTAAGGTACATCATAAAGATCATAGATTCAAAGTCTGCAAAGTTGATCAATCAGCAAGATACAAAACCTTTAGAGTTGCCATACTATGAAACAAAAATATATGGGAATATATCAGAAAATATAATGCAATGTATTTTAAATAGCATATCTTTAGGAAACTGGAGTTTATATTTTTCAATACACTGCAGTATGCACCATATATGGCTATATATTGATACATGTTACATCGCAAAGAAGACAAAAACTGCACTACATTTTTATAAGTAATGGCTTTATTGAAACAATTAATTTGTGTATTAATCCTCCATGAGTTAATGGTTGAAAGGGTTTAAAGCTGAACACATTCATACATTTTATCAGGCTTTTTTTTTTTTTTACGTGTGCAAATACACAATAGACAGAAAAGACAAAGGACAATATTTGTATGTATATGTACACATAAATGTGAACAGATATATAGTATAAATCAGTTTAATGCACAATTTATACATACACAGAAATATTTGTTTTACATGTACATCTATATTATTGTGTTGCTGAATATAAAACTACATAAATTATGATATACAAGTAAATTGTCACATATTTTTCTATATTTGAATTATGTATTAATTTACCCAGCCTGGTTTCGCAACAAGAAATGCCTCAACAACAACCTGATATTGGAAAAGTGCTGATTACTACAACTCATTTAAGCTCTACAGCTTTACCAATGTTATTTACCCTCTTTCTCATGAACAAAACACAATGTCGCATCTGTTTGATGGAACTGATGGGATGCACGCACATGCCTGCTGTGAAAAATAATCACATTTCTTCACCGAAGTACAATATTATTTCCATATCAAGATAGGTGATACTATTGTCCATACAATGAACCTCAATAGTCTCAAGCTCCAGTGATTCCACAATTCAGGGTTTTGATGCAAATTAACTGATGCCTGTTTCATATTTAAACAGCTACACTGTTGAGTGGAGGACTCACCACCAGTTCAGGCTTCATATAAACCATGTTCACTTCATTTCTCTTGCTGTGGCTGGCTGCTGTGTCTTGTAAGTAAATCCCCCAGACAAAACAAACTATTTTTAGTGTACATATTCATATACATAATTTTAAATGTTGTGTTTATCTGCAGGTATTGACTGTCAGGTTGTGCTCACACAGTCTGAACAGTCAGTAGTTGTGTCTCCAGGTGCTTCCTACAAACTGACCTGTGCCTGCAGTGGGTTTACTGTTAGCAGCACTAACATGTATTGGATCCGTCAGGCACCTGGAAAAGGACTGGAATGGATTATTTATTATCATTCAGATTCTTATAAGAGCTCAGCTCAGTCAGTGCAGGGCAGATTCACAGCATCTAAGGACAGCTCTAATCTCTATCTGCATATGAATCAGATGAAGACTGAAGACACTGCAGTGTATTACTGTGCAAGAGACACTGTGGAAACATGAATACAGGCAGCTGTTCAAAAACTCATCATGAGAAATGGGGTGGACATGTTTGAGTTATGCAAGCTCTTAAGTAACATAAGACCCATCTGAGCTGTTATAAATAAATGCAAAAAATATTTTAATAAAATCTTAATAATTATAAAACTTTTATTTTTCATTTCACACTTGGTTTTCAGTAAATCTATACAGAGTAGTCTGTTTTCTACAGTAACCTATGTTTCAGTATGTGTCACAACCCATTGGACTTTGGTTCTGTTGTCTGCCTGTGTTTATGTTCTCATTAGTTCATTATCTCATTAGTTAATCACCTTCATTGTGTCCACCTGTCTGCCCCTCATTATCTGCAGGGCCGTGCAGAGACCTTTGGAGGGGCAGGTGCTCAAAGTATAAAAGGGGCACATGGAACACGCTTTTAATAGGGCTGTGCTGCTTGCTGATATGTGTATCGAAATGGATGCTTCTGTATTGATACAGCAGCAAATGCCATGACACAGGTTTGAAAAAGAAACACAGAACAGAAAAGACCATTTTAAGTTTTACATTTTTTGCACCTCTTAACTACTCTGGAATTATATTATTATTATTATTGTTGTTATTGTGTTTACAGGGTATGGTGGTTTTGCTGTTGTAAACACTACTGTTGTTGTTGTAGAAAAAAATATTCCTGTCTTATTTAAAATAGAATTCTATTATAATCCTGTTCTGAATTTATTCTTTTTTTTTTAATGATAATGGTTATAAAAACAGGATTGATAAGTATAATTCAGAGGACAAATCAAAAATATTTTTATACTGAGAAAATCAGTATAAGCCTGTTTTACTAGTGTTGTGATAATTATTTTTAAGGCACTCTACGTTTTTTTTTTTTTTTATATAAATACTGTAATAATAATAGTTCAAAGTATGAATATTTTTTTAGTAAGATAACATTAAAAAAACAAGGCACCTCGAAGCGCTTTAAACTTTTCCCGATTAAACAGCAAGAACGAAAGAGAACAAGCACCTTTGTTTGAATTGCTGTGTGTAGAACTACGTTAGCTGCATATTTAATATTAATTTTAATAAATGTAAATTTGTCCCCGGCACTTTATTCAAGCTCGAGCAGGTGTTTTCACATAGAGGTTTCTAGATTTAAATCTAGATTTAAATTAAAGAGACATAACCTGACGTTTTATTCGTATCCAAAATGAGGAGATATGAATATCAGGAGAGCTGAACACTCTCCTGCAGTGCATGTTTCATTCATACTCGAAGTCAGAGGGCGCTCTCGCGCAGAAACTTTTGATGTGCAGGAAAGCTGAGCTGAATAAAAAGCAGAAACGTTTTTACTGATGAAACGTGAAGACAATAAAAGATTGCGAAAATATATGGTTTATGTGTGTTTTTCCAAGTTATCTTCAGGTAATAAATAAATAAACTATATGAAAAATGCAGTACTGATTGACATACCATTTAGTACAGAAACTATAAAATATATTTCCTGAATTATTATGTGATAAAATGGGAAAAGGGTGTTCGTAGTAGCCTTTATAAACCAATCATAAAATTGTCATTAGGAAAACATTGAACAAAAATATTGTAGCCCCTTGCTGCAGAGCTAACCTTGCTTCCACAGGCTGCACACAGCAATATAAACAACAGCTGTGCATGATCTGTTCACGCCGTTCTCGTAAAATAATAATAATTCAATAATATAAGTTTACAAGCACACGCTCCGCTGAGAACTCCACTTACCGGCAGCCGCGGATGTTATTGATGTCATCCTAAAGGCGTGTCTGAAGGTGAGGGATCTTCCTGGATGAGATCGTCAGGTGAAAGGTCATCATGTGGATAATTTAATTTACCGCTAAACTATTATTAATTAATTTTACTAATAGTTAGACTGGGCAGGCCTTCACAAAAGGGCGTTTAATCACAAAAAAAAAAAAAAAAAAAAAAAAAAAAAAAATTGCCTTGACAAAAGGGCAATTTGGGCATCAAGGTGAAAATGTGCAGGTGCTCAAGCATCTCCATCGGCATCATGGCTGGAGGATCCCTTGTCTCCGCCTCCAGCCTCTGAGTCCTGGACTCCGCCTCGGCCCTTCGACCCAGCAGCTCCACCTCGGCTCCTAGCTCCCTCGTCTCCACCGTTGCCCGTCGGCCCACCAGCTCCACCAGGCTCCCTCGTCCCTCCGGCTCCGCCTTGGTCGGTCGTTGTCCCGCCATCGCCTCAGGACTCCGTTCCTCCGGCTGTGCCTTGTCGCTCCGCCCCACCGGCTCCGTTGGGCTCCTCCCTCCCTCCAGCTCCACCTGAGTCCTCAGTCGCTGCGGCTCCGCCGCTGACCTCCGGACCTCCGCCTCGGTCGCCAGAGCCCTCGGCTCCACCCTGGCCCTCCGGATCCTCGGCTTCGCCCGTGCTCATCGGCTCTCCGCCTCGGGCTCCACCACCACCTGCTCCGCCGCCGTTGGTCGGCCCCCTGGAGTCGTCAGCCCTTCCTCCACCATGGCTCCTCCTTCCGTCGGCTCCACCGTGGGCCGCCATCATGGCTGTGGCCTGGGTCTCGCCTGGCTCCTCCTGCTCCAAGTCCCTCCTGTCTCCTTCCTGGCTCCTCCCTTCATCATCACCACCCTGGACTCTGTTAGTCGTCCTCCTCCCGATCATCCGGCCACCTCTTGAACCTCCTCCAATCACCTTTTTCCATCCCACGTCCACTCCTTTTTCCACCTCCATAGTCCCCCTCCGTCCCTCCCTTCTTCTCTACGGCGCGAGGTCGCGCCTTCCGGGACGGGGGCAAACTGTCACAATCCATTGGACTTTGGTTCTGTTGTCTGCCTGTGTTTATGTTCTCATTAGTTCATTATCTCATTAGTTAATCACCTTCATTGTGTCCACCTGTCTGCCCCTCATTATCTGCACTATATTAGTTCCTGTCTGCACAGCAAAATCTGTAGTGTTAATTTGAGTTAAATTTTCAGTGTAAATTTATTCCGAGTGAATGGGTGTTGATTTGAGTGTTATTTTAACACTTGCAGTGCTGAAAAAGCTCTGTGGGGGGCATCATTTCAAGGAGTCACTAATTTTGAGTTACTTTCCACATCCGGTTTTTTCGCGCTCATTGACGAGCGGGATAACTATTTGTCTCTTCACTGATTGGGGTATTCGTCTTCACTTACCGATTGGGATATTCGGCTTAAAAGGTAAGAACCACATTTATCAATTTATAAAGGCTGTTAACGTTATTCGGTATTTAAACCATGTTTTAATGTTAAGTTGGTGTGATGCAGTCGATTTGCCAACGTGTGGATTAAGTTAACGTGGGGTGGGGTCGTCGTCGCTTTGTATTTTTTTTAATTAACGTTAGTGGGTTAGTGTGTGAGAGAACATTTCTGTTAGGAATATTCGGTTAGAAGGGTGAGAACCAATGATCAATTTATAGAATGTTAGTCAACAGTCTTAGTTCAGCAACTGTGAAACGGTAAAATTAACGTTACGTTAGCGTGTTTTAATAACGTTAACAATATGTGCTTAACGGTGTTAGTAACGTTACATTTAAGAAAATCACTGTCTGGTCAGTGTGTTTATACTAACGTTTAATGAAAGTCATTTTATGTGGCGTCGTCGTCAGGTTCAAAATGCTTTGCACATCGATCGTGCAGTGAAGCAGGGAAAATGCAAATTTTTCTTCGGCGCCAACATTTTTGCTGTTTCCGGCGCCAACGTTCATTGAGGTTCAGATTGAACTGTTTTTTTAACTGCAATAAACTGATAAAACCAAGCCGAAATACAAACATCGTGATGAAGATTTGTAAAACGTTTGAATTCATACTACGGTAGCCAATATCAGGTCCATCCAGGTCCATAATTTAAAATTATCGTTCTCTAAATATAAAATAAACAAAAAAGTTTTGGGCTATGGTGGATGCATGCACCTGGTATGAACCCAAAATAAACTAATTCTGCCGTGATTTACTTTCTTAAATGGGTAAAAAGTATGCCGAAACGGCAACATCATGATCCAGATTAAAAAGATAAAAAGTATACTTTATCAGGTCTGTTCGCAAAGTGACAAGCAAACGACTTTTAATAATGCTTGGTTTCTGAATGAAGTTCAAAAAAGTTGCCAGGGCATCATGTTGCAAACCAGAATATTTTTTTTATTTGTTTCACTACATATTAGCAATTGCCACTTAAACATAAGCTAACATATCCTTGCAGTTAAGATTGAACCACTTATTACTTTTTCTCCACTAGGTGCAGTTTCAGGATGTTACCATGTTGCTGAAGGTGAAATACCGTAGTATCAAGAAGTACATCAAATTGCACTCAGGCTTCACCTATTCAGAATTCACCAGGGAAGGTAAATAGCCATCCTTTAACCCCTTAACTGTCAACCCCCCCCCCTTTTGAGAATGGACATTAAAATGCACTATTCACGCTTAAATGGTTGTAATTTAAGACTGCTTTGGAGTATAGACCTAATTTTGGTCTTGTTTTAAAGGGAAAAAATAGCTGATTATTGCTGAAGTTTGTCATGATTAAATTAAGATTTAATTGTAATATAGTAAATATAGTAAACTTAGGCGTCCCGTATACGGGACGGTGACAGTTAAGGGGTTGTTAAAGGCCAAACAAAATATGTAGCCACTTTAGCAACAAATCACAGCACAAGATTATCTGTGGCTGACCTATTTAAATACTTTTGGCTGTATTTAACAGTTTATTAAAATGTTGTCATATTTTATTTTAATTGCAGGGCTTTACTTTTAATTACAGGACATTAGTGGAATCATCAACATTAGTTAGTACATGGCAGTATACTTTTACTGCAGATTCTTTGTTTAACATTTACAAGACAAGGAAATAGAGTTAAGCAGGATGATTTAAAACTTGCTCCAGGTGACTTTATCTGGTTACATTCCCTCTTTTTATAGTCAAAAACAAGTTTGGGCTTCCTGATGAGGCTCAACTTGACATTTTTGATGAAACTGACACAGCAGTAGAGGAAGACATTCTTCTAGAGCTGTTGGAGGCCAATCCAGACATGTGCCTGACAGTACGTCAGTACAGCATTTCAGATGAAGGTAGGTGTCATTAAGAAAACCTATGTTTATGGATAGGGCTCTTTGATGCAGCTAACATTGACCTTTCTTTATGGAACGAACATCATCCAAATACTTTAGGGTTACTTAAAATGTTTATTAAAATGGGTAAAGCCACAAAAAGTTAAGTTAATCAAATTCTCTCTTTTTAAAGAGTTTTCTCCTTTACCACCATCTTCATCAACACCATCTTCCCTCACGGATACCACATCCCTTTCTTCAAGTGACAGTGACCGTAGAGAACTGGGTATTCCCACAGGCAGAAATGGATCCAGCAAAGAAGACATAAGCAGTTCTGCAACTTCCATGTCAGAGGCGGCAAAGGAGGTAATTGAGAGCTGAAAACGTCTTATTTTGATTTACCATCAATTATAAGGTGTCATGCTAAATTAAGATTATCAACAATCGAAGCATTTGGTTCCAAACTCTCTTTTTATCAAAGAAAATTTTATTGCTTTGCTCCTTCCTAGATTTTTACCATACTGACATGTTGTGCTATGTTTTTTCTAATGATTTTATCTAATAGAAAGAATTGAACACTAAAACTTATTTTTCATTTTCCTGTTATGCGAGTAGATGGTAGAAAAGGCCTTGCTTACGAAGCCTGGAGGAGAGGATATTCTTGAAGAGTACAAGTCAGAAAATTCACTAATGCACCGCACTCGGAGACAGCTTGTCAACCTATTGGCGAGTGATCTGACTGAGAGACATGGGTAAGATTTAAAAAGGTTTTTATTACAAAGGAATTTAAAAAAAGGACTAATGTTTATTGTACTATACAATGTTTATTGTACTATTTAAAGAGAAATTATTAAAGATTGACTTTCTTCACTCTATAGCAGGTTTCCTTCCCGTCAGCAGAAGGAGAAGTATGCCCTGGGAATTATTACTCTCTTTCCCTCACTGAAGGATCCTTTTTCTCCAAAGGGCTATGTAAGTTTTACAACCTTAAGAAAACACAGCACCTGATTTACAGAAAAGGGCTTTGGTGTTGTAGTTTTCATTATAAAATAACTACAGTTGCTTATAAAAGTGAAAATATTTGATAATTCATCAATATCGATGATAGTGCCCTGATTTGAAATTACTTGGGTTATAAGGATATTGCAAATTAATTTGAAAAAAGAAAATCTATTAAATAAGTAATTGTTCTTTTGTTTCACAATGCTGCATCTGCACTTTCTGTAAGATCATTTTGTGATTTATTTGTTTATTCATATAAATGTAACAGGAGCATTTCTATGATGGGGAAAAGGGCACTGGATATTTAGCGTGGCGCCTCAAAACCATTTCCAGGACTGCAGGAAAACGTCCGGTCAAGGAAGCCTCAGTGTATCAAGCACAAGGACCAAAGCGCCGAAGATCAGCAACCACACTGCCTCAGCAGCTTGATGGAGATGCCTGCAGGGAGGCCATTTCATTTCTTGTTCACTCTCCTGATGAAGCAAGTGTATTTCAGAAGATGAAGATGACATTTCAACATCGTCAGGACCTAGTGCATGACCCACAAAGAAGCACAGATGTCTTCAAAACATTTCCACGATTTTTGGATGTCAAAGGACTGGTGAGTTGTATATTTCTTTTATTTAAACTTAAGTCTTTAATATCCAGTGTTTTGTGGGATGTTAGCCATGAAAATACACAATCATTTATCTTCCTGGCTTATTTATTAACTGTATTCTTTTTTTCCAAAATCTTTATTCTGATTTAAACTGGTTTAATATACCACACACTGATATAAAAAAAAATCACTAAGCGCACCAATGCACTGAGCTCTAGCCTCATATATGCTTGTGTGTGTGTAATCAACAGGTGAATCAAGACTTCCTGCTGCTGTTTGGTGCTGAAACGGCCTCCAAGATGCTTGAGAAGTGGGACACCTCATTCAAGCCCAAGGTCATCAAAGAGGCCAAACAACTGACTCAGACAACTGAGCTGTGCCGACTTCTAAAAGCTGCTGAGAAACTCACAGAGAACGATGAAATGTGTAAGCTACACAGCATGCGTGGTTCATAATACAAATTAGTTAGCTAGTTTTATCTTTTCCTATTAGACATTGCCTTGTTTTTCCTCCTGATAGACTGGGACAGTGACATCGCTTCTATGCTGCTGCTTCTCTATCTCTTGCCACCCTCAGCTGGACGGAAGAGGACCAAAATAAGTCCAAGTGATGCAGTGGACAAAATGGTGCACTTTCACAAGGTACATTTATGTCTCATTTGTTAATATTCCATGAGAAGATAATTTTTTTTTTTTTTGTTCTATGCACTTGCCAGCTTTTCCTGTCCATATTTTGCTTTTAAGTGCGTTCCTTCTAGGGATGTGACTGTGAGGAAATTTTCCCACTGGTTAATCGCCGTGTGACAACACCGGTAATACCGGTATCACTACATATACTGGGGTGTAGCGGAGTTTTTCCCTCTTTTGCTCCTCGTTTTTAAATCGCTAATTTGAAAGTGAAAGTAAAATGGGCACGGCCGCACAGGCATTCATAACGGTGCCCGCCCATGTCTCTCGCTGAAGCTCAACTTTCATAAGAATGAAAAGCCTGATCTCTTGAAAGTGCGTATCAATAGCAAGATTTTCTGTTTCTATGTGGCGTTCTATTTATACAGAGAAATGACTTTTCCTGTGCATATGATCCGCACTTCTGGCGTACATATAATACGTCCCTACCCCACACCCCTACCCATTGCGTATCATATGCAAGCAAAAAGTAATTTCAGTGTATAGATAGCACGCCAAATGCAAACATAAACTCGTGCTATAGATACGCAGTAGGAGATCGTGTTGGAGCAAACTGAGAATGCTCGCTCCACGCCAGTGGTCACGCACCGTTATGAATGCCCGTGCGGCAATTGCTTGAATATTGGGTTAATTATTAAAGTATAAAGACAAACTTGCTAAATAGGCGCTTTAACATTTCACTTTGAAACCAAATCTTCCACCATCGTCTTGTCAGACCGTGAGGTGAAATCTGACTCCTGCTGCTGATCTTACTGTTATTACTGGCCAGTATGTCCCAATTATTTGGGAGGACTGCTTTCCCATTGAAATGATCTCAAATCACAGGGGCAGTTTACAAAGTATTACATTAACATGGACCAGCAAGTACCATATTCACTTGGTGTACACATTTATAATATATTTTTTCTTCTTTTAGTCATGCTGCAGCATCAATGAATATATGCAGGAAAGAGAGGGTAAACAACCATACATCCTTGCAGTTGGCCGAACCCAGAAGACGATTGATGCCTTCTACATCATCGCCGTTGACAAACAGCTCATCCTCTGCCAAGCCACCAGCTCATTGGGTGCTTTTGATGAACTGTTTAAATCCCACTACGTCTTTAACTTATCTTATGATGAGTCCCTGGTCCATTTCTACACTTTTTTGCAGACAACGGTCTACAACATTGATGTTACCACAACAGATGAGTCTCCAAGAGTTCGTGAGTTACGGGCAAAACTTTTGAATAACATATGATTATGTTTAAATGTTTCATTTGTCAAGCAGTGCATGCTACCAGCCAGTGCCTAATAACTCATTTGCGAATCGGACACAGTTTCTATCCAAGCACCAGGTTTAAGTTAATTTGTGCACAAGATGATTGTAGGCGTCAGTTTTCAACATTTGCAGGTTTAAAAAAACATTTAGTGTGTGTTCATAAGAGTTGTCAAAGTGGTGATGCAGAAACCTCAGAGTCATTTCAGGCTGATTTTCACATTTTACAAAATGGTACAGAAGTTGCAGGAACAAGTGTCGTGCAGAGCCCTGATGCTGGGTATTTTGAGAACAATGGATCAGGCCAAAATATCACAAACACAAAACATATCTGTGCTACAATTGTTGCCAAACTCCATGGTAGTGGTATGGCAAATAGTGTAGTTTCATCAATTATTAGTGATTTGGAAGAACTTGCTGGTGGACTGCACTCCCAAGTTCAGCATGAAATACTGTCCGCTGTGCCAAAAGATAACCCTGTAAGATCTACATTGGAAAAGGGTTTTGAGAATTTTGAAAACCCATTTGTGAGTTTTAATACTGAAACTAAAAGAATGAAGTATTTCAACAAGAAATGGGGGATTGTGGAGCCAGTGCAAAAAAATTTAGGAGTTCGATTTGATACCAGGCGAAATAAAAATACAGGTACTTATGATCAGGTCCCAGTAAAAGACACTTTTGTTTACATTCCAATTTTGGAAACTATTAAATTTATCTGTCGCAATTCTTATATTTGTGAACTACTTTCAAAACCATGTGAATCAAAAGAGAGATATGAAGACTTTTGTGATGGAAGTTATTTTAAGTCACATCCATTGTTCTCAAAAACACACACTTCTTTACAAATTCAGCTTTACTATGATGACTTTGAGACTGCTAACCCACTGGGTTCAAAGCGTGGTGTTCACAAAGTTGGTGCTCTCTATTTTGTCCTCCGAAATCTTCCTCCAAAGTTAAACTCTGTATTGATGAACATCCATTTGGTTGCATTGTTTCACGCAGAAGATGTGAAAAAATATGGCTTTGATCCTATTTTACAGCCTCTGATTGATGACATCAAAATATTGGAGAGTCATGGCATTGATTTGCCTTTCTCATCTGAAAAGGTCTATGGCACTATATGTCAGATAACTGGGGACAACTTGGGGATGCATGGAATAATGGGTTTTGCAGAGTCTTTCAGTGGACGTCACTTCTGTCGTTTGTGTTTGATTGAAAAAGATGATGCTCAGAATGTTTACAAAGAGGATGACCCAAAGATAATCTTGCGTGGAAAAGAGCTTTTTGAAATGCACTGCAGTGAGTTGCAATCAGATCCACAAAAGCTGTGTGTGTTTGGTCTAAAGAAGAATTCAACTCTTAACAGCCTACAGTACTTTCATGTTTGCTACAACTTTTCTTTGGACATAATGCATGACATACTTGAAGGGGTGGCTCAGTATGAGATTAAGTTACTGTTTGAATATCTCTCTGAAAATGTTTTGGCAAAACCTGTTCTTTTGTCACGAATCTATGCTTTTGACTATGGCTACTTGGAGCGCAAAAATCGCCCGACAAGGGTCAACTTGGACAGTATGGGCAATAATATAGGACTCAACTCTATTCAGACTCTTTGTCTGGTAAGAAATATTCCTTTGATTTTTGGTGACATTGTGCCGGAAGGAAACCAGAATTGGACGTTGCTGTTGCTCTTACTGCAGATAATTAACATCATATTCTCTCCATCTGTTACACTAGGCATGACTGTGCATTTGAAGCATTTAATAATGGAACATCATGACTTGTTCAAACACTTGTATCCAAGTAGGAACCTGATTCCAAAACATAATTTTATGTTACATTACCCGTCTTGTATTCGAAAAATTGGACCATTAATACATATGTGGAGTATGAGATTTGAGGCAAAACACAGGGTTTTCAAAAGCACACTTAAAAACTTCAAGAACATCACAGTATCACTTGCCAAAAAACATCAAATGTCCATAGCATCCAATTGGGAAACATCTCCTTTGAACCATGTTGAGTACGGACCTTTGAAAACATTTAATGTGGACAATGAGGAAAATGGTGAAATGTTTGCCCAAGCTCTGCCCGCTGAAGCAAAAGACATCTTCTCTACTAACTGGGTAAAGATCAGTGGGGTAGAGTACAGAGCCGGGTTAGTCATTTGCAGTGGTACAGAACAGGAAATGCCTGTGTTTTGCAGAATAAAAAAAATGCTTTTAGTCAACAGTGTGATCTACTTCATAGTGAACAAGCTTATGGTTGACCATTTCAGTGAGCACTTTCATGCCTACAACCTGTTTGAAAGTGATGAAAAAGATGTGATGAAAGCAGACTGTCTTCAAATTTATAAGCCTTTTGACTTACAAAGTGCTTATGGTGAAGATGATAGCCTTTATATTGTACCGTTATTTTCTCTGTAAATGTGCATAGAGTTCAGTTGTATGGTGCTTGGATATTTTGCCTTTATTAAAAAAAGTTGAATTCTTTGTATGTTTATTTTTTCCTATAGTGAAAAAGCATTTTCAGAACATTGTATGTAACAACTGTCATGAATACACTTTAGTGTTATTATAATAACACTGAATGATTTAAATTAACGCTTTAAGAGTAAGGGAGTAACACGATTTAAAAGAGTTAAAAATACTATTAAAGTGTCATTAAATATCACTGAATGTTAGGAATTAACACCACCCGGTGAAAAGGAATAACACAAGTGTAGTGTAAAAATTACTCTTAAATGTGTTAAGAAACAACACTCTGGGTGTTACATTTTTAACACTATTATGGAGTTAAAATATTATCACTATCCAAAGTGTTAATTTAACTCTGAACTGGTGAGAATTATATAAACTCTGGGAAAGTGTTAAATTTAACACTATGGGAGTTGAAATAACACTGACGTTTTTGCTGTGTGTTTAGTTCCAGGTGTCGGTTATTGTAGATGTTACCCTGTGTGTGCTGAACTTCCTCATCTTGAATTCTATTAAATACCTTATTCCCTTCAAACCTTCGTCTTCGTGTGGCTAGTGTGTGTGCACCACACAGATCCGTGACAGAATGAAGTATTACCTTTACATTTTATAATATTCAGTATTTTTAATTTATTTTATAGTAATAATGGACTGGGCGTTTTTTCCAATAGCATTTCTACTTCATAACTTCATTAACTCTACATGGATACTGTCACAATGGAGGTCATTTAAAAAAAAAAAGTAGTGATATGATTTATAGAACTATTAATCATGACCGTACTATGATGCAACAAGTGTAGCTAAATCCGGTGACTCTCAAATACTTTGACAAGCTGCAAAAGCAGCCTACCAGACAGATACATGTGACATCACAACCAGATCGTATAGCTGACTCCTTTCACCCCAAAAATGAGACTGATACCAGTCAATGACTTTCATCAGGGAAAGAGAAGATGCAATAAACTAATAATAATAATAGTAATAATAATTAAAAACAACCAACCAAACAAACATTTCGCTGCTGAGCTAGAAACTGATTGCTGAAAATGACTGAACAATGCTGGTGAATGTACTTTAACAATCAGTCTTTCAACCAAACTCAGGCCCCACTTGGCCACGTTGGATCGATATTAAATAACAAACCATGAAATACATTACAGAACAAACACAGGGACGTGCAAAGAGTTCCTTGGGAGCAGGGGCTCAAATGTAAAAAAGGGCCATCAATTGTTATAGTAAAATTATATATGGATATAAATATAAAAATAATGTCCTTTGCGTGTTCTTGAACTTGAACTGCTCACATGTCATATAATAGGCCTGTTGGTGGCACTTGGGCTTCATTTATCGAACAATGACAGTGTCATCAAACAGTAAATGGTGTATCAATAAGCAATACAATCAATGCGGCAACACGTAGTTACGTTATGATACGTAATATTCAGAGCGTGGGGAGATGGGGGATTCCCCCGGTCTATATGTCTCTGCATCAACTGAATTAATTGTTTTATTATTATTTATTTTTTATTCCCCGTGAATAGGAGTAAAAACTCCCACCCGGATGACAATAATATGCCATGCAAAATACCAATAAATAAATAATAAAAATAAAAATATCTTTAAAATATTGCCAAGTAACGTTGCAAACAACAATAAAATCACAGAAGGACTTTAACTGTAAGCGACACAAGTATACGGAAAACAAAGGTATTGTTTCCTATCTTATCCTGATGTTTGTTATTATTTCAAATTGTATATACATTTTTATAAACTTTTGTTTTTTATTTATTTACTACTTAGGCATGATAATAACGTCTTCAACATTGTCTATGACCAGATATGTTTTTAGTGGACTTTCAAAATTTGCTTTCCTTGAGAAAGCATGAAAATATCCAGTTATGATGTTTTGTTTTTTCATATGATGTCGTGGAGTTAGTTTTGCATCAAACACAATCAGGGATTGAAATTAACTTTTTCACTCACCAGCCAATTTGGCTAATAGATTTTTAAGTTACCGGCCATTCATAACTTCTACTAGCCAAAAAAAAAAAAAAAAAACAGAAATAAACCAACAGCTTGAGGCTGTCTACACTGGACGTTCCAGGCTACTAAGACTTGTGCGATATTGAAAAAAATAATATCTCAATATTTTCTGGGATTTTATCAATAAAGATAATTAGACAATATTTTGCTGAGTGTGTTATTGTGCTGATATCTTAAGGACTACTGTGGACAGCTGACTCCTAAAGTGTTTGATATTCTTCATATTCTGAGTGGTCAGTTCACAGCAGTGATAGAAATGAATCTTTTCCAATAAGATTAAATTGAGTTTTACCGTTTATGGGCATTTTCACCTTTATAAAGACATTTTTTCTTCTTGCATTTCAAATTCTTACATTTAATCAGTCAATTATAATAATAACACATTTAGGCCGTTACTAAAATGAAATCAGTATCAAGAAAATTCATCTTTGCAGAAGTTTATGGCATTTAGATGTATTTTCACATGTTAATGCAGCTTAGAGGGACATGGAATGCTTTAACCTGCAGTTACAAATGCATAAATGATGTTTTGATATTTTAAACATGAAATGTTGAATACTGATATTTTAAATTATTTTAAAGTGAAAATATACTTTAAGTGTAAAGTTAAAACCACCAGTAGATGGCAGTAAGTCACTGTTAAGTGAGTCATTGCGACTGAACCGAATCATTTAAACGGTTGATTCATTCAGGAACAAAACACCGTCGTGTTGCTCAGAGACGTGAAAAAGTGCTGTGGCTGTGTTTGGAATGTTTTTTTTTTGTTGTTGTTGGCGAAATAGAGCAAAAACGGCCAATATTGTGTCTAAAACGTAAGTCTCTTGATATTAACTTTTTTTTTATTATTATTGAACCGTTGTATAAAATCAATATCACATTTGTAACTATGCTCATTTTTTTAAGAAAAAACGGCACTCTTCGTGTGATATTGAATAACTGTATGAATTGATATATGCATTTTCTGCCCCTTTATCTTGAATTATGTGATCATTCTTAATGCATATTAATAGACTGAATCATGCAGTGAAAGAAGCACTCTAAAGTGCGCGCACTAAGTTAGTCTAACCAGACTTCATCATAGTCGCGTATGCGTGCATTCTGTGTGTGTTTTGTTTGGTTTTTGCAATATACTCGATAATGTCATGATGTCTCACGAGTTCAGTATTTGTGCTAAACCTGCGCAGATTTGACTTGCATGAACTTCCCCAAGAAACTAATGAGTGAACATAACTTAAAAAGTTACCCGCTTTACCCGCCCGCCACAGCTGATTTTTACCCGCTTCTCCTGTCTTCAGGAGGCACGAGTCATATGTACTAATTTTTTTATGCCTTTAATGAAGCTCTCCTTATTTACTTTTGTTGAGAATGTTCCGTATAACAGCAAGATGATTGTTATTAGACTTAGCTGCAATTTTTGCTATTTGATAATACAGCATGTAGGGTCGAGGTTTGAACCTGAGTCCCTAGACTATCCTGCCTTACAGTTTTATAAAGAACTACTAAGTAGTTGTTGTTTTTTCCTCTTTGGTCATGTCTTATCTCAGGAGAATCTATTTCTAACTGACTATAGTTAAAAATATTTATACAGTCACAGAAACAGCGAGAAATGTTGTTCACTTTGACAGATGCTAATGCTAATGGCATCTCATGGATTGAAAACACACAACACCTGGTTTTTAAAACAGTCCGTATGCAGAATTAAAATAAATGAATAAATAAATCAGACATTGTTTCCACACACAAGCTGTCATTCCACATTTGTAATTTGAGAACCTGAAAAGCAACACAATTACTTGTGAAAGAAAAAACAGAAATGTTATCATTTTCTTGAAGAATGCAATAATGATAATACATTACTAAATGTTGAATATTACATTACAGCAATGATTCACTGTTTCCACAAGAGGGAGTCCCTAACTTACATTGAAAACATGACTTTTCAAGTAAAACAAAATTAAATTGTAGAGACAAAAAATTATATCACAAAAATGTCATCAAATACAGAGCCAAGAAATTAAGATCAAATTCACTTGAAGTAAATGTGGTTAAATTGGAGTTCATGTGTAATTCTTCAAGAGCACCATTTCAGTAACACCTCCTCACATTTCTTCAGAACTTTATATACAGCCCAAAAATGTGCCATATGCAAATTCACTCTCCACTTTAACTGTATATAAACACACAATTCAGCTCAACATAAAATTATAATTTAGAATACACCTCTATAGTTACAAGGCGGTCAATGTTTTTTTAACAATGGTGTCGAAAAGCATTCGGTTGTTCATTATTGTAGTGATTTTAGCTCAAGGTAAGTTTGACATTTTCCTTTTATTTTCTAGCCAAGCACATTCAAAACATTAATGTATGCTCTATCAATGTAATTTATTTATTTTTTATTCCACAGGTATCAGTGGTGATGAAATCCGGTTAGATCAGTCACCTGCTGAGATAAAGAAACCTGGAGAAACAGTGAAGATCTCCTGTAAAATATCTGGTTTTACAATGACAAGCTACTTCATGCACTGGATACGACAGAAACCAGGGAGAGCTCTGGAGTGGATTGGGAGAGTTAACTCTGGTAGTGTTATTTATGCAGAGACAATGAAAAATCACTTCACGCTGAGTGAGGACGTGTCTCAAAGTACACAGTATCTTGAAGCCAAGAGTCTGAGAGAAGAGGACACTGCTGTTTATTACTGTGCTCGACAGACACACTGACTCCATCTGATGAAGCAGCTCTACAAGAACTGAAAGTAACTGAAGTGAGAAGATTTCAATTAGCTTGATACCTTAATCCACATGTACATTATATCACTGAAGATTTAATCTTGATTGCAATAAAAATGAGTACATTTTAGCCTTCTGCTTTAAAATTTGAATAGTTTTCTTTATTACTTTATTATTCTATTCTCCCATTTCTAAAATCTTATAAATTGTTTCTGGAATAGCAGATGTGATTCTAACCTAAATAAAATTATACTTTCATTGTATGGAAAAAGTTGAATTTTTATTTTTGGTTAAACTATATTTTTAAATGTATATGTATGTGTTTGTATTTCTTTTTAAAATCAAAAAGTTGAGTGGTATATTCAAATTATATATATATACAAATGTACTTTTTGCTTTGATGACTGAAGGGACGCTTAAAAGTGAATTTAAATGTCCATGTCCTCCCTGTCCTACTCCAACCTCCTAAAGGACCCTATAGGCCTTAAAATACCACATCCAAGCACCAGTCCTCCAAAACCACTGTAAACAGACATACTGCTACCAAAAACACCAATCATACATTTATTAAATAACATTTACAGCACCCACACCAATGACAGTAACAGCCTGATTTCTATAGTATGCCAGAATTAGTAAAAACTGGGTCAAAATGTGAAACATTGTTGTGAAGTAAAAAAAAAAAAAGAGCAGGTTGTTTTATCTAAGATATCTGTATAGATTTTTAAGTTGATTTGATGAGTTAATGCCATTTGAAATGTGTGACTGTAAACATTGTATAATAACATTCTGGAAAACTTCTGTACTGCCCTAAAAATAAAATAAAATGTGAATTATGTATTATATTAATCAGTATTCAATAATAAAAAAAAATTCTCAGTTCCAGTGTTGCCATAGTTACCTTGTTTTGCAGAATATATGCAAATGTCATGATTTAAGGAGGGTCAATGTTACTTAAACTTTTAAAAGACTTGTGCTATAAAACAAAAGTCTCAGTCAGTGTTTGTGTCCAGCTGCAGCTAAATATTTTACTCTACAGTTCACCGTTTCAAGGAGATGATGGAAGTGTTACTGCATTTAGTTCCGCTGTTGATCATTTCATGTGAGAAACTCTTAATTCTTCTGAATTGTTGAGGACATCCCACTGTTCTACATCATCTAACATTATTTGTTCCATGTTTTTCAGCTGTTAGTGGTCAGTCTTTGACCTCCTCAGACTCTGTGGTGAAAAAGCCTGGAGACTCAGTGACTCTGTCCTGCACTGCGTCTGGATTCTCAGTAGGCAGCTATTACATGAACTGGATCCGTCAGAAACCAGGGAAAGCACTGGAGTGGATTGGATATATAGACACTGGCTCAAGTGCATATTATGCTCAGTCTCTACAGGGCCAGTTCTCCATCACCACAGACACCAGCAAAAACATGCTGTATTTAGAGGTGAAAAGCCTGAAGACTGAAGACACAGCTGTTTATTACTGTGCTAGAGACTCACAGTCACACAAAAGACTGCAGGACTGAACAAAAACTATTCATGCATCAGATCACTGAAGCAACTTCCTCACAATTCAACAAATTATACTTATTTAGAAACGTTATTTGAAACATTTACATACTTTATCATTCGCAGCTTCTCAAATAAATGAGTGACTAAAGGTCTGGATTAATTAAAGTACATCATAAAGATCATAGATTCAAAGTCTGCAAAGTTGATCAATCAGCAAGATACAAAACCTGTACAGTTGCCATACTATGAAACAAAAATATATGGGAATATATCAGAAAATATAATGCAATGTATTTTAAATAGCATATCTTTAGGAAACTGGAGCTTCTACTTTTCAATACACTGCAGTATGCACCATATATGGCTATATATTGATACATGCTACATCACAAAGAAGACAAAAACTGCACTACATTTTTATAAGTAATGGCTTTATTGAAACAATTAATTTGTGTATTAATCCTCCATGAGTTAATGGTTGAAAGGGTTTAAAGCTGAACACATTCATAAACTTTTATCAGGCTTTTGTTTTTTTTTTGTTTTTTTTTACGTGTGCAAATACACAATAGACAGAAAACACAAAGGACAATATTTGTATGTATATGTACACATAAATGTGAACAGATATATAGTATAAATCAGTTTAATGCACAATTTATACATGCACAGTAATATTTTGTTTGCATGTACATCTATATTATTGTGTTGATGAATATAAAACTACATAAATTATGATATACAAGTAAATTGTCACATATTTTTCTATATTTGAATTATGTATTAATTTACCCAGCCTGGTTTCGCAACAAGAAATGCCTCAACAACAACAACAACCTGATATTGGAAAAGTGCTGATCTGTGTTTACTACAACTCATTTAAGCTCTACAGCTTTACCAATGTTATTTACCCTCTTTCTCATGAACAAAACACAATGTCGCATCTGTTTGATGGAACTGATGGGTTGCACGCACATGCCTGCTGTGAAAAATAATCACATTTATTCACCGAAGTACAATATTATTTCCATATCAAGATAGGTGATACTATTGTCCATTCAATGAACCTCAATAGTCTCAAGCTCCAGTGATTCCTCAATGCAAATGAACTGATGTCTGTTTCATATTTAAACAGCTACACTGTTGAGTGGAGGACTTATCACCAGTTCAACCATCATATAAACCATGTTCACTTCATTTCTCTTGCTGTTGCTGGTTGCTGTGTCTTGTAAGTAAATTCCCTCAACAAAATAAACAGTTTTCTTTGTGTAAATAAATCCATGTTCATAATTCTGTTTTAAATGTTGTTTATCTGCAGGTATTGACTGTCAGGTTGTGCTCACACAGTCTGAACAGTCAGTAGTTGTGTCTCCAGGTGCTTCCTACAAACTGACCTGTGCCTGCAGTGGGTTTACTGTTAGTAGCAGTTACATGTATTGGATCCGTCAGGCACCTGGAAAAGGACTTGAATGGATTATTTATTATTATTCAGATTCTGATAAGAGCTCAGCTCAGTCAGTGCAGGGCAGATTCACAGCATCTAAGGACAGCTCTAATCTCTATCTGCATATGAATCAGATGAAGACTGAAGACACTGCAGTGTATTACTGTGCAAGAGACACTGTGGAAACATGAATACAGGCAGCTGTTCAAAAACTCATCTTGAGAAATGGGGTGGACATGTTTGAGTTATGCAAGCTCTTAAGTAAAATAAGACCCATCTGAGCTGTTTTAAATAAATGCAAAAAATATGTTAATAAAAACTTAATTATAAAACTTTTATTTTTCATTTCACACTTGGTTTTCAGTAAATCTATACAGACTAGTCTGTTTTCTACAGTAACCTATGTATCAGTATGAATTATTACCTGTACATTTTATAATATTCAGTATTTTTAATTTCTCTCATATTAATAATGGACTGGGCATTTTTTTCTAATAGCATTTCTACTTCATAACTTCATTAACTCTACATGGATACTGTCACAATGGAGGTCATTTAAAAAAAGTAGTGATATGATTTATAGAACTATTAATCATGACCGTACTATGATGCAACAAGTGTAGCTAAATCTGGTGACTCTCAAATACTTTGACAAGCTGCAAAAGCAGCCTACCAGACAGATACATGTGACATCACAACCAGATCGTATTGCTGACTCCTTTCACCCCAAAAATGAGACTGATACCAGTCAATGACTTTCATCAGGGAAAGAAAAAATGCATTAAACTAAAAATAATAATAGTAATAATAATTAAAAACAACCAACCAAACAAACATTTCGCTGCTGAGCTAGAAACTGGATTGCTGAAAATGACTGAACAATGCTGGTGAATGTACTTTAACATTTAGTCTTTCAACCAAACTCAGGCACCACTTGGCCACGTTGGATCGATATTAAATAACAAACCATGAAGTACATTACAGAACAAACACAGGGACGTGCAAAGAGTTCCTTGGGAGCAGGGGCTCAAATGTAAAAAAGGGCCATCAATTGTTATAGTAAAACTATATATGGATATAAATATAAAAATAATGTCCTTTGCGTGTTCTTGAACTTGAACTGCTCACATGTCATATAATAGGCCTGTTGGTGGCACTTGGGCTTCATTTATCGAACAATGACAGTGTCATCGAACAGTAAATGGTGTATCAATAAGCAATACAATCAATGCGGCAACACGTTACGTTATGATATGTAATATTCAGAGCGTGGGGAGATGGGGGATTCCCCCGGTCTATATGTCTCTGCATCAACTGAATTAATTTTTTTATTATTTATTTTTTATTCCCAGTGAATAGGAGTAAAAACTCCCACCCGGATGACAATAATAGGCCATGCAAAATACCAATAAATAAATAATAAAAATAATAATATCTTTAAAACATTGCCAAGTAACGTTGCAAACAACAATAAAATCACAGAAGGACTTTAACTGTAAGCGACACAAGTATACGGAAAACAAAGGTATTGTTTCCTATTTTTTCCTGATGTTTGTTATTATTTCAAATTGTATATACATTTTTATAAACTTTTGTTTTTTATTTATTTACTACTTAGGCATGATAATAACGTCTTCAACATTGTCTATGACCAGATATGTTTTTAGTGGACTTTCAAAAATTTGCTTTGCTTGAGAAAGCATGAAAATATCCAGTTATGATGTTTTGTTTTGTTTAGTTTTGCACAGGGGCGATTCTAGGATTTTTTTAATGGGGTGGCACAGGGGGGACCAAGAACCAGTCATGGGGGGCCATGGGAAAAGTCATGTGCCCCAACACAAGTGGGATGACATAAAAATGGCACTGCACAAGTGCCTGGACAACTCATCTGTCAATCGATTAAATTGACAAGTACATATAAAGTTCACATACAAGTGCTGTCAATCGATTAAAAAATGTAATCGCGTTAATCACAGTCATGGACTGTGATTAATCATGATTAATCACAAATTTAAAATACTAGGATTTACCTGTAAATGTGTTGAAATAAAGAAATGCATGACAAACTAGTTTAAGGAAACATAACCTTTCACACCTCCGCCAGGTATGAGACATAATCCTTATTATTCTTTTGTTTTTATTCAGCCATTATCAGCCTTTATACTGGCAATAAAACGTTTACCAAGCCACATCACTTCAATCCCAGTATACATTTACCCAACTATTATCAAAAATATTTCTAAATAAATACAACAAAACATTTTCTTGCGACCTTACGTGAAGCATTATGACAAAATGCATTATGAAGAAGAATTGGACCTGCTCTGCAGGAGCATTAGAGTTAATATTAGCATCATGCTCCATAAGACAATTTATGAGATTTATAGTACACTTTTACTCGGAACTCACTTCAAACCACCATCGAGTGTTTGTAATAATGTCCTTTTGCGATCACATGTGGAATTTGGTCGTTTACTGTTGTTAAAATATGCTATTTATAGCCTTTTATATAGCTGCCAAAATGAGCATTTCAGATGTAAGTTGCATAACGTTATTCATCTCAAGAAAATCACATAGAAACCATATCCTATCGTAATCGTGTGTTTATTATCTTATATAATCTATAGTGGCTGTTGTCATGTTTATTTCTGCTGTGTTGTATGTTCTGGCTGAAACTCACGTTGTGATGTTACAAGCGTCTCTCCGTTCTGAAGTTGCCAGGTAACGTTATACATTCCAAGTATGATACACATTAGTAAAAGGATCTATTTTAATTTTTATTTGTCTATATACACTTTGGGCACTGTATTTTCAAAATAGCCCACTGCCGCTACCCTGGCAACACTGTTCGCTGTACCCTCATCACACAATGATAGATAACCTTCCGCGCTGCGATGACGGGAAGAAGTTGGGGTCAAACCTTATCAAACGATTAATTTGCGTTAAAAAAATATTAATGCGTTAAAAATTTTAGATTAATCACATGCGTTAACGCGTTAAAGTTGACACCCCTACTTTTTATAAATAAAAACCACTGATCAGACAATACTTGTTCTCAACTTTTATTGTCCAAACAGACGGAGTGTGTGTGTGTGTTTGTGTCTAGTGAACTTTTTGTAAAAAAAAAAAAAGTAATGTTCTGACTTTCACCTGTTGCTGCAGATAGATGGCTGCTGGTGTGGTCCTCACTGGCCCTCTCTGTCTGGCTCTGACCTGTGCTGTCAGGTTCAGGGCTGCTAATTTGCTGGCCAACTTGGCCCTGCCTGGTGGATTGGCTCTGACATGCACTGCACTGCACTGCATCTACCTGTCTTTGACATGGTTTCTTCTTGAAGAAACCTTGAATGTATTGCTGCTGTTGTCCCCTTTTCATTTTTTACACAAAATTCTGTCTAAAAATTTAAAAAGCTAACTTCATCATCAATATTACACAAATAGTATATTTAATAACCATATTCCCATCTGATTAAAGACAAAATAATTTAAATGTGAAGCTGTTCTTTGACATAATAAAAAAATACAAGACTACCATGCAAAAACATTTGTTTATTCAATACAAACAGGTGGTTACTATTCTACATCTTAAAATTCAGAAGTGTCAGAACGCTAACATTATTAAAACCCCACATTTTAGCGTTTACCACGTTACTGCAGACTATTTGGGAAAGTGATTTTGCCTTTAATCTTTGAAACAACAGGAAGAGACGTAACATAACCTATAATTATAATTTAATACTTACAATGAACAGAGACTTGGTCTGCAGCCTGCGAAATAGCGCCTCTCCTGTTTGAGCTGTGCAATTGACAGCATCCAATGGTGTTGAGCATTGTGAAATTGACAGCACTCTAATGCAATGGCATCATATACGGGAAATAATTGGCAGTGAACCAGACAGTGAGTGGGTGTGTTCTACTTCAAGCGGCACTACACTGCCGATTAGTGTATGACATCAGTGGCAGCGCGTGAGATTTTAAATGCACCTGAACTGCTCCCACACCATAGATGTTATACTCTAATCAGTCTGCGCTGTTGGGGGGGCACAAGGGGGGGCCAAGCATATTTTGAGGGGGGCCGGTGCCACCCCGTGCCCCCCCTCTAGACACGCCCCTGGTTTTGCATCAAACACAATGTAATTTTCGGCAATCAGCTTGAGCGAGCGCTTCGCGGACAGTTTACCTCGCGCATGAAATCACGCGCATACCAGCAACTGAGAACGCGCAACAATCGCGAGGAGTCATAGCAACAGAGCGGAGGCGAGAAAGCTACCCGGAAGCTCCCGTCTCTGACATAGATTTACAGAAAATTACAGTTGTTTTCAAATAAATAATTTTACTTGCTTATTCCCAACACTTTAGTAAGCTTTAAGTCACATCTCAAATGATAAGGTATCAACTTATAATCATGTTTATATTAGGGGTTGCACCGACTAATCGACTTCAGTGCTCTGCCATGACGCGCTTGACGTCGACTAGTCGCTGGTCCTATAGAGGGCGCAACAGCATAAGAAATCCACATTTACGCTTCGTTTCCAAACAGTTAACATTACAAATTAATTCATAGGCTACTCTGAAAGAGCTCCACAAGACATGTGTGATTATATTACTGGCTGCTCGAAATTGAACGGGAGAATGCCCGTTTTAAACAGCTTATTGTAAAGGTAAGTTAATCGCTGTTCTAATCTAGTGCGCTGCTACACTGTTAACGCTGTGTCATATGCCATATGTGCACAAAATGTTTGTCACAGCTCCAGACCTATTTGTTAATTAATGACGTCATCAGCGACTAGTCGACGTCGACTCGACTTTCATCACAAAAAAGTTGACTTTAAAAAATCAGAAGTCGTTCAACCCCTAGTTTATATTAATTAGCCTGTGAACTCATTCTCTCAGACGGTATGCGGCGCATTCGCAGCTTATATGGACGGAACGCCACTGATTAATTCATCACATGATTATTAAAGGTTCACTAATTATGAACTAACGAAGAGCTATCCTTGGAGTCATACGGATTGATGCATGAATAACGGCAGCCTTAACTACATGTTAGTACTCCTCATGAGGCTATCTGCACCGAACAATCAATATTATGATCTGAAGATGTCAAATGCTCAAATTATGATAGTATTAAATTAATTTCAAAGTCAGAGTATTTCTTATTCCTTCTTAAGGAGGCTGTTTGATTTAGTTTACCCATAAATGTTAATTAATGCATTAACTATCAATCATGTACTAACATGTAGTTAAGGCTGCAGTTATTCATGCATGAATCCATATGACTCCAAGGATAGCTCTTCGTTAGTTCATAATTAGTATACTCCTTTAATAATCATTAGTATGTGATGAATTAAGTATTCATTTATTTACATGATTATTCATGAACCCTTATTGCAAAGTGTTACCGACTGACAGATATAAGTAAAAATAAACAGGTATTTTCTGAGTTTTGAGCCATTTGTTACTGTTTTATATGCGTTAATTGTCATAATTATAATTTAAATGCTGACCACAATATTATTGATGATAATTGGTGAGAGAGAGGGATGGTTAATTTTGGAAAAAGAACACTTGAACACTAAAGTACCCCCCTCCGCAGTGCCTGAACAATGTAAATATAGATTACATATGTCTATTGTATAATGACACTCAGATGCAAATTATTTTATGGGAAGGGTAAGTGTTTCCCAGACTCCTGAAAAACTTATAAAAGCTGAACTTTCAGTCAGTGTGTGTCAGTGACTAAAACAGCTGCAGTGTACCCTATCACTGTTTTACTGTGGTAATGGAGATGCTGTATGGACTCCTACTGATGATTATTTCATGTGAGAAAGTCCCATTTGTTCTGTATTATTTTGTAATTTCATTGTTCTAAATCATCTAACATTATTTGTTCCATGTTTTTCAGCTGTTAGTGGTCAGTCTTTGACCTCCTCAGATTCTGTGGTGAAAAAGCCTGGAGACTCAGTGACTCTGTCCTGCACTGTGTCTGGATTCTCAGTAGGCAGCTCTTACATGCATTGGATCCGTCAGAAACCAGGGAGAGGACTGGAGTGGATTGGGCGTATTGACACTGGCACTGGCACTATTTTTGCTCAGTCTCTACAGGGCCAGTTCTCCATCACAAAAGACAACAGCAAAAACATGCTGTATTTAGAGGTGAAAAGCCTGAAGACTGAAGACACAGCTGTTTATTACTGTGCACGACAGTCACAGTAAGACAAAAGACTGCAGGACTGAACAAAAACTAGTTATGTGATCTGAGGGTCCAAGAACATGTTTCAGCACACTTCACTTTTTGTTAATTCTTGTTAAATCTCTGAGTGTTTTAGAAATGGATGTAAACTTGAATAAATCAAGAAAACTTTTAGACAGTATATATATATTTTTCAACAGTATAGGGATATGTTGAACTGAAATGTTGAATTAATGCTAGAATAAAAACATTCACAAATTACAATTCATATGAGCTCTATAACATTTCACTGTGGGAACATTTACAATCAGCAAATGTTCTGCACATCAAGATCTTTGAATGATGATATTTCAAACAGGTTTTCAGTCTAATCAGTGCAGAATCAATGATGATAGTAAAGAAGCATCCTCGTTGTACATGGTTGTGTTTATATTATCTTTTGTGTTTTCCTGTGTCTTTTAAAGAGTGTTATTAAATACTGTTAGTTTAATTATCTCCTTTGTCGAGCACATCATTACAGCCAATACGAGACACTACTATGTCTCTGAACTAGTACATAATAAAAACAATACATTTAAAGTCAGACATGGTTATGAAGGTTAATAAAGTCACAGAAAATGTAAAAGTACCTTTAGATGGCACCCTATGCAAACCTACCTCTCTTTGTTTTTTTAAAAAGCCTCCACTCTGTTGTTTGTGATTTTGATGCATCAGCTTCCTCTTTTCATAACATGACAATGGATATTTTGTCTAAACTGGGACTTATCTTCATGTTTGCTCTCACAGAATGTAAGAAGGACTCCTGAAAACCTGTTGATAATCAGATTTATTCATGTGTACTGTTGTAAATGTTAATGTTGAACTGTTTGTTTTTCAGTCTGTTGGTGTCAAACACTGACTGAGTCTGAGTCAGCGGTCATTAAACCTGGAGGATCTCACAGACTCACCTGTACAGCATCTGGTGGTAACCAGGACTTGGCTTGGATCAGACAGGCTGCAGGAGGAGGTCTGGAGTGGCTGGCATACATCTCATCTGGTAGTACTATATACTGTACTACTCTCAGTCTGTTCAGGGACGCTTCACCATCTCCAGAGACAACAGCAAGAAACAGATGTATCTGCAGATGAATAATATGAAGAATGAAGACACTGCTGTATATTATTGTGCAAGAGAGACACAGAGATGAATACAGCTCAGCACTGCACAAAATATGAAAACAACCATATAAACAGCTCACTATATAAAACCACAGTGACTAAATTAATTAAACATTAAAATAATTAGATTTTTGCTTATACAACGCTATCAAATGTCTTCAGGAGACTTAGCATGGAGGCACGAGTTATATGTACAATTTTTTGATGCCTTTAGTGAAGCTCTCCTTATTTACTTTTGTTGAGAATGTTCCGTATAACAGCAAGATGATTATTATTAGGCTTAGCTGCAATTTTTGCTATTTGATAATACAGCATGTAGGGTCGAGGTTAGAACCTGAGTCCCTAGATTATCCTGCCTTACAGTTTTATAAAGAACTACTAAGTAGTTGTTTTTTTTTTTTACCTTTGGTCATGTCTTATCTCAGGATAATCTATTTCTAACTGACTATAGTTAAAAATTTTATACAGTCACAGAAACAGCGAGAAATGTTGTTCACTTTGACAGATGCTAATGCTAATGGCATCTCATGGATTGAAAACACACAACACCTGGTTTTTAAAACAGTCCATATGCAGAAATAAAATAAATGAATAAATAAATCAGACATTGTTTCCATACACAAGCTGTCATTCCACATTTGTAATTTGAGAACCTGAAAAGCAACACAATTACTTGTGAAAGAAAAAACAGAAATGTTAAAATTTTCTTGAAGAATGCAATAATGATAATACATTACTAAATGTTGAATAGTACATTACAGCAATGATTCACTGTTTCCACAAGAGGGAGTCCCTAACTTACATTGAAAACATGACTTTTCAAGTAAAAAAGAAAAAATACACCTCTATAGTTACAAGGCGGTCAATGTTTTTTTTTAACAATGGTGTCAAAAAGCATTCGGTTGTTCATTATTGTAGTGATTTTAGCTCAAGGTAAGTTTGACATTTTCCTTTTATTTTCTAGCCAAGAGCATTCAATACACTAATGGATGCTCTATCAATGTAATTTATTTATTTTTTATTCCACAGGTATCAGTGGTGATGAAATCCGGTTAGATCAGTCACCTGCTGAGATAAAGAGACCTGGAGAAACAGTGAAGATCTCCTGTAAAATATCTGGTTTTACAATGACACTACATGCACTGGATACGACAGAAACCAGGGAAAGCTCTGGAGTGGATTGGGAGAGTTAACTCTGGTAGTGTTGATTATGCAGAGACAATGAAAAATCACTTCACGCTGAGTGAGGACGTGTCTCAAAGTACACAGTATCTTGAAGCCAAGAGTCTGAGAGAAGAGGACACTGCTGTTTATTACTGTGCTCGACAGACACAGAGCACAGTTCAAACACAGTTTTTTTTGTGGTGAAAAAGCCTGGAGACTCAGTGACTCTGTCCTGCACTGTGTCTGGATTCTCAATGAGCAGCTACTGGGTGGGCTGGATCCGGGGGAGGGAGAGGACTGGAGTGGATTGGATTTATAGACACTGGCACAACTGTATATTATGCTCAGTCTCTACAGGGGCAGTTCTCCATCACAAAAGACAACAGCAAAAACATGCTGTATTTAGAGGTGAAAAGCCTGAAGACTGAAGACACAGCTGTTTATTACTGTGCTAGAGACTCACAGTTACACAAAAGACTGCAGGACTGAACAAAAACTATTCATGCATCAGGTCACGATAGCAATTCTACTGCAAACATCCCCAAAATATAAAATGTTACTTGTTTTTAGATGTTATTCAACACACTTAAGCAATTAACTTTGGTAGCATTTTAAAATAATGGTCCATCAGGTAACTATAGGAAGAAATGCAGGACAAATGAGTAGTAGTACAGAAACACTTCAGCTACTATTAACTACTCTGGAAACAAGAATAACTAATCATTAAGTAATAACGAAATTAAGCTTTAGACTAAGTTGATTTATTATTAGATAATCAATAATTACTGAATGAGATTAAACTCATTCATAACTATGACAAATTATAAAGAATTACCAGTTAATTACTAACCACATTATTAACATGTGTGAGACACAAGCAATCTTATATTTTATGTGAACATGGTCATAAAAATAAATATATAAATACATAAAATAAAGTGACAATAATAAAACAACTTAAAAAAAATTAAAGTGACAAAAATGGCAACTATTTTTTATGTACAAGATAAGCAAGATAAGGTCATTATTGTGGTTTTATTTATATTTTTGTTCTGACTTTCTTTGTACTGATGTAAAATCAGCTGGGGGATGGACAATGCAAATTATTTGTACCTTCTGTCTTATAAAACCTCCATATTTAACTCCTCAGTATTTTGTCGGTGAGATTTTTGAACAAAAACTGCGGCAAAAATGCTCCTCAGAATTACATGTTTAATAAGCATAATCGTATTTATGGACGGTAAGTATAATTTAGGAATACATTTTTATACTACTTTATTATTGACTGCTGTAGACAACGGTCTGACTTTTATTTTAACAGAGTGCAAAGGTCAAACACTGACTGAGTCTGAGTCAGTCGTCATCAAACCAGGGAACAATCATAAACTGACCTGTACCTTCTCTGGGATTGATGTTGGAGATGCACATATTTCATGGATAAAACAGGCTGAAGGGAAAGCGCTCGAGTGGATCTCATATATTTCTGCTCCAAGTGGCAGCAGCAAATATTACTCTAAAACTGTTGAAGGACGATTCACCATCTCCAGAGACAACAGTAAAATGCAGGTGTATCTGCACATGACAAATCTGCAGGCTGAAGACACTGCCGTTTATTACTGTGCCCGAGAAACACAGTAACACAAGATGCTTCTGTGCAGTACATAAACTTAACTTGCTTTGGAGAAACCATACAGTTCATGCCACACATTATCAAAAACAGTTCAGACGGTAATCTAAAAAAACTAACCCATCTCTCATTCTTCAGCATCAACATTAAAGCATGTAGAAATACTCAAACCCAAAACATGTTACTCCAACTATGAATAAAGGAACCTCTATGTTTAAGTTTGTGTGTGAAACAGTGAATGTCTATATGGAACAATTTGTATGTTTTGTATGATTTGAGGAAACTGGATTTGAATTAAATAAAAACATATGCAATTAATTGGTAATCGACTATGAAAGCCAAGTAAATAAGACGTAACAAACAATACATTTAAAGGCAGACATGGTTACGGAGGTTAATAAGGACACAGAAATGCAAATGTACCTTTAGAGGGCACCCTATGCAAACCTACTTCTATTTGTCTTCCTCAAAATCTCCACACTATTCATCTCCAGACACAAAACTTGTGACTTTGATGCATCAGCTTCCTCTTTTTGTAACATGACAATGGATATTGTGTCTCAACTAGGTTTTATCTTCATGTTTGCTCTCACAGAATGTAAGAAAGACTCCTAAAAACCTGTTGATAATCAGCCTTATCCATGTGTAGTGTTGTAAATGTTAACGTTGAACTGTTTGTTTTTCAGTCTGTTGGTGTCAAACACTGACTGAGTCTGAGTACAGCCACAGCACTGCACAAAATCTGAAAATAACCATATAAACAGCTCTATCTATGAAACTTCAGTGAATAAATTACTTAAACTAATTTAGCTTACACAATGCTATCAAATATCTGCAGGAGACTTTGCATGGAGGCACGAGTCATATGGAGTAATTTTATGATGCATTTTAGTGAAGCTCTGCTGGACATTATTTACTTTTGTTGAGAGCAAGAATGCTCCAAACAACAGAAATACAAGGTGATTATTATTAAGCTTAGCTGCAATTTTGCTATTTACAATACAGTATGTAGGGTCAAGGTTTGAACCTTGTATTTCTGTAACAATGGGGTATATACAGTATATACAGTTTGCAGAATATATGCAAATGTCATGATTTAAGGAGGGTCGATGTTACTTAAACTTTTAAAAGACTTGTGCTATAAAACAAAAGTCTCAGTCAGTGTTTGTGTCCAGCGGCAGTGCAGATAAATATTTTACTCTATAGTTCACAGTTTCAGGGAGATGATGGAAGTGTTACTGCATTTAGTTCTGCTGTTGATCATTTCATGTGAGAAACTCTTAATTCTTCTGAATTGTTGAGGACATCCCACTGTTCTACATCATCTAACATTATTTGTTCCATATTTTTCACACTGTAAAAAAAAAATCTGTAAAAAAAAACCGGATAATGTACTGGCAGAAAATTACCAGGACATTTTCTGTTAAATTTATGGATATTTCCTTCAACATTAAAACGGAAAATTCTGTAGATTACATTTTCTTCTGTACTATAAACGGACAATCCGTTATGCAGAAATTTCTAAAAAATTATTTAGTAGCAAATAAATCCAGCACAATATATACAAATTGAACATGGTTTATTTTTACCTCATGTAAACATTCTTAAAAGTGCATTCAGTAGCTTTTATTTGTCTTTAACAGGTGAAGACAAAAATATTATGACATCAATTAATTTAGCAATGTGTTTTACTTTTAAACAGCAACAGGCAGAAAAAAAAAAAAAAAAAAAAACATGAGCAGGTACTTGTACAATATTGGTGTTGCACCAAATAGTGTCACAAAGATAAACTTCACTGTGAAACAGTCAAGATTCAAAACATTTTCAGATACATGGGAAAAAATTAATACAAAGACAGGGCTGTCATTAATAACAATTGCTATAGACAATAGTCAATAGTCAAGTGAAATGTTATTTAAAAGGACAGTTCACCCAAAAATGTGAATTTTGTCATCTACGACTGACGTACAGCAAAAAAAAAAACTTATTTGTACAGCATTTGAAAAAAAGAAAGATTCATGCACTCATGCCTGATATTTCAGTGTAAAACTAAGAGAACTATACAATCTAAATTAAGAGCGGGGCTCCAAGTGTTTGTGTGCTTTTAGTATCTCTTGCCATGTGCCAGCTTGGGGAAACAATTTTTTTTTTCTTTTGCTGCATGTTCAGTCCAATTTCCATGTTGAGATTTGAAAAAAGCTCAAATTGTACATGGATTCTCAAAGTTGCTCATACATGAGCGTAGGTTCCCTTCATCTGAACCTTTGACCCTCATTCAGGATTTCTTCACAGGACGACTGGAAATGACAAGACATTAAATGAATGAAAGTGAAGTACAGAGTAACGTGCAGAACAGGTTGAGATTGAATTATCAATTCCAGTTCAAACATTGATTATAAAATGCTAAACTTGCATTTCCAGTGGTCTCCAATTGTATCTGGCATGTGATATTGTCAACAATGTTTTATGATATACTTAAAGGGTTACTCCACCCCAAAATGAAAATTTTGTCATTAATCACTTACCCCCATGTCGTTCCAAACCCGTAAAAGCTTTGTTCGTCTTCGGAACACAATTTAAAATATTTTGGCCCAGAAAAGTATGAAAAGCATCGTAAAAAAAGTACTTCTGCCATCAGTGGTTCAATCTGAACTTTATGAAGTGACAAGAATACTTTTTGTATGCAAAGAAAATAAAAATAATGACTTTATTCAACAATTCCTTGCATCTGCGTCACAGTAGCACCATTCTGGAGAATATCCGCTGAACACAAACTGCGTACGCTGTTCTGTGTCAGCTGCACCACACGGATCCACTCTTTTTGTTAAATAACGACTTGTTGAATAAAGTTATTTTTATTTTCTTTGTGTAAAAAAAGTATTCTCGTCGCTTCAAAGTTCAGATTGAACCACTGATGGCAGATGGACTGTTTTAACGATGTCCTTATACTACGTTTCTGTGCATTGACCGTGTAAGGACCCTTGCTGTCTATGGAGAGTCAGAGAGCTCTCAGATTTCATCAAAAATATCGTAATTTGTGTTGCAAAGATGAACAAAGGTCTTATGGGTTTGGAACGACATGAGGGTGAATAATTAATGACAGAATTTTCATTTTTGAGTGAACTAACCCTTTGATTATTTTCAACTAAACAGCAATACAACAAAATGCTTTATACACAGTTTCATTATTATGTTCCTTACATTCGTATGAATTCCAGCATAGGTGTCATTCTCCTCTGGATGTTTAATGTTTAAAATAAAACGAAGAGAATGTGTAGCTCAGCCACAATGGGGGAGGAAATGATAACTTCTTGAATGACAGCAATCTGGAATCACCAATAACAATAAACAAATAAGAAATTATAAACAACATTGTAAATTCAGAAAGCCACTCCAAACATTGATTAAAACTTTCCTACACAAACAACTTCAATAACAAAGTCAACTGAATAAATGACTCAATTACAAATTTTTTGTCGGTATTGAACATCCCTAAAGGTAAATTAAAATGGAAGCATATGGGTAGCAAAATTCAATTTGAAATGTTCAATTTGAAATATGCAAAATGGCAATGCATTACAATATATAAAATGGCAATGTAGTTCTGTATTTTAATTTACATTTTGCCATACATGTGTCCAAATTTTAGAGCAAAATTAAAATTCAGTTATATAATTTATATTTGCCATTTTCTACACTAGTTTTAATATGCAAATTAAAAACATATTTTAACACTTTATAAGTTGCAAAATTAAAACAAAAATGTATTACCCAAATTGATTAGATATGTTTAACATGTCCAAGCAAAAACTGTAGCAAAATTATCATTTAAATGCTGTTCTTCCTAAATGCATTTAGACTTAGGGGTAGGACACTTGGGATTGCATTTCCATCATAACACCACGTGATAATTGTAGCAAAATGCAGTGAGAATTTGAGGATGCATTCTGAACCTAAGGTGCACTGGAGATGATTTTGGCACTGAAATCTGTTTTGTAATAATAACCATATGTGTTTAGAGACCAAACCAGTTTATATATTTGTGTTCAATGTCTTATTTCTTGCTGAACAGTACAAAAATAAATCAGATTGTAAAAAAAAAAAAAAAAAAAAATAGCACAGTACTTTAATTTCATCAGTGTGTGTATTAATATTTTCTCTCTGACAGGTGTGGAGTGTAATATTGTCCTGATGCAGACAAACTGACTCTTAAAGGACAAAATCTACAGACTGAAGACACAGCTGTGTATTACTGCGCCAGACGATCACAACATGAGAAAACAGCACAAGCACTGTATGAACTACTATAGTAAACATCCACTATGTGTAAAAACAACAACAACAAAAAAAACTAATTTATGATTATATTATCACTCATGTATTGATTCTTCAAACATGACACAGGATACTTCAACTCAACTAGTAAAAAGTTAAAAACAAAAAAGTGTTATCATTTATCACCCTCATGTCTTTCCTAACCTGTACGACCTGTAGGAACACATAGGTTGTTATTATGAAGAAAACTTCTACTTGTTTCTTCTTATTGTTTTAAGCAAACAATTGTGTGTTTCTCAGAAGAAGAAAGTTATACATGATTGGAAGGACATTTTTGGGTGAACTATCCCTTTAATGATGCCTAATGATCTTTTATGAGTGAATTTTGTCCAGTTCTAAGCCATTTAAGACATAAAACAAGATGGATATAAACAAGATTATTATTAGGACTTATGCAATGTTATCCTGTTTTTGCCTGAATATGGTTGATTTTAGCACTTTGATGTCTTTTTTTTTGTGAATTCCAGAAAATGGCCTATGCAAAGCAAAGATGCAAGCCCTTTATGAAAGAATTTTAGCTCACTGAAATCCAAGCTTCAAAATCATATTTAACTCAGGTAATGATATGCAAATGTTCACCATGAGAGAATAAGAGTGTCAGTTTCCTCCAGCACAGGGGCAGTCCACTAACACTAGGATAAAGCTGTGTGGATTTACTCTCTGATTCTGAGATCAATCATGAGTCAAACTCTGCTCATTTTATTTGCCTTTTTGCCATATGACACATTACCACACACACTAGCGAAGCAGCCATATTGTTATGATATTTTTCATTTTTATTCCCTGAAAAGAAGTACACTAAGTCTATTTTAGGGGCAAGAATTTCACATCGCCACCTCCGTATAACATTATAGATTCTTGTCATTTTTTGACCACAATACAGAACTTTGACGTTTGTGATCTTTAGTCTGTCCTCTAAAAATTGCCATAATTCATAACATGGTGACCTTCTGTGAAATTTAGAGAAATGTGCAATGTGGTCAGTGAGGTACAGATAAAACACACTGTATCAACAATATCTGATCGTACTCTGTGAGATGCTCCCAAGGCTTATTGGAGATGAACTGATGGAGGCCATAACTGCATCTGACAGCATAACTAAGTATTAGTTACTCAAAAAATGTACTCAAGTAAATTTAACTCATTACTACCCACCTCTGGGTGTTATATATTTTTTTCTTAGAGAAAAAATTGTCAGTAATAGCAAGATATTTACACTGTAAATATGAATAAATACATCTATACCTTAGGTAACTCATTTTGCATTATTGTTAATAATTATCATAAGGACTACAGTCAGATAGATGTTTACGTCAATGCAAATCTCCGCCCTTCTCTCATGTAAGCAGAAGCACACAATAAAAGCTTTTTGTTTTACAGAGTCATAGCAGAATGAAAATACAACCAGAATTATGTACTGCATATTTAAGTATACTTCTAGTTGTGGCATCTGCACCCTGTGAGTCTCTTTAGGTCAACAATAAACATTTCTAGAAAATCAATTGTGGATCTCAGGTGAATTCAGTGAGAATGTTTTATTTATTGTTCGTAGGTCTTTTCTGCATTGAGCTGGATCGGCCTCCTGTAAAACCAGAGGAAACGTTTACCATCGCCTGTAAGATCACTGGATATTCAGCCTCAGGAGGAGGCTGCAACACAAACTGGATCAGACATTCAAGTGGAAAACCGATGGAATGGATCGGATATTTCTATAGTTCCAGCAACAATCGTGTCACAGATTCTCTGAAAAATAAAATCAGTTTCTCTTCTGAATCCTCCAGCAATGCAGTTATTTTAACAGGGAAAAACTTCAACACTGAAGACACAGCTGTGTATTACTGTGCTCGCTATAGTCAAAAGTCAAGTCAAAGTCTGCTTTATTGTCAATTCTGCCACATGTACCGTACATACATACAGAGAATTGAAATTGCGTTACTCTCGACCCCTGGTGCATACAGATAACACTAAACACAACAGTAGATGTACAAATACAGATAAATACAAATCAAATATATATATATATATATACACACATATACATATATACATACATGCATACATACACACACATATATACATATGTATATATATACATATACATACATACATAAAATGCAACTATTACAAATATACAAATAAGGACATGTAAAAATAATAATAATAATAAAAAATAGATAACGTATTTATCTAAGTATTACACTATACACTGTGCTACAAACTGATACAGAAACTGTACAAAAACCTGTCTCTCCACTGAACAATAATCAAACAGTTTATTTGTTGACATAATATTAGACCTTTTAGACACTGACTCAGCAGATATATTAGCCCTTGTAAATCAGTTATCTTTAAATGTTTCTATAATAAAATCATCTGCTTAAATGGCATGCAATAGCCTTTTGTCCATATACAATAAGCCAAATGACCAAATTACATTTTTAAAAATAATTCAGAAGCCAGAAGAGGTCACCCTTCTTCATTAAAGGAAAAAGTAGGGACACCTATTCTGTTAGTCCACACATGCATGAGTAAATATATCTATGCAAATTCAGCTGCCACATTTCCTATTTAAACAAGTAGTAAATGAGCTTTTGATCTTAAGAGAAGAAACAATGTTCTCCATCAACCTCTTTCTGCTCTTGGCAACTGCACACAGTGAGTGTTTCATTTTACAAGAGTCTAAAGGAGTTGGGGGGCGGGGGGAGATTATTTAAGCAGCTTTACAATATAAACCATTTTATCAGCAATTTTGTTTTCTCTCTGTTTAGGTGTTTACTCTCAGGTGGTGCTCACACAGTCTGAACCATCAGTAACTGTGTCTCCAGGTGGATCCCTTAAACTGACCTGTGCATGTAGTGGATTCACTCTTAGTGACTATGGCATGCACTGGATCCGTCAGGCCCTGGAAAAGGACTTGAATGGATTATTTATTATTATTCAGATTCTGCTAAGAGCTCAGCTCAGTCAGTGCAAAGCAGATTCAAAGCATCTAAGGACAGCTCTAATCTCTATCTGCATATGAATCAGCTGAAGACTGAAGACACTGCAGTGTATTACTGTGCAAGAGATTCACATTGTTTGTTTTCATACAGATACCCTTACAAAAACCTCAGGAGGGGGAGGGGTGAGGAATGAGATAACTGGTCAGACTGTATTTTATGTATTTATTTAAATGTATTTTATTGCATTTTTAAAGTTATTTATTTACATTTTTATTTTCAAATGAATAAAATACACTGATATTTACATTTACATTTATTTAGTCATTTGGCAGACACTTTTATCCAAAGCGACTTACAATTGGGGAGTACATAAAGCGATTCATCTTGAAGAGACAATCAGACAGAGGAAGTGCTCGTAACACCAAGTCTCAGTCATTGTTCAAACAAGTACAAGCTAGCAAGGGAAGGAGAGAAAGATAAAGGGAAAGGTTTTTTTTTTTTTTGTGAACAAGTTTAGGATGAAGTCAAGTAGTGCCGAAAGAGATGAGTTTTCAGTTGTTGCTTGAAGATTGACAGGGATCCAGCATTCCGGATAGGGGTGGGAAGATTATTCCACCATGATATTATTTATTATTACTATTTATTTGCTCTCTTTCTTATTCTTAAACAATTTTGAGTTATAAAGTCAGGTTAAAAACAACATCTCAGCAGTAGTCTGGATTTCTTCTTAATGATAGATCTCTAGATGAACGCTAATAATGCTCTAAGATACAATAAGAGCAGACCATTTCATATTAAAGACATAATTCACCCAAAAATAACCAAAAAGCAAATCACTGTGTCATTATATGTTTCCAAACTTTGCAGATTTTCTTTCTTAGAACACAAAAGAAGCGCACAAGTCATAATGACATGAATACATTTACATTTAATGCTATTTATTTTGTACTTTTGGAGAATAAAAGAATTAGACCACTTTCATAGGCTCTAGGGCATCTTCCTATAGATGCATGATCCACTGGTGGTAGAATTACAACAACTAAATACGTTCACCATCTCCAGAGACACATCTACAAGCACAGTATATCTTAAATGACAAAATCTGCAAATTGAGGACACGTCTGTGTATTATTGTGTTCGGTATATAAACATAACAGTTGAATGCTTGTGCAAAAACATGTGCACAAATACTTTGGTCTAATCTTAACATGCATGTAATAGTTTGGACACTGATTGATAAAACCTTAATCATCATAGACTTTATATTTACAACTGAAAAAAAAGTAAATAAAAGGCCAAAATTGTAAGTAAATTAAATTGAATATAAAAAAAACAGAATATGACACCGTATATATTCATAGATTATTATGTATGTTTAATTAACCGTCAATTAAATATACCAGAAAAATACCAGATACACATGGAATAAATAAATTCAAATCAGCATTTAATATAGAAAGCTTTGAGCTCATTAATCTCTATGCCTTGTAAGGATCCATAAAACGCATGAGAGTAATATGATGCCCATATTTAAATACAAGACATCCCCAACTGAATATTCAACAATTTAAATATTAGATTATGCAAATTCATCATCCTCTTGAACCCTTCATGATCAGTTCTGTATTACTGTACAGCTCAGTAATTCAGTACACAATTATGGAGAACAAAATCTTGGGATTCATGATACTCTACACTCAATGTATGATTCCAGTTTTTTAGTTTCCAGTCTGTTTTTATCTGAATTTACACACAGTTATCATGTTTTATTTTGCAGATTGTTGGTGTCAAACACTGACTGAGTCGGAGGCTGTAGTCATGAAACCTGGAGAATCCCATAAGCTGACATGTATTGCCTCTGGTTTGGATATGGCTAACAAACAACTGGATGGTTTGGATCAGACAGAAGATTGGAAGAGAGCTGGAATGGCTGGCACTGGAATGGCAGGCAGGATATACAGTATATTACTCTCAGTCTGTCCAAGGACGGTCCACCGTCTCCAGAGGCAACAGTAGGAAGCAGGTGTATCTGCAGATGAACAGCCTGAAGAATGAAGACATTACTGTGTATTATTGTGCAAGAGAGACACAGTGACTGAAATGACTGCAGCGCTGTGCACAAAACCTGCCAAGACAGTAGACAGATAAGACACTTTTACACAAATGACCAAATATCTATAATAAGTGGAGATTATATTATTTGAATAAGAACAGTTCAACAAAGCTTATGTTCTTCTGTTGTTTTGTAACGTTTGTAACACAAAAAAACAAGTTAATAGGTCTCTAGAGTCTCTCTTAAAAATAACATTTCAGAGACTAAAGACAGCTTATAGGACTAAAAAACCATGACTAAAAAACAGTGCTGTATACTTTCACTAGGACATGTGGAGAAGCTCAGATATAGTTGCATGCATGTGCCAGCTGTTAATATATATATATACTGTATATATATATATATATATATATATATATATATATATATACACACACATATATATGGTAACACCTTATAATAACTTTCATTAATAAAACATTAACAAACATTATGTAATGCTTAACGGATCATTAGTTAAATTCACATCTAGAAACGTGAAATAATGTGCTTGTTAATGTTTACTAATAAACGTATTAAACATTACCTAAAAATTAACATTTACAAATATCATTAAACTTCTAATTCATATGATCATGCACATCTTGAAAATCTACAAATAATTTTAACAGATGTTATAAAATGATTAAAAGCTTTTGTTAATGCACAGCACTCTTGCTGTTATTGAGGTGTGATACAGGTAAGGTTAGACTCAGGTTTGGTGATATGGGTAGGTTTAAAGGCAGACATGGTTACGGAGGTTAATAAGGACACAGAAATGCAAATGTACCTTTAGAGGGCACCCTATGCAAATCTACTTCTATTTGTCTTCCTCAAAATCTCCACACTATTCATCTCCAGACACAAAACTTGTGACTTTGATGCATCGGCTTCCTCTTTTCATAACATGACAATGGATATTGTGTCTAAACTAGGTTTTATCTTCATGTTTGCTCTCACAGAACGTAAGAAGGAAAACCTGTTGATAATCAGACTTATTCATGTGTTCTGTTGTAAATGTTAACGTTGAACTGTTTGTTTTTCAGTCTGTTGGTGTCAAACACTGACTGAGTCTGAATCAGTGGTCATTAAACCTGGAGGATCTCACAGACTCACCTGTACATTCTCCGGATTTAGTAGTGACCCAGACTTGGCTTGGATCAGACAGGCTGCAGGAGGAGGTCTGGAGTGGCTGGCATACATCTCCTCTGGTAGTGGTTATATATATTACTCTCAGTCTGTTCAGGGACGCTTCACCATCTCCAGAGACAACAGCAAGAAACAGATGTATCTGCAGATGAATAATATGAAGAATGAAGACACTGCTGTATATTATTGTGCAAGAGAGACACACTGATGAATATAGCCACAGCACTGCACAAAATCTGAAAACAACCATATAAACAGCTCTATCTATGAAACTTCTGTGAATAAATTACTTAAACTAATTTAGCTTACACAGTGCTATCAAATATCTGCAGGAGACTTTGCATGGAGGCACGAGTCATATGGACTAATTTTATGATGCATTTAGTGAAGCTCTGCAGGTCATTTTTTACTTTTGTTGAGAGCAAGAATGCTCCATACAACAGAAATACAAGGTGATTATTATTAAGCTTAGCTGCAATTTTGCTATTTACAATACAGTATGTAGGGTCAAGGTTTGAACCTTGTATTTCTGTAACAATGGGGTATATACATTGTTATCTCATTGCATATCTCATTGCTAGTTTTACTTGATCTTAGTGCTGTGTTCGACACTATAGATCATGACATACTCGTAGATCGATTACAAAACTATACAGGTATTCAAGGGCAGGCTTTAAGATGGTTTAGATCCTACCTGTCCGATCACTACCACTTTGTTTATTTAAACGGGGAGTCATCTCAATTATCACCAGTAAAGTATGGAGTACCACAAGGATATGTCCTAGGTCCTCTGCTGTTTTCAATATACATGCTGCCCCTTGGTAATATTATTAGAAAATACGGGATTAGTTTCCATTGCTATGCTGATGATACTCAACTATATATCTCAACAAGACCAGACGAAACTTCTAAATTATCTAAGTTAACTGAGTGTGTTAAAAATGTAAAAGATTGGATGACCAATAATTTTCTCCTATTAAATTCAGATAAGACAGAGATATTACTTATTGGACCAAATAACAGTACACAGAATCTCTTGGATTACAATTTGCAACTAGAGGGATGTCCTCTTACTTCCTCTACAGTCAAAAATCTGGGTGTTATATTAGACAGCAACTTGTCTTTTGAAAAACATATTTCCAATGTTACAAAAACAGCATTCTTCCATCTTAGAAACATTGCCAAGCTAAGGAACATGTTACCTGTTTCTGATGCAGAAAAGCTAGTTCATGCATTCATGACCTCTAGACTGGACTATTGTAATGCACTGCTAGGTGGTTGTCCTGCATCTTCAATAAACAAGCTACAGGTAGTCCAAAATGCAGCGGCTAGAGTCCTTACCAGGTCAAGAAAATATGATCATATTACCCCAATTTTACAGTCTCTGCACTGGCTACCTATTAAGTACCGTATCAGTTACAAAATATTATTACTTACCTATAAGGCCCTAAATGGTTTAGCTCCTGCGTACCTAACTAGTCTTCTATCTCGCTACAATCCATCACGCTCCCTAAGGTCGCAAAACTCTGGACTCTTGGTAGTACCTAGAATAGCAAAGTCCACTAAAGGAGGTAGAGCTTTTTCATATTTGGCTCCCAAACTCTGGAATAGCCTTCCTGATAACGTTCGGGGTTCAAAAACACTCTCTCTGTTTAAATCTAGATTAAAGACACATCTCTTTAGCCAAGCATTCACATAATGCATTCATATAATGCATCTCATAATCTTGTACTGCAGTTATATCTGATCAAAACGCACATTATTATTCTTTAGCTTGGGTTGAACAAATTATTTTTGCTTGAATGGAACAACAGCTACGCTAATTATGTCTCTTTGTTTCTCTGTTTCGGTAACTAGGAATTACACAAGCTTCAGTCTGGATCCAGCCCTTAAATGATCTGAGATGACCAAACACCTGAGAAGAGATGATGGCGACCCCTCGGAGGACCTCAGAAGATGCCAACCTCTGATCCCCCAACAACATGCAGAATTAACAAATTTTGCCATAAGTTAATATATTAAGTTTCTACAATGTATAAATATATTGTAGAAACTTAATTTCCTGTAAAGCGCTTTGCAACGATTGTATCGTAAAAAGCGCTATACAAATAAACTTGAATTGAATTGAATATATAGTATGCAGGGTCAAGGTTCAAACATTGACCCTACATACTGTATATACCCCATTGTTAAAAAGCCTTCTAACTATAGGGGTGTATTCTAAATTGTAATGTTATGTCTGATAATTGTTGAGCTGAATTGTGTGTTTATATACAGTTAAAGTGGAGAGTGAATTTGCATATGCCACATTTTTGGGCTGTATATAAAGTTCTGAAGTAACATGTGGGTGGAAATGTGAGGTGTTACTGAAATGGCACTGTTGAAGAATTACACATGGACTACAGTTTAACCACATTTACTTCAATTTATTGTTAATGTCTTGGCTCAGTTTTTGATTACATTTACATTTACTTTGTCTAAGACTTAAAGGGCTCTCTCTGCTTCTCTGAATTAAAAACTGGGCTATTCCTGCCCCGGTTACAAATTAATCAGACTTTTTTTTTTCCAAACACACACTAGCATTCCACATTTCTACTTTGAGAACCCGAAAAGCAACACAATTACTGTGAATGAAAAACAGTAATTAACAGTATTTTTTTTTTTGTACAATGTTATAATGAATACTAAATGTTGAATAGTACATTGCAGCAATGATTCATTGTTTCCACTAGAACTTACAGTGAAAACCTAACTTTTTTGTCTGAAAATGTAAATTATAGAGACAAAAATGTAATCAAAAACTGAGCCAAGACATTAAGATACTTTGAAATCACTTGAAGTAAATGTGGTTAAACTGTAGTCCATGTGTAATTCTTCAACAGTGCCATTTCAATAACACCTCCTTACATTTCCACCCACATGTTACTTCAGAACTTTATATACAGCCCCAAAATGTGGCATATGCAAATTCACTCTCCTCTTCACCTGTATATAATGTTAACAAACAATTCAGCTCAACAATCAAAAAACATAACATTATAATTTAGAATACACCCCTATAGTTAGAAGGCTTTTTAACAATGGGGTCAAAAAGCATTTGGTTGTTCATTATTGTAGTGATTTTAACTCAAGAATGTTGGAACTCAAGATTTTCCGGCTTTTTTCTTCTTCTAGCCAAGCGCATTCGATACACTAATGGATGCTCTACATCAATGTAATTTATTTATTATTACTATTTCACAGGTATCAGCAGTGATGAAATCCAGTTAGATCAGTCACCTGCTGAGATAAAGAGACCTGGAGAAACAGTGAAGATCTCCTGTAAAATATCTGGTTTTACAATGACACTACATGCACTGGATACGACAGAAACCAGGGAAAGCTCTGGAGTGGATTGGGAGAGTTAACTCTGGCAGTAGTTCTAGCTCTGATTATCTTATTTACGCAGACTCCATGAAAAATCACTTCACGCTGATTGAGGACGTGTCTCAAAGTATACAGTATCTTGAAGCCAAGAGTCTGAGAGAAGAAGACACTGCTGTTTATTACTGTGCTCGACAGACACACTGACTCCATCTGATGAAGCAGCTCTACAAGAACTGAAAGTAACTGAAGTGAGATAATGTCAATTATTAGCTTGATACCTTATAGTTTGAATCCACATGTACATTATATCACTGAGAGTTTAATCTTGATTGCAATAAAAATGTGTAATCTTTAGCCTTCTGCCTTCTAATTTGAATTATTTATTTTTTTATTATTCTATTCTTCCATTTCTAAAATTTTATAAATTGTTTCTGGACTATTCAGATGTGATTCTAACCTAAATAAAATTATACTTTCATTGCATGGAAAAACCTTATTTTTTATTTTTGGGTGAACTATATTTTTAAATGTGTATGTATGCGTGTGTGTTTCATTTTAAAAACATTAAATTAAATGATACATTCAAATTAGAAATATGCAAATATTATTTGCTTTGATGACTGAAAGCATGTTTAAAAGTGAATTTAAATGTCCATGTCCTCCCTGTCCCACTCCAACATCTTTAAGGACCTTTATAGGCCTTAAAATACCACATCCAAGCACCAATCCTACAAAACCACTGTAAACAGACATACTAACTGCTACCAAAAACACCAGTCATAAAAACATTTAACATTTACTGCACCCACACTGGTGGTGGTTGAAAGCACCGGTGTTGTGCCCAATTCTGACCCCTGCCAGGTTATTACCCCCCTAGTATTGGTAGGTTTAGGGTTAGGTGTGGGGGAGGGGTTAGGATTAGGGGTGGGGTTAAGATTAGGCAATCATATAGCGATTTCAATGAGAGGGGTAATAATTTGGCAGTGGGTCGAAAATGGGCACAACACCTGTATTCGCAACAGATTGAGGAAAAGGGCTCACAGTCCTCCTTTAGCGAGAATTCTGCTCGCTAATGTCCAATCCTTGGAGAATAAGATGGACGTTTTAGAGCCAGGATAAGTTTCCAACGGGACATAAGAGACTGTAACATCATCTGTTTGACTGAAACATGGCACCGGACACTCTTCATCATCTATAACTTATATTTTTATGTCCAACGATTGCTTTATCCGGGACGCATATGTGTTCGCCATTGTCCGTCTTCAAAACAAACCAAAAACAGCATTTCCCAGAGTGCAACACCATCAGAGCGAAACCGGACACTGAACGCGCACATACTTCCTCCAAACACAGAGGTGTGACGTTTCACACCTCTCACTGGCTCACTGAAATTGAATGACATGTAATCTGACCTATAGTAGCCTCTAAAAAGCACAGATTTGTACGACATAAGAGCGCTTGGACGAGCGCGCTTATAGTTTGGAGATCTGGTGGCTGGGGGTCATTCTGCTCTGGAGCGCTTCTGGATCACACGACAATTTCTCAGCAATGGAAGCACGCAGAAACGTGAAAATGGTCTCGTTTGAAAGAAGAGATCCTAATCTAAAAGATAATATAGTTTGTGGCTGTTTGCGGCTGACTGAAGCAGTAGTAAGAGTAGGAAAATGAAAAAAACAAAGTTTGTGAAAAATGTATACATTTCACATTGCGATTCTATTGAAGATCATTCGATCTGTGGTTGTCACACAATTAAATAATTTATAGATTCCTGAGATTAAGAGCTTTCTTGTGATATATGACTTGACTGTATTGTGAAAAATATAAAAAATACACATTCTTAGGAAATATTGTTCGCAATCGTTAGGCGAAAATTCGTGTGTGGGACGAATACATTTCTAAGCTTAATTTTACTGCTTTATGTATCATAAATCCAAAAGTTATGGTATTCTTTGTAAAGAAGAGGCTCTAAGCTTTCAAATGAGACCATTTATGGGCTGATGCCATATAAGGAAGGCTATGTAAATGAAGCATGCACATGTTTTTCGCGATTTTGGAGTCTAAGTGGTTATACTGCAAATATCCCCAAAATATAACCCAGCCGGCACATGACCGACCTTCAACGTTGAAATAAGGTCAGTTGTTGTTTTAACGTTGAAACAACGTTAATACAACGTTTAATGCTGAACGGTTGAAAACCAGCCGGCACATGACCAATCTTCAACATTGAAACAACGTTGAAAAAATGTTTAATGCTAAATGGTTGAAAAAGGTTACCAAAAACACTTGTAAATCAATGTTGATTTGTTTTTTACAAGAACTGTATGTTGAATCAACTTAATGTCTTCAACAGCATACAAAATACATTTCTGCCTTTTAAATTATTATTACTAAATTATTTAAGATCATTATTATTATTTTATTAGCATTTTACAATATTTGATCGTTAAACCTATTCTAAAATCTAAAGGTAAAATATTATCATCATTAACAACAATAAAACTAAATACATGTCACTGTATTAACCTTATTTCTTTGATCATGATTGGTTAATCTGGCTGTCGTCCAGGAAACTGGCCAATGAAACTGTTCGCGCCTTTCTCAGTTTGAAAATATGACCGTTATTATCATCTTTCTGAGTGAGGCGGCTGACTGACTGTGTGTGTGAGCTGCTGCTCGTTGAGATTGCTCAGTCGGTTCCGAATTATTTATAATATAAATATTTGCCTGTTAAATTTGTATTTTGAGCGAATTTGAGTCGTGACATGTCAACGGAGAACAAAAACTAGAATGTGAACACAGGAAGGGTCAGGTGTGATCTGCGAGGTCCTGCAAACACGGACAAAATCAGGTAAGAAAATCGCTATCTTACCTTTCAAAAATAGTAAAGTATAATGTTACCAGAGTTTACAAATGGGTAAATGACATGTAACGTTAACCTGCAGAAGATAAATACCTGTGTGTGTGTGTGTGTGTATTTTTGTATTGCTTTATCACAGATGCTAATGTTGTGTGTTGCTAAATTAGTAAATTGTGTTACGTTAATGTCTGTCTTAGAGATTTTTCACATTTTTCTTATGTAAATGCCATGCATTGTGTTATATTTTTAATCGTATAATAGTCTCAAAGATAACATACTCTGTTCATGTTTTCTAAATATCATATAATCGCAAATTTAAACGAATTAAGATTATTTAAAGCAGTGATTCTCAAAGTGTGGTATGAGTACCACTAGTGCTACTCAGGCTCCCTCTAGTGGTACGCAGAGGAATCACGAAATTAAATACAGGGTTCCCACGCTTCTTGAAAGTACTTGAAAGTACTTGAATTTCAGACATATGGATTCAAGGCCTGGAAAGTACTGGAAAACAAACATAGGTCCTTGAAAGTGCTTGAATTAAATTTGAAATCAATTTAGTTTATGGCGCCATTTCAAAAATTGCCCTATATGTGCTGTCAAAGACAGAATGAAACGGCACTAATGATTGGGGTGGAGATGGGGTAGCGCGAAAAAAAACTTAGCGTGTGTGTTGATGCGCAGCCTAGAGCCCTGCGCGGAAGAGTTTTCTTAAGCCTGCTCCCTCTGAGTTTCTGACCATTACCTCCCGCAACGTGTGTGTCCCGCTCCAGCAAACATTCTAGTATTGTATATAATTTTCACGCTATCAATATGTGGGGTATTGAAATCACATTTGAATGAGCGCTCGCAGTTCACTTTCACTTTCGATTTTGCGATCACGCTCACTCTGTGTAAAGTGAGCACATCTTTACAGTGTGTGAATAATTATTAGGCACGTTGATATTCTGATCATATTTGTTTCCAAGCACATTTTACTAATTCCAAACCACATCTATCTTAATAACTACTATTAATTTTGTATTTAATAATTTATAAGTGATATATTATTGTCCATGAAGGCTGGAAGTGAAAAACTCCTTATATTCAGGTGTGCAGAATTATTAGGCAGGTTTTCTTTTACAGATGAAATGAGCCAAAAAAGAGATTTAACTGAAAAGTCAAAAATTATTAAATCCCCATGAGAAATATTCAAAACTAATGCAATACAGAAATTGCTAAGTTAAGGCATGTCCATTGGTCAGCGAAATGCTCATTGGGTCAGCAGGGTAAAAAAAAAAACAGGTGGAGAAGAAAAGACCCATGTTAACTGCAAAATAATTAAGAATCAATGTGAAGAATTAGGTGTAAACCATCAGAAACCATGAGCAGTACGGGTCAGTACAGTACGGTACGGTTCGGGACCGAACACCCTGATCCAGCTTGCGTTTCCACTGCCAACAGTACCCTTTACTTTATAGGCGTGGTGTATGCCGGAAAGTAGTGATCAACAATAAAGTGCGACAATAAGCACAACTCCGCCTCTTTTATGTAATAATAGCCATTATAAAAGTATAAGTACAAAGTATAAGAGGATTATATAAGAGGAAATAAAGACAAAAGCAAACAATTCAGTCAAACGTATCTCATGTTTAATCACTACAGAGACATCAGAGCCAGCGGCAAATGTCGGAAGGACTAGCCGAGCTAAGGATGCTCGAGGCAGATACATGAGCACAGAGCGCCCGGTCATCACCTGGAGCTCCGAAATCGGCATAGCAAATTTTCAAATAGGCTCTGTCTTTATGAATAAACCGCAGATTTGAGTTTTAAACAACTACATTCTCGCCTGAAAAACTCGTAAAACTACATTTCATGACAGAATAACAGTAATATTTTGAAAATTACGTGGGCTTTTGGGCAATGACGTTTCACAAGTCCACAAGAACAGAACGCATATTGAGAAACGGCTATTGTCTGTGTGAAAATATAAAATGATAAAATACACTGTTATATTTTTTTGTGTTTGCGCACGTACCGCTCAGTGGATACGAGCCATAAGGCTCCAGCGCCATCATTTTCCAGAACTGCAACCTACCTGGAGTCTCCAGAATTACAAGGTTCTCAGAGACTTTGCTTGGGTAAAAAATCCTAAAAAATGACCCTCACTTAATAAGAATAACATGCTGAAGTGTTGTGAAATACATGAAGACTATTTTTTTTATATAGGCTTTATGGACAGATAAGTTGAGAGTGACTCTTTAAGGACCAGCATCACGTCCTCTGGTACCACTGTTTGAAGAATTTATCTTCCAGAATCTGGAGCTCATTTTAGGAGCTCATTTTTATTAAATCTCTGCAAGACAGACTTTTCAGGATAGGAGAAAATGAATAATAAAAATTAACTCCCAAAACTTACTGCGACATGAAGCTAAGGAGAAAATGTAGAACTTGAAAAATAAGAAAAACAGCTAAGTGAAAAGTGTTTAGAGTTTAAAAGCAAATAGAAAGTCCTATTTTTTTTATTTATTTTTTTTGTGCAGATTTGCACATGTACAAGGTTTAAAATGTTCATGACATATTTTTTAAAAAAAATATTGAAGTTTTGAACTGCTGCATATTTAAGCACCTGCATTCCTCTAGTCTTGGTCAAAGATGAAAAAATGGGATTTACAATAATAAGTGATTTACAAAATAATTTTGACTTGAGTTTATTTATTAATGAGTAACGTCTCTATTGAGAGAATGTGCATATTTTAATGTTAACAGGTTTTACAGTGTTATTACAGCATTTAACCACTTTTTATTAATTTAAAAATTGCGAAATTCTTTCCAATTTAAATCTTGTACAAGAACTACAGCAAAAAACTGTTTGATGCATATTTTATCAATATTTTAGAAATTGTATTTGAATATTACCAGTATTGACTTCAATGGATTTCATTAAATTTCTTTGAACACGACTGCCCAGAACGGTCTAAATTTATGAAACCTACACATTCAAAACATTATTACTCTGAAATTTTTTATGTAAAGGTTAAGTGTAAGTGAAATGTTTAGTATTGTAAGGTCTTTCATGACACTACATATGCTGGCGTGTGAATTTGATGGGTGCTTGATATAAAATAAATGGTGCTTAAAAAAGTCCTTGAAAGTCCTTGAATCTGGTGTTCATGAAAGAGTGGGAACCCTGTAAATATAAATTAATGTTAATACATTTTAATTTAAATTTTTTTTGTTTGTTTTTTTACATTTAAGTATAGTACAGTTTTTATTTAACTTTTGGTACAACACATTTTAATTGAATCATTATTTAATTTTTGTATTTACCTGTATGTAAGCACTGTGCAGTGTTAATGTTCGAACTGTATTTACAATGTTAAAGTGGCCGACAACAATAAATATTCTTATTAGGAATAAAACTGCCTCGTTTTGAACTGTGCAGAGCTGTAGCTGAATAGTTGGGCCTACTACGCTACTGTATTTTAATGTTGGTCATTATGGTGGTACTTGGAGAGCCAAATATTTTCTGAGGTGGTACTTGATATAAAAAGTTGGAGAACCACTGTTTTAAAGGAATGGTATAAAACGAAAAACTGCTTTTTAAGAACTTTTCAGTAAACCATTTCTTCTTTCCCCTTGTAGATTCATCAAGGATCCAGCTGTTTATTGGCAATTTGGTAAGGAATTGTTCATCTGCTACATTGCACTGTCACTTCTGGTAGAGATTCATTGACCTTTTGTGAAAGGTTTTGATTTTACTTAGTTTAATAAAAATGTACTTGATTTGATTTTACTTGTTTTACTAAATACACTGTATAGTTAGGATTCTGATTAAAACAGTGTAACTGGGGGCTCTGAAAAAACTGCTTGTGAATAATTTAATATTGCAAACTTTCATCTGAATACATTAAATAGGTGTTTAATGAATAGTGTTGTGCACTTTGTTTCCAACCCCACTGTTATTGAACTTAAAGTGAAAATATTGTATGTGATATGTTTTGCATTCAATTTTCAGTTAAAGATATTTCACAATACTAAAGTTGATATTTTATGAGTATTTATTTTTGTTGTTTTTGTTATTTATACATACAGGACAGTACAGAAAGTGCACAAGTGTGAGAGAGAGGAGGACACGGCATCAGAAAGGACCTAGAGCTGGGACTCTTTCAAGGATCACCCAAAGCACAACCACGCTATATGCACAAGGCAGTTGGTTCTAACATTTTATCATAATTTGAAGAAACATTTCTACTTAAAATATTAAATGCATTTCATTCAAGGCAGCGTTTTTCCTGCTTAAAGAATTTCCTCTGGCTGTCGACAAAACTCGGACAGTCCTATCCTTTACCACCACATGGTTTCTGTTGCTGGTTCCATTCTCAAACTGTTCAACACGTTCTCACTGCACAAATGTACAAATCTCTTGTAATGAGACACATTAGTAAAACATGTTTTCACAGAAACTATAGATTTCCACCAAAATAAAAGATCAACTGGTTTCAGTCAAAAGAAGTTCAAGGGTTTCTCTTGCAAGTGCAGCGCAAAATATGCATGTTATGGTACAAACACTTGGAGACTTTAAATGTTGTATTTGGATTTTACAGGTTTTTAACAATACATCCAAGCACAAGCACTGCAAGCTAAAGTTTGGGATTATTTTCACATGTTTTATACTGTATGTTTCCAAAATAAAACTGCTGTTTTACCATTTTCAGCATGTGGTTTATTGAAGTTGATTGTAAAGCCATTGCTGCCAGTCATTTGATTTTTAAGCTTTATGAATGTGTACAGTGTTGATCTAAATGCAAACTAGGTTCTAATTGAACGTACAGTTGTGTATTTCATTCATGTTGAAAGTACGACGGTGAAACAACGTCACAATATCAACGTTGATCCAATTTGCAAAATCGAAACATAATCCAACGTTGATTCAACCATGGTACCCGACGTTGATTCACCGGTGAATCAACGTTGAAATGCCGGCTGGGAAAATATAACTTCACTGTAAAAAGTGATGCTGACTTAACTTACTTAAAAAAATTGAGGAAACCCGATGCCTTAAAATTATTAAGTAAATAATAATAAATAAAAAAAGTTAAGTGACAATTGACCATTCACTTAACTTATACTTTTATTATTATTAATTACTTAATAATTTTAAGGCAACAGTTTCCTCAATTTTTTTAAAGTTTTTAAGTCAACTTATCACTTAACTTTACCGCTGACTTAAAAGTTTTAGTTTAGTCAACTAAAATATTCCAGTTATAATCCCTTAAACTAACATTGAGTATCTTAATTTCAAGTTGACTACACTAAAAATTTTAAGTCATCGGGGTAACAAATTATTTTAAGTTGAAACAACTTTTTGAAACATTTTTTTTTACAGTGTTGTTTTTAGATGTTATTCAAAACACTTAAGCAATTCTTTGGTAGCCTTTTAAAATAATGGTCCATCATTAACAGGTAACTATAGAAAGAAATGCAGGACAAATGAATATTGTAGTAGTTTCACAGAAACACTTCAGCTACTATTAACTACTCTAGAAACAAGAATACTGTAACTAATCATTAAGCAATAACAAATTTAGGCTTTAGACTAAGTTGATTTCGTATTAGATATTCAATAATTACTGAATGAGATTAAACTCATTAAGAACTACTTCATAACTACGACAAATTATAAAGAATTACCAGTTAATTACTAACCACATTATTAACATGTGATACACAAGCAATTTTCTGTTTTACTGTGAACATGGTCATAAAAATAAATAAAATAAATATATAAATACATCAAATGAAGTGACAATAACAAAACAACATTTTTTTTAAATAAAAGTGACAAAAATGACAACTATTATTTACGTACAAGATAAGCAAGATAAGGTCATTCTTGTGGTTTTATTTATATTTGTGTTCTGACTTTCTTTGTACTGATGTAAAATCAGCTGGGGGATGGACAATGCAAATTATTTGTACCTTCTGTCTTATAAACCCTCCGTATTTAACTCCTCAGTATTTTGTCGGTGAGATTTTTTAACAAAAACTGCGGCAAAAATGCTCCTCAGAATTACATGTTTAATAAGCATAATCATATTTATGGATGGTAAGTATAATATAGGAATACATTTTTATACTACTTTATTATTGACTGCTGTAGACAACGGTCTGACTTTTATTTTAACAGAGTGCAAAGGTCAAACACTGACTGAGTCTGAGTCAGTCATCAAACCAGGGAATAATCATAAACTGACCTGTACCTTCTCTGGGATTGATGTTGGAGCTGCACATATTTCATGGATAAAACAGGCTGAAGGGAAAGCGCTCGAGTGGATCTCATATATTTCTGCTCCGAGTGGCCGTGACAAATATTACTCTAAAACTGTTGAAGGACGATTCACCATCTCCAGAGACAACAGTAAAATGCAGGTGTATCTGCACATGACAAATCTGCAGGCTGAAGACACTGCTGTTTATTACTGTGCTCGAGAAACACAGTAACACAAGAGGCTTCTGTGCAGTATATAAACTTAATGTGCTTTGGAGAAACCATACAATGTTCATGCCACACATTATCAAAAACAGTTCAGACGGTAATCTAAAAAAACTAACCCATCTCTCATTCTTCAGCATCAACATTAAAGCATGTAGAAATACTCAAACCCAAAACATGTTACTCCAACTATGAATAAAGGAAACAGTGTATATACCGGTTCTATATATTTGAGGAACAATTTGTATGTTTTGTATGATTTGAGAAAACTGGATTTGGATTAAATAAAAACATATGCAATTAATTGGTAATCAACTATCCTAGTAAATAAGAAGTAACAAACAATACATTTAAAGGCAGACATGGTTACGGAGGTTAATAAGGACACAGAAATGCAAATGTACCTTTAGAGGGCACCCTATGCAAACCTACTTCTATTTGTCTTCCTCAAAATCTCCACACTATTCATCTCCAGACACAAAACTTGTAACTTTGATGCATCGGCTTCCTCTTTTCATAACATGACAATGGATATTGTGTCTAAACTGGGATTTATCTTCATGTTTGCTCTCACAGAATGTAAGAAAGACTCCTAAAAACCTGTTTATAATCAGACGTATTAATGTGTACTGTTGTAAATATTAATGTTGAACTGTTTGTTTATCAGTCTGTTGGTGTCAGACACTGACTGAGTCTGAGTCAGTGGTCATTAAACCTGGAGGATCTCACAGGTTCACCTGTACAGTCTCTGGATTTAGTGGTGACTATGAGATGTCCTGGATCAGACAGGCTGCAGGAGGAGGTCTGGAGTGGCTGGCATTAATTTCATCTGGTGGTGGTACTACATACTACTCTCAGTCTGTTCAGGGACGCTTCACCATCTCCAGAGACAACAGCAAGAAACAGATGTATCTGCTGATGAATAATATAAAGAACGAAGACACTGCTGTATATTATTGTGCAAGAGAGACACTGTGATGAATACAGCTCAGCACTGCACAAAATATTACAGCTACAGCACTGCACAAAGTAAACTTTTGTATGTGCCTGTATTTACTAAACTACAACCCACTGAAGCTCTACAACTTCACAAATTAAATTTTATGTCACAGATCACAAATAGCTTCTTACATAATACATTTAAAAAATTGTAATGGGCTACCAATAAACTAATAAAAGAAACATTTATACCCATGTATGACCAAATACCCTCTTTATAGGGAGTATTGTAAATGTTAAAAAAAAAGAAAGAAAGAAAGAAAGAAAATCTACAAGAGTGTTAACATAAGAACAAGATACACTAAATATTATATCACTGAAATGCATGAAAATCTGCACTGAAGATGATTTTGGCACTGATTTTTTTTTAAAATTTTTTAACTGTATGTGTTTAGAGACCAAACCAGTTTATATATTTGTGTTCAATGTCTTATTTCTTGCTGAACAGTACAAAAATATATCAGGTTGTAAAAAATAAATAAAAAATAGCTCAGTACTTTGAGTGACTGGTGAGCATTCTAGTGCTGTCAAACGATTAATCGCATCCACAATAAAAGTAATTGTTTACATAATATATGTGTGTGTACTGTGTCTATTTATTGTGTATATATAAATACACACACATGCATGTATATATTTAAGAAAAATATTTGACGTTTATTTATTAAATATATTTATATATGATAAAATGTATATGAAAATAAATATATACATGTATATACATGTAAATATGTTCAAAATATATGCTGTATGTATGTGTCTTCATATATACATAATAAATATACACAGTACAAACACATATATTATGTAAACAAAAACTTTTAGTTTTGGATGCAATTAATCACGATTAATCGTTTGACAGCACTATTTTATACTTGATCTTTTTAGTCTATGCAAAACTGCTCAGAGTTTCCGCCTCTCAGGGTGTTTTAAAGAGAGCCGTTTGTATTGTTTATCTCCCAGTAGAGCAGAGAGAAATCAACACAAATCATGTTCTTGACATATTTACTTCTGCTCTTGGCAGCAATGACCTGTGAGTGTCTTTATCAGCAAGTAATATGAAACAGATATGTGGACAGAGCTGTATAATGTAATTGTTATTTTCTCTTTGACAGGTGTGGAGTGTAACATTGTCCTGACGCAGACAAACTCTATAGTTCTGCAGCCAGGACACTCACTTACTCTCACATGTGAGGTGTCTGGATACTCTGTTACTGATGATAGCTATGCAACAGCCTGGATACGACATCCTGCAGGAAAAGCTCTGGAGTGGATTGTGCACATATGGGGAGGTGGAGGCATAACAAAAAAAGACTCACTGTCAAACAGGTTCAGCATCTCCAAAAGTGACTCCAGCAACACAGTGACTCTTAAAGGACAAAATCTACAGACTGAAGACACAGCTGTGTATTACTGTGCCAGACGACCACAACATGAGAAAACAACACAAGCACTGTACATGAACTACTACAGTCAACATCCATTACGTTTACAAAAAAAAAAAAAAAATTCTCATTCATAATTATATTATCACTCATATATTGATCCTTAAAATATGACACTTAATAGGATAGTTCAACCAAGAATTAAAAAAAAAAATCTAAATTATTTACTTTATATACCTTATGTCATATCAAACCTACTTGACTTTCTTTCGTCTGAGCAACACATAAGATTTTATGAAGAATATTTTAACTTGTTTTCATTATATGGAGAGAGAAAAAATATTTAAAAGATATCTGTTTTGTGATTATCAGAAGAAAAAGTCATACATGATTGGAATGACATTTGTGGGTGAACTATCCCTAATGGCTAATGAGCTTTAATAAGTGGATGTTGTCGAGTTCTAAGCCATTTAAGCAATAAATACAAGCCATGCAAACATGACGAATGTAAAAGACTTGTGTAATGTTGCCCCATTATTGCCTGAATATGGTTGTTTTTAGCTCTCTGATGTCTTTGTGAATTCCTGAAAATGGCCTATGCAAAGCAAAGATGCCATCCCTGTATGAAAGCATTTTAGCTTCAAAATCAGATCTTTGTTTAACTCGGGTAATGATATGCAAATGTTCACCGTCCACATGAGAGAATAAGAGTGTCAGTTTCCTCCAGCACAGGGGCAGTCCACTAACACTATAGGATACAGCTGTGTGGATTTACTCTCTGATTCTGAAATCAATCATGAGTCCAACTCTGCTCATTTTATTTGCCTTTTTGCCATGTGAGTTGATTCATTCAGTCACATCAGTGTGAATATTTGTGTTGCTGTTTGTATTTATACAAATGTTTATATAGTTAATAACAGATGAAATGAGACTGACTCTCAGTGTGTTGTTCTCTTTTACAGATGTTTCTGGCATCTCACTGAGCTCGTCTCCTGCACAGACTAAAGCTCCTGGTCAGTCAGTGAGGTTGTCCTGTCAGATCTCTGGATATGCCCTCACAGACTATGGCACAGCTTGGATCAGGCAGCCTCCTGGAAAAGCCCTGGAGTGGATCGGGATCATATGGGGCGGTGGATCAATAGACTCTGGAAATTCCTTCAAGAGTCGCTTCACTATTTCCAGAGACACGGGCCGAAATGAGCTGTACTTAGACATCAGCAGCCTGCAGACTGAAGACACAGCTGTGTATTACTGTGCAAAGACAGACACAGTGTCTCAGTTCAGTGTGAGAAACTGACAAAAACAGATCTGCAGCTCATCAACACAGTTATGAACACACAATGAAGCACCTGCTTCATGTTCAGGATCACATTCAGACATATTAATACACAATAGTAAAGTGGCCATAATGTTATGATATTTTACATTATTATTCTCTGTTACGGATGACAATTGAAAAATGTTAAACAGCTTGTGTGCATCACACCTGACCCATGATTTTTAATTCATGCATAGTAGTGTCCTCTTCAGCTGGGGAAAATGTAAAGTATGTACAGTTATCTAATCTGAGGATATTGAACAAAGTCTATTTTAGGGACAAGAACTTTACTACCTCCCTATAATGTTGAATAGCTTATTTTCTGACCGCAAAATGGAACTTTGACATTTGTGATCTCCAGTCTGTCCTCTAAAAATTGCCATATTTCATAACATGTTGACCTTCATTGTAATTTAAAGAAATGTACAAGTGGTCAGTGGGGTACAGATAAAACACACTGCATCAACAATATCTGAACCTGTTGTGTGAGATGCCGTCAAAGCTTATTTGAGATAAACTGATGGAGGCCATAACTGCATCTGACAGCATAATTAGCAACTGAATATAAGTAAGTTGATTACTGAGTAATATGTGAATGAATGAGTTACTTCCTGACTGAGTGAATAGTGAAATAGTAAAAGACTTCTAGACTTTACAAACTAACTATGGAAAAATAAACTATTTATGGGTATTATTGATCATTATTCCTTTAGTAAACTAATAAAATAAATACAACATGAAAAAATACATGAGTTAGTTTTTGTGTGGTAATGTAAAAAGTAAAAAGAGTTCTAACTGTACACAGTCTACTGTACAATTTGCTCCTAAGTTTTTTTAAGCAATAAATAGAACTATTATATTGACATTTAAACTGTATCAAATTGTAGAAATGCATCACAATGCTAATATTTTATATTACACAGGTACAATATAGAGTATTTTAGCAGCAGCACACCACAAGAGGGAGTCACTTATTTAAATATCAAACATATCCTGTTTCTGAAGATTTAACACAATTGTCAGACAATTACTTCACTGACATATAAGTTCTGACAAATAATCAAAAACCAGTGTACCAAGATCATTATAATTACTGAAAGAAAAGAAATTAGGGCAAAATTTGAGTCCACAATGAGCTATTCCAGACATCAGCTTCATCTTTGCCTTTAGCAGAACCACCTGAGTAACTCCTCCTCGTCACATGATCAGCCACATTACTCTAAGAGATCATATTATACAAGGACAGAGAAAGCAGCCTATGCAAATGTGCATTTGGAGGTGATAAATACTATTAAGTCAATTATACAGCTTTATGCGTGTTCTCCGAGCCTGTCAATCAACATCGCGCCACCCACAGGATAACGCAAGGATATCTCTGCCAAAGTTTTGTCCGCATGTGTTCAGAGATTATAATATAAAGTTTTTACTAAATGTTTTTCATATATTAGTGCTACGACCTAGAATCTGCCCCACCTAAATTTTACGGTCAGGAGGAGCCGCTACTGCGTCAAATCACCGCGGTCAAGCCAACCGCAGTTCGGAAAAACACGGTCAAGCCAGCCGCGATTGAAACCCCGCTGCGCGCGTATTACTATGATTACGGTAATTGAAGGACCAACACAGAGGGAACGCGCATTCAGAGCGCTTTTCATTCTAGACGCCCAGAATTGAGATATAATTACATTTTTCGTTATTTTTTTGTTTGTTTTTTGTACATCTGCTTTAATATTCGTGTTATTTATTGGTGTCTGACGTTTCTGTATTAGGCCTACTATATTCTTCTACATCCATTCCATTGCAAGATTCGTAGAAAAGGAGATATGGGGAGAGGATCACGTGACCCCTCGACGGTGATGCAGGCTTAGTCTTTTGCTCCGCTCACTTTGACACATATTTTACGATCCTGTCAGTAAAATTTGAACCACTCTGCATTAGACCCATCATGAGTGCTAAGGCAGACAAAGGAGATCGGAAAAGAGAGATTGAGCAATCGCCAATGAAGAACAAATTCGAGATTCGGATTAGTAAGAGCAAGAGCAAGAAGAAACAAGATTCAGAGATGACACATGAAGAGAGGACATGCTATTGCTACCGCATTGAACTAGCATTTAAAGAACACCAAAGCACTTTGAATTCGGTTGTGAATTCGGCAGTAAGAGATGCGATGGACTCTGTGCTGATTCCAGCATTGCGCGAACTGCATGAGGACATACAAGCAGGGGGGCGTAAATTTCATCTAACAGTAGGGGGGGACAATATACATAAAATTTCTCAAGAGCAGTTTTTGAAGGGGACACAAATAATACAGCTAAAATTGAAATTGTAAGGATATGTATACACAGAGGAAAGCTAACGTTACTGGTGTAGAAGGGAGACTAAGGCGATATTTTAATGACAAATGTCGAGAGTGCATTATTGTAGCGCGAAAGCACATGCTATGTGGCTATTTACACTAACTCCGCCCACCAACGTGTGATTCGGCTGTTCAACATTACAAAAGAATGTTAACTGTCATCCGCTCGAGTGGCGCAGACGGTAAAATGTGTACCTAGAGCTCATATTGATGCAATCGTCCCGGGTTCGAATCTACTTTTTGCCGAACTTTTTTTCTCCCTTTTCAAATTTCAGATCACATCAGAAAAGCATTTATTTTCAATAAAAATGAAGGAAATAACCAAAAATGTTAAAATAAAGTATCGGATAGGGTTAGTGTAGGTGTAGGGAGGGCTTTATTGTCCAATAAGGTGGTATCCATTTAATAATTTGAATTAAAATTTAAATTTAAATTTACACTCAAGTTATTATTGCATACTGTTTTATAATGTACTACAATACTGAGGTGCAGATAATTGCCACTATTTGCAATAAGTTGTATAAATAGCAGAAAATCCTAACATAGTGTAAAAAGATTGCACTTAGTGTAAATAGCATATCACAAAAAAATGCTGCTATTTGCACTTAGTGTAAATAGCCGCTGCCTTAATATAATGCGCGAGCGCGAATCTCTTCCCTCGCACGCAGATTTTCTTTGCCCTCTCAAAAACACGCTGCTCTCGCAAAGAGAAAATAATCACTTCATCCGATGTTTAAGTGAATAAAATTGACAGCCTTACTGGAGTTCCACAACTACCGAGGCTTTGTTCTTTCTCACTGGACTTGTATGATATAAAAGAGGAAAGCATTTGGACCAAAGCACTGTGAGGCAAGGGGGGGGGGGGGGGAGACTCAACTCAAAATGTTCTAAACTTAAAACGCATTTTTGCCCCGTTTGCGTTTATGCTGTTTTACTTCTTACACAATTATTTTAAGTATAAAAATTATTTACAATACACAGCATGTTTTTTTAATCATATTTTTAGGGGGGACAACCCTCAGCTAGGGGGGGTCTTGTCCCCCCCGACCCCCCCGGGATTTCCGCCCATGCATACAAGCGACCAATACGTCTGTTAAAGAGCTAAGAGAGGAGTTTGAGGCCATAGCTACCGAGACGAAGCAGACACGTGACCGCGTTGATTCTGTTCAGGCAGCGGCGCGTGAAGATAAGAGAACAGTCACGGACTTAAAGGATCAGCTGGAGCGACTCACCGAGAAGATGACAGATATGGAGGACAGGTGTAGGAGGAACAACGTGAGCAGGGGCGCCATAAGGGGGGGGGGGAAGTTAGGACGATTCTAAGGGCCCACGATGGGAGGGGGCCCCCCGAGGGAGAAACGTGATTTCTACCGAGGGGAACGCTAGAGCCCTGCATTTCAGCCCGACCCCAACCGGGCTTCGATCGGGCCAATTTTCACATCATAATTCAGACTTTTAGGCTTCTCCTTATGCTTATATTTTAGACATCCATCAATTAGTGATGAAAAAAATTGCCGCGCTGGTGGAAAAAACACCAGACCGTGCTGGCCGTCAGGGCAGCTGAAGAGTTCTGCTTCAAATACACGCAATAAAGCTTGCCATAAACCCCAGCAAAAGTAATTACCATGAGTGTGTCAGGGGGAAATAGTAAGGAGATATTTGAATTATTTACTAATAAACTAGTGTTTTCTGTGTCAGTGTCACAAAGATGAAGAATCAGATGAAGATCCTGACTGGCCATCTCCTCATTAGACTCGCCTTTAGAGAGAAGTGCATCTTCACGGATTATAATGAAAGAGTTTTTATTTTCGATTTGATTTATTTCGTTAAGTAGTAATTTAAAGCTTTCTATAGATATATTTATCATGTCTGTGAGTCATGTATTCGCTGACTTTCGGTTCATTTTTGTGAAGTGCTCCTGTTCAAGACGAGACAGCACATCATTGTTTTCTTTATTTTATAAAAATAATTATATATTCAGGGCTCTAGACTGCGAGTAAAAATTTGAAGTGGTCGCACTTTGTGTGTCACACCGCACAGCGCGCAGCGTGAGCAGAGCAGCAGTGTGTATGCAGAATGGGCGCCTCAGCACGAGCGCGAAGGTGCGCGCAGCAGACGGAGCACAACGGAGGATTTGGTTTTCAAACTAAAGTAAAAGACCGCTTCTGAAACCAGAGAAGGTGAACATGTTGGTATTCTTGTAGAGAAAACAAGCAAGTCCTGTCAGTGACAGACAGTTTAGTTTGACTTTTTGTTTTCGTTTTGAAAAGCTTGTTATCTTTGCTGTTTACCTCAGGTTACACTATGGAGGCTTTCCTTATTTTTTTAATATTATTATTATTTGATTCCTCGGTGTTTGCTAAACATTCTGTTATGTATTAGTCTGTATAATACAGCATGTGATGTGTCCTATGCCTCATCTTATTCGTTTTTGCTAATAAATGTTATGCTAGTTTGTCATTGTAACATACTGTTTTATTGTTGTTGTGCTTTTTAATTAAGAATACCAATGAATCCATCTTTTGTTTTAGTCTTAAAAAGTGAAATGTGTATAGATAAAGCAAAACAAGACCATTATCTTTTTCTTGTAAAGCATGACATTAAAGTGAAACAAATTAAAAAGGAATTCCTGTCACAAAATATAAATCACAAATAATACTGATGAAAAAGAACGGGTTGAATGTTGAACACTTTCGTTACCATATAACTATAAACTATGATAAAAGTTCATCAGCATGCATTGATTAATCAAATGTTGTATCAAAAAAAAAAGAAAGAATTTGCTACCAAATGATGTGCTTGTGCGACCAACTGAGAAAGTGGGAAGAATGAGTCTAGAGCCCTGATATTTTATAAAAAGCTTTGTAAAGTAGACCCTTTACAGTTCCGAATGATGTATTACTCTTAAATTTACGAGCAAAAATTACTGCAAGTTGTTTCAATTGAAAAAAATGCAATTGATTGCACTGGTGCCTCCATGTCACTCTCCGCACAAACTACTGGATGCAGCGCACATTTATCTAGGTTTAACGTTAAAACATTGTTATATGCTTGAACTGTTGTAGTATATCTATAGATTTTATTTTAGGCAAGTCGTGATGATTTGAGAAAGCTAAATTGATCAAACATGGCTATGATCAGCTCACTGTCTGCCGCTGGCCGCTTGGTCGTAACTTTAAGAAAGAAAAAACTTATTTAACGAACAAAAAAAATGCTCCAAACGTTTTTCTAAATTAACTTTATAAAAAACCAAAACGAAATATTATCACTTTGCCATTACATACAAAACTGAATGATTTTAATAGCTGAAACAGTATAATCTGATTTGGGAGAAGGGGAAAAAAAGACTGGCTCGGGAACGCAATCGCGATTTCTATAATATATAACTGTGATAATATGACAGCGCTTGGTCTCCAGCCCTTCCTCATCTATCCGGCGGTAATTAAGCTACGGCACAAAGGGGAACAGAGAAGCTACGATTCCCCTCAGAAAGCGGAGGATTTTATCAGCTCCATGTCTCAGCAGAAGTCGTATGCCGCAGCTCTGCGGGGGGACGACGGGGGAGCAGCGACCGCTGTTTGCCGGGATGGATTTGGTTCTAGCTGCCCAGGAGGGGATGATGGCAGGATGAGCATGGACGCTTGCTGAACCTATTTTTGCGTTTTCTTCTCTCCTCTCTCCTACTGGGATATTGTCCTTATTTATCCGGTACAACGATCTCTTTGCTGGTAAGACTGACACTCCATTTTTCTTTTTTGGATGGGACTAATGGAGAGTAGGTTTAATTAATAAAAATATTTTTTTTTCTGGCTGTGTGAGCCTTTCAGGAGACATGTCTTGCGTTGGAGTGGATCGGTCACGACCTATCACTGTTTTTTGTTGCTCAGTCAGACCTATGTTCTCGGTAATGTGCGGTCTGAGTTGTTCCTTGTCTATGGTTGTCGGTTGTTCATATTTTTATGTTGTTTTTTGTTTTTTACAGCAGACATTTATACCTTTTATCTATTTTACCTTATTTCTAAAGGGATTTTCATCTAGGAGGTTTGGTATCTAAAATGCACATCAGTGTTTACGGGTTATTTACAGAATGGAAGTGCTTCTGTTTTTTTTTTTTGCATCTACTGAGTACAATCTTGGGATTATAAATATTCAATGCATACTCTAAATATTTTATCACTGAATGTGAATGGTTTAAATTCTGCTGTTAAACGAACCCGTGTGTTAGAATATTTACACCGTAAATCTATCTCCTGTGCCTTAATACAAGAGACACATTTAAAAAAAATCTGACGTGGCACGTTTCCAGAATAAGTATTACAAATTAATAGCTTTTTCTAGAGCTCCAAATAAAACTAAGGGGGTGCTTATCCTTGTTTACCGGAAGTTAAATTTAAGGATGGAACACCTTGGTAGTGATGAGAAGGGTAGATTTGTTTTTATCCGATGCGAAATATATAATAATAGGTTAGCATTGGTCTCTATTTATGGTCCGAATGAGACAGTTCCTTACACAGATTTCCAAAACTTTACTTGAGGAGATTGATTGCCCTCTAGTGGTGGGTGGTAATTTTAATGCTGTCATAAATCCTGCTTTAGATAAATCTCAATCATCTGATACAACAGCCAATCCATCTCTAAAATTATTGAATAAATTTATCACTGAGCTTAACTTAATCGATCTATGGAGAATTCAGAATACTAAAGCTAAGGACTTCACTTTTTTTTTCTAATAGACACAAGACTTTCTCTAGGATAGACTACATATTTCTCAGCCCATCTTTAATTTCATCTATTCCTCCATCTCTATATTACCAATTTTATTATCTGATCATTCTGCTATGTTGTGTAGTGTTCCTCTTTCCGATGTTAAAGCCAAGTCCCCTAGATGGCCTTATTTAACATATCATTATTAAGTAATAAGACTTTCATTACCTCTCTAAAAGAATATATTAAGGAATTTCTTGAAATTAATATGCCCTCTCATGTGGATCCTCAAATACTGTGGGAAACGACTAAGTGTGCTATACGAGGTTTCTGTATATCTTTTTCTCTTCTACTCTTGCCAAAGCGAAAACTCACCAGTTTACACAATTAGAAAAATAAAATCCAATCATTACAAAACCTACAAAAACAACATTTTACTGAGCAACAGGCTACACAGCTGTCCTCTTTAAAAGAAGAATATGATTTACTTTCACTCTCAAAGGCAGAATTTATTTTACATAGGACTAGACAAAAATATTATTTTGAATCAGAGAGACCTAGTCATTTATTGGCCCTTAGGTTGAAAGAATGCGAGTCTAAGGTATATATTAGCGCAATAAAATCATCAGATGATCAGGTCACCACGAACCCTGTGGCAATTAATGACATATTTAAAGGTTTTTACACAAATCTGTATAAAGCCGAAACAGATTTTGAACCAATTTGTAAGCAATATTTAGATAAATTGGAACTGCCTCAGATCTCACAGATGGATAAAGAATCTTTGGAGGCCCCATTAAGTTTGGAGGAACTTCACGTCTCTCTCTAAAAAGCCTTCAAAAGGGCAAATCGCCGGGTCTAGATGGTCTCCTCCCCCCCCTGAATTATATTTAGAAATTTGGGATTTGGTAGAGGGATACTTATGCTTAACTCATTTAATTTTGCAATTGAACATGGGTATTTCATAGAGATCAAAAAACATCACTGATTTCATTACTTCTTAAAAAAGGGAAAGATCCATTAGATTGTTCCAGCTACAGACCGAATTCGCTTATTCAATTCAAGTTTATTTGTATAGCGCTTTTTACGATACAATCGTTGCAAAGCGCTTTACAGGAAATTAAGTTTCTACAATATATTTATACATTGTAGAAACTTAATATATTAACTTATGGCAAAATTTTGTTAATTCTGCATGTTGTTGGGGGATCAGAGGTTGGCATCCTCTGAGGTCCTCCGAGGGGTCGGCATCATCTCTTCTCAGGTGTTTGGTCATCTCAGATCATTTAAGGGCTGGATCCAGACTGAAGCGTGTGTAACTCCTAGTTACCACGGGATGTTAATCCCGTGGCAGAAACAGAGAAACAAAGAGACATAATTAGCGTAGCTGTTGTTCCATTCAAGCAAAAATTATTTGTTCAACCCAAGCTAAAGAATAATAATGTGCGTTTTGATCAGATATAACTGCAGTACAAGATTATGAGATGCATTATATGAATGCATTATGTGAATGCTTGGCTAAAGAGAATGTGTCTTTAATCTAGATTTAAACAGAGAGAGTGTGTCTGAACCCCGAACGTTATCAGGAAGGTTATTCCAGAGTTTGGGAGCCAAAATATGAAAAGCTCTACCTCCTTTAGTGGACTTTGCTATTCTAGGTACTACCAAGAGTCCAGAGTTTTGCGACCTTAGGAGCGTGATGGATTGCAGCGAGATATAAGACTAGTTAGGTACGCAGGAGCTAAACCATTTAGGGCCTTATAGGTAAGTAATAATATTTTGTAACTGATACAGTACTTAATAGGTAGCCAGTGCAGAGACTGTAAAATTGGGGTAATATGATCATATTTTCTTGACCTGGTAAGGACTCTAGCCGCTGCATTTTGGACTACCTGTAGCTTGTTTATTGAAGATGCAGGACAACCACCTAGCAGTGCATTACAATGTGCTTATCCCATGTGATGTAAAAATCTATGCTAAAGTTTTTGCGTCTCGTATGGAGAAGGTAATTCACAGTCTGATCAAGGAGGACCAAACTGGTTTCATCAAGGTGCGCAATGCATCTGACAATATGCGTCGACTCCTTCATATTCTTGACTTTGCGGACTCCCCCCAACCCAACCCCTTGTGCGGTTCTTTTCACTTGATGCAGAAAAAGCCTTTGACAGGCTAGAGTGGAATTATATGTGGGCAGTTCTGCAATGTTTCGGCTTCGTGAACATTTCGTTTTCTATGATTAAGACATTATACACACTCACCTGCAGCATTAGTCATAACTGGTAATATTATTTCCCCCTCATTCCCTTTACAGCGGGGAACGAGGGCAGGGGTGTCCACTTTCCCCCTTATTGTTTTGTCTAATCTCTTGAACCCTTAGCACAAGCCATCAGGAAATCTGAAGTATCGATTAAGATTTATGACCATAATCATAGTATTTCATTATACGCTGATGATATTATTCTATATTTAGACCACTTTGATGTTTCAGTCTCTAGTGTAATTAAGGAATTTGATAATTTTAGTAGCCTATCAGGATATAAAATAAATTGGAGCAAATCTGCTTTAATGCCAATTAACAATGTTAAGGTTAATTTTTCTATTCCCTCATTTATCCCTATTAAGGAATCTTTCATCTATTTGGGCATTACCATATATAAAAACATTCATAAGATTGCCAGAGACAATTTAATAACATTTTAGTTAAGGTCAAAAATGACATTCAAAGATGGAAGAATCTTAAAGTCTCTCTCCAAGGAAGAATCTCCACTGTTAAGATGAATTTGTTTACCTCGATTTAATTTTTTTTTCTCTATGCTACCACTTTCTCCCCCTCCAGGTTACATTAAGGAGATCAACTCCATAATTTCTAAGTTTATCTGGAATGATAAATGTCCCAGAATTAAAACTTACCCACATTACAACATCCTAATAGCGCAGGAGGACTGGCTGTACCAAATTTGAATTATATTATTGGTCGTTCCAGCTTAAGGCTCTTCATAATTGGGTTGATCCTCAATCTACAGTTTCATGGAGGGTGATTGAAGCTGACAAGGTTAAACCAAATAGACTTCAAGATATTTTATTTACTGTTCGGTTCCAAGATCCAAGATCGGTTCTTGGACCCCTCCTCTTCTCCACATACACTACATCACTGGACCCATCATACAGGCACATGGCTTCTCTACCATTGCTACGCCGATTCACACAGCTCTATCTCTCTTTTCAACCTGATGATCCAACGGTAGCTGCACGGATCTCAGGCTGCCTGGCGGACATCTCTCGGCATGGATGAAAGAACAATCACCTACAGCTCAACCTGGCAAAGACTGAGCTTCTTGTCGTCCCTGCCACTCCGACCCTACAGCATGACTTCTCGATTCAATTAGGCACATCAATAATTACCCCCATCAACTTCGGTCAGAAATCTTGGTGTAATCTTTGATGACCAGCTGACCTTCAAAGAGCACATTGCAAAGACTGCTCGATCTTGCAGGTTTGCGCTACACAACATCAGAAAAATCATGCCCTTCCTGACAGAGCATGCTGCGAAACTTCTTGTCCAGGCCCCTTGTCGTTTCTAGGCTGGACTACTGCAATGCTCTTCTGGCTGGTCTTCCATCAAACGCAATCAGACCTCTACAAATGATTCAGAATGCAGCGGCACGACTGGTCTTCAATGAGCCCAAAAGAACCCATGTTACACCTCTCTTCATCTCACTACACTGGCTACCAGTGGCAGCTCGCATCAAGTTCAAGACACTGATGCTTGCATACAGAACGACCACAGGCTCAGCACCCTCCTACTTCCACTCACTATTTACAAATCTACATCCCCTCCAGAAGTCTGAGATCTGCTAGTGAGCGACGCCTTGTGGTACCATCACAGAGAGGCTCAAAATCACTCTCCAGAACATTCTCATTCACCATTTCCTGGATGGTGGAATAATCTTCCACCCCTATCCGGAATGCTGGATCCCTGTCAATCTTCAAGCAACAACTGAAAACTCATCTCTTTCGGCACTACTTGACTTCATCCTAAACTTGTTCACAAAAAAAAAAAAAAAAAAAAAAAAACCTTTCCTTTATCTTTCTCTCTCTTCCTTGCTAGCTTGTACTTATTTGAACAATGACTGAGACTTGGTGTTACGAGCACTTCCTCTGTCTGATTGCCTCTTCAAGATGAATCGCTTTATGTACTCCCCAATTGTAAGTCGCTTTGGATAAATGTAAATGTAAATGTACTGGCACAGGAAAAAAAGGGGATAATTATAAATTTGGTCCGGTTGTGGCTAACTCTATTAAAATCTGGAAAACGGTTGAACGTCGGATAGGTGGACCCTTCAAGTTCTGTAACAGTACACCTTTGTGGCACAATTTTAATTTTGTATGTGGAAATCGTCCATTTGTCCAACCCTCTTGGTCTTCTTTGGGTAAACACGTGCGGTGATATATATGATAACCAGGGCCTCTGTTCATTTCAGACATTAAGAACCAAATTTTGTCTACCAGCATCTGCATATTTAGTTTTTCTTCAATTACGTTCTGCTCTCAAAGCGTATGGCATTCCTTGGTCTTCTTCCATTTCCTCTCATCCTATGCGGGACTGGATTGCACCATCTGCTGGTCGGCCATCTGTTTCCTTAATATATAATAAATTATTGATTGCATTACAAAACCTCTTTCTATTAAAACTATTTGGAATAGGGAATTATCTGACCTTAATTTATCTGTCGACTGGGAGAGAGTGTGGCCTAAATCTCAGCCTAACATCTAAAAATCTGGCTCATCGTCTTATTCACTTCAAAGTCATCATAGAGCATACATAACTCCTTACAAAGAGATTTAAAATGAAACTGCAGTCAAATTTGAACTGCCAAATATGTAACACTCTACATCATCGGGCACTTTTCTGCATATGTTTTGGGAATGTCCTGTCGTCATCAGTCTATCTATGACACATGTAAACCTGTTTTTTTCATCATTACTGCGAATTGATTGGTCTGTTAACCCATGTTTGTGTCTTCTTAATGATGATTCTGGTCTCTGTATTAGTTCAATGCAAAGAGAATGTTGTTTGCTGGTTTTACAGCTGTGAAGAAGACAATAATCCAGAACTGGTTTACACCACACATGTGTAGAAAAACATATTGGATCCGTAGCCTCCTGCAAATTGTTGTCATGTGAATGTACAACGGCGCGAGTTGGTGGGGCGCAGGCCTTCGACCATTGATGCTTGGCAGTGTTTTTTGTTGAATATACGTGATTATATAAAGGAGTAACTTTTTGTGTTCTTGTTGTCCCTTCCCTCTCCCCCTCCCTTTTGATGGACCTTGAGATCTTGAGTATGTGTCTGTTGTTTTGTTTTGTTGTATTTTGGATATTATGTTGTGTTGTGTGTGAAAAAATAAAATAAAAAATTGTTGATAACAAAAAAAAAAGAAAAGGAGATATGGGACATTAATCGATTTAGAGGGGTATTAAGACCCCGTTTCTAACAAGTACAATAAATGAACGGTCAGTTCTTATAGAAGACATCCCATACTATATGCACACCTCATATAAAACCATTTTACTGCAGAGTTTGAGATATAGGACATTATTCGGTGTAGAGGGCTATAAAGACCCCATTTCTAATAAGTAGAAAAAAACAAATAGTCAATTCTTATACGGGACGTCCCATACTATATGCACACTTCATATGAAACCATTTTACTGCAGCATTTTCAGGAAATGGGACATTATCACATTTTAGAGGGGTACAAAGACCCCATTTCTAATAAGTACAAGAAATGAATGGTCAGTTCTTAAACAGGACGTCCTACACTATATGAACACCTCATATGAAACCATTTTAATGCAGCGTTTTTGAGATATGCGACATTATTACATTTTGAGGACTATAAAGACCCCATTTTTAATAAGTACAAGAAATGAATGGTCAGTTCTTATATGGGACGTCCCATACTATATGCACGCCTCATATGAAACCATTTTACTGCAGCGTTTTCAAGATATGGGACATTATTCGATTTAGAGGGGTATAAAGACCCCATTATAAATACAAGAAATTAATGAAGTTATTATTGTCATAGTTACATCCCATACTATATGAAATGCATTTGATAAGAAACCATTTACTGCAGAATTTTTGAGATATGGGACATTAATACATTTTAGAGAGTTATAAAGGCACCATTTCTAATAAGTACAAGAAATGAATGGTCAGTTCTTATATAGGACGTCCCATACTATATGCACACCTCATATGAAACTATTTTACTGCAGCATTTTCAAGAAATGGGACATTATTACATTTTGAGGACTATAAAGACCCCATTTTTAATAAGTACAAGAAATGAATGGTCAGTTCTTATATGGGACGTCCCATACTATATGCACACCTCGTATAAAACCATTTTACTGCAGCATTTTCAAGATATGGGACATTATTCGATTTAGAGGGGTATAAAGACACCATTTCTAATAAGTACAAGAAATGAATGGTCAGTTCTTATATAGGACGTCCCATACTACAAACCCGATTCCAAAAAAGTTGGGACACTGTACAAATTGTGAATAAAAAAGGAATGCAATAATTTACAAATCTCATAAACTTATATTTTATTCACAATAGAATATAGATAACATATCAAATGTTGAAAGTGAGACATTTTGAAATGTCATGCCAAATATTGGCTCATTTTGGATTTCATGAGAGCTACACATTCCAAAAAAGTTGGGACAGGTAGCAATAAGAGGCCGGAAAAGTTAAATGTACATATAAGGAACAGCTGGAGGACCAATTTGCAACTTATTAGGTCAATTGGCAACATGATTGGGTATAAAAAGAGCCCTCTAGAGTGGCAGTGTTCTCAGAAGTCAAGATGGGAAGAGGATCACCAATTCCCCCATGCTGCGGCGCGAAAAATAGTGGAGCAATATCAGAAAGGAGTTTCTCAGAGAAAAATTGCAAAGAGTTTGAAGTTATCATCATCTACAGTGCATAATATCATCCAAAGATTCAGAGAATCTGGAACAATCTCTGTGCGTAAGGGTCAAGGCCGGAAAACCATACTGGATGCCCGTGATCTTCGGGCCCTTAGCCGGCACTGCATCACATACAGGAATGCTACTGTATTGGAAATCACAACATGGGCTCAGGAATACTTCCAGAAAACATTGTCGGTGAACACAATCCACCGTGCCATTCGCCGTTGCCGGCTAAAACTCTATAGGTCAAAAAAGAAGCCATATCTAAACATGATCCAGAAGCGCAGGCGTTTTCTCTGGGCCAAGCTCATTTAAAATGGACTGTGGCAAAGTGGAAAACTGTTCTGTGGTCAGACGAATCAAAATTTGAAGTTCTTTTTGGAAAACTGGGACGCCATGTCATCCGGACTAAAGAGGACAAGGACAACCCAAGTTGTTATCAGCGCTCAGTTCAGAAGCCTGCATCTCTGATGGTATGGGGTTGCATGAGTGCGTGTGGCATGGGCAGCTTACACATCTGGAAAGGCACCATCAATGCTGAAAGGTATATCCAAGTTCTAGAACAACATATGCTCCCATCCAGACGTCGTTTCTTTCAGGGAAGACCTTGCATTTTCCAACATGACAATGCCAGAACCACATACTGCATCAATTACAACATCATGGCTGCGTAGAAGAAGGATCCAGGTACTGAAATGGCCAGCCTGCAGTCCAGATCTTTCACCCATAGAAAACATTTGGCGCATCATAAAGAGGAAGATGCGACAAAGAAGACCTAAGACAGTTGAGCAACTAGAAGCCTGTATTAGACAAGAATGGGACAACATTCCTATTCCTAAACTTGAGCAACTTGTCTCCTCAGTCCCCAGACGTTTGCAGACTGTTATAAAAAGAAGAGGGGATGCCACACAGTGGTAAACATGGCCTTGTCCCAACTTTTTTGAGATGTGTTGATGCCATGAAATTTAAAATCAACTTATTTTTCCCTTAAAATTATACATTTTCTCAGTTTAAACATTTGATATGTCATCTATGTTGTATTCTGAATAAAATATTGAAATTTGAAACTTCCACATCATTGCATTCTGTTTTTATTCACAATTTGTACAGTGTCCCAACTTTTTTGGAATCGGGTTTGTATATGCACACCTCTTATGAAACCATTTTCCTGCAGAATTTTTGAGATATGGGACATTAATACATTTTAGAGAGCTATAAATATTAGAAATGAGGTACGTACAAGAAATGAATGGTCAGTTCTTATACAGGACATCCCATACTATATGCACACCTCATATAAAAACCATTTTACTGCTGTATTTTTGAGATATGAGACATTAATACACTTTAGAGAGTTATAAAGACCTCATTTCTAATAAATACAAGAAATGAATGGTCAGTTCTTATACAGGACATCCCATACTATATGCACACTTCATATGAAACCATTTAACTGCAGCGTTTTCGAGATATGGCATATCATTCGATTTAGAGGGGTATGTTTACTGGACATAGCATGCATCTGAATACAACAAATACAACAAAATGCTATTTAACCAAAGAAGTAGAACCACTGACTATTTTTTAAAAGGCACATAATACATGAGGGGTACCCAATCCTGTTTCGGGAGATCTACCTTCCTGCAGAGTTCAGTGTCAGTCCTGTTCCAACAAACCTGCCTGTAACTATCTATTGTTCCTGACTCATAATTAGATTAGGTTTGGAGCTGAACTTTTAGTGAGATCTCCAGAAGCAAGACTGGGCATACGCTATGACCCATCCATGTTCCAAACTGCTACAGAGCAAAGACTCCATATTAAGTGTTCTGAAAGTGTGTGAGGCATAGTGTGACAGTTCTGACAGTGTGTGACTTCATTTTAGCTGTGCTGATAGAGTAGGAGGTACCTTGCATGCAAAGGTCATTATTTTTTATCTACATATTATATTGATGTTTCTCTAAGCCTCAAAATTGTGAGAAATAAGAGTACTGTCTTTAAGAACTTTGTTGAATTTGGATGTATGCAACTTCAAACTGCCACAGTACACAGACTTCTCATTAGGTGTGCTGAAAAAAGGTAGGTACTTTGGAAGAAATAGCCTTTTTTTTACTTATTTGAAATAATATTTCTAGTTTTCAATACTGGAAAAATTGTGCAATGTCTGAGAATTTTTCTTGACTTTGAACTCCAAATTGCTACAGTAAAATGTTTTTAATATAAAGGTTGCAGATAGTATGGGAGGTCCATTATAAGAATTGTTGTTGATTTTTTTTTTACTTATTAGAAGCATAAATGTACAGTTTTATAATTCTATAATTGAAATAATATCATGCACTTTAAAAAGGACAGTAAAATGTTTTCCTCTGATGTATGTATAGAAGATGGGAAATTACTTATGAGAATCAACTGTTTTTGTGGTAATGGTTATTATGGTTATATTTCCAATACATTTCTCTAGAATGTCTCAGCAAAATAGCTTCATATAAGAACTGACCACTCATGACTTCTACTTAGCCGAAAATTAGATCTTTGTAGCCCTCTAAAGTGTAATAATATTACATATCTCTAAAATTCTGCAGCAAGCTGTTTTCATATGAGGTGTGCATAAAATATGGGATGTCCCATATAAGAACTGATCGTCCATTTCTTCTTATTAGAAATGGGGTGTTTTCGGGACTCTGAATGAATGGCACAATAGCACAAAATGAATGGCACAATAGCACATTACTCTGCAGTAAAACGCTTCAGTAAAAAGGTTTCATATGAGGTATGTAGATAGCATGAGACGTCTTATATATGAACTGATCATTTTTTTCTTCAACTTATTAGAAGCCCTCTGAAGTAGAATAATGCAACATTTCTACGGTGTAGTAAAAATGATTAATATGAGGTGTGCATATAGTATGGGACGTCTCGTAAAAGACTTGACTGTTTTTTTCTACTTAAAAGAAATGGTGTCTGTATACCCCTCTAAATCGAATAATGTCCCATATCTTGAAAACGCTGCAGTAAAATGGTTTCATATGAGGTGTGCATATAGTATGGGACGTCCCATATAAGAACTGACCATTCATTTCTTGTACTTATTAGAAATGGGGTCTTTATACCCCTCTAAAATGAATAATGTCCCATATCTTGAAAACGCTCCAGTAAAATGATTTCATATGAGGTGTGCATATAGTATGGGACGTCCTGTATAAGAACTGACTAATCATTTCTTGTACTTATTAGAAATGGGGTCTTTATAGTCCTCAAAATTTAATAATGTCCCATATCTCAAAAATGCTGCAGTAAAATGGTTTTATATGAGGTGTGCATATAGTATGGGACGTCCTATATAAGAACTGACCATTCATTTCTTGTACTTATTAGTAATGAGGTCTTTATAGCTCTCTAAAACGAATAATGTCCCATATCTTGAAAATGCTGCAGTAAAATGGTTTGATATGAGGTGTGCATATAGTATGGGACGTCCCATATAAGAACTGACCATTCATTTCTTGTACTTATTAGAAATGGGGTCTTTATACTCCTCAAAACGTAATAATGTCCCATATCTCAAAAATGCTGCTGTAAAATGGTTTCATATCAGGTGTGCATATAGTATGGGACGTCCTATATAAGAACTGACCATTCATTTCTTGTACTTATTAGAAATGTGTCAGGGTTCTGTTGTGTGTGTCAGTTGTTCCCGCCTCTTGTGTCCATATTTGGTTTGTTTCCTGTCCTTGTCAGATGTGATTATTAGTTAATTCTTGTCCAGCTGTGTTTGTCTCGTTATCTATTATTTACCTGTGTATTTATAGTCCTGTCTGTTCAGATTGATTTCGTCTGGTCTACTCGTTACTCCCGGTGTTTCCTGTCTGTCAGCCTTGCCTTGTCTAGCCCTGATGTCTTATTAAAGACTATTATTTGAGTTTACGTCCTCGTCTGCGTGTTCTTGTTCTTCCCTGCTGTGCACCGTGACAAAATGAGGTCTTTATAGCTCTCTAAAGTGTATTAATGTCTCATATCTCAAAATGCAGCAGTAAAATGGATTCATATGAGGTGTGCATATAGTGTAGGACGTCCTGTTTAAGAACTGACCATTCATTTCTTGTACTTATTAGAAATGGGGTCTTTATAGCCCTCTAAAGTGTATTAATGTCTCATATCTCAAAAATGCAGCAGTAAAATGGATTCATATGAGGTGTGCATATAGTGTAGGACGTCCTGTTTAAAACTGACCATTCATATGTTCTACTTATTAGAAATGGGGTCTTTGTACCCCTCTAAAATGTGATAATGTCCCATTTCCTGAAAATGCTGCAGTAAAATGGTTTCATATGAAGTGTGCATATAGTATGGGACGTCCCGTATAAGAATTGACTATTGTTTTTTTCTACTTATTAGAAATGGGGTCTTTATAGCCCTCTACACCGAATAATGTCCTATATCTCGAAAACTCTAGCATGTAAATGGTTTTATATGAGGTGTGCATAATAGTATGGGACGTCTTCTATAAGAACTGACCGTTCATTTATTTTACTTGTTAGAAACGGGGTCTTAATACCCCTCTAAATCGATTATTGTCCCATATCTCCTTTTCTACGAATCTTGCAATGGAATGGATGTAGAAGAATATAGTAGGCCTAATACAGAAACGTCAGACACCAATAAATAACACGAATATTAAAGCAGATGTACAAAAAACAAACAAAAAAATAACGAAAAATGTAATTATATCTAAATTCTGGGCGTCTAGAATGAAAAGCGCTCTGAATGCGCGTTCCCTCTGTGTTGGTCCTTCAATTACCGTAATCATAGTAATACGCGCGCAGCGGGGTTTCAATCGCGGCTGGCTTGACCGTGTTTTTCTGAACTGCGGTTGGCTTGACCGCGGTTTCAAAACCGCCAGAGGAAAAAACGCCCCCGTTAATATTTTTAATAGCTGCTTGTGCATGTTTAGAATAAACGGACAAATATTTGAATATCTTGCGTACATTCGAGCACTCAGTCATGTGGCCAGAACACACATTCATAGAAATTGGCCATCTTCTATCGTCCCACACACAGAACCAAATTGATTTCTCTTTTGCAGTTTATAATAACCAAGTTGCACATATATATCTATCAGATAAAATAATAAACACAATATAGCTTGATCTCAGCCAGGTGATCCACTCATCATATCGCCATAATTTCTTAATGTTAAAGCAGTGAGGGATAAAATAACAGTGCCCTTTCTGTAATGCATGCAGCTCTGAAATGAATTGTTGTGATTCTAAAAAGTTTTACTGTACTTAAATATAAAGAACTTAAAATTTCACCCGATTTGCTTTGACCACGGAATGTGAACGCGAGCTGCAACAAATAAAAGGAGCATTTCGCATTATTGATGAATTCATTCACACTGGAAGATGATGAGACAAAGGCAAATTTTGGTGCTGTTTTATTTTCATTCACTATACATTTCGATCAAAAGCTGTAAAATA